>NW_026847882.1:4276505-4333506 GCF_025583915.1 Anolis sagrei ordinatus
TAATGCTAATTTTGGTGTAATCTTGATCTCTATTTTTATTATTGCTCTTATTTCTTTGAATATGCTTTCCCATTTTTTTTGGTACAATTTTACATGGCCACCACATATGAAAGTATGTCCCTATTTCCTGACAACCTCTCCAACACTGATTTGAGTATTTTTTTTATATAAATTTGATTTAATCTAATGGGACTTATAACAGCTTGTTTGAAGTAGGCTGGATTTTTTCCTTCCCGAAGGGAGGCCTTAACCACCACCTTGACCCACTTTGCCAAACCCCCTCTGGCCCCCTTTATCAACCAGGATGGGTAGGGGTCCAGGATGCATGTGGACGCCCTCTCCTCTCCAAGGTGTCCACATCCTTGAAATGGGAGGCAGTGCCTTCCATTTGAAGCAAAAGCGCCAGCCATTTTCTCTTACCTATAACGCTGCAGAGAAGCCGGAGGCTGGTGGTATCCCCTTCTCCGCTGTCCCGGGGGTTCTCCCTCCAGGAGGGGGGCAGAGGGACACGCAGCCCGATGGGGCGGTGGAACTTCCTGCGGCGTGGCTCCACCGTCACAATGGGGCTGAACGTCGCCTGGTTCCCCAGAAGCTTCGTCACCAGCTCATCCGGCACCGGCTGCGCCTACAGGAATGACGGCAAAAGGGTCGGAGAGGGCTCCTCTTGGGAGACCTCTGCCAGGCTCAGAAATATGATACGTTTCACCAAAACAGAGTTTCTGGAGTAAAGCAACTACTTTCAAAGTAAGTACTGCACAATTAAACAGGAAATAACACCTTCAAACCAGGAACAGAATTTTTTACGCAGTGTAATCCATGCGATATCCAAACAGTCCTTGCTCTCTCCATACAGGATTCTCCCACCTTCCCCATTAGCAAGAAACTACTATCCTGGTACCTGCAAAGCCAGCTTGACTTTTTTGGTGACGGCTGTTTCCGGGAACGTGGCCTGGACCAAGGGCACCAATGTGCTCTGCAGAGAGCCGCCTTCTGGACCAATCAGCTCACAGTCCTGGGACACGCGAGACATGACCACGAAGTAGAGGGGGAAGTCCGTGGTGATGATGCGGCAAATCCTCTTCTTTTCGAGTTCCTCAAGGCTCTCCAGCTCTGGAGAAAAGTGGCAGCATCAGAGAGTGGGAAAGTGTCCAAGCCAGGAATGGGGAGACCCAGGCTCAGGGGCCACATGCGGCCCCTTGGACTCTTTCCTCAGGCCCTCCTCTCTCTCACCATCTTATCCTTCCTTCTCTCCTTTCCTCCTTCCCTCCCTTCCCTCCCTCTTTCTCCCTTTCATTCCCTTCCACACTTTCATCTGTCCTACCTTCTCCCTTCCCTTCCTCCTTCCCTTCCATCCTTTCCTCCTTCCTTCCCTTTTGTCTTTCTTTCCTTCCCTCTTTCCTCCCTCCTTCCCTCTCCCTCTTTCTCCTTCCTTCCTTCCTTCCTTCCTTCCTTCCTTCCTTCCTTCCTTCCTTTCTTCCTTCCCTCTTGTCCCCCGTCCCCTTCACTCCCTCAATCTTAATCTTTTCTTCTTGGGCTTGGGGTCTATAAATTAACCAACTTCACATGTTTATCTGTCTCCCTCTTTCTCCTTCCTTCCTCCCTCCTCCCTCCCTTCCCCCTTCTCCTCCCTTTTTCTTCCTTCCCTCCCCTTCTTTCGTCACTCCTTCCCTGTCTCCCTTTCTCCTTCCTTCCTTCCTTCCTTCCTTCCTTCCTTCCTTCCTTCCTTCCTTCCTTCCCTTTTTCTTCCTCCTTCCCTTCCTTCCATCTTTTTGTCTTTCCTTCTCTTTTATTTTTCCTTCTTTCTCTTTCCTTCCTCCTTCCCTCTTTCTCCTCCCTCCTTCCCTTTTCCTTTTCCTTCCTTCTTCCTTCCTTTCCTTCCTTCACTACTTCCTTCCTTCTCTTCTTCCTTCCTTCTTCTTCCTTCTTCCTTCCCTTTTTCCTTCCTTCCTTTTCTCTTCTCCTTCCTTCTTCCTTTCTCCTTCCTTCTTCCCTTCTTCCCTTCCCTTTTCTTCCCTTCCTCCCTTTTCTCTCCTCCCCCCCCTCTTGTATCCTTACATCTGCCTGCTTTTCTTTTGTCACTGTCTTCTTCCTCCTCCCTTATTCCCTTCATTCTCCACCCTCACTTTGTGCTTTCCTTCTCCCCTCTTTCTGCATCCTTCCTGTACTCCATCTTTCTCCTCTTCTCTGTTTACCTTCCCGCCTTCTCTTCCCTCCATTCCTTTGTACTTCAATTCTCTTTTTTTATTTAATTATGTTTCCTTTCCTTCCTTATTCCTTCCTCCCTCTTTCTTCTTCCTTCACTTCCTTCCTTCCTTCTTCCTTCCTTCCTTTCCTTCTTCTCCTTCTTCTTTCCTCCTTCTTCCTTCCTTCTTTTTGTCTTCCTTCTTTCTTTCCTTACTTCCTTCCCTCCTTCTCCCTCTCTCTCTTCCCTCTTTCTTCTTCTATCCTTCCCTTCCTCCCCTTTGTCTTTCCTTCCTTCTGTCTTTCTTTACTGCTTCCCTTCCTTCCAGTTCTCTAACAGGGAATGTTATTAGTACGTGGCTCTCAAGTTGGAAAGTTTGCCTCTGCCTGGTCTAAGCCATGAAAGCAGGAATGCCTTGCCCTCAAGAAATACATCAACACAACCATGCAATCAACCCCCCACTTATGCTAGAGCTGGAAACACCTTATCCCCCCCCCCCCAAAGGTGCAAAATGCCCTCCCCGTGCATACCTTCATCCATCCCGTTGAGGACCTGGTCCAGGTAGCTCTCTCCATAGCGGCTGCGGTGCTCCTTCCACACAGAGCCATTCTCGCTGCGAAGGATGACCAGCTCCCGGTCCCCGCGCCCGTGCGAGGCAAAGTGAGGGATTTCCACAATTACAGGGCTGGAGGAGAATCAAAAAGTATTAATGACAGATATGAGTTCCACTATTAGAGGGGAATCTACCCATGTTATCAGGGAAGATGTTGGCCGCAAGCCACTCCAGTGCGGATACCAGCCTTTACCTGAGGAACTGTGCTCCGGCCGGGCCGAGTGCGATAATCCTGCTGGCCAGTCCTTCCTCCTCAGCCAAAGGGGGCGGCGCCGGAAGTTTCTGGGGCTTGACCAGGCGGCAGGTGATGCGCGTGGGCGCTGCGCATGTCCGGGGTGGGATGATGACCCGGAGGCCGTTGTGCCTGCTGCCCCGCATTGATCCCCCGCGAGCATCCACCATGAAACTTACAAGGAACCTGCCAGAGGAGCGGAGAGAATGGTAAGCCTTAATGATCAAAGCGTGGATAACAAAGGCTTCCAAGAGTTTCAAGCTCACAACCAGAGAACTTCCTCAGAATCCTACTAATGTGAGGAAATCACCTACCCTGTGTGGACGGGGCTGGCCACTGGACTGATGTTGTCGGAGGTCTCTGTCGCAGGGCTGCTTGGGATGAGGGACTCTTCGTCAAATTCCTTGGAAGGCTAAACAGAAGATGGAGCCACATCTCTCATGAAAAACCTATACAACACCAATCCTTGGAGAAAGACAGTGTTGCACACCAAGGCTGAACCCACGAACACTCCAAAGTTCTTTAGCAAATAAACAGTTTATTGAATAAATGCAAGCAGTATTAAAAAGGGTGAAAATGGCAAGTAAAAGATTATGTAAGAAAGTCTAAAAACAATCCAAACCGACTGATAGGTAAATATAATCCATAAAGGAAACAGAGACGTTTCTTAAATCCACAGTAAAATCCACAAATGCATAGTCCTTAAAACCCACAGAGGAAAATGTCCAAAGTCTCTTGAAAAACAAGGTTGCACAGATCCAAAATCCACAGAAGAATTACACAGGAAAACATTCACCAACAGCAACTTGAACATGAGTCTTGAGCAGAGAGTTCCATGAATCTTGACATGACATACATACAAGACTTGACCAGTAACCGATGTTGCGCTCACTGAAGGCAATGCTGTGAAAGCCCTATATTTATTCAAAAAGACCTACACAAAATGCATTCCGATTCCCTTGAGAACTCTCCTTCAAATTCCTCTTTTCCCTTATCCTGACAGACCTTCGGACTCCCCCTTGCAAGTGGTGAACTTGACAGATTTGACCCCTTCTATCAAAGGTTGATTCCTCCCAGTTGCTCGTTAACACATTCCTTTCACTTTCCTTATCTAGCAACCCAAGCTGGTTCCCATCAGACTGTCTGGAAACCATTCTATCATGAGAACTAACAATCCCAGAGTCTTCCAACTCCCTTTGCACTGCACTTTGTTCTGTGCCCTCTTGTTCATTCACAATCCCCTGAGAATCTACATTAAAATAGTCAGGTTTCTGCCCTGGCCATGGGACGGAGACAGTCCTGGTTGCCATTACAGATTAACTTGGTTGCCAGTTTGATAACGGCGGATCAGCGCTACTGGTACTTCTCGACCTTACCGCAGCGTTTGACACTGTTGACTACGATCTAATGATTCACCGTCTTGCCATGTCCAGAGTTTGCGGTCAGGCCCTCAATTGGTTCAACTCATTCCTCCGAAACCGGAGCCAATGCGTGGAGTATATGGATCAAGTCTCTGAAAGATCTCCTATGTGGGGTACCCCAAGGTGCAATTCTCTCCCCTCTTCTCTTCAACATCTGTGTTAGACCCCTTGCTAGTTTGGTTCAGAGTTTCGGCCTAGATTGCTATCAATATGCATATAAATATAAATATTTATAAATATAAATATAAATATGCGACACCCAACTCCTTCTGCGTTTGGAGCCTGGAGCAATGTCAATACCAGACAATTTCACCTTATGTCTGGAGGCTCTGTCGAACTGGCTACGTGCTAGTAGACTGAAGGTGAACCTGGCAAAGACTGAGATTCTCTGGCATGGCTGCTCGATTGGTCTGACCCATTTGCTACCCACCTTCGATGGTGCTGCCCTATCTCCTTCGCCTACCATTAAGAGCTTGGGTGTCGTTTTGGATTCGCAGCTGACGATGGAAGCTCAGGTCGCTGCTGCCAGCAAACAGGCCTTTTCCCATCTACAACAAGCGAGGCAACTGGCACCCTACCTATCTCTCCTTCTCCCATCATCGGAGGTCACAATGACCATCCCAACGTGACTTACTTTATATACCGGGTCCTAGAGAGGTCCACTTGGAAAGGACCAGACGCAGAGCTTTCTCTATTTCTGCCCCTGCCTTGTGGAATTCCTTGCCACCCTACATGAGAGCCATGTGTGAGTTAGGGCCTTTTACTCTCGCACTTAAGACCTGGCTTTTTACTGGAGCTTTTGATCTATGTTAATTTTATCAATATCTGTATGTATGTATTTTTATCCTTGACAATTCAGCTTGTAAATCGCCTAGAGCATCTTGGATGGAGGGCGATTAATAAGTAATCAAATGATGATGATGATGAAAATCCAACATGGAAATCTCTGAAGGGTCCTGCTCTGAAGGAGATTGAACATAACCATAATCTTCATCTTGAGGCACAGCAACAACCCCAATCGGCTGAGCTCCTACAGACAGGTCTCTTCCCCACCAATCTCCACACATACAGATACAAAAAATGTTATTTCCCAAGTATGATAAGAGAACAAGTCTGGTGCCAGGCAGACTTTTCTGGGAAAGGAACTTCAGATACGATGAGCTGTAAACGTCCCGAATTGAGGTCACTACTAGCCTGGAATCTGAAGGTGGGGGGATTCAGAGGATGAAACTGGTCAAGAAATGAAGGGGTTAAAATTTGGCTAAGCCCAGTGCCCACCTGCTCTGGCTCCTCAGGCCGGATCAGTACCGTCTCCGGCGTGACGCAAGGGATCCGTGGGATCGCTGGTGACTCTTCCCTCCTGAAAAGGCAAAGTGCAAAGAATGGCGAGAAGGAAATACTATGATGTTACAGCATTCCGCGCAAATCCTGTGGACTCGGCACTGTGCCCTGCATAATGGGAATGGTCTCTTTTGGAAAGAAGGCTTCTGCGATGCTGAATACAGATCACTTTCTAAAATATGTGCATGAGAACCTGCAGCCTTAAAAACACGACTAAAAACACGACTAAGCTGAAAAGTTCCGAAATGTGTATATTCCAAAATATTCCAAATATTCCAAAAGCCAATTTGTTTATTCCAAAATATTCCAAAATCCAATGTGTTTATTCCAAAATATTCCAAAATCAAAAGGCAAAAAACCCCTCTTTGAGAACCTTCCTCTTGTAAAGAGACGGCTACCAGGTCGTAAAGGAGCGCCACCAATTCGTAAAGAAAACACTTAGGTTTAGGAGAGAGGAGCCACTGATTTGTAAAAGGCTCTGGTATTAATACCACTAGATGCCACCCTGTTTGTGTTGTGAGGTAATTTTGGGAGATTGGGTACACCGAACGTAGAATTAATGGAGATGAGGCAGTTTTAAAAACCAAAGAGAACAAGTTTATTTTGAAACAAAGCGTATGGTTGCAGTTTGATGTTAAGCTTGGCAAATACTTGAAGGTTACATGTAACTTGGTTGCGATACAGTTCAGACTTTCGATGTTACAACTTATAAACTCTTGCTGTGGTGAAGCACTTTATTAACCAGTGTTCCCTGAAGTGAATAGTCTCCCTGTTTGATCTGTCCTTGATCAAACTACTGATCTCTAGTCTTCTCCCGACTAGCGATCTTAACAAGCCTCTGTTAGTTCTTTCTAACTAAAGAAACTAATAAGGTTTTCCCCTTCAGCTTCCTAACTGAAGAAATCTCTAACTATTCACGAACACTGTTTCTTTACTTCCCACTTTCTCTCTACATGACTGTTCACTCCTCCTAACCTAACTCTGCTCTTCTCTGAGCCTCCAGCCTGACTCTTCTCTTCTTTGAGCCTAAAACCTGACTCTTCTCTTCTTTGAGCCTAAAACCTGACTCTTCTCATCTCTGAGTCTAAAACCTGACTCTTCTCTTCTTTGAGCCTAAAACCCTGACTGACTTTAACTGTCGCTTTTCAAAACCTCTACTCTCTAAGCTCCTCCCACTCCTCTTCAGCATCGTTTCCATGGTAACACACTCCTCACAGCTAGGCCGCTCCAGCCTTAGGGCAACCAATGCAAACACAAATACAGTTATAAGCATATTATTATAATCACTTCTGTACACTCTGATCCTTTTTCAATCAATCCTTTAAAGCTATTTTTCCTTTTGCTCACCGCGCACGTGTCAGGGCCCATAACCCTGTGTTGGGGAATCAGAGCTGTTAGGAGCTTTTTTGTTGAGTTCCAGGGCCAGAGAAGTAGATGGTGGAAACAGAAGAACGGCTTGCCTGCTTGCTCCATCCATATTCAACATCTACACAAATGACCAGCCACTGCCAGAAGGGACAGAGAGTTTCATCTATGCTGATGATCGTGCCATTACTGCTCAAGCAGGGAGCTTTGAGATGGTTGAACAGAAGCTCTCCGAAGCTCTAGGTGCTCTTACTGCCTATTACAGGGAAAACCAGTTGATCCCTAATCCATCTAAAACACAGACATGTGCCTTTCACCTTAAGAACAGACAAGCATCCCGAGCTCTGAGGATGATTACCTGGGAAGGAATCCCACTGGAGCATTGCAGCGCACCCAAATACCTGGGAGTCACTCTGGACTGTTCTCTGACCTACAAGAAGCATTGCCTGAACATCAAGCAAAAAGTGGGTGCTAGAAACAATATCATACGAAAGCTGACTGGCACAACCTGGGGATCACAACCAGACACAGTGAAGACATCTGCCCTTGCGCTATGCTACTCTGCTGCTGAGTATGCATGCCCAGTGTGGAACACATCTCACCACGCTAAAACAGTGGATGTGGCTCTTAATGAGACATGTCGCATTTTCACGGGGTGTCTATGCCCTACACCACTGGAGAAATTACACTGCTTAGCCAGTATTGCACCACCTGACATCCGCCGGGAAGTAGCAGCCAATAGTGAAAGGACCAAGGCAGAGACATCTCCAGCTCATCCCCTGTTTGGGTATCAGCCAGCACGTCAACGACTTAAATCTAGAAATAGTTTTCTAAGATCTACAGAGACACTCGCTGGAACACCTCAGCAAACGAGAGTCCAAAAGTGGCAGGCTCAAACCCAGAACCTCAACCAATGGCTGATACCAAATGAGAGACTCCCCCCTGGGCACACAGAAGACTGGGCAACTTGGAAGGCGCTGAACAGACTGCGCTCTGGCACCACGAGATGCAGAGCCAACCTCAAGAAATGGGGCCACAAAGTGGAATCCTCGACATGCGAGTGTGGAGAAGAGCCAACCACAGACCACCTGCTGCAATGCACCCTGAGCCCTGCCACATGCACAATGGAGGACCTCCTTGCGGCAACCCCAGAGGCACTCCAAGGGGCCAGATACTGGTCAAAGGACATTTAATCAACTACCAAACTCGCAAATTTTGTATTTTGTCTGTTTGTTTGTTTTGTTCTGTTAGAAATGTAATACAATTGACTGGATGCCCTGACACAACAAATAAAAAGCGGTTAGGCTCCAAAATAACCCTCATTTGGGGTGATTCCACCTTAAATATAGAAGGGTACCTGAAACAAACTTCATAACCAGCAGAAACTTACGTGTGGCGAACTAGGATAAACTTTCTACCCATAGGATGGCACAGGATTGCAGAGTCAGACCTTTAGGTTCAAAACTATTTATTGAAGTAGAAGGAATACATTCTAGATAGAAAAGGTCTTGAAGCTCGCTAGCTTACTAAATCTCATCTTCTAAAGAGGTAAAAGGGCAAAAAGTAAAAAAAAAATCCATGCAGCTACATTTTGCCTAGAGAGAGGCAAAATGCGTCCTCACTGGAAGAGACAAAGGCGAATGGCCACAAAGTCCAGGGCACTAAAAATACCTTGACAAAAAGAAGTTACCTTATAGAGATTCCATTGCTACACCTTCAAAGGGGGAGAAGATAGTGGCAAGGAGGAGGAAGAGTAAAGTCAAAGTCCTTTTGGGGGAAATCATGCATAGGAATGTGCAGGGAGGAATCCTATCTCTAGTCTAGCTACTCACTGAGGTCTGGAAACTTGATGACACAAGAGACTTGTGCAGTCCAGGGAGGAAACCCAACACCATTAATTTCAGCCAAGTGTGTGCAGAACATCCCCGGCACTCTGCTCCTTATTAATTCATTCACTACGATGATAATAGCCATCAGATTTAGGGTCTCCAAATGTCCGGGGTTGACCTCAGATGCTCTGCAAAACCGACACAGATCCCTCCCGCTGCATTCACCGGGATTGTGGCGCAGCTGGCTGGTTGTCAGCTTCATTAAGATCACTCTGACCAAAAGGTCATGAGTTTGAAGCCAGCCCGGGTTGGAGTGGGTTTCCAACCAATTGTGTAGCCTGTCGACCTTTGCAACCCGAAAGACAGTTGCATCTGTCAAGTAGGAAAATTAGGTACCACCTTAAAAAGTGTGGGGAGGCTAAATTAACTGATTTATGAGGCCATAAAGAAGACTCCAGCAAAGCATTCCAGCGGGGAAGCATGCGGGGAATGCGGAAGTGCTTCATCAGCGTCGCAGATGGACGATGAAAGCGACAGCTCCCCTGGCGGCCAGAAAAAGTTAAATAGCCTCTGTGTATGTCTGTGTATGTTTGTATGTCAAAAATTGGCATTAAATGTTTGCCATATATGTGTTAGGCTTGGGTAACCACGGAAAAATTTGGTTCTAAACTCGTTTTGTTTTTAGGGGGCCCTTGCGTTTCGTTTTTTTAATAATTCCGAAATTTTCCTTTTAAAAATTTCGAAATATACGAAATTTCGTAAAATTACGAATCGATTCGTTAATGGCGGACGCGATTGCGCAATATGCTAAAAAAAACCCTCCAAATGGGACAGGAGGAACTTCTGAAGCTTCCCTCTCCCTCTGTTGTTGACTGTTGGTGTGATAAAACAAACAACAACTATAAAACTTGCACCAGACATGCCAAAATAATTACGAAATAATTACGAAATAATTACGAAATAAATTGAAAAAATTGTTTCGAATCTAATTTACTCCTCACACTATTCCTGCATGGCTCAATATTGGATCGTAAGCTAATTTAAATACGAATTAATAACGAATTACGGAATTAACGAACCGCCCAAGCCTAATATGTGTACACTGTGATCCGCCCTGAGTCCCCTGCGGGGTGCGGAGAAGGGCAGAATAGAAAAGCTGTAAATAAATAAAATAAATAAATAATATCTTACGCATGATCCAGTTTGGGGACGAACTCCACGATTTCCCTCTCGTCGTCCTGATACTGATACTCCCGCCTGTGGGACTTGGGCCCAGGCAAGTCCTCTCCTGAAAAGAGACCAGGGTTGAAAACCATAGGACGGCGGGGGGATTGGGCCCATGGCCAAGTGGAACAGACTGACATAAGCACCGTCTAAAGCAAAGCAGCTCAGCGTTTCTTGGCAAAGGGAGAGCGGAAGAACATTAACCCTCCGGCTGCCCCAAACCCCGGCCTGAAAAGGGGGTGAAGGGCCCCACTATCCACTACAAGGACAAAAACCAGTTTGGGGCCCAGTGCATATGGCGGTTGCTTTCCACTTGGCTGGATCCCTCATTTCTCCAGTGAGGTCTGAAGACTGCAAGAAACAAATGGGTAGCATCCACACAGTCCTAACCATGCCATGACTCCATCCTCCAAACATATCTATTCATAGCGTGGGATCTTTGCTGCACTATACGTCGCACAACTGCACTGCATTTGAACTTGTAAGTTACCCCGAGTGCCGGTTTTGCTGGGGAAAGAGGGCCACAAATAAAATTGTCAACAACAGTACAGGACGGCATGTGGTTTTACCCAACAATCTCCTCTCTAGGAATGTTCTAGGTCCATCAGGTAATTAGAGGCTACAATCCTGCCAGAAGTTACCGTGGACTCATGCTGGCCAAGATCTATCTCTGGGGATTTTCTAAGTTGTCCACTACTACTCTAAGGTACGAGGGTTGTCCAGAAAGTAAGGTTACAAGGCACGTGTGATACCAGGAAATAATCTGGCTTAGCTGCCCGGGCCTGTGCATACTTGATACAAGGGAAAGGGTTTCCACGGAAATGGGAGCAATGAAGAGGAACGGCCAGGGTGAGGGATAGGAGGCGTGAGGGAAAGAAACTGTCAGTTGGAATTTTGTTTTGTACCACACTGTATGCTTTTAGAAATTTTGCACAATTAAAACTTGTGCGCCAGCTGCGCCCGTACCTTGGGAAGTCGGATCTGGCCACGGTGGTCCACGCTCTTGTTACATCCCAATTAGATTACTGCAACGCACTCTACGTGGGGTTGCCTTTGAAGACTGTTCGGAAACTCCAACTAGTCCAGCGGGAGGCAGCCAGATTGCTCACCGGAGCGTCATACAGGGAGCATACCACCCCTGTTATGTCAGCTCCACTGGCTGCCGATCCAATTCCGAGCACAATTCAAAGTGCTGGTCTTGACCTACAAAACCCTATACGGTTCCGGCCCAGTGTATCTGTCCGAACGGATCTCCCTCTACGTCCCACCTCGGAGTCTAAGATCTTCTGGGGAGGCCCTGCTCTCGACCCCGCCTCTATCACAAGTGAGATTGGCGGGGACGAGGAGCAGGGCCTTCTCGGTGGTGGCCCCTCACCTGTGGAATTCACTCCTGGGGAAATTAGATCAGCGACATCCCTCCTTGCCTTTAGGAAAAAAATTGAAAACATGGATTTGGGACCAGGCATTCGGACAATCTGGCAGATGAAGAAAGGACCTTGACGATGGACAGGAATTGACTAAGTGGAATGGAATTATGGAACTCTGAAAGACGAACGCTGAGCATGAGATTAGTTTTATTGATTGTGTTAGATACCGACTATTTTAACTGTGATAAGTGTTTTTAACTGCTGTTTTGTACGTATGTGTATTTTATGCAGGCATCAAATTGTGCCTTTTTGTAAGCCGCCCTGAGTCCCCCCTCGGGGGTTGAGAAGGGTGGGGTAGAAGTACCCGAAATAAATAAATAAATAAATAAAGCCTTCCCACTCTGTTTGCGATTTCTTTGCCAGAAAGCCACAGATCCGGACACATAGGAAATTTTCTCAGGGGAAGTTGGCATAACTGCCGTGTAGCGGGAACCCAGCAGAAGCGAACGAGCAGTGCCAATCATCAGTAGCTCATTGACTGGCATTGTGGTGAAGGTTAGATGAGTGTCCTCATTCAGTTTCCCTCCAAGTGCGAAGTTCACACTGTAATACACTATCTAAATGCTAAGGGCATGAACGCAGCTGCGATTCATCGCAAAATCGTTTCAGTTTATGGAGAGGATGTAATGTTAAGACAGCATGTGACAAAATGGATACAGAATATATTGTGAGAAAATGAAGACACTTTGCAGAGACATCCAAAACTAATGTCGTTGGATGCTGACGGCGGGAGTCTGTCTCCTTTGTGACAATACGTGTCCGCAAACCGCTTGTGCAATGCAAGAGTTACTGACTTAATTGGATTGGGATGTTTGAAGCCACCCCTCTCACAGCCCTGATCTCGCACCCAGGGACTATCATCTGTTCACTTAAACTGAAGGAACACTTGGGTGGAAAACACTTTTCTGACGAGGTGAAAATCGAAGTGACAAACTGGCTGAAAAGAGCTGTAGGAAACTTCTATGACATAAGCATCAAAAACACATGGATGGGTGCTAGAAACAATATCATATGAAAGCTGACTGGCACAACCTGGGGATCACAACCAGGCACAATGAAGACATCTGCCCTTGCGCTATGCTACTCTGCTGCTGAGTATGCCCAGTGTGGAACACATCTCACCACACTAAAACAGTGGATGTGGCTCTTAATGAGACATGCCGCATTATCACGGGGTGTCTGCGCCCTACACCACGGGAATTACACTGTTTAGCCAGTATTGCACCACCTGACATCCGCCGGGAAGTAGCAGCCAATAGTGAAAGGACCAAGGCAGAGACATCTCCAGCTCATCCCCGTTCAGTATCAGCCAGCACGCCAACAACTTAAATCAAGAAATAGTTTTCTAAGATCTACAGAGACACTCGCTGGAACACCTCAGTAAGTGAGAGTCCAAAAGTGGCAGGCTCAAACCCAGAACCTCAACCAATGGCTGATACCAAATGAGAGACTCCCCCCTGGGCACACAGAAACTGGGCGACTTGGAAGGCGCTGAACAGACTGCGCTCTGGCACCACGAGATGCAGAGCCAACCTTCAAGAAATGGGGCCACAAAGTGGAATCCTCGACATGCGAGTGCAGAGAAGAGCAAACCACTGACCACCTGCTGCAATGCAACCTGAGCCCTGCCACATGCACAATGGAGGACCTTCTTGCAGCAACACCAGAAGCACTCCAAGGGGCCAGATACTGGTCAAAGGACATTTAATCAACTACCAAACTCACAAATTTTGTATTCTGTATTTTGTATTTTTGTATTTTGTCTGTTTGTTTTGTTCTGTTAGAAATGTAATATAATCGACTGGTTGCTGATGACTCGATAAATAAATAAATATGTGGAAAAATAATGCAAGCCCTATGCTACAATCCGTGTAAGTTTGATTAAAATCAATTCATTCTTTGTATTTGAAAAAAATAATCTTGTAACCTTACTTTCCGGATAACCTTCGTACATGCAACAATCCTGCCAGAAGTTACCGTGGACTCAAGCTGGCAAAGATCTATCTCTGGGGATTTTCTAAGTCGTCCACGTCAACTTTAAGGTAACTTCTGAGGAAGTTGTTCATTTGGCATTATCCACAGCCTTGCTTCCAATGATACACGCATGAGGTGGGGAAATTACATGGGTTTAGCCTCTGAAACATGTCACAGGCTGCATCTGCTCCCAAACCAGACGTATCCTGAAATCTGCATACGTTTTGTAAACTCATTCTAAGACAAGACGAGAACGCCGAAGGGTGTGCCCCCAGTTTGAAAGGAGAAGGGGTTCCTGGCGCCTGCCTGGCTAGCTACGTATCGTAATGTGTGTGTTCCCAATGACTTCAGAGACAGGTGGGGGTTGCTTACAGCCTGCCCACCTCTGGGGAACACACTATTTAAATATATAAATATATATGTTAACCTCCCATCAAACACATTTTGGGTTTAAAAATGTAAATGCTTACCAAGCCCTTCTGAACAGAGGCAAAGGTGGCTGAGCTGTTGTACCAGAGTAGCAACCCCTCTTTCAATGCACCTTGACCTCTCTGGAAAAAACATCCTCTGGTTCTTATATTGAAGAGTGCTATTGGTCAGGCCGGGGCTGGGGCAGGGGCTGTCCTTCCAAGCGGCGGGCATCCATCCATTCACTCATCCATCCATTCCCTCCCCATGAGGAGACTACAGAGTGTCCAGGGCAAAGGGAGGGACACACTACGAGGGGCGTCCATTAAAAGTTTCCCCTGACCCACTTCTATTTATCACAGGACGCTGAAACTGCCCATGTGTCATGATAGACGTCTCTATGGGTGACGTGCCAATTGACAACTCAGAACTGAGAACGGTCTTGATGTTACAGGTGATGAAGTGGAGTGAGGTTGGAGAACGGACCCAACAGAGTACAGAGCAGTCCTCAAGTTCCTTTCCTTGAAAGGCCGCACACTAAAGGAGACGTTTGATGAGATGAAAGAGGTTTCTGGTGAGGATTTCCCTTCATATGATGGAGTCAAGAACTGTATTGTCAGTCCCAATGTGGTTGGACTTTAGTGGAAACAGCTCCAATTACAGGGTGACCCCACTCCACTATTGATGATCACACCATCCAGGAAGTGGAGGTTGCCATTTTGCACGTAACTATTCGCCACCGAGCCAAAAATGTCAAGATGAGTGTTGGGTCGGTGGAAAAAAATCACCCAAGACCACCTTCCCATGCATAAGATCTTCACTCGTTGGGTCCTCTGGCTGCTCACACCTTTCCAAAAGCAGGAACAAGTCGAATGCTCTCAGGCTCTCTTGACAATGATGTGCCATGGAAACCAGGAGGACTTTTTCAACATATTGATCACACAGGGTGAAAGCTGGGTCCATCACTCTGATCCTGAGACTCAAGTCCAGTCGATGTAATGGAAGCATCATGACTCACCGCCTCCAAAGAAGGCATGTGCCCAACTCTCAGCAGGAAAGGTCATGCTCACAGGATTTTGGGACCAGCACGGAGTAGGATTGATGGATTTCCTATCAAAGGATCCCATGATCACTGGGGAAGACTTGGCTTCACTGCTGCGGAAATTGCAGGAGGCCATCTAAACCAAGAGACAATGTGGCATGCTCCCCAAAGGTGTCCTTTGCCTTCTGCAAGACAATGCACCAGTTCGCAACTCCCATGTTGTCCAAATGGAAGAAGCATGCTCTGGTGGCTTTGACATTCTTCCACATCCCCCTTATCCATTTGGACTTCCATCCCCTTTCAACAAGGATGTTATTGGTTTGTTGTAGGTTTTTTTTCGTGCTATATGGCCATGTTCTAGAGTTATTTTTGAAGGGCAAGCATTTCTCAGATGATGAGACTCTGATTCCTGAAGTCACCGCATGGCTTTTGGCGCAACCTGTCAACTTCTACAAGCGAGGCGTTTACAGTTGCTTAACAAGATGAGAGGAGTGTGTGTCTCTAGATCAGTGGTTCTCAACCGGGGGGTCCCCAAATGTTTTTGGCCTACAACTCCCAGAAATCCTAGCCGGTTTTCCAGCTGTTAGGATTTCTGGGAATTGAAGGCTAAAACATCTGGGGACCCCAGGTTGAGAACCACTGGGCTAGAGAGAGAAAGAAACAATGAATCCATGTACGAATTGGCATGTGACATATTTTTATCATCCTTTCTGGAAGTTGGAGGCCAAAAACATCTGGGGACCCCAGGTTGAGAACCACTGTGTTAGGATTTCTGGAAGTTGGAGGCCAAAAACATCTGGGGACCCCAGGTTGAGAACCACTGTGTTAGGATTTCTGGAAGTTGGAGGCCAAAAACATCTGGGGACCCCAGGTTGAGAACCACTGTGTTAGGATTTCTGGAAGTTGGAGGCCAAAAACATCTGGGGACCCCAGGTTGAGAACCACTGTGTTAGGATTTCTGGAAGTTGGAGGCCAAAAACATCTGGGGACCCCAGGTTGAGAACCACTGTGTTAGGATTTCTGGAAGTTGGAGGCCAAAAACATCTGGGGACCCCAGGTTGAGAACCACTGTGTTAGGATTTCTGGAAGTTGGAGGCCAAAAACATCTGGGGACCCCAGGTTGAGAACCACTGTGTTAGGATTTCTGGAAGTTGGAGGCCAAAAACATCTGGGGACCCCAGGTTGAGAACCACTGTGTTAGGATTTCTGGAAGTTGGAGGCCAAAAACATCTGGGGACCCCAGGTTGAGAACCACTGTGTTAGGATTTCTGGAAGTTGGAGGCCAAAAACATCTGGGGACCCCAGGTTGAGAACCACTGTGTTAGGATTTCTAGAAGTTGGAGGCCAAAAACATCTGGGGACCCCAGGTTGAGAACCACTGTGTTAGGATTTCTGGAAGTTGGAGGCCAAAAACATCTGGGGACCCCAGGTTGAGAACCACTGTGTTAGGATTTCTGGAAGTTGGAGGCCAAAAACATCTGGGGACCCCAGGTTGAGAACCACTGTGTTAGGATTTCTGGAAGTTGGAGGCCAAAAACATCTGGGGACCCCAGGTTGAGAACCACTGTGTTAGGATTTCTGGAAGTTGGAGGCCAAAAACATCTGGGGACCCCAGGTTGAGAACCACTGTGTTAGGATTTCTGGAAGTTGGAGGCCAAAAACATCTGGGGACCCCAGGTTGAGAACCACTGTGTTAGGATTTCTGGAAGTTGGAGGCCAAAAACATCTGGGGACCCCAGGTTGAGAACCACTGTGTTAGGATTTCTGGAAGTTGGAGGCCAAAAACATCTGGGGACCCCAGGTTGAGAACCACTGTGTTAGGATTTCTGGAAGTTGGAGGCCAAAAACATCTGGGGACCCCAGGTTGAGAACCACTGTGTTAGGATTTCTGGAAGTTGGAGGCCAAAAACATCTGGGGACCCCAGGTTGAGAACCACTGTGTTAGGATTTCTGGAAGTTGGAGGCCAAAAACATCTGGGGACCCCAGGTTGAGAACCACTGTGTTAGGATTTCTGGAAGTTGGAGGCCAAAAACATCTGGGGACCCCAGGTTGAGAACCACTGTGTTAGGATTTCTGGAAGTTGGAGGCCAAAAACATCTGGGGACCCCAGGTTGAGAACCACTGTGTTAGGATTTCTAGAAGTTGGAGGCCAAAAACATCTGGGGACCCCAGGTTGAGAACCACTGTGTTAGGATTTCTGGAAGTTGGAGGCCAAAAACATCTGGGGACCCCAGGTTGAGAACCACTGTGTTAGGATTTCTGGAAGTTGGAGGCCAAAAACATCTGGGGACCCCAGGTTGAGAACCACTGTGTTAGGATTTCTAGAAGTTGGAGGCCAAAAACATCTGGGGACCCCAGGTTGAGAACCACTGTGTTAGGATTTCTGGAAGTTGGAGGCCAAAAACATCTGGGGACCCCAGGTTGAGAACCACTGTGTTAGGATTTCTGGAAGTTGGAGGCCAAAAACATCTGGGGACCCCAGGTTGAGAACCACTGTGTTAGGATTTCTGGAAGTTGGAGGCCAAAAACATCTGGGGACCCCAGGTTGAGAACCACTGTGTTAGGATTTCTGGAAGTTGGAGGCCAAAAACATCTGGGGACCCCAGGTTGAGAACCACTGTGTTAGGATTTCTGGAAGTTGGAGGCCAAAAACATCTGGGGACCCCAGGTTGAGAACCACTGTGTTAGGATTTCTGGAAGTTGGAGGCCAAAAACATCTGGGGACCCCAGGTTGAGAACCACTGTGTTAGGATTTCTGGAAGTTGGAGGCCAAAAACATCTGGGGACCCCAGGTTGAGAACCACTGTGTTAGGATTTCTGGAAGTTGGAGGCCAAAAACATCTGGGGACCCCAGGTTGAGAACCACTGTGTTAGGATTTCTGGAAGTTGGAGGCCAAAAACATCTGGGGACCCCAGGTTGAGAACCACTGTGTTAGGATTTCTGGAAGTTGGAGGCCAAAAACATCTGGGGACCCCAGGTTGAGAACCACTGTCTTAGGATTTCTGGGAGTTGGAGGTCAAAAACATCTGGGGACCCCAGGTTGAGAACCACTGTGTTAGGATTTCTGGAAGTTGGAGGCCAAAAACATCTGGGGACTCCAGGTTGAGAACCACTGTGTTAGGATTTCTGGAAGTTGGAGGCCAAAAACATCTGGGGACCCCAGGTTGAGAACCACTGTGTTAGGATTTCTGGAAGTTGGAGGCCAAAAACATCTGGGGACCCCAGGTTGAGAACCACTGTGTTAGGATTTCTGGAAGTTGGAGGCCAAAAACATCTGGGGACCCCAGGTTGAGAACCACTGTGTTAGGATTTCTGGAAGTTGGAGGCCAAAAACATCTGGGGACCCCAGGTTGAGAACCACTGTGTTAGGATTTCTGGAAGTTGGAGGCCAAAAACATCTGGGGACTCCAGGTTGAGAACCACTGTGTTAGGATTTCTGGAAGTTGGAGGCCAAAAACATCTGGGGACTCCAGGTTGAGAACCACTGTGTTAGGATTTCTGGAAGTTGGAGGCCAAAAACATCTGGGGACCCCAGGTTGAGAACCACTGTGTTAGGATTTCTGGAAGTTGGAGGCCAAAAACATCTGGGGACTCCAGGTTGAGAACCACTGTGTTAGGATTTCTGGAAGTTGGAGGCCAAAAACATCTGGGGACCCCAGGTTGAGAACCACTGTGTTAGGATTTCTAGAAGTTGGAGGCCAAAAACATCTGGGGACCCCAGGTTGAGAACCACTGTGTTAGGATTTCTGGAAGTTGGAGGCCAAAAACATCTGGGGACCCCAGGTTGAGAACCACTGTGTTAGGATTTCTGGAAGTTGGAGGCCAAAAACATCTGGGGACCCCAGGTTGAGAACCACTGTGTTAGGATTTCTAGAAGTTGGAGGCCAAAAACATCTGGGGACCCCAGGTTGAGAACCACTGTGTTAGGATTTCTGGAAGTTGGAGGCCAAAAACATCTGGGGACCCCAGGTTGAGAACCACTGTGTTAGGATTTCTGGAAGTTGGAGGCCAAAAACATCTGGGGACCCCAGGTTGAGAACCACTGTGTTAGGATTTCTGGAAGTTGGAGGCCAAAAACATCTGGGGACCCCAGGTTGAGAACCACTGCTCTAGATGGTGGCACCCATGGAGAGAGAAAGGAATCAGAAGTGGGCTCTCCATCCACAGGAAGTGGGTCAGGGGGAATCTTTCATGAACGCCCCTCGTAAGTGCTGACCAAGACTTTGGGAGGGTGGGGCGCCTCCCCACAGGCAACCTCTAAGCAGGGGTCCCATCCCCCCACCCAGTAGGAAAGGCTTTTGGGGTGGGCCAGAAGGGGTGGTATAGGAGGTGGAGAAGGGAGGACCAAGGATTGAGGAGCAGCAGTGAGAAGCCAGAGCTTTGCGGAGCAAAAGAAGACCAGCTTGTCTTAGGGGAAGGGGCGCAAACCCAGAGCTACGGTGACCCAATGAACCCGCCCCACACCTGGCCCCCCCCCCCCCCCCCGAGTGCCTTTCATTTGCAGGTTGTGCCGGCTGGTGCGTAGCAGCAATGGGATGGTGTCCGGTCATGCAGCTTCCCTTCCCTGCCCAACCTCCCCCAGCTTGGCGAGTGGGCAACGGGGCCCACCGGGAGCCACGCGTGGCATGGGATGGAGACGCGCGAGGCCCGGCCGGCCCCACCGTGGGTGGAATGGGGCAAGATGGGAAGGGCGGGTAAGCCAAGCCCACAGCAACAACACACAGTTCGTACCCAGGAGAGTTACGTGAGCCGTGCCTGGAAAGCAAGAAAGAAAAGGAGATTTGAACTAACTGGCTCAAAAGAGGGGAGGCCAACGGCGGGCAAGTGGCACCAACGCAACCAGGGTCAGAGGAGGGTTGAGAGGTGCCCAACGGCAAAGCCTTGCCAGGGAGTCTCTTTCCAAGGTGGACTGGCAAGGGGCATGTTTCTAAACCAGAGAGGAAAGGAGATTGCCATTCCCATTCAGGGAAGGGAAGTCTCACTTCATCAAATGCTGGAAAGTGAGTGCAGGCCACGGGTCACATGGACTATATGGCCATGTTCTAGAGGCATTATCTCCTGACATTTCGCCTGCATCTATGGCAAGCATCCTCAGAGGTAGTGAGGTCTGTTGGAAGTAGGAAAATGGGGTTTATATATCTGTGGAATGACCAGGGTGGGACAAAGGACTCTTGTCTGCTGGAGCTAGGTGTGAATGTTTCAACTGACCACCTTGATTAGCATATAATGGCCTGAAGTGCCTGGAGCAATCTTTTGTTGAGAGGTGATTAGATGTCCCTGTTTGTTTCCTCTCTGTTGTTGTGCTGTTCTAATTTTAGAGTTTTTTAATACTGGTAGCCAGATTTTGTTCATTTTCATGGTTTCCTCCTTTCTGTTGAAATTGTCCACATGCTTGTGGATTTCAATGGCTTCTCTGTGTTTTCTGATGGTCTTTGGCAACCCCTCTGGCAACCCCCTTGCGACCCCCCAGTTGTTTCAACTCACCACCTTGATTAGCATTTGATGGCCTGGCAGTGCCTGGGGCAATCTTTTGTTTAGAGGTGATTAGATGTCCTAGATTATTTCCTCTCTGTTGTTTTCTGTTGTAATTTTAGAGTTTTTTTAATACTGGTATAAAAATTAATACTATTTTTTGTTCATTTTTCCAAAATTTTATAGTACTAGTAGTGGTGCAGCAGGTTAAACTGCTGAGCTTCTGAACTTGCTGACCGAAAGGTTGGTGGTTCGAATCCGGGGAGCAGGGTGAACTCCCGTTGTTAGGCCCAGCTTCTGCCAATCTAGCAGTTCAAAAACATGCAAGAGTGAGTAGATCAATAGGGCAGGAAGGTAATGGCACTCTATGCAGTCATGCTGGCCACATGACCTTGGAGGTGTCTAATGGACAATGGCGGCTCTTTGGCTTAGAAGTGGAGATGAGCACTAGAGTCCCAGAGTCGGACATGACTAGACTTAATGTCAAGGGGAAACCTTTACGTTTACCTTTAAAATGATTGTGTGTTTTGATTATGTGGTTTTAGCAATGTTGTAACCTGTATAGAGTTACGAGGAAGGGTGGATAAGACATTATATGGCCTTATGTGCTGCCTTGCTTGGCAGCAAAGTGCCTCGGGGTTGCTAAGAGCCATCTTCCCGGGATTTAGGGAAGGAAAAGACCAGGGAAAGGGAGAAACCAGGGCATCTCGTCAAGCAGGAAGGAAAAAGGGTTGGAAATATTCTGCTTCCCTTCGACATAACACTTGCACCCTTGGAACAAAACACCCTGCAAAGCTAGCAAAGAGGAAAATATTTGCAAGGATCGTCTCAAGAACAACATTTTCGGAATGCGAGGCAATTTCTCGGATGCCCTTCAAGGATCTCCCTCCTCGGAGATCCTCCAAGAAGGGGGAAATGACCTCTTCCAGAACTCACCTTCATCCTCGGAAACGTCCAGGATTTCGTCCACCGTCTCTGGGAAACTCATGCGGTGCTTGTCGCTCAATGGCTGCAAAAAGCAACAAGTCAGAGGCGGGCAGACCCCGGGGACCCCTTCATATTATTATTATTATTATTATTATTATTATTATTATTATTATTATTAGAAACACAACAAGATGAGTCCACAGCAGACACTCTGCTGGCTGTTGAATTGGATCACACGTCGGACACTTCCCAAGTGTCTAGGACTACGTGATGTATCAGTGAATAATGCTTGCAGATCCCAGTAAGGTGGCTTTTTCCAGCTGGCAGATGGTAATCTTGTCAGTGCCGATTGTGTTTAAGTGCAGGCCAAGGTCTTGAGGCACTGCACCTAGTGTGCCGATCACCACTGGGACCACCTTTACTGGTTTGTGCCAGAGTCTTTGCAGTTCGATTTTTAAATCCTCATATTGTGTCAGCTTTTCCAGTTGCTGATTACTATTATTATTATTATTATTATTATTATTATTATTATTATTCTCCATGCTGTGCAGTCCTGGGAGTTGTGGTTTCCCAAGGTTCCTATCCTTCTCTTGGAGCATTTACACTATAGACAACAAGATTGGTACACAGCAAACAAGATCACTATGATAGCTGTTGTATTGGGTCACATATTGGACATCATCATTATTATTATTATTATTATTATTATTATTATTATTATTATTATTATTCTCCATGCTGTGCAGTCCTGGGAGTTGTAGTTTCCCAAGGTTCATATCCTTCTCTTGGAGCATTTACACTATAGACAACAAGATTGGTACACAGCAAACAAGATCACTATGATAGCTGTTGTATTGGGTCACATATTGGACATCATCATCATTATTATTATTATTATTATTATTATTATTATTATTATTCTCCATGCTGTGCAGTCCTGGGAGTTGTAGTTTCCCAAGGTTCATATCCTTCTCTTGGAGCATTTACACTATAGACAACAAATCAGTACACAGCAAACAAGATCATTATGCTGGTTGTTGTATTGGATCACACGTCGGACATTATTATTATTATTATTATTATTATTATTATTAGTCTCCATGCAGTGCAGTCCTGGGAGTTGTAGTTTCCCAAGGTTCATATCCTTCTCTTGGAGCATTTACACTATAGACAACAAGATTGGTACTGAGCAAACAAGATCATTATGCTAGCTGTTGTATTGGGTCACACGTCCGACATTATTATTATTATTATTATTATTATTATTATTATTTGATAGACAGCAAACAAGATCACTATGCTAGCTGTTGTATTGGGTCACACGTCAGACATTATTATTATTATTATTATTATTATTATTATTAGTCTCCATGCTGTGCAGTCCTGGGAGTTGTAGTTTCCCAAGGTTCATATCCTTCTCTTGGAGCATTTACACTATAGACAACAAGATTAGTACACAGCAAACAAGATCATAATGCTAGCTGTTGTATTGGGTCACACGTCAGACATTATTATTATTATTATTATTATTATTAGTCTCCATGCTGTGCAGTCCTGGGAGTTGTAGTTTCCCAAGGTTCATATCCTTCTCTTGGAGCATTTACACTATAGACAACAAGATTAGTACACAGCAAACAAGATCATAATGCTAGCTGTTGTATTGGGTCACACGTCAGACATTATTATTATTATTATTATTATTATTAGTCTCCATGCTGTGCAGTCCTGGGAGTTGTAGTTTCCCAAGGTTCATATCCTTCTCTTGGAGCATTTACACTATAGACAACAAGATTAGTACACAGCAAACAAGATCATAATGCTAGCTGTTGTATTGGGTCACACGTCCGACATTATTATTATTATTATTATTATTATTAGTCTCCATGCTGTGCAGTCCTGGGAGTTGTAGTTTCCCAAGGTTCATATCCTTCTCTTGGAGCATTTACACTATAGACAACAAGATTAGTACACAGCAAACAAGATCATAATGCTAGCTGTTGTATTGGGTCACACGTCAGACATTATTATTATTATTATTATTATTATTAGTCTCCATGCTGTGCAGTCCTGGGAGTTGTAGTTTCCCAAGGTTCATATCCTTCTCTTGGAGCATTTACACTATAGACAACAAGATTAGTACACAGCAAACAAGATCATAATGCTAGCTGTTGTATTGGGTCACACGTCAGACATTATTATTATTATTATTATTATTATTAGTCTCCATGCTGTGCAGTCCTGGGAGTTGTAGTTTCCCAAGGTTCATATCCTTCTCTTGGAGCATTTACACTATAGACAACAAGATTGGTACTCAGCAAACAAGATCATAATGCTAGCTGTTGTATTGGGTCACACGTCCGACATTATTATTATTATTATTATTATTATTAGTCTCCATGCTGTGCAGTCCTGGGAGTTGTAGTTTCCCAAGGTTCATATCCTTCTCTTGGAGCATTTACACTATAGACAACAAGATTGGTACACAGCAAACAAGATCATAATGCTAGCTGTTGTATTGGGTCACACGTCCGACATTATTATTATTATTATTATTATTATTATTATTATTATTATTAGTCTCCATGCAGTGCAGTCCTGGGAGTTGTAGTTTCCCAAGGTTCATATCCTTCTCTTGGAGCATTTACACTATAGACAACAAGATTGGTACTGAGCAAACAAGATCATTATGCTAGCTGTTGTATTGGGTCACACGTCCGACATTATTATTATTATTATTATTATTATTATTATTTGATAGACAGCAAACAAGATCACTATGCTAGCTGTTGTATTGGGTCACACGTCAGACATTATTATTATTATTATTATTATTATTATTATTATTATTAGTCTCCATGCTGTGCAGTCCTGGGAGTTGTAGTTTCCCAAGGTTCATATCCTTCTCTTGGAGCATTTACACTATAGACAACAAGATTAGTACACAGCAAACAAGATCATAATGCTAGCTGTTGTATTGGGTCACACGTCAGACATTATTATTATTATTATTATTATTATTATTATTAGTCTCCATGCTGTGCAGTCCTGGGAGTTGTAGTTTCCCAAGGTTCATATCCTTCTCTTGGAGCATTTACACTATAGACAACAAGATTAGTACACAGCAAACAAGATCACTATGCTAGCTGTTGTATTGGGTCACACGTCAGACATTATTATTATTATTATTATTATTATTATTATTATTAGTCTCCATGCTGTGCAGTCCTGGGAGTTGTAGTTTCCCAAGGTTCATATCCTTCTCTTGGAGCATTTACACTATAGACAACAAGATTAGTACACAGCAAACAAGATCATAATGCTAGCTGTTGTATTGGGTCACACGTCAGACATTATTATTATTATTATTATTATTATTATTATTATTATTAGTCTCCATGCTGTGCAGTCCTGGAAGTTGTAGTTTCCCAAGGTTCATATCCTTCTCTTGGAGCATTTACAATATAGACAACAAGATTAGTACACAGCAAACAAGATCATAATGCTAGCTGTTGTATTGGGTCACACGTCAGACATTATTATTATTATTATTATTATTATTATTATTATTATTATTTGATAGACAACAAGATTGGTACACAGCAAACAAGATCACTATGCTAGCTGTTGTATTGGGTCACACGTTGGACCCTTCCCAAGTGTCCAGGACTGTGTGATGAATTTATGCAGATTCCAGTAGGGTGGCCTTTTGCAGCTGACAGGTGGTGATTTTGTCAGCACCAATTGTTTTTAAGTGCAGGCCAAGGTCTTTAGGCACTGCACCCAGTGTGCTGATCGCCACTGGGACCACCTTGACTGGCTTGTGCCAGAGTCCTTGCAATTCGATCTTTAAATCCTTGGGGCTAAAGCAATGCATTGAAACACTTGCATACATATGGCACACCTGGACATGGAACTCACCACAAAGCTGGTCTCCTCAGTGACGATTTTGAGGACGTCGGTGACGGAAATGTAGCCCAGTCGCTTGGCAATGGCCAGAGGGGTTGCCCCGTTCTGCAGAGAGAAAGAGGAAAGAGTCCCTTAGCGAAGCCGAGGCCAGTTTGGCTCCAGGGCTCTCTGCAACTCCAGCGTTTCCTTTTTCTAAACATGCCCTTAAGAGTATTGTCGAAGGCTTTCATGGCCGGAATCACTGGGTTGTTGTAGGTTTTTCCGGGCTATATGGCCATGTTCTGGAGGCAATTTTTCTCCTGACGTTTCGCCTGCATCTATGGCAAGCATCCTCAGAGGTAGTGAGGTCTGTTGAAAGTAGGAAAAATGGGTTTATATATCTGTGGAATGACCAGGGTGAGACAAAGGACTTTTGTCTGCTGGGGCTAGCTGTGAATGTTTCAGCTGATCACCTTGATTAGCATTCAATGGCTTGGAAGTGCCTGGGGGAATCTTTTGTTGAGAGTGGACACAGCATATTATTTGAGAACACAGAAGTGCTGGACCACTCTCACAACCACCATGTCAGACTACACAGAGAAGCCATTGAAATCCACAAGCATGTGGACAATTTCAACAGAAAGGAAGAAACCATGAAAATGAACAAGATCTGGCTACCAGTATTAAAAAACTCAAAAATTACAACAGCAAAACAGAGAGTAAACAACAGGCACATAAAATCACTCTCAACAAAAGATTCCCCCCAGGCACTTCCAAGCCGTTGAATGCTAATCAAGGTGATCAGCTGAAACATTCACACCTCGCTCCAGCAGACAAGAGTCCTTTGTCTCACCCTGGTCATTCCACAGATATATAAACCCTTTTTCCTAGTTCCAACAGACCTCACTACCTCTGAGGATGCTTGCCATAGATGCAGGCGAAACGTCAGGAGAAAAATTGCCTCCAGAACATGGCCATATAGCCCGGAAAAACCTACAACAACCCATGCCCTTAAGACTTTCAATCTGGCCTGCATAAATTATACAAATTTGCATAAATTATACAAATTTGGGTGCTGGAACAGAACTTGGGAAATCCAGATTCTGGACTCCACTGAGCCATAAAGCCCCTTATTGACCCTAGGCCGGATTCCCTTCCTTTTAACTTAACCCAACCCATAGATTCATTGAGAGGATCGAGATGGGAGATTGACAGCTGTGGATGGAAGCTTTGATATGTATGACTCCCTAATCTCCACAGAGGAAAGCCAAAGTTCTGAAGGAGTTCATTCAGGGCACGAAAGCCTGGCCTCTTTGAACCATTGCAAATCTTACTCAATCACTCTGGATTCTGGACATTTTAAAGTACACCAAGACCCCTCTAACCACGGAACCTATATCCACTGTTCTCCGTGGACACAAACTGGGATCTCGGTAAAGAATGGCAATGGGACACCCAATTTAGCCAGCTACCTGAGATGAGGAACCATTTGATAACATGTCCCACATCCAGGCCTGATCAATATCTTGATTAATGACTTAGATCAGTGTTTCTCAACATGGGGGGTCGGGACCCCTGGGGAGGTCGCAAGGGAATGTCAGAGGGGTCACCGAAAACCATCAGAATATACAATATTTTCTGTTTGTCATGTGGGTTCTGTGTGGGAGGTTTGGCCCAATTCTGTCATTGGTGGGATTCAGAATGCTCTTTGATTGTATGTGAACTATAAATTCCAGCACTACAACTCCCAAATAGCAAGGTCTATTTTCCCCCAAACTCCATATGTGTTTACATTTAGGCATATGGAGTATTCATGCCAAGTTTGGTCCAGATCCATCATTGTTTGAGTCCACAGTGCTCTCTGGGTGTAGGTGAACTACAACTCCAAAACTCAAGGTCAATGCCCTGCAAACCCTTCCAGGGTTTTCTGTTGGTCATGGGAGTTCTGTGTGTGAAGTTTGGTCCAATTCTGTCATTGGTGGGGTTCCGAATGCTTTTTGATTGTAGGTGAACTATAAATCCCAGCAACTACAACTCCCAAATAGCAAGGTCTATTTTCCCCAAACTCCATCTGTGTTCACATTTGCGCATATGGCGTATTCAGGCTAAGCTTGGTCCAGATCCACCATTGTTTGAGTCCACAGTGCTCTCTGGATATAGGTGAACTACAATTCCAAAATTCAAGGTCAATGCCCACCAAGCCCTTCCAGTGTTTTTTGTTGGTCATGGGAGTTCTGTGTGGGAAGTTTGGTCCAATTCTGTCATTGGTGGGGTTCCGAATGCTTTTTGATTGTAGGTGAACTATAAATCCCAGCAACTACAACTCCCAAATAGCAAGGTCTATTTTCCCCAAACTCCATCTGTGTTCACATTTGGGCATATGGAGTATTCATGTCAAGTGTGGTCCAGATCCATTATTGTTTGAGTCCACAGTGCACTCTAGATGTAGGTGAACTACAACTCCAAAACTCAAGGTCAATGTCCACCAAACCCTTCCAGGGTTTTCTGTTGGTCATGGGAGTTCTGTGTGGCCAAGTCTGGTTCAATTCCATCATTGGCGGAGTTCGGAATGTCCTTTGATTGTAGGTGAACTATAAATCCCAGCAACTACAACTCCCAAATGACAAAATCAATCCCCCCCTCAACTCCACCAGTATTCTAATTTGAGCATATTGGGTATTTGTGCCAAATTTGGTTCAGTGAATGGAAATGCATCCTGCATATCAGATATTTACAGTATGATTCATAACAGTAGCGAAATTACAGTTATGAAGGAGCAACAAAATCAATGTTATGGTTGGGGGTCACCACCACATGAGGAACCGTATTAAGGGGTTGCAGCATTAGGAAGGTTGAGAAGCACTGACTTAGATGAAAGGTTCGAAGGTGGGACTCAAGTGGGAGGGAGAGCCAAGATTCCAGAAGAGAGTAGCAGAATTCAAAACCATCATCACAGATCAGGGAGATGATGGGTCAAAACGAACACAATGAAGTCCAACAGGGGTAAATGCAAGAGACTCCACTTAGGCGGAAAAAAGGAAATGCAAAGAGACAGAATGGGGGACGACAATGCCTGGCTCAAGAGCAGTACGTGTGAAAAAGATCTTGGAGTCCTCATGGACAACAAGTTAAACATGAGCCAGGAATGTGATGTGGCGGCAAAAAAAGCCAATGGGATTTTGTCCTGCATCAATAGGAGTCTAGTGTCTAGATCCAGGGAAGTCATGCTCCCCATGCTCTATTCTGCCTTGGTCACACCACATCTGGAATCACACTGTGTCCAATTCTGGGCACCACAATTGAAGGGAGATGTTGACTCCAAGCTGGAATGTGTCCAGAGGAGTGTGACTAAAAGGGTCAAAGGTCTGGAGAACAAGCCCTATGAGGAGCGGCTGAAAGAGCTGGGCATGTTTAGCCTTGAGAAGAGAAGGCTGAGAGGAGGCATGATGAGGGCCATGGATCAAGATGTGAGAAGTCATGTTGTTTTTCATTCGTTTAGTCGTGACCTTAGGGACCAGTCCACGCCAGAGCTCCCTGTCGGCCGTGGCCACCCCCACGGGCTCCTTCAAGGTCAATCCAGTCACTTCAAGGATGCCATCCCTCCATCTTGCCCTTGGTC
Organism: Anolis sagrei ordinatus; assembly: GCF_025583915.1. Taxonomy (NCBI): domain Eukaryota; kingdom Metazoa; phylum Chordata; class Lepidosauria; order Squamata; family Anolidae; genus Anolis; species Anolis sagrei. The sequence continues at coordinate 4,305,469 of NW_026847882.1, forward strand.
GGCCCCTCTTCCTTTTGCCTTCCACTTTCCCCAGCATCATTGTCTTCGCTAGGCTTTGCTGTCTCCTCATGATGTGGCCAAAGTACTTCAACTTTGTCTCTAGTATCCTTCCCTCCAGTGAGCAGCCGGGCTTTATTTCCTGGAGGATGGATCTTCTCGCAGTCCAAGGCACTCTCAGAACTTTCCTCCAACACCACAGCTCAAAAGCATCTCTCTTCCTTCGCTCAGCCTTCCCTAAGGTCCAGCTCTCACCTCCGTAGGTTACTACAGGGAATACCATGGCTTTGACTAGGCGGATCTTTGTTGCCAGTCTGATGTCTCAACTCTTTACTATTTTATCGAGATTGGTCATTGCTCTCCTCCCAAGAAGGAAACGTCTTCTGATTTCCTGGCCACAGTCTGCATCTGCAGTAATCTTTGCACCTAGAAATACAAAGTCTGTCACGGCGTCCACGTTTTCTCCCTCTATTTCCCAGTTGTCAATCATTCTTGTTGCCATAATCTTGGTTTTTTTGATGTTTAGCTGCAACCCAGCTTTTGCGCTTTCTTCTTTCACCTTGATTAGAAGGCTCCTCAGCTCCTCCTCGCTTTCGGCCATCAAAGTGGCGTCATCTGCATATCTAAGGTTGTTAATGTTTCTTCCAGCATTTTTAACCAGAAGCCTTGCATTCCTCAAGCCCCGCACATCGCATGATGTGTTCTGCATACAAGTTGTATAGGTTGGGTGAGAGTAGCAAAATTTGATGTTGAACAATGACTTCAAACTACAGGGAAGGAGATTCCACCTGAACATTAGGAAGAACTTCCTGACCGTGGGAGCTGTTCAGCAGTGGAACTCTCTGCCTCGGAGGGAGTGTGGTGGAGGCTACTTCTTAATAATAATAATAATACTAAAGGTAAAGGTAGTCCCCTGACATTAAGTCCAGTCATGTCTAACTCTGGGGTGTGGTGCTCATCTCCATTTCTAAGCCGAAGAGCCAGCGTTGTCCGTAGACACCTCCAAGGTCATGTGGCCAGCATGACTGCATGGAGCGCCGTTACCTTGTTGTAGGTTTTTCCGGACTATATGGCCATGTTCTAGAGGCATTTTCTCCTGATGTTTCGCCTGCATCTATGGCAAGCATCCTCAGAGGTAGTGAGGGATGCTTGCCATAGATGCAGGCGAAACGCCAGGAGAAAATGCCTCTAGAACATGGCCATATAGCCCAGAAAAACATACAACAACCCAGTGATTCCGGCCATGAAAGCCTTCGACAATAATAATAATACTTTATTTATACCCCGCTCCATCTCCCCCAGGGGGACTCGGGGCGGCTTACATGAGGCCATGCCCATCAACACAATAGACACAGTATACACAAAACATAAAATGCAAAAACCAATATAATAAACAACACAGCAATATAAAATCAAACATCAAACACAAGAAATTCCACAGGGCAGGGCCACTTCAGAATAAAAATTTAAAATATTTTAAAAACACTGGGAGATAGGCAATGTAAAATTGTCGTGAAGGGATTGGAAGCTTTTAAACAGAGGCTGGATGGCCATCTGTTGGGGGTGCTTTGAATGGTTCGCAGCTTGGGAGTGACCCTGGACTCATCGCTGAGCCTGGAACCCCAGGTCTCGGCGGTGACCAGGGGAGCATTTGCACAGTTAAAGCTTGTGCGCCAGCTGCGCCCATACCTTGGGAAGTCTGACTTGGCCACGGTAGTCCACGCTCTGGTTACATCCCGTTTAGACTACTGCAACGCTCTCTACGTGGGGTTGCCTCTGAAGACTGCCCGGAAGCTTCAATCAGTCCAACGCGGCAGCCAGATTGTTAACAGGAGCAGGGTACAGAGACCACACGACCCCTCTGTTACGCCAGCTCCACTGGCTGCCGATCAGCTTCCGGGCACAATTCAAAGTGCTGGTGTTGACCTATAAAGCCCTAAACGGCTCTGGCCCAGTTTACCTGTCCGAACGGATTCTCCCCTATGAGCCATCAAGGCTACTAAGATCTTCCGGGGGGGCCCTGCTCTCGGTCCCACCACCCTCACAATCACGGTTGGTGGGGACGAGAGACAGGGCCTTCTCGGTGGTGGCTCCCCGGCTTTGGAACTCCCTCCCACTAGAGGTTAGATCTGCCCCCTCCCTCCTGACGTTCAGGAAATCGTTAAAAACATGGCTCTGGAATGCGGCATTCAAAGACTGAACCTGGAACCTTCCCTGTGATGGATTATGATGAACTGCGACTATGAATATGATTATGACCATGACTGGATTGACGATTTGGCGTAGGAAACTGTAATGATGTAATGATGAGGTTTTTATTGTACTGAGTTGTACTATTTTAATATGTAATGAGTTGTATTTGCTGTTTTATCTGATTGTATTTGATATGTACTGTAAACCGACCTGAGTCCCTCGTCGAGGTTGAGAAGGCCGGTATAGAAATCCTCCAAATAAATAAATAAATAAATAAATAAATAAATAAAATGCAATGTTCCCACTTTTTGGCAGAATTGGGTTGGACTGGATGGTCCACGTGGTCTCTTCCAACTCTAGGATTCTATGTTTGCTCCAGGCTGAACTGCAAGTGGCATGAAAAGCAAACCCATCTGAAACCAGAATGAGCAGCGTCATCCATTTATGTTCTGCACTTTGGGCATTTCTTTTTTCTGCCTATGGAAACACATCAATCAACGTCTGCCACATCAAGAGACTGGTTGAGTTGTCACACACATCAGCCTCGTAGGCTAGATTCCCATTTCATCTCACATCTTTCCAAAAGCAGCCCTCCCCAGCACATTGTGTTCATCTGGATCAGCAACCCTGCCGGTGCCGGTCTGCACAGCTCACCGCGAGAAAGGGCCGGCAGGGAGAAAGGTACTTTTCAAAACACAGAAGCAACTCAGGAGGTTTGGCCACTGTCTGGCTGGTCAGGCTCTTGGTGTTTCCTACTCACCGAACTGACTTCGTTGGGTGAGGCCCCGTGTTTTAGCAGGAGGGTGACGATGTCGGTGTGGCCCTGTTGTGCCGCCTGGTGCAGCGGCGTGTATCCCAGCTGGAAAGGAAAAAAGACCCCATCACTCATCATGCATTAGACCAGTGTTTCTCAACCTGGGGGTCAGGACCTCTGGGGGGGGGGTCGCAAGGGGGTGTCAGAGGGGTCACTAAAGACAATTAGAAAACACAATATTTACTGTTGGTTGTGGGGGTTCTGTGTGGGAAGTTTGTCCCAGTTCTATCGTTAGTGGGGTTCAGAATGCTCTTTGATTGTAGGTGAACTATAAATCCCAGCAACTACAACTCCCAAATGTCAAGGGCTATCTTCCCCAAACCACATGTCCACATTTGGGCATATTGAGTATTTGTGCCGAGTTTGGTCCAGATGCATAAATGTTTTGAGTCCACAGTGCTGTCTGGATGGAGGTGAACTATAACTCCAAAACCCAAGGTCAATGCCCACCCAGGGGCGGCTCAACCCATTACACAAAGTAAGCATTCGCAGTAAAGTTGATTTTGCCCAGGGGTGCTCTTGAGGGAAAATAGACCTTAACATATGCAAGTTGTAGTTACTGGGATGTATAGTTCACCTACGAGAGACAGGGCCTTCTCGGTGGTGGCCCCTCGGCTATGGAATGCACTACCAGCGGAGATCAGGCAGGCCCCTTCGCTATTGGCGTTTAGGAGGCGGGTTAAGACGTGGCTCTTCGAACAGGCGTTCGGATAAGCATGCAATAACATCTGACTCAGAAAGACGGCATACTGAACAAGGAATGGTAAAACGACTGTGAGATTTGGATCTGATTCTATTCGAGGCGTGATGACGTTATGTGTATTGTTTGTAGTTGTTTGTCACATATATTGTTCAATGTTGCACATTTTACTGTAAACCGCTTAGAGTCGCCGTTGGCTGATATATGCGAATTACTAGGATGTATAGTTCACCTACAATCAAAGAGCATTCTGAACTCCACCAATGATGGAATTGAACCAAATATGGCACACAGAACTCCCACTATGAACAGAAAATATGGTTGGGGGGGGGACGCCAAAATACTGTTTGCTTACCGTTGAAAATTACCTTGGGCCACCTCTGTGCCCACCAAACCCTTCTAGTATTTTCTGTTGGTCATGGGAGCTCTGTGTGCCAAGTTTGGTTCAATTCCATTATTGGTGGAGTTCAGAATGCTCTTTGATATTGTAGGTGAACTATAAATCCCAGCAACCATAACTCCCAAATGACAAAATGAATCCTTCCCTCAACCCCACCAGTATTCAAATTTGGGTGTATCGAGAATTTGTGTCCAAATGAATGGAAATACATCCTGCATATCGGATATTTACAAGATGATTCGTAACAGGAGAAAAATTACAGTTCTGAAATAGCAATGAAAATAAAGTTATGGTTGGGGGTCACCACAACATATGGAACTGTATTAAGGGGACACGGCATTTGGAAGGTTGAGAACCACTGCGTTAGACCATACTGAATATTTACAGCATTGAGGGGATTCTGCATGTATTGCCGCCCATTCGGGTGATTATGTTGAGCAAGTGGACTTACTAACAAAATACACTCCTCATAAATGTACAGCAGAGTAACGTATTAGCAGCGTGGACAGCAATGGCTCCCAAAGTAACCCATTTAAGGTGGAATCAGGTGTCAAACAGGGATGTGTTATTGCCCCAACCTTATTTTCCATCTTCATTGCTATGATACTTCATCCTGTTGATGGGAAGCTTCCCACCGGAGTGGAAATCATCTATCGGACAGATGGCAAGCTGTTTAACCTCAGCAGACTGATAATAATAATAATAATAATAATAATAATAATAACAACAACAACACTTTATTTGTACCCCGCTACCATCTCACCAGGGGACTCGGTGCGGCTTATATGAGGCCGAGCCCGAATACAACAATACAAGCAATAACAACAACAGTACAAGCAATTAAAATAAAAACACAGACAATAAAATATACAACATTATCAATAAGACAACACGCAATTAAAAACAGTGGGAAGGCCAAATGTAAAGTTAAAATTGGAAGTATTTAACCTCAGCAGACTGAAAGCCAAAACCAAGGTTACAACAACATCTGTTATAGAACTACAATATGCTGATGACAACGTCGTCTGTGTGCATTCAGAAGAAGATCTACAAGCCACTCTAAACACCTTCACAGAAGCATACGAGAAGCTCGGCCTGTCATTAAACATTGAGAAAATCAAAGTGCTCTTCCAGCAGTCACCAGCCAATCCCTCTCCAATGCCAGAAATACAGCTTAATGGTGTAACATTAGAAAATGTTGACCATTTCCGCTCCCTTGGCAGCCACCTCTCCACCAAAGTCAACCTCGACACCGAAATACAACGCAATTGCAGCATTTTTCTAAATGAAGCAGAGAGTGTTTGAGGACTGGGACATCCATAGGGATACCAAGGTCCTTGTTTATAAAGCCATTCCCCTCCCAACCCTGCTATATGCCTGCGAGACGTGGACTGTCTACAGACGTCACATGCAATTCCTGGAACAATTCCATCAGCACTGCCTCTAGAAAATCCTGCAAATATCTTGGGAAGACAAGCGGACAAATGTCAGCGTGCTGGAAGAAGCAAAGACCACCAGCATTGAAGCGATGGTCCTCCGCCATCAACTCCGCTGGACTGGCTACATTGTCCGAATGCTCAAAGGAGTTACTTGACTCCTGACTCAAGACTTGAAAACGGAATGTTGGAGGACAGGAAAAGAAATTTAAGGACCGGCTCAAAGCCAACTTTAAAAACTCTGACATAGCCACGGAGAACTGGGAAGCCCTGGCCTGCTCCAGCTTGAGGTCAGCTGTGACCAGCAGTGCTGCAGAATTTGAAGAAGCACAAATGGAGGGTGAAAGGGATAAACATGCCAAGAGGAAGGCACGTTAAGCCAACCCTGACCGGGACAGCCTTCCACCTGGAAACCGATGCCCTCACTGTGGGAGAAGATGCAGGTCAAGAATAGGGCTCCACAGTCACCTATGGACCCACCGCCAGTACACCGAATTTGGAGGACCATAATCCTTGGACTACGAAGGATCGCCTAAGTATGATCCAGCACACCCAGTAGCCAAAAGTGGCAAAAAGAACACAAACACACAGAACCAATGTTATCTCTTCCATAGGAGTAAAATAATATGGTTGCACTATTTACAAGCACTAGGTTTCTGTTGTGTGCCAGCCTGTGAAAGAAAGGCAAACACAAGCCCAGAGCTTGCTGGCATACCTTGGTCTTTGAGTTGACATCTGCTTGGTGCTGCAGGAGGAATTTCACTAGCTTGATGTTCCCATAGTGGCAAGCCACGTGGAGTGGTGTGTATCCCATCTGGAAGGCCGAGATAAAGGCTGTGAGTTATTCCCATGGCGATTGTACCTGGAGGCATCGTGTGCACTGGCACATTTCCTAAATCAGCCTTCCTCTGTATCACACACACACCCATTAGTGTGTGTGTGATTCAGCTGCCGGCATGTGTCATGGTATCAATCTTTCTTTTCTAGCATAGGAAATGCTAGGAACCTGAAAGGGGGATCCCCAAATCAACCCTCCTTCCACAGTTTTGCCCCAACTTTTCGCACTTTGCCAAAGTTTAGGGTTTCATATTGAAAGACCACCTTCTAATCCTCCATAGCCCCAAACATAAATAATATTGATTCCTGTTAACCCATGCCTGCGGTAAACGGTTGCCAGGAAGACTCACCCGCGTTGTCGCATCCACCCGGACGCCGTGTCGGAGGAGGACGTCTGCCACTTGGACGTGTCCCTCCTGGGCCACCAAGTGGAGAGGGGTGAGGCCGCTCTGGAGAGGAGAAACAGGACTTAGGTTAGGCACAGGAAGGCAGGAGGTGGACGGGGGACACCGGGAGCCACGCAAATGGAATCATAGAGTTGGAAGAGACCACAAGGGCTCTCCAGCCCGGGTTGGAGTGGGTTTCCAACCAATTGTGTAGCCTGTTGTCGACCTTTGCAACCCGAAAGACAGTTGCATCTGTCAAGTAGGAAAATAAGGTACCACCTTAAAGTGTGGGGAGGCTAAATTAACTAATTTATGAGGCCATAAAAAAGCACTCCAGCGGGGAAGCATGCGGGGAATGCGGAAGTGCTTCATCAGCGTCGCAGATGGACGATGAAAGCGACACCTCCCCTGGCAGCCAGAAAAAGTTAAATAGCCTCTGTGTATGTCTGTATATGTTTGTATGTCAAAAATTGGCATTGAAGTTTGCCATATATGTGTACACTGTAATCCGCCCTGAGTCCCGTGCGGGGTGAGAAGGGCAGAATATAAAAGTTGCAAATAAATAAATAAGTTCTTCAAAACTTTATTTCTGAGTGAGTACATGACACATATTGTGCTGGCACAACTGTGCCAGAAGCTAAATTTTCTTTTTCTATGCATGGTTAGTTTGCACGTGTTTCTGTTAGCCAGGCATTTTGCAGTTAAGCAGCTTCCCCCAGGCTGCAGTCATAGGCTAGCAGCCTGCCTATCATCGTTGGGGCTTTTGGAACCGCCCTTTTCCCCAGGTTCAGGAGGGAAAAGGGGACAGTTTGTTCAGTCTTACAGTTTGAAGCCCAACTACAGGACGTGTGAGTTTTTCCCTCCTGTTGTTGTGGTTCAACAGGCCCCTGAGCAGCCTGAGCCTGATGGTTTTCAGTTTTCACAGTTTTCTCAGCCTGCTTCTGAGATGGAGAAGCAGTTCTCACAGGACAGGAATGCAGCTGATAAGGAGGAGGGCCAGGTGCTGCTTCAAAGGGATAACGAAACCGTGAGACGGAGCTCTCGGATCGCAGCCAAGTTAGGTCAGCGTCAGGTCAAGGGAGCAGTGGGAAAGCAGATTGTGGGAAACTATTTATTTATTTACTTACTTTATTTGTATACCGCAGTTTCTCAGCCCGTAGGCGACTCAACGCGGTTAACAACAGGAGCAAAAATTCAATGCTAACATCATACAAACTATTTAAAAACAATTAACACCATAATATACTAAGTAATTACACATCAGTAAACAACTCATTAGCATCTCATAACTAGAATCATGATCCAGCTCGTCATCCGTATTCCGTTTTCCTATATTCATTGCACTGCCTATCCAAACGCCTGTTCAAATAGCCAGGTTTTCAGTTTTCTTTGAAATACCATTAATGAGGGGGCCAATCTAATGTCCATCTAGAAACTAGATTGTTTTGATGTGCAAAATGTATTTAGGGCTTCCACGGGCAATTCTTAGCTGTCAGTTTCAACGTGGCTATCTGCTAGCTGTTTCATGCTTCTGCATTGGTTTCTTCGTGCTGCTTTTGGGCTAAGCTGCTGGGCACAGGGTTTGTGCTTCCTGCTTCATGATTCCTGTTTACTTTGATTGTCTCTGAAGGATTTCTGGAACTGTACCGTGCATTTTACCTGAACTTTGGAACTTTGTATTGACTTAACCTTTGCCTTCTTTTGGAAACTTTACAATAAACTATAAATCCTACAGCCGTGGTCTGGTGGTGTTTGAGAGCAAGGTGAAGCTTAACCTGAGGTGCCACACCTGTAGAAAAGCTTCATTTCTTACAAGCTTGGCTGGGGAAGACAATTCTCACAGCTTTACTAAGAAATACAGCACAGCCCTTGTTGGGGTTAAAGAAACAGATCCACAGCATTCGTGGAAAAAATCCAAAGGACTCCAGCTGGAAAATCTTCAGAGTTTTAGCTGGTAAGGTCTACTCGGGTACCCATAAAGCAAATTGGAACCGGGAGTAGGGCCCCACGCCAGCTAAGCCTAAAAGACAGATTGCCCAGGGAGGGGTCAAAAGGATTTCCCTCATAGAAGAAAGAAACAGTTCATGAAGCTAGTTGCCTGTCCATTGTGGACAAGTTAAGAAATATTTGGTTGATTTGTTGAAGATCTAAGAAGTATTTGACTGATTTGTTGCACCAATAAAGAACTTTGTTAAACTTTCCAAGCTTCTAAAGACTTTGTATAGGGAAATTCATAGGGCCTCTCAGCCGAGGCACCCCGGTGTCCCGCTGGGCACATAAAGATCATGTCCTGTTAATAGACAATTGCTACAGGCCCAGCGTGTGACAGCACAGCCATCCAGCCTTTGTTGAAAAGCTTTCAAGGAAGGATGCCAACTTTAGGACATACCAAAGCCATCAGTAAAGGTTTCCCTTGACATCAAGCCTAGTTGTGTCCAAATTTGGTGCTCATCTCCACTTCTAGGACAAAGAGCCGGCATTGCCCATAGACACCTCCAAGGTCATGTGGCCAGCATGACTAAATGGAGCACCGTTATCTTCCCACCAAAGCGTTACTCACATTTGCATGTTTTCCAACTGCTAGGTTGGCAGAAGCTGGGTCTAACAGTGGGAACTCACCCAGCTCCCCAGATTCAAACCGCTAACATTTCGGTCAGCAAGTTCATCAGCTCAGCGGTTTAACCCGCTGCGCCATCAGAGGGTAAAAAGGCATACGACTGCCAATGAAGACAGCAGAATGAAAAATTGTAGGAAGCCAAGCTTAACCAGAGTGCATCTCCAACACTAATAATAATAATAATAATAATAATAATAATAATAATAATAATAATAATAATAATCTTTATTAGTACCCTGCCACCATCTCCCCGATGGAAACTCAGTGCGGCTTACATGAGGCCAAGCCCAAACCACCACTACTACTACTACTACTATTAATAATAATAATAAACTTTATTAGTACCCTGCCACCATCTGTGTTTTTAAATGTATTTTAACTGTGCCTTCAACTTGCTTCTGACACGATTAAAAATAAATTTTATTATCTAAGAGTATATTGTCCCCTGTTCCTCTCCATAAGCAAAGGGTCAGGGAATGCACCCACCTTGTTGCCCAAGTTGCCATTGGCTTGCTTGGAGAGGAGCAGCAGCACCATTTCGGCATGGCCCTCCTGGGCGGCCAGGTGGAGCGGGGTCACTCCTTGGGTGGACTCTGCGTTGGCCGAGGCTCCGTATTGCAGAAGGCTGCTGGCCACCTCCATCTGGTTCTGCCTGGCGGCGATGTGGAGAGGAGTGTATCCGTTCTGCAGCGGGGAAATCACATAGTCTCAGAAAAGTCACACAAATCGGGACAGTTACACCAAGCATGGGCAAACGTCACCTCTCCAGGTGTTTTGGACTTCAACTCCCACCATTCCTAACAGCCTACCGTCTGTGTGCATTCAGAAAAAGACCTACAAGCCACTCTAAACACCTTCGCAGACTTTGTTTATGTTTGCACAAGCATACGAGAAGCTCGGCTTGTCATTGAACATCGAGAAAACCAAATGGTGACCATTTCTGCTCCCTTGGCAGCCATCTCACCACAAAAGTCAACATTGACACTGAAATACAACACCACCTGAGCTCTGCGAGTGCAGCATTTCTTCCAAATGAAGCACAGAGTGTTTGAGGACTGAGACATCCGTAGGAAGACCAAGATGATACTTCATCTTGTTGATGGGAAGCTTCCCACTAGAGTGGAAATCATCTATCAGAGAGATGGCAAGCTATTTAACCTCAGTAGACTGAAAGCCAAAACCAATGTCACAACAATGTCTCTTATAGAACTCCAGTATGCTGATGACAACGTCGTCTGTGCGCATTCAGAAGAAGACCTACAAGCCACTCTAAACACCTTCGCAGAAGCATACGAGAAGCTCGGCTTGTCATTGAACATAGAGAAAACCAAATGGTGACCATTTCCGCTCCCTTAGCAGCCACCTCACCACAAAACTCAACATTGACACTGAAATACAACACCACCTGAGCTCTGCGAGTGCAGCATTCCTTCCGAATAAAGCACAGAGTGTTTGACACTCCGTAGGAAGACCAAGATGATACTTCATCTTGTTGACAGGAAGCTTCCCACCGGAGTGGAAATCATATATCGGATAGATGGCAAGCTGTTTAACCTCAGTAGACTGAAAGCCAAAACCAATGTCACAACAATGTCTGTTATAGAACTCCAGCATGCTGATGACAGTGTCATCTGTGCGCATTCAGAAGAAGACCTACAAGCCACTCTAAACACCTTCGCAGAAGCATACGAGAAGCTCGGCCTGTCACTGAATATCAAGAAAACCAAAGTGCTCTTCCAGCAGTCACTAGCCAATCCCTCTCCAATGCCAGAGATACAGCTTAATGGTGTAACATTAGAAAATGTTGACCATTTTCACTCCCTTGGCAGCCACCACTCCACCAAAGTCAACATTGACACCGAAATACAACACCACCTGAGCTCTGCAAGTGCAGAATTTCTTCCGAATGAAGCAGAGAGTATTTGATGACAGGGACATCCATAGGGAGACCAAGATGATACTTCATCTTGTTGACAGGAAGCTTCCCACCAGAGTGGAAATCATCTATCAGCTATTTAACCTCAGCAGACTGAAAGCCAAAACCAATGTCACAACAATGTCCGTTATAGAACTCCAGTATGCTGATGACAATGTCGTCTGTGCGCATTCAGAAGAAGACCTACAAGCCACGCTAAACACCTTTGCAGAAGCATACGAGAAGCTCGGCCTGTCATTGAACATGGAGAAAACCAAAGTGCTCTTCCAGCAGACACCAGCCAATCCCTCTCCAATGCCAGTAATACAGCTTAATGGCGTAACATGAGAAAATGGTGACCATTTCCGCTCCCTTGGCAGCCACCTCTCCACAAAAGTCAACACTGACACTGAAATACAACACCACCTGAGCTCTGCGAGTGCAGCATTTCTTCCAAATAAAGCACAGAGTGTTTGAGGACCGGGACATCTGTAGGAAGACCAAGATGATACTTCATCTTGTTGACGGGAAGCTTCCCACCAGAGTGGAAATCATATATCAGACAGATGGCAAGCTATTTAACCTCAGTAGACTGAAAGCCAAAACCAATGTCACAACGTCTGTTATAGAACTCCAGTATGCTGATGACAACGTCGTCTGTGCGCATTCAAAAGAAGACCTACAAGCCACTCTAAACACCTTCGCAGAAGCATACGAGAAGCTCAGCCTGTCATTGAACATCGAGAAAACCAAAGTGCTCTTCCAACAATCACTGGCCAATCCCTCTCCAATGCCAGAGATATTTTATTTATTCATTTACAGTAATTATATTCCGCCCTTCTCACCCCACAGGGGACTCAGGGTGGATTACAATGTGCATACACATGGCAAACATTCAATGCCATTGACACACAACATATATAGACAGACACTCAGAGGCTATTAACACTCCAGTTTCTGGCCACCAGAGGAGCTGTTGCTTCCTCATTCTTTGCATATTTCCTGGAGATTTTTATAGCCTCGTAAATCAGTTAAATTAGCCTCTCCACAAAATGGTACCTAATTTTCCTACTTGACAGATGCAACTGTCTTTCCGACTGCAAAGGTCAACATCAAGCTACACAATTTTGGTCAGGAGCTCACTCCGACACAGACTGGCTTCGAACTTGATCTTAATCTTAATGCAGTTGACTCCTAGCCAGCTCTGCCATCATTTTCTAATTTCCGCTCCCTTGGCAGCCACCTCTCCACCAAAGTCAACATCAACACCGAAATACAACACCGCCTGAGCTCTGCGAGTGCAGCATTTTTCCAAATGAAGCAGAGAGTGTTTGAGGACCGGGACATCTGTAGGGAGACCAAGGGCTTGTTTATAAAGCTATTATCCTCCCAACCCTGCTATATGCCCGCAAAACATGAACTACAGCTCCAAAACTCAAGGTCAATGCCCATCAAACCCTTCCAGTATTTTCTCTTGGTCGTGGGAATTCTGTGTGCCTAGTTTGGTTCAATTCGATTGTGGTGAAGTTCAGTATGCTCTTTGAGTGCAGGTGAACTATAAATCCCAGCAACTACAACTCCCAAATGTCGAGATCTGTTTTCCCCAAACTCCACTACCAGTGTACACATTTGGCCACATTGTGGATTGATGTCAAGTTTGGTCCAGACCCATCATTGTTTGAGTCCACAGTGCTCTCTGGATGTAGGTGAACTACAACTCCAAAACTCAAGGTCAATGCCCATCAAACCCTTCCAGTATTTTCTCTTGGTCTTTGGGAGTTCTGTGTGCCAAGTTTGGTTCAATTCCATTGTGGTGAAGTTCAGTATGCTCTTTGAGTGGAGGTGAACTATAAATCCCAGCAACTACAACTTCCAAATGTCGAGATCTGTTTCCCCCAAACTCCACTACCAGTGTTCACATTTGGCCATATTGAGGATTAATGTCAAGTTTGGTCCAGACCCATCATTGTTTGAGTCCACAGTGCTCTCTGAATGTAGGTGAACTACAACTCCCAAACTGAAGGTCAATGTCCATCAAACACTTCCAGTATTTTCCGTTGGTCGTGGGATTTCTGTGTGCTAAGTTTGGTTCAATTACATTGTGGTGGAGTTCAGAATGCTCTTTGATTGTAGGTGAACTATAAATCCCAGCAACTACAATTCTTAAATGACAAAACAACTTCAAAACTCAAGGTCAATGCCTATCAAACCCTTCCAGTATTTTCTGTTGGTCATGGGATTTCTGTGTGCCAAGTTTGGTTCAGTTCCATTGCGGTGGAGTTCAGTATGCTCTTTGATTGTAGGTGAACTATAAATCCCAGCAACTACAATTCTTAAATGACAAAACAACTCCAAAACTCAAGGTCAATGCCCACAAAACCCTTCCAGTATTTTCTGTTGCTCATGGGATTTCTGTGTGCCAAGTTTGGTTCAGTTTCATCATTGGTGGAGTTCAGAATGCTCTTTGATTGTAAGGTGAACTATAAATCCCAGCAACTACAACTCCCAAATGTCGAGATCTGTTTCCCCCAAACTCCACTACCAGTGTTCATATTTGGCCATATTGAGGATTAATGTCAAGTTTGGTCCAGACCCATCATTGTTTGAGTCCACAGTGCTCTCTGGATGTAGGTGAACTACAACTCCAAAACTCAAGGTCAATGCCCATCAAACACTTCCAGTATTTTCCGTTGGTCGTGGGAGTTCTGTGTGCCAAGTTTGGTTCAATTCCATTGTGGTGGAGTTCAGAATGCTCTTTGATTGTAGGTGAACTATAAATCCCAGCAACTACAATTCTTAAATGACAAAACAACTTCAAAACTCAAGGTCAATGCCTATCAAACCCTTCCAGTATTTTCTGTTGGTCATGGGATTTCTGTGTGCCAAGTTTGGTTCAGTTCCATTGGTGGAGTTCAGTATGCTCTTTGATTGTAGGTGAACTATAAATCCCAGCAACTACAACTCCTAAATGACAAAATCAACCCCACCAGTATTCAAATGTACTGGTATCGGGTATTTGTGCCAAATTTGGTCCAGTGAATGAAAATATATCCTGCATGTCAAATATTTACATGACGATTCATAAGAGTAGCAAAATGACAGTTGTGAAGTAGCAACAAAAATAATGTTATGTTTGGGGGTCACCACCACATGAGGAACTGTGTTAAGGGGTCGCAATATTAGGAAGGCTGAGAAACACCGTGTCTAACCCAAATCTGTTTCCCACTATTGGGAGTCCTCATCCAGCTTCCTTTATCTCGGCTACCCGATTAGTGCCAAGCCCTGATTTGACAGATGGCATCAGAGACAATTAAGGGAGATAAAATCAAACAAAGCCAATGCAATGTAGAGCAGATTAAACGTATAATTAAAAACACAATAGAAGAGAAAGAGTACCCATCGGTCAAAAGTCCTTCCCATGGAGTGCGGATTACGTTCGCCAAAGGTAAACGTAACAAGGGTCCTTGCTCGCTGGCAGAAAGCCAGGCAGCCCACCAACCTTAATGAGCTCTTGCTTTGGAGAAAATCTAGACATATAATGAAAGTGAAAATCTGTATGTGTGTGTGTATATGTGTGTCTGGGGTCTCTCTGTGTGTGTGTGGCTGGGGTTTCTACTTACACAGCTACATAAAGAGCTATAGCTCCCACAGCTCAGGAGCAGAGGCGGCACTAGGTAATTTTCAATGGTAAGCAAACAGTATTTTGGCGCCCCCCCCCCAACCAATCATTGATATATATTTTCTGTTTGTCGTGGGAGTTCTGTGTGCCATATTTGGTTCAATTCCATCATTGGTGGAGTTCAGAATGCTCTTTGATTGTAGGTGAACTATACATCCCAGTAACTACACTTGCCGCACTTGCTCCCTTGCCTGGCCCGCTTTGGGTCCGGAGGACGTGCCTGAAGACCCCGGCGTGTGCACCAAAAGTCACCTCTTCTCCTGACTTTCTCCTCAGCCATTGGGACCGAGAGAGAGAGAGAGAGGTGGAGATGCCCACCTTTCCTGAAGGTAGGCGCAAAAACAAAGGAGGGAGCGGAGGTGGGAGATACCTCCAGCCGGAGGGGCTCTCTCTCTCTCTCTCTCTCTCTCTCTCTCTTGGTCCCAGTGGCTGAAGAGAAAGTCAGGAGAAGAGGTGGAGTGGAGCAGGAACGAGAGGGGCGAGGCGAGGCTCAAGGGCCCGGCCCCTTTGGGAAGAGGATCGCCCGGCAGCGAGGCAAGAAAGCCGAGGCTCCCCCCGGACTGCTAGGGCTGTTGTGAGCTGAGGGGCGCTCCTCAAGTGGCAGTCGAGGGGCATTTACAGAGGCGCCTCTGCACCCCTGGCAAAAAAAGTGTTCTGCGACCACTTACTTCGCGTAATGGATGAGCCGCCCCTGCTCAGGAGACACTAAAAGCCCTCCCTCCATAGAATCATAGAATCAAAGAGTTGGAAGAGACCTCCTGGGCCATCCAGTCCAACCCCATTCTGCCAAGAAGCAGGAATATTGCATTCAAATCACCCCTGACAGATGGCCATCCAGCCTCTGTTTAAAAGCTTCCAAAGAAGGAGGCTCCACCACACTCCGGGGCAGAGAGTTCCACTGCTGAACGGCTCTCACAGTCAGGAAGTTCTTCCTCATGTTCAGTGGAATCTCCTTTCTTGTAGTTTGAAGCCATTGTTCCTTGTTCGGGCTTGGCCCCATGTAAGCTGCTCCGAGTCCCCATTGGGGAGATGGTGGCGGGGTAGAAATAAAGATTATTATTCAGTTCTTGTGGGTTTTTTCGGGCTATATGGCAATGTTCTAGAGGCATTTCTCCTGACGTTTCGCCTGCATCTATGGCAAGCATCTTCAGAGGTGAGGTCTGCTGGAACTGGGAAAAAGGGGTTTATATATCTGTGGAATGACCAGGGTGAGACAAAGGCTTTTGTAAGTTGGGCTAGGTGTGAATCTTTCAACTGACCACCTTGATTAGCATACAATGGGCTGACTGTGCCTGGAGCAAACTCTTCTTGAAAGGTGATTAGATGTCCCTGCCTGTTTTTCTCTCTGCTGTTTTTGCTGTTGCAATTTTAGAATTTTTTAATACTGGTAGCCAGATTTTGTTCATTTTCATGGTTTCTTCCTTTCTGTTTAAATATCATGAAAATGAACAAAATCTGGCTACCAGTATTAAAAAATTCTAAAATTGCAACAGCAAAAACAGCAGAGAGAAAAACAGGCAGGGACATCTAATCACCTTTCAAGAGAGTTTGCTCCAGGCACAGTCAGCCCATTGTATGCTAATCAAGGTGGTCAGTTGAAAAGATTCACACCTAGCCCAACTTACAAAAGCCCTTGGTCTCACCCTGGTCATTCCACAGATATATAAACCCCTTTTTCCTAGTTCAAGCAGACCTCACTACCTCTGAGGATGCTTGCCATAGATGCAGGCGAAACGTCAGGAGAAATGCCTCTAGAACATGGCCATATAGCCCGAAAAAACCCACAAGAACTGAGTGATTCCAGCCATGAAAGCCTTCGACAATAAATAGAGTTGTAGTTGCTGGGATTTATAGTTCACCTACAATCAAAGAGCATACTGAACTCCACCACAATGGAATTGAACCAAACTTGGCACACAGAAATCCCATGACCAACAGATAATACTGGAAGGCTGGGATGTATAGTTCACCTACAATCAAAGAGCATTCTGAACTCCACCAATGATGGCATTGAACCAAATGTGGCACACAGGACTCCCATGACCAACAGAAAACACTAGGAGGGTTTGGTGGGCATTGACCTTGAGTTTGGGAGTTGTAGTTCTTCTACATCCAGAGAGCACTGTGGACTCAAACAATGATGGATCTGGACCAAACTTGGCACAAATACTCAATATGCCCAAATGTGAACACTGGTGGGGTATGGGGAAAATAGACTCTGACATTTGGGAGTTGTAGTTGCTGGGAATTATAGTTCACCTACAATCAAAGAGCATTCTGAACCCCACCAATGAGAGAATTGGGCCAGACTTCCCACATAGAACCCTAATTTCTTGAAGGGACTCACTGGTGTGAGCTTCCCTCCAGCCTCACACACTCTCCCTCGCCTCCACATGTGCACCATGCTTCCTTGCACCAAGCATGCCTGTTCTCCCCTCCTTGCTAGGAGTCTCAGAAACAGCCCTCCCCTTGGCTGAGAGGCCAGCCAATCACTGCAGAGGAGGGTTTTGGTGGGAGTTCTGAACAGTTCTGAAACTCTGCTGAATACACATACGCCCGACCACCGTCTCCCAAAGCAGTTGCTCTACTCCGAACTCAAGAACGGAAAACGGAATGTTGGTGGACAGGAAAAGAGATTTAAAGACGGGCTCAAAGCCAACCTTAAAAACTCTGGCATGGACACTGAGGACTGGGAAGCCCTGGCCCTTGAGCACTCCAGCTGGAGATCAGCTGTGACCAGCAGTGCTGCAGAATTTGAAGAGGCGCGAATGGAGGGTGAAAGGGAGAAGCGTGCCAAGAAGGCGCATCAAACCAACCCCGACCGAGACTGCCTTCCACCTGGAAACCAATGCCCTCACTATGGAAGAAGATGCAGAGCAAGAATAGGGCTCCACAGCCACATACGGACCCACAAGAATACTGGAAGACAATCCTCCTCGGAAAACAAGGGATCGCCTAAGTGAAGTGCATACACATACACACACACATATGCACTGGCATATCTTTCTCCCTAGCAGTTCAAATACATACTGAGGTACATCAGTCTAACAGTTGAGAAACCTAGTTGCCTTGCATGAATGCTTGTGAATGCAATTTTCCCCAAAAGGTTATGACTCCAACAGGTCATGCCTTTTACCTAAAGATCATGGCATCATTTTTCAAAAGTTTTTGATTTCGAACAAGGTCATGCCTTTCCAAAGATCATAACATCTCCAAAATATTACGGGGATATACATTTTCCAAAAGTGCCAGCACAGGTCACCCCTCTGCACAGATGCCCCTGTTTGCCCACCTATGCATTCTATGGGGTATTTCCTTAGCCTTACCCAGGCCACACTGTGTGGGGAGGCGCCTTTGGGCAGCAGCACTTTCACAATGTCCAGGTTGTTGTGATGCACAGCCACGTGGAGCGGCGTGAGGCCGTTCTGCAGAGAGAGAAACACCGGAGAAGGGAATCAGAGGGCCAAAGGGAAGTCTTATCCCTCCCTCAATGCATCCATGTAGAAACAAGCACAAACTTGTTTCTACTGCCAAGACCACCCATTTTCATATTTGTTTATTTACTTTGCTTCTATACCGCTGTTCTCAGCCCGAAGGCGACTCACAGCGGTTCACAAGACACAGGACACAGCAGAATTCAAACACCAACACAAAACAGTTAATAACCTAATCTAATACACAATTAATACACAATTACTATGAAACCATTCACTAGCGTCTCGTCACTAAAAACATGATCCAGATTCGTCATCCATTGTTCCATTCCTATGTCATTACCAGTCTTTGCACTAATTATTCAAACGCCTGCACAAATAACCAGGTCTTTACTTTTTTGCGGAAGACCATTAGAGATGGTGCTAATCTAATATCTGTGGGAAGGGCGTTCCACAGCCGGGGAGCCACCACCGAGAAGGCCCTGTCTCTCGTCCCCGCCAGCCGTGCTTGTGAAGCTGGCGGGATCGAGAGCAGGGCCTCCCCGGAAGATCTCAAAGTCCTGGTGGGTTCATAGGCCGAGATGCGGTCGGATAGGTAGCTTGGGCCGGAACCGTTTAGGGCTTTAAAGGCCAACGCCAGCACTTTGAATTGAGCCCGGTAGCAAGTCGGCAGCCAGTGGAGTTGGCGCAACAGGGGGGTTGTATGCTCCCTGCGTCCCGCTCCTGTTAGTATCATGGCTGCCGAGCATTGGACTACTTGAAGCTTCCAAGCTGTCTTCAAGGGCAACCCCACGTAGAGAGCGTTGCAGTAGTCTAAACAGGATGTAAACAGAGCGTGGACTACCGTGGCCAAGTCAGACTTCCCAAGTACGGGCGCAGCTGGCGCACAAGTTTTAGCTGTGCAAATGCTCCCCTGGTCACCGCCGAAACCTGGGGTTCCAGGCTCAGAGATGAGTCCAGGGTCACACCCAAGCTGCGAACCTGCGTCTTCAGGGGGAGTGCGGCCCCTCCACCAACGATGAAATGGAACCAAACTTGGCATACACAACTCCCATAGAATCATAGAATCAAAGAGTTGGAAGAGACCTCATGGGCCATCCAGTCCAACCCCATTCTGCCAAGAAGCAGGAATATTGCATTCAAATCACCCCTGACAGATGGCCATCCAGCCTCTGTTTAAAAGCTTCCAAAGAAGGATCCTCCACCACACTCCCTCCGGGGCAGAGAGTTCCACTGCTGAACGGCTCTCACAGTCAGGAAGTTCTTCCTCATGTTCAGATGGAATCTCCTCTCTTGTAGTTTGAAGCCATTGTTCCATTGCGTCCTAGTCTCCGAGGAAGCAGAAAACAAGCTTGCTCCCTCCTCCTTGTGGCTTCCTCTCACGTATTTATTAGGGCTGGGCGGTTTCGTTCGTTAATTTCGTAATTCGTTAATAATTCGTTATTTTTTGGGTAAACGAAGCGATAACAAACCATCCAGGAGCAACTAAAAAACGAAACGAATTTTTAAAGCTATTTCGTAATTGTTTTGTTATTGTTTCGTTATTATTTCCGTATGTGTCTAACCTCTTTCCTTCTCCAGGTTAAAACTATTATATTAATTATATTTATTATTATTATTATTATTATTATTATTAAGAATGGATGGCCATCTTTCAGTACTGCTTTCACTGTCCCTTACATTCACGAAGGCAGAAAGTGGTTTGTTATTATTATTATTATTATTATTATTATTATTATTTAGAAGAAGCATTGTCAAACCAGAATAGAGATCTCACCCACCCTCCTCTCTCTCTCCTTCCCCCCCCCCCTTTCCTTCTCCAGGTTAAAACTATTATATTAATTATATTTATTATTATTATTATTATTATTATTATTATTATTATTATTATTATTAAGAATGGATGGCCATCTTTCAGTACTGCTTTCACTGTCCCTTACATTCACGAAGGCAGAAAGTGGTTTGTTGTTGTTATTATTATTATTATTATTATTATTATTATTGAGAAGAAGCATTGTCAAACCAGAGTAGAGATCTCACCCACCCTCCTCTCTCTCTCCTTCCCCCCCCCCTTTCCTTCTCCAGGTTAAAACTATTATATTAATTATATTTATTATTATTATTATTATTATTATTATTATTATTATTAAGAATGGATGGCCATCTTTCAGTAGTGCTTTGACTGTGCCTTACAAGCACGAAGGCAGAAAGTGGTTTGTTATTATTATTATTATTATTATTATTATTATTATTATTATTGAGAAGCATTGTCAAACCAGAATAGAGATCTCACCCCTCCTCTCTCTCTCTTTCCCCCCTCTTTCCTTCTCCGAGGTTAAAACTAGGACTTTAAGATCGTCCGGGGAGGCCCTGCTCTCGGTCCCGCCGGCGTCGCAGGCACGGTTGGCGGGGACGAGAGACAGGGCCTTCTCAGTGGTGGCCCCTCGGCTATGGAATGCCCTACCAGTGGACATCAGGCAGGCCCCTTCGTTGCTGGTGTTTCGGAGGAGGGTTAAGACGTGGCTCTATGAGCAGGCATTCGGATAACTATGCAATGACAACTAACTCAGTAAGACGGCATTTGAACAAGGAACGAAAAAGGACTATGAGAACGGGATCTGATTCTAATTGAGGCGTTGATGACTGTGTGTGTTGTTTGTGTATGTACGTCTTATATATTGTCAGTGTTGCCATTTTTACTGTAAACCGCATTGAGTCGCCGTCGCAGGCTGATATATGCGGTATACAAATGGAGTAAATAAATAATAAATAATAAACTATTATTTAAAACTAATATTTTCATGTTGTGCAACCGCGTCCGCCATTTTAACGAATTGATTCGTTAATAATAATGAAATTTCGTAAATACCGAACTTTTAAAAAGGAAAATTTTGTAATTATTTTAAATATCGAAACAAAAAAAAAAACCCCCAAATACAAATCGATTTTAGAAACAAATTTTTGCCTGTTGTTACCCAGGCCTAGTATTTATACATGGCTATCATATCTCCTCTCATCCTTCTCTTCTTCAGGCTAAACATGCCCAGCTCTTTCAGCCGCTCTCCAGACCCTTGACCATTTTAGTCGCCCTCCTCTGGACAGCGACTACACAATTGAAGAGCTTGTCAACATCTCTCTTCCATTGTGGTGCCCAGACCACAACCTAAGTCTGAAACGACTTGAAAACACACATCAACAACAATCCTATCTAAGCAGGCCCTATTGAAATACTAATAAGTTTATATTTGTTAAAATTGTTCTTTTTAATTATTGTATTGTTTTTAAGTGGTTTTTGCACTACAAATAAGATATATGCAATTTGCTTTTTTTCAAATTATAATCCAGCCCTCCATTATAGGGCAGACTCTTTCCACTTAGAATCATAGAATCAAAAAGTTGGAAGAGACCTCCTGGGCCATCCAGTCCAACCCCATTCTGCCAAGAAGCGATCATTTCAAAGCGCTGCGCGTGCTGCTGCGCGGGGCGGGATAATAATGTGTTCGGGAGGAATGAAACAGGTCGATTGCATTCAAATCACCACTCTCTTGTCGAGCTAGTGGCCACTCAGACTCTGTTTTCAATCGCTTCCACCTTCTACAAGTAGCAGTATCCAGGTACCGCTGTCGCAAGACGGAACTAGTGCACGTGCTCGCGGGGGGGGCAGAGAGTTCCAATGCGTGCTGGTAATCGCTCTCAGTACAGAAATGTCACTGTGAGGAGGGGGAGGAAGGTGGCTTGCTCTCGCCTAGGTGTCGTGATCGTCGTGAGTCTGAGTCAGAGTAGAACAAGCGATCCGGTGCGTCTGAGATGTCGTTAGCGCTTTTCGTTGGTTGAGCCTAGAGGCCAGCGAACTTCTGTTTCGCGTGTTCCAATCCTCATCGCCGCGCTGGGAACCCATTCAAACCAATCTTGCGCCCCTACGTCGATAGGGGCTCGCAATCTTCTTCGGTGGTCTTATCCGCCTGGCAACGTTCTGTGTTGTGGTGTGCCATGCTGCGCTCGCATCGTGATTGTGTTGGCTTGTGCGGCGTCAAAATGAAAAAGAAGATTGAAACAGGATGGCGCTCCAGATATGGCCACAGCCAGTCAAAATCTCGTGCAATAGGACCAATGATGGAGGGAAGCGGCCCTGTGACCGCTGTAAAGATTAGTAGGTGTGTGTAAGCAGCAGGTGGATTGCTGTCAGAGAACCACTATAACTCACAGCACACGCCAGAAGAAAAGAAGCAAGAGCGTGAGAGCGGTGGATTCAGTTGGAGGAAGCTGTACGGCGTATGTGTAATAAGTCAGGGGGAAGTGTGTATATCATATCTGCGCTGTGCGGCTAGCGAAACGTGTGGTGTGGTACTATTAAAGGCGTGTCAAGCCAACCCCGACCGACCGCCTTCCACCTGGAAACCAATGCCCTCACTGTGGGAGAAGATGCGGGTCAAGAATAGGGCTCCACAGCCACCTACGAACCCACAAGGAAACGCATAATGGAAGACCACCTTACTCATCCAACGAGGGATCGCCTAAGTAAGTAAGTAAGTTATATATGGCTATCATATCTCCTCTCATCCTTCTCTTCTTCAGGCTAAACATGCCCAGCTCCTTAAGCCGCTCCTCATAGGGCTTGTTCTCCAGACCTTTATCATTTGAGTCACCCTCCTCTGGACACATTCCAGCTTATCAATATCTCTCTTCAGTTGTGGTGCCCAGAATTGGACACAATATTCCAGGTGTGGTCTAACAAAGCGGAATAGAGGGGTAGCATGACTTCCCTAGATCTAGACACTATGCTCCTATTGATGCAGGCCAAAATCCCATTGGCTTTTTTGCCGCCACATCACATTGTTGGCTCATGTTTAACTTGTTGTCCACGGTCCAAGATCTTTTTCCCACGTACTGCTCTCGAGCCAGGCCTCATCGTCCCCCATTCTGTCTCTTTGCATTTCGTTTTTTCTGCCTAAGTGGAGTATCTTGCATTTGTCCCTGTTGAACTTCATTTTGTTGAACTGTTGAACTTCATTTTAACGGTACGCCAGGGTCTTAAAGGATGCGATGTCCAATGCCCTCCTGAATGTGTTTCCCCTGCTTCCATAAACCACCGAAAGGCAAGATGTACACACCTTCCCGGCCGCATTGGGCTGGGCATTATGCTCCAGCAGCACTTCAGCCACGTCCACTTTCCCATATTTGGAAGCCACGTGAAGAGGGGTAAATCCTTTCTGGGGAGAAAGAGAGAGCGTCAGAGCCCGGCGTGAGGAGGAAAAGTATATGAGAACCCAAAAGGAGGGTTTGGGAAGATGGGAAAGAGAAGTCCCAGGACAGAGAGGGAACGAAAGAGCGTTCCTTCGGGAATTGTTTGCTTCTCCTGCATGATCAAATTGGAATGAAGGATATCACTATTATATGTATATACAATACAATACAATATAATATAATATAATATAATATACATAATAGTGATAATATTATAATGTAATACAATATACTACTACTACTAATAATACAATATAATAATTATATATTTTATATTAAATGAAATATTACTAATAATATTACAGTATAATGTTATAGTACAATGTAAAACATAATGTATTGTCGAAAGCTTTCATGGCCGGAATCACTGGATTGTTGTAGGTTTTTTTCGTGCTATATGGCCATGGTCTAGAGGCATTCTCTCCTGACATTTCGCCTGCATCTATGGCAAGCATCCTCAGAGGTAGTGAGGTCTGTTGGAACTAGGAAAAAGGGGTTTATATATCTGTGGAATGACCAGGGTGAGACAAAGGACTCTTGTCTGCTGGAGCTAGGTGTGAATGTTTCAACTGACCACCTTGATTAGCATACAATGGCCTGACTGTGCCTGGAGCAAACTTTTGTGAGAGGTGATTAGATGTCCTTGTTTGTTTCCTCTCTGTTGTTGTGCTGTTGTAATTTTAGAGTTTTTTAAATACTGGTAGCCAGATTTTGTTCATTTTCATGGTTTCCTCCTTTCTGTTGAAGCTACTGAAATACACAAGCATGTGGACAATTTCAACAGAAAGGAGGAAACCATGAAGGGGACTCAGAGTGGCTTACAAGTAAAAAGTAAATACAATATATTATATTATTATCATAGCACAATATTAATATTATGTGGGTTGTTGTCAGTTTTTTCTGGCTATATGGCCATGGTCTAGAGGCAATTTTTCTCCTGACGTTTCGCCTGCATCTATGGCAAGCATCCTCAGAGGTAGTGAGGTCTGTTGGAAGTAGGAAAAATGGGTTTATATATCTGTGGAATGACCAGGGTGGGACAAAGGACTCTTGTCTGCTGGAGATAGGTGTGAACGTTTCAACTGAACACCTTGATTAGCCTATAATGGCTTGGAAGTGCCTGGAACCATGAAAATGAACAAAATCTGGCTACCAGTATTAAAAAACTCTAAAATTACAACAGCACAACAACAGAGAGGAAACAAACAAGGACATCTAATCACCTCTCAACAAAAGATTGCTCCAGGCACTTCCAGGCTATCAAATGCTAATCAAGGTGGTCAGTTGAAACATTCACACCTAGCTCCAGCAGACAAGAGTCCTTTGTCCCACCCTGGTCTTTCTACAGATATATAAACCCTTTTTCCTAGTTCCAACAGACTTCACTACCTCTGAGGATGCTTGCCATAGATACAGGCGAAACGTCAGGAGAGAATGCCTCTAGAACATGGCCATATAGCCCGGAAAACCTACAACAACCCATTGTTAATGCTACTTCATATCTTTAGTGTTTTTAAATTGTGTTAGATTTTAGCCTGTTCTTGTAAGCCGCTCCGAAACCCAGAGAGGAAACAAACAAGGACATCTAATCACCTCTCAACAAAAGATTGCTCCAGGCACTGCCAGGCCATCAAATGCTAATCAAGGCGGTCAGTTGAAACATTCACACCTAGCTCCAGCAGACAAGAGTCCTTTGTCCCACCCTGGTCATTCCACAGATATATAAACCCTTTTTCCTAGTTCCAACAGACCTCACTACCTCTGAGGATGCTTGCCATAGATACAGGCGAAACATCAGGAGAGAATGCCTCTAGAACATGACCATATAGCCCGGAAAAACCTACAACAACCCAGTGATTCCGGCCATGAAAGCCTTCAACATTATTATTATTATTATAATTATTATTAGTATTAAAAAACTCTAAAATTACAACAGCACAACAACAGAGAGGAAACAACAAGGACATCTAATCACCTCTCAACAAAAGATTGCCCAGGCACTGCCAGGCCATCAAATGCTAATCAAGGTGGTCAGTTGAAACATTCACACCTAGCTCCAGCAGACAAGAGTCCTTTGTCCCACCCTGGTCATTCAACAGATATATAAACCCTTTTTCCTAGTTCCAACAGACCTCACTACCTCTGAGGATGCTTGCCATAGATGCAGGCAAAATGTCAGAGAGAATGCCTCTAGACCAGTGATGGGCAACCTTTTGAGCTTGGTGTGTCAAAATTTGCCAAAAACCTGACCATAACTTGGGTGGGGTGTCAACTTGGAGAAAAAATAAACGTAATTTTGCAATATTTATAGTTTAAATAAGAAAAAATGTATATTCCATGCTGAGTTATGGAGTGAACAATGCTCAAATGTGCAGATGTTAAATTTGTAGAGCCTTTTACAAATTTAAGGATGGAATTAGATTGGCTCTTATAAGGTGTACTTCTCTGTATGCGGCCACATGTGGCCGCGTGTCATAAAAAATAGCCATGCGTGTCAGTGCTGACACGCGTGTCATAGGTTCACCATCACGGGTTTATGAACACACGTGCTCACTTCGTTCATCCGGAGAGGCCCTAATCGTGATTAACGACTCCAGCCCAGTTTATCTGTCCGAATGGATTCTCCCCTATCAACCATCAAGATTGTTAAGATCGTCTGTAGGGGCCCTGCTCTCGGTCCCACCAGCCTTGCAAGCGCGTCTGGTGGGGACGAGGGACAGGGCCTTCTCGGTGGTGGCCCCTCGGCTCTGGAACTCCCTCCCACTGGAGATTAGAACTGCCCCTTCTCTCCTGACTTTTAGAAAACAGGTGAAAACCTGGCTCTGGAAACTGGCATTTGATGAGTGAGTCAATAACTCGTGGCTATATGGATGGATGGTGATGAACAACGATTTTATTGTGACGACTTGGCCATTGTAATTATATGATTGTATTTTTGGTATTTTAATGTGTTAGTGTATTACGGAATGTGATGTTTTTAAACGATTGCTTGTGATATTATTGTTGGAAACCGGCCTGAGTCCCTCCACGGAGGTGAGAAGACCGGTATACAAAAGTTCTAAATAAATTTATTTATTTATTTATTTGCTTTATTTCTATACCGCGTTTCTCAACCTAATTAGGCGACTCAATGCGGTTTACACAATGTAAATTAACACAACAATAACAATTAAAACACATCATACACAATAACAAAATACACACATAACGCCTCAGTGAAATCAGATCCATTCTCATAATCCTTGTGCCATTCCTATGTTCCATTTACCGTCATCCTATGTTCGATTGCGCTGATTAGCCAAACGCTTGCTCAAAGAGCCAGGTTTTAACCTTCTTCCGAAACGCCAGCAGCGAAGGGGCCTGTCTGATGTCAATGGGTAGGGCATTCCATAGCCGAGGGGCCACCACCGAGAAGGCCCTGTCTCTCGTCCCCGCCAACCGTGCCTGTGACGCAGGCGGGACCGAGAGCAGGGCCTCCCCGGACGATCTTAATGTCCGCGTCGGTTCATAGGTGGAGATGCGTTCGGAGAGGTAAGTGGGGCCAGAACCGTTTAGGGCTTTATAGGCTAACGCCAGCACCTTGAATTGTGCCCGGTAGCAGATTGGCAGCCAGTGGAGCTGGCTCAACAGAGGAGTGGTATGCTCCCTGAGAGCTGCTCCCGTTAGCAACCTGGCTGCCGAGCGCTGGACCATCTGAAGCTTCCGGGCAGTCTTTAAGGGCAACCCCACGTAGAGCGCGTTGCAGTAATCTATACGGGATGTGACAAGAGCGTGGACTACCGTGGCCAAGTCCGACTTCCCAAGAGTAAATAAATGATTCTGCCCATGAAAGCCTTCAACAATACAATTCTTTCTTTTGTTTTCATGGTTTCGAAAATGGAGGCGTGCATGAGATTCAATGGCACACGAGACTCGAGTCCATGCAGTTATGATTGCCTATGCCCTGCCCCTCCGGTGCCGAAAGAGACACGAAATCACAGGGTCAGGGGGACAGGAGGGATCCCGAGCCAGTTCCCTGCTTTCCCTACCTTGGTCATGACTGTCTGGGAAGCCTCCTTCTCCAGGAGGGCGCAGGCGCAGTCCAGGTGCCCCTCGCGGGCAGTGATGTGCAGCGGCGTGTGCCCCGCGGTCGTGGACAGGTTGGGGTCGGCGCCACTCTCCAGGAGGAGCTTGACCATGCTGCAATGCCCGAGGCGTGCCGCACAGTGGAGAGGAGTCTGGTCGTCCTGCGGAGGAGAAGGCAAAACAAGGCTCTGCTATTACACTCCTTGCCACAAGCTCCATGGAAGCAGAAAACAATCTTGGAAAACAATCTTGGAAAACAATCTTGGAAAACAATCTTGGAAAACAATCTTGGAAAACAATCTTGGAAAACAATCTTGGAAA
>NW_026847882.1:4343184-4408997 GCF_025583915.1 Anolis sagrei ordinatus
CTACTTCATAACTGTCATTTTGCTTCTGTTGTGAATCGCAATGTAAATATCTGAGATGCAGGATTTATTTTCATTCACTGGGTCAAATTGGGCACAAATACCTGATACATCCAAATTTGAATACTGGTAGGGTTGCGAGGAGGGGGGGGGGGATAGTTTTGTCATTTGGGAGTTGTAGTTGCTTGATTTATAGGTCACCTCTAATCAAATTTATTATTTATTTATTTCGTATACTTCTACCCCGCCCTTCTCAACCCCCGAGGGGGGACTCAGGGCGGCTTACAAAAAGGCACATCTTGGTGCCTGCACAAATACAATAACATATAAAACCAGCAATTAAATGGTCAACAATTAAAAACAATTAAAACAACAATATATCACACAATCAATAGCCAATCTCAGACACAGCGTTCGCCACTCAGAGTTCATATTTCGTTCCACCTTGTCCAGTTCCTATCCATCGTCACAGTCCCTTATTCATCTGCCAGATTGCCCAAAGCCTGGTCCCACATCCATGTTTTTAATTTTTTCTGAAGGAAAGGAGGGATGTTGCTGATCTGATCTCCCCGGGGAGTGAATTCCATAGGTGAGGGGCCACCACTGAGAAGGCCTGCTCCTTGTCCCCGCCAATCTCACTTGTGACAGAGGCGGGGTCGAGAGCAAGGCCTCCCCAGAGGATCTCAGACTCCGTCCTGGGCTCAGTCCTGTTCAAGATCTTTATAAACGACTTAGATGAAGTCTTAAAAGGCATGGTCAACTAGTTTGCAGACAACACCAAATTGGGAGGGATAGCCAATACTCCAGAGGACAGGAGCAGAATTCAAAACGATCTTGACAGATTAGAGAGATGGGCCAAAACTAACAAAATGAAGTTCAACGAGGACAAATGCAAGATACTCCACTTTGGCAGGAAAAACTAAATGCAAAGATACAGAATGGGGGACAATGCCTGGCTCAAAAGCAGTATGTGTGAAAAAGATCTTGGAGTCCTCGTGGACAACAAGTTAAACATGAGCCAGGAATGAGATGTGGCGGCAAAAAAAGCCAATGGGATTTTGGCCTGCATCAATAGGAGTTTAGTGTCTAGATCCAGGGAAGTCATGCTACCCGCTCTATTCTGCTTTGGTTAGACCACACCTGGAATATTGTGTCCAATTCTGGGCACCACAATTCAAGAGAGAGATTGACAAGCTGGAATGTGTCTAGAGGAGGGCGACTAAAATGATCAAGGGTCTGGAGAACAAGCCCTATGAGGAGCGGCTTAAGGAGCTGGGCATGTTTAGCCTGAAGAAGAGAAGGCTGAGAGGAGATATGATAGCCATGTATAAATATGTGAGAGAAGTCACAGGGAGGAGGGAGCAAGCTTGTTTCCTGCTTCCCTGGAGACTAGGACGCATTGGAACAATGGCTTCAAACTACAAGAAAGGAGATTCCACCTGAAGATGAGGAAGAACTTCCTGACTGTGAGAGCCGTTCAGCAGTGGAACTCTCTGCCCCCGGAGTGTGGTGGAGGCTCCTTCTTTGGAAGCTTTTAAACAGAGGCTGGATGGCCATCTGTCAGGGGTGATTTGAATGCAATATTCCTGCTTCTTGGCAGAATGGGGTTGGACTGGATGGCCCAAGAGGTCTCTTCCAACTCTCATCTATGATTCTATGGATAATCTGAACTCCACCAATGACTGAATTGAACCAAACTTGGCACACAGAACTCCCATGAACCAACAGAAAATACTGGAAGGGTTGGTGGGCAGAGTTGTAGTTCACCTACATCCAGGGAGCAATGTGGACTCAAACAATGATGGATCTGGACCAAACTTGGCACAAATACTCAATATGCCCAAATGTGAACACTGGTGAAGTTTGGGGAAAATAGACATTGACATTTGGGAGTTGTAGTTGCTGGGATTTATAGTTCACCTACAATCAAAGAGCATTCTGAACCCCACCAACGATGGAATTGAACCAAACTTGGCACACATGTCCCATGACAAACAGAAAATACTGGAAGGGTTTGGTGGGCAGTGTCCTTTTGTTTTGGAGTTGTAGTTCACCTACATCCAGAGAGCACTGTGGACTCAAACAATGATAAGATCAGGTGGAGAGATCCTCAGCCTTCTCTGCCAAAAGGGTCCCTAGACCATCGGAAAATACTGTGTTTTCTGATGGTCTTGGTGACCCCTCTGACATCCCAACCCCCCCCCCCCAAGGGTCCCGACCCACAGGTTGAGAAACACTGATCTAAGTCATGAATGAAGATGCTTTGCACATGACTTCAAAGGATGTCATACGGAGGAGGGAGCAAGATTGTCTTCCTGGTGCTCCAGAGACTAGGACACAATGGAGCAATGAGATTTTGTCTTCGCCCGATTTTTATTCATTTTTTAATAGTTTTCACTATCATGTTTTGGCCAAAACACAGGAATAAGGATTGCACTTAAACATTAAGTGAGAACTTACCTGATGTAACATGGTCTTACAATATATGGAATAGGCGTTCCTCACAGGAGTCAGAGATTACGGTTGTTTCAACAGGGGCTGAAGTGCATCTAGAGTTGTAAGGCGACTTGCAGTGTATGTCAGGATTAATTTAGTTATGTATGTGTTTTAAATGTGCTTCTATGTATTTCCAAGATGGATTCCACTGTGAATTAGAAATGCTGTGCAGAATGTTTATACTATGAGGCTGTGATTAAGTGAACTTGAGAAAAGTAAGATAAGGTTTGCTCTTGCTGGGAACAGAAGGGAGTAACCAGTCTCAGCAAGAGAAGATAAGCAGATGTGAAGAGGCTTTCGGTTTTGACTAGTTCCTGAATTGTAGCTCGCTGTAGTAAGACGTGTCTGATGTATGTACTTAGTAAACTTAGTTTCTTTTGTAACTAAAAGCCTGCAGAGTCCTTATTTTGCAACCCAGTGTCTTCTGATCTAGCATTCCTTCCGCTGGGCATTGTCTGATTCTAACAAATTGGTTATGGGCCCAGCACGCTTCCGCATGGCATAATGGAGTTGGGCTGGGTATTCTTTTTCTTCCTTTGCAAAGATGACGATTAGAAATGTAGATTTTGCAAGGCAATATAAAAAATAAAAGATGCTGAATTTTCTTTTTGGTATCAGGTTCTACAACAGGCAACTTCAGCCCTCGCATGGAATCAATGACATGGTAGGGGAACAAGCTGTCGTTACTACAAGAGATTATGGAAGTCAAGATCCAAATGCCTGCTCTTGGCTGACTGGACTGAGGGATGCTCAGCTGGTACAGCAGGCATGGGCAAACCTGGGCCCTCCCTCCTGGTATTTTAAACTTCAACTCCCACAATTCCTAACAGCCTACTGGCACCTGGAGGGAAGGCCCATTTGCCCATGCCTGTTCTACAGTTCTGCAATGTCCTCATACTATACTGTAAATTGATGCAGTTTCACTCCACTTTCACTCAATGCCACAGAATGATGGGAATCATAATCTTACATGGTGTTTCGCTTTCTCTACCAAAGAACGCTGCTGTCTCACCAAACTATACTTCCAAGGATTCCAAAGCATTGAGCCATGACTGTCAAAGTGGAATCAAACTGCATCAGTTCTCCAGTGTGAGCCGGCCTGAGCCTGGGGCCCCCAAACCCGAGAAAGTGTTGCCTACCTTCGCTTTGGCATTGACTTTGGCCTTGTTCTGGAGGAGGTACTTGGCCACCTCAGTGTGCCCAGCCCTGGCTGCCATGTGGAGCGGCGTTTCCACCTTCTGTGCAACGGGAAGGAAAAGAGAATGCATCAATGCTCATGAGATCTGAGAGTGACTGTCCTGTCTCCCACAGTATGAGCCAAAACGTCTCCCAAGCCTTTTCCATTAGACACTTTGATTCACCATCAAAACCTGGGGAAAGACCTTATTACATATGTGTCTCAAAACTTACTTAATCCTGCCCCCCAAAGTAAGCAATTATTAAGGTACTAGCTGTATCCACCATGCGTTGCTGTGACCAACCGTCTCTCCCTCTTTCTTTCCTTTCCCTCCTTCTTTTCCTTTTCCTTCCTTCCTTCCTTCCTTTCTCCTTCCTTCCTTCCTTCTTCCTCCTTCTCCTTCCTTCCTTTCCTCTTCCTCCTCCCTCCCTCCCTCCCCTCCCTTTTTCTTTCCTTCTCCCTCCTTTCTTCTCTACCTCTTTCCTTCCTCCCTTTTTCTTTTCCTTACCTTTCTCTCCTTTCTTCCTTCTCTGCCTCTTTCCTTCCTTCGCTTTTTGCTTCCATCCTTCTGTCTGTCTTTCCTTCCCTCTCTCTTTCTCTCCTTTCCTTCTCTACCTCTTTCCTTCTTTTCCTTTTTTCTTTCCTTCTCTCCTTCCTTCCTTCTCTACCTCTTTCTTTCCTTCCCCGTTTTCTTCTCCTCTTTCTCTTTCCTTCTCTACCTCTTTCCTTCCTTCCTTTACTTTTTGCTTCCATCCTTCTTTCTCTCTTTCCTTCTTTCCTTCCCCCCCTCTTCTCTCCTTTTCTCCTTCTTTCACTCCCTCTTTCCTTCCTTTCCTTTTTTCTTTCCTTCTCTCTCCTCTTCTTCTCTACCTTTCTTTCCTTCCCCTTTTTCTTTCCTCTTTCTCTCCTTTCTCCTTTCCCTTCCTTTCCTTCCTTTCTTTCCATCCTTCTCTCTTTTCCTTCTTTCCTTCCCTCCCTTTCTCTCCCTTTTCCTCCTTTCTTCCTCCCTCTTTTCCTTCCTTTCTTTTTCTTTCCTTCTCTCCTTCCTTCCTCTCTACCTCTTTCTTTCCTTCCCCTTTTCTTTTCTCCTCTCCTTTCTTCTCTACCTCTTTCCTTCTTCCTTTGCTTTTTGTTTCCATCTCCCTTCTCTCTTTCCTTCTTTCCTTCCTTCCCGCTTTCTCTTCCCTTTCCTCCTTTCTTCACTCCCTTTCCTTCCTTTCTTTTTCTTCTTCTCTCCTTTTTCCTTCTCTACCTCTTTCTTTACTTCCCCCTTTCTTTCTTTCTTCCTCTTCTCTTCTTTCTTCCTTCTCTACCTCTTTCCTTCCTTCCTCTTTTTTCTTCCTTCCTTTCTCTCTTTCCTTCTTTCTTCCCTCCTTCTCTCCTTCTTTCCCTACTTCCTTCACTCCCTCTTTCTCCTTACCATTTTTTCTTTCATTCTCCCCTCCTTCTCTACCTCTTTCTTTCCTTCCCCTTTTTTTCCTTCCTTCTTCCTTCTCTACCTCTTTCCTTACTTCCTTCCCTTTTTCTTTCCATCCTTCCTTCTCTCTTTCATTCTCCTTCCCTCCCTTTCTCTCCTTCTTCCCTCCTTCTTTCTCCCTCTTTCCTTCCCTTATTTTTCTTTCCTTCTCTCCTTCTTCTTCTCTACCTTCTTTCCTTCCTCTTCCTTCGCTCTTTGTTTCCATGCTTCCTTCTCTCTTTCCTCTTCTTCCTCCCCTTTTCTCTTCTTTCTTTCTTTCTTTCTTTCTTTTCTTTTCTTTCTTTCTCTCTCTTCCCCTTCCTTCCCTCCCTCTTCCTTCCCCTTTTTTCTGTATTGTCATTTAGCTTTATCATTTAGCTTTTTTTTTTGGGGGGGGGGGTTAAGTCCTTTCTGCTTTTTGGGTTTTTTGGGAGGTGTTTATGAGTGATGGTCACTTGGTCTGTTAGGGATATAGTGTCCAAATTTTGTGTCAATTCGTCCAGAGTTATGTTAATCCCACAAACGAACATGCCATTGTTATTTATACAGATTGCCGCTCACCACATTGGAAACATTGGGAGAGGCTCCGCGTTGCAGGAGGATCTTGACAATGGGGAGGTTCCCCATGAAGGAAGCCACGTGAAGAGGGGTCAGGCCCGACTGCAGGCAAAGCAGATGCAAGGGCAAAATCAACAAGGAAACAAGTACACATACGCAAGAGGTGACCACCCTGCCATTGACCACCCTGCTATTACAACCGACAGCTCTGACTCCCAAGTCTATGTTCAACACAGCAGGCACTTTTGAATAACAACCCAAACAAGTACAACAAATTAGTGTTGAAACTTTGAATCCTATAGACAGGCCAACTGAAGATTTCTCTGGGTACATCTGTTTTCAAACATCCCCACCCCCATAAAAAAGGATTATAGTTTGCCAAGGACATCAGGCTGAAAGGGTATAAAAGAGGCAAAGTCTTGGCCACCTTACAACAGGACTAACAACAGCAAGAATCCCCTTCCCACGTGAGATCCGTGAACATTTGTATCAAGGTTTTATATATATTTATAGCAGAAATGGACATATAGCAAATGTGCTGGAATCTCAGCTACACTGACCTCTGCTTGACCAGGGCTAACATTGACCTCTGACCTCTGACATTGACCTCTGCTTGACCAGGGCTAACTCAGAAGTCAATGTTAGCCCTGGTCAAGCAGAGGTCAATGTCAGAGGTCAGAGGTCAATGTTAGCCCTGGTCAAGCAGAGGTCAATGTCAGACTTCTGACCTCTGACATGACCTCTGCTTGACCAATGTTAGCCCTGGTCTGCTTGACCAGGGCTAACATTGACGTCTGACCTCTGACATTGACCTCTGCTTGACCAGGGCTAACATTGACTTCTGACCTCTGACATTGACCTCTGCTTGACCAGGGCTAACATTGACCTCTGACCTCTGACATTGACCTCTGCTTGACCAGGGCTAACATTGACTTCTGACCTCTGACATTGACCTCTGCTTGACCAGGGCTAACATTGACCTCTGACATTGACCTCTGCTTGACCAGGGCTAACATTGACTTCTGACCTCTGACATTGACCTCTGCTTGACCAGGGCTAACATTGACCTCTGACCTCTGACATTGACCTCTGCTTGACCAGGGCTAACATTGACTTCTGACCTCTGACATTGACCTCTGCTTGACCAGGGCTAACATTGAAATGACAAAATCAATTTTTTTGTGTGAAGGACATACATTGGGTTGTTAGGTGTCTTGTGTCCAAATTTGGTGTCAATTCGTCCAGTGGTTTTTGAGTTCTGTTAATCCCACAAACGAACATTACATTTTTATTTATATAGAAGTGTGGGTTTTTGTTTTTTTATTTGGGGCAGGGGGTTGTACTGCAAATAATATATGTGCAGAGTGCATAGAAATTCATTCATTTTTTTTTCAAATTATAATCGGGAGAAGCTGGGGCTAACAATGGAGCTCACCCCATACTGCAGATTCGAACTGCCGGCCTTCCAGTCAGCAAGTTCCGCAGCTTAGCAGTTTAACCTGCGTGCCACCGTGGCTCCTTAGACTGGAATTTGATCTAATCTGGGAAGCTCTCCTGACTTCCTTATGTTCTGAACATCTGGAGAGGCCCTGCTCATGATCCCACCTGTATCGCAAGCTCGATTGGTGGGAACGAGGGACAGGGCCTTCTCGGTGGTGGCCCCACGACTCTGGAACTCCCTCTCCAAGGACATCAGGCACGCCCCAACGTTGGCAGTCTTTAGAAGGAGTTTGAAAACATGGATGTTCCAGTGTGCCTTCCCAGAATAAGGAATCCCAAGCAATATGTCCCAATTGCACTTTACGAGAGATTTAGGATTGTCTGCATGCCCACCTATCCCTAAAATATCCATCCTATCCATCCTTGGACATGCCCAGCATTTTTAAAAATTTCAATTATTACATTTGGCCCAGCCATAGGTTTTTAAATGTGTTGTTTAATTGTTAATGTTTATTGCTTATTTTGCTTATGAGTTTATTTATTGTTTTTGTATTATTGTTGTTATTGTTTATTGTTGTATTGTGGGCTCGGCCTCATGTAAGCCGCACCAAGTCCCTTGGGGAGATGGTAGCGGGGGGACAAATAAAGTTTGTTATCACTAGGTTCTTGTAGGTTTTTTCGGGCTATAGGGCCATGTTCTAGAGGCATTTCTCCTGACGTTTCGCCTGCATCTATGGCAAGCATCCTCAGATTTAGTGAGGTCTGTTGGAAATAGGAAAGTGGGTTTATATATCTGTGGAATGACCAGGGTGAGACAAAGAGCTCTCTGCTGAGCTGGGTGTGAATGTTTCAACTGACCACCTTCATTAGCATTTGAAGGCCTGGCTGAGCCTGTGAAAATCTCCACCAAGAGGAAAAGTGTTCTTGCCATACATCAAGGGAACCACTGACCGCATAGGGAAGCTGATGAGGAAACACAACATAAAAACAATCTACAAACCCACCAAGAAAATCCAACAAATGCTACGTTCAGCAAAGGACAAGAGGGATCCTCTCACCTCTGCAGGAGTCTCCCGTGTACCATGAAGCTGTGGACAGGAAGTCTACATAGGGACCACCAAACGCAGCAGCATTGCCCAGACATGCATCAAGGGACATGAAAGGCACTGCAGACTACTTCAACCAGGGAAGTCAGCCATAGCAGAGCACCTGATGAAACCAACCTGGACACAGCATATTATTTGAGAACACAGAAATGCTGGACCACACCAACAACCACCATGTCAGACTACACAGAGAAGCCATTGAAATCCACAAGCATGTGGACAATTTCAACAGAAAGGAAGAGACCATGAAAATGAACAAAATCTGGCTACCAGTATTAAAAAAACTCTAAAATTATAACAGCTAAACAACAGAGAGGAAAAAACCAGGCACAGATTAACACCTCCCAGCAACAGATTTTCCCAGGCTCAGGCAGGCCTTCAAATGCTAATGAAGGTGATCAGCTAAACATTCACACCTAACTGCAGCAGAGAAGAGCTCCTTGCCCCACCCCAGCCATTCCACAGATATATAAACCCATTTTCCTATTTCCAACAGACCTCACCTCTGAGGATGCTTGCCATAGATGCAGGCGAAACGTCAGGAGAAACGCCTCTAGAACATGGCCCTATAGCCCGAAAAAAGGGAAAATCTTTTGTTTAGAGGTGTTAAGATGTGCCTGGTTGTTTCCTCTCTGCTGTTTTGCTGTTGTAATTTTTGAGTTTTTTTTTAATACTGGTAGCCAGATTTTGTTCATTTTCATGGTCTCTTCCTTTCTGTTGAAATTGTCCACATGCTTGTGGATTTCAATGGCTTCTCTGTGTAGTCTGACATGGTGGTTATGGTGTGGTCCAGCATTTCTGTGTTCTCAAATAATATGCTGTGTCCAGGCTGGTTCATCAGGTGCTCTGCTATGGCTGACTTCTCTGGTTGAAGTAGTCTGCAGTGCCTTTCATGTTCCTTGATTCGTGTTTGGGCGCTGCTGCGTTTGGTGGTCCCTCTGTAGACTTGTCCACAGCTGCATGGTATACAATGGTAGACTCCTGCAGAGGTGAGAGGATCCCTCTTGTCCTTTGCTGAACGGAGCATTTGTTGGATTTTCTTGGTGGGTTTGTAGATTGTTTGTATGTTGTGTTTCCTCATCAGCTTCCCTATGTGGTCAGTGGTTCCCCTGATGTATGGCAGGAACACAATAGGTACCACAGATATATAAACCCATTTTCCTAATTCCAACAGACCTCACTACCTCTGAGGATGCTTGCCATAGATGCAGGCGAAACGTAAGGAGAAATGCCTCTAGAACATGGCTCTATAGCCCGAAAAAACCCACAAGAACCTAGTGTTTCCAGCCATGAAAGCCTTCGACAATATTATTATTATTATTATTATTATTATTATTACCGCCGTGCAATGACGCCTTTGCAATGGTTTCTACAAGCTACGAGAAAATGCTTTTTCAAATGCAGTTGATTCACTTCAGGGAAGACAATTAACAACGCAACATTCTTCCATCCGGCAAAAGCCTTGAAAGGGCAAAATGCCCTTCGGGCCAGGATGCCAAGGGATTCGGCTTCATCCTGAGCCAAAGTGTGAGTCAGTGCACGGATGGGGAAAACAAGTGCAATGTTCCTGCGTTCCCACTCACAGGGGCAACGGCTCCTTCTGGCATTCGTCCGCTGAGCAAACAAAACAGGAATGTGAGCAAAAAATAATAATCAATTCCAAATTTGCAGTGTTGCCGAGAAGCGCCTTCTAGGTGTCAAAATCCACGTGTTCCCTTGCTAGCTCAAGTATTAATGAGATTTTCATGTATTAAATACTAAACATGTTCGTATGTAAACCAGGCCTGCTCCATCTCAAAATCAAATAGAGAATAATCCATGCCGTTTGCTCCGCCAGCTGTTGGGCATTAGACGCAGTCAGAATGTATATATAGTCTGTTAGATATGAGGCAAGTGGGGTGTGTGTGTGTGTGTGTGTGTGTATGGAATGTCAAGAGTGGAAGGAAGAACCCTTGTCTGTTTCAAGCAAGTGTGAATGTTGCAATTAGTAAGCTTGATTAGCATTGAGTCGTCTTGCAGTTGCAACATCAATAAGTGAGGGTATTTGTTGGCTGTTGTTGCCTGGAGGCATCCTCTGTTTGGGAGGTGTTACCTGGCACTTGACTGTTTGCTATCTGGAATTCCCCTGTTGCTGAGTAGTGTTTTTTATTTACTGTCTGGATTCTGGTGGTTTTAAATACTGGTAACCAAATTTTTGGGGGCCCCTGATGGTGCAGCAGATTAAACTGCTGAGCTGCTGAACTTGCTGACCAAAAGGTTGGCAGTTCGAATCTGGGGAGCGGGGTGAGTTCTCACTTTTAGCCCCAGCTGGGCCTCATGGCACAGCAGATTAAACTGCTGAGCTGCTGAACTTGCTGACCAAAAGGTTGGCAGTTCGAATCTGGGGAGCGGGGTGAGCTCCCACTGTTAGCCCCAGCTTCTGCCAACCTAGCAGTTCGAAAACATGCAAATGTGAGTAGATCAATAGGTACCACTTTTGCAGGAAGGTAATGGCACCCGTGCAGTAATGCTGGTCACATGACCTTGGAGGTGTCTACGGACAACGCCGGCTCGTCGACTTAGAAATGGAGATGAGCACCAGAGTCCCAGAGCTGGACATAACTAGATTTAATCTCAAAGGGAAACCTTTACTTTTAACCAGATTTTGTTCCTTTTCATGGTTTTCTCATTTTTGTTGAAATTTCCACATGTTTGTGGATTTCAGTGGCTTCTCTATGTAGCCTATCATGATGGTGAAATAGTAGTGTGTGAATATAAAGTTGAAAAATAATTAAAATACAAAAAATACAATTAAAATTACATTTAAAACTTACTATGGTAATATTTCTATTAGTCCCCCAAACTTGTGCTGGACTACAACTCCCACCATGGGTTGTGAGGATGATGGGACCTGTAGGGCTGGGCTGTAGCACAGCTGGTTAATCACCAGCTGCAATAGATCACTGCCGACTGGAAGGTGACATGTTCGAAGCCTGAGTCGGATTGAGCACCTGACTGTTAAGCCCAGTTTACTGTCCACCTAAGCAGTTCGAAAACAGCTGAGCAGTGAGTAGAGAAATTGGGGATTGCTTAAAGCAGAGAGGTAATTTACAACACCATAGAAATACCAGCGGTCAAAGACCAAGGAGGAAATATGACCAAAATGACGAAGTGACAGCACCCCCCTGTGGCTGGAATTGAGCATTACCTCCAGACACAGACGTGGAAATGTCAAAAATACCTCTATCTCTCTGTCTAGAAAAACAGCACTGAATGTTTGCCGTGTATGTGTGCATT
The DNA here is from genome assembly GCF_025583915.1 of Anolis sagrei ordinatus. Taxonomy (NCBI): domain Eukaryota; kingdom Metazoa; phylum Chordata; class Lepidosauria; order Squamata; family Anolidae; genus Anolis; species Anolis sagrei. Next base: position 4,354,691 of record NW_026847882.1, read on the forward strand.
GTGATCCGCCCCGAGTCCCCTTCAAGGTGAGAAGGACGGAATATAAAGACTGTAAATAAGTAAATAATAATAATAATAATAATAATAATACTTTATTTATACCCCACCTAATGTTGGAGGAAAATTCTGAGAGTGCCTTGGACTGCGAGAAGATCCAACCAGTCCATCCTCCAGGAAAGAAAGCCCGACTGCTCACTGGAGGGAAGGAGACTAGAGACAAAGCTGAAGTCCTTTGGCCACCTCATGAGGAGACAGCAAAGCCTGGAGAAGACAATGATGCTGGGGAAAGTGGAAGGCAAAAGGAAGAGGGGCCGACCAAGGGCAAGATGGATGGATGGCATCCTTGAAGTGACTGGACTGACCTTGAAGGAGCTGGGGGTGGTGACGGCCGACAGGGAGCTCTGGCGTGGGCTGGTCCATGAGGTCACGAAGAGTCGGAGACGACTGAACGAATGAACAACAACAACACCATCTCCCCAAGGGACTCGGAGTGGCCAAGGCATACTGGAACAACCATATTTTCAGGCTCCTCCTAAAGACTGCCAGAGTTGTGGCATGCCTGATGTCCTTGGGAAATGAATTCCAGAGTTGGGGGGGCCACCACCGAGAAGGCCTGCTCCCTCGTCCCCACCAATCGCGCCTGCGAAGGAGGTGGGAGTGCGAGCAGGGCCTCTCCAGATGATCGAAGAGATCGTGTGGGTTCGTACACAGAAATGCCGTCACGGGATCAAGGAAAGCTAACATAATCTGCATGGTCCCCATTCCGCCGGGGTGCGGTTCCCTTTCCTGCCTTGCCAACGTGGGGCTCTGCGTACCTCAGTGACGGCATCGATGGAGGCGCCTGTCTTCAGGAGGAGCTCCATCACCCGGATGTGGTTCTTCTTGCAGGCGATGTGCAGAGGGGTGAAGCCGTTCTGCAGCCACAGAAAAGGGAGAGAAGAGAGGTCCGTCAGTGCCACGGCAAGGAGCCACGGCACGACACGGTCCCCCGAGGCCAGCGCCGTCCTTTCGACTCACCAGGGCCCGTGCGTTTGGCTTTGCTCCCTTGTCCAGCAGGACCTTGGCCACGCGGTGGTGGCCACAGTGGGCAGCCACATGCAGCGGCGTCAGGTGGTCCAGCGTAATGTCGTCAATGTCGGCATTGTACTGCAGCAGAAGCCGCACGCAGTCCAGGTGGTCTCCCTGGGAGGCCATGTGGATGGGGGACAAGCCATTCTGCAGCAAGGAAAATCAGGTTTAGAGACCCATCCCTCCCAAAGCTTGTCTTTTTTAAAATTTATTGATATTTTGTTTTGTGAGCGGATTTATACAATTAATACATGCAAGTTGTCTATAACCACATTTCTCTACACCAGTGCTTCTCAACCTTCCTGATGCCGCGAACCCTTAATACAGTTCCTCACGTCGTGGTGACCCCCAACCACAACATTATTTTCGTTGCTACTTCATAACTGTAATTTTGCTCCTGTTTGAATCATAATGTAAATATCTGATATAGAGATATCGAGAGCAGTACGTGTGAAAAAGATCCTCGTGGACAACAAGTTAAACATGAGCCAACAATGTGATGTGGCGGCAAAAAAAGCCAATGGGATTTTGGCCTGCATCAATAGGAGCCTAGTGTCTAGATCTAAGGAAGTAATGCTACCCCTCTATTCTGCTTTGTTTAGACCACATCTGGAATATTGTGTCCAATTCTGGGCACCACAATTCAAGAGAGATATTGACAAGCTGGAATGTGTCCAGAGGAGAGCGACTAAAATGATAAAAGGTCTGGAGAACAAGCCCTATGAGGAGCGGCTTAAGGAGCTGGGCATGTTTAGCCTGAAGAAGAGAAGGTTGAGAGGGGATATGATAGCCATGTATAAATATGTGAGAGGAAGCCACAGGGAGGAGGAGGGAGCAAGCTTCCTTTCTGCTTCCCTGGAGACTAGGACGCAATGGAACAATGGCTTCAAACTACAAGAGAGGAGATTCCATCTGAACATGAGGAAGAACTTCCTGACTGTGAGAGCCGTTCAGCAGTGGAACTCTCTGCCCCAGAGTGTGGTGGCGGCTCCTTCTTTAGAAGCTTTTAAACAGAGGCTGGATGGCCATCTGTCAGGGGTGAATGCAATATTCCTGCTTCTTGGCAGAATGGGGTTGGACTGGATAATGGCCCATGAGGTCTCTTCCAACTCTTTGATTCTATGATTCTATACAGGATTTTAATTCACTGGACCAAATTTGGCACAAATATCTGATACACCGACATTTGAATGCTGGTGGGGTTGGGGGAGGGTTGATTTTGTCATTTAGGTGATGTAGTTGCTGGGATTTATAGTTCACCTACAATCAAAGAGAATTCTGAACTCCACCAATGATGGAATTGAGCCAAACTTGGCACACAGAACTCCCGCGTCCAACAGAAAATACTGGAAGGGTTTGGTGGGCCTTGACCGTGAGTTTTGGAGTTGTAGTTCACCTACATCTAGAGAGCTTTGTGGACTCAAACAATGATGGATCTGGACCAAACTTAGCATGGATCCTCAATATGCACATTTGTGAACACTGGTGGAGTTTGGGGAAAATAGACCTTGACATTTGGGAATTGTAGTTGCCGGGATTTATAGTTCACCTACAATCAAAGCATTCTGAACCCCACCAATGATAGAATTGGGCCAAACTTCCCACCCATAACCCCCATGACCAACAGAAAATACTATGTTTTCTGATGCTCTTCAGTGACCCCTCTGATACCCCCTTGCAACCCCCTCAAGGGTCCCGACCCCCAGGTTGAGAAACACTGCTCTACACCCTTCCATTATCCTCCACCTCCTTCATTCAATATTGTCCACTCACTTATCTAGTATGTCTTAGAGTTCATTCACTCTTTTGTTTTTGTTTTTTTCTCTCCCCCACCCCAAACCCATACCACAATTTCTATTAGAACTTTAACTCCATCCATGAGCTCAGCTTTTCCCATCTCTGTACAATATTTACATTGGCTTCGCCTCTTTTTATCCATTCCGAATATATGAACCATTTCTCTTTAATTTTCCTCATTTTATCTTCCTTCATATCCTCGCAGGTTGCATTTGCAATAATTTCTGATTGGACCTGGTCAAACAAATAATTATTCCAATTAACCATATTCCATTTTTGCAGCTTTCCAACCCCAAGCTGTTACAGCCTTTCCTGCAAGAATCATTGCTTTGAATAAATCTTGATATTTTGGATCGATTTTCTTGTTTCCTAATATACCCATGAACATCAACTCCATATTTATTGGAAGTGGTATCTTAAATATTTTCTCCATTTTTCCTGTTTTTGTTCCCAGAATGTTTTTGCCTTTGGGCATTCCCACCACATATGTGCATACCATCCTTTGCTTAAGCCACAATGCCAACAAGTTGAGCTTGTCAATCACTGCTCACTGGCATCCAACCAGAGCTTGTGTGTATATGTGCCCAAAAATTGCCTGTTGACATAGCATGGATTTCAGAGAGATACTCAGAAGTGACTTGTTTCTGCCTTCCTCTGGAATATAGTCTAGCTCAGGCATGGGCAAACATCGGCCCTCCAGGTGTTTTGGACTTCAACTCCCACAATTCCTAATAGTTTGTAGGCTGGAAGGGGGGCCCAAGTTTGCCCATGCCTGGTCTATCCGGATTTGGTCTTTCTTGGCGGTCTCCCACCCAAATACTAACCGCCGGGTCTGATCTTGGTTTGTTGCCAAAATGAGAATGTATTGAGGCCCTGTGCCAGGGCGTAGTGAAGCCCAATTTGAACTTATGTGGCATTGTAGGCACATAATAGGAATTACAAGTGCATCTAGTCTGTTGTCATTGGCTTGACAACTTCATTTTGACAACAGCTGGCATCTCTATGGGATTGTGGCGCAGCTGGCTGGGTGTCAGCTGCATTACGATCACCACTAACCAAAAAGTCATGAGTTCGAAGCCAGCCTGGGTCAGAGTGAGCTTCTGACCAATTGTGGAGCTTGTTGTCAACCTTTGCAACCTGAAAGACAGTTGCATCTGTCAAGTAGGAGATTTAGGTACCACCTATGTGTGAGGAGGCTAATTTAACTAATTTACGAGGCCATAAAAATCTCCAGCAAAAGCATGCGGGGAACGCGGAAAGTACTTCATCAGTGTTGTAGATGGACGGTGAAGCGACAGCTCCCCTGGTGGCCAGAAAATTGGAATGTTAAATAGCCTCTGAGTGTCTGTCTATATGTGTTGTGTGTCTATAGCATTGAATGTTTGCCATGTATGTGCACATCGTAATCCGCCCTGAGTCCCCTGTGGGGTGAGAAGGGCGGAATAGAAATACTGTCAATAAATAAATAAATAAATAAACATGTTGTTAGTCCCAGGCTAGAAATAACCGAATATTATGTGACCAGGACCAGCTCTTCTGATATTATGGCTACAGTACCAACTCCAGAGAACATCCATGTAAACAGCAAACAACCTCTGTCTCCATTCTGTGCTGGTCACAAAGACCTAGATAAGGAGTGACACGTATGCATCTCTCTCTTCATAACTCTGAAGCCGTATCTATCTTTTTTCTTTCTTTTCTCTTTCGTGCCAGGAGTGACTTGAGAAACTGCAAGTTGCTTCTGGTGTGAGAGAATAGGCCGTCTGCAAGGGCATTGCCCAGGGGATGCACAGATGTTCTGATGTTTTACCATCCTGTGGGAGGCTTCTCTCATGTTCCTGCATGCTCTATAAAATGCTTGGAATGGCCTTCTCACCCAGATCTGACCCTACAACACCACCTTTTCCTCCACTTTCCGTTTCAGTTAAGTAAGTTCATGAAGATCCCATGACATCAATAGCTACTAGGGCTGTCCAAACACGGAAAAATTTGTTTCTAAACTCGATTCGTTTTTAGGGTTTTTTTTGCGTTTCGTTATTTAAAAGAATTCCGAAATTTTCCTTAAAAAAAGTTCGATATTTACGAAATTTCGGAAATCATAAAACAATTACGAAACAATTACGAATCGATTACGAATCGATTCGTTAATGGCGGCCGCGATCGCGCAATACGCTAAAAAAACTTCTGAAGCTTCCCTCTCCCTCTGTTGTTGACTGTTGGTGTGATAATTATATTTTTTTTCACTGAGAAAACAAACAGCAACCCTAAAACTTGCACCAGACATGCGGAAATAATAACGAAACATTTACGAATCAATAACGAATCAATAACGAATCAATTGAAACAATTACGAAACGAATTGGAAAAATTCGTTTCGTTTTTTAGTTGCTCCTGAATGGTTCAATATCGCTTCGTTATAAAAAAAATAACGAATTTTTAACGAATTACGAAATTACGAAACGAAACCGCCCAGACCTAATAGCTACACCTTCTTTCATACTTTAATGCAACCTTTCTTAAGCAATGCAAGTCTTTAGGGAACTTTGGGATTCCAATGACAAAAAAGCGGCTTTCTTTGCCATTCCTACAAGTCAGATGCCAAAAGAGCAACTTTCCCCGCTGCTGCATGTCACCTTGGTCTTGGCTTGGATGGGAGCACCGTGGTCCAGGAGGATTTCAGCAATGCGCACGTGTCCGTTCCTGGAAGCGCAGTGCAAGGGCGTCAGCTCGTCCTGCAGAAAGGATGCGAAAGTTAGCAGAGCAATTGGGAAGGCCGAAAAAAAAAAGGGGGAGAATTTCCTTGTAGTTTCAAGGCCACATCCTCTTCATTAAGTCCATTTTGTTCTCTCCACTGGCTGCTTTGAACACATCTTAGCTTGAAGCGGTGATTCCCAACCTGAGGGTCCCTCCCCAAGTGTTAATATCACAAAGGACGACCACCTCGCCCACCTCATAGGAAACCTGCGACAAAACAGGAGCTTTTTTGTTGAGTTCCAGGGCCAGAGAAGCAGATGACGGAAACAGAAGAACGGCCTGCCTCAGGGGAGCGTGCTTGCTCCATCCATGTTCAACATCTACACAAATGACCAGCCACTGCCAGAAGGGACAGAGAGTTTCATCTATGCTGATGATCGTGCCATCACCGCTCAAGCAGGGAGCTTTGAGATGGTTGAACAGAAGCTTTCCGAAGCTCTAGGTGCTCTTACTGCCTATTACAGGGAAAACCAGCTGATCCCCAACCCATCTAAAACACATCTCAAGAACAGAGAAGCATCCCGAGCTCTGAGGATTATTACCTGGGAAGGAATCCCACTGGAGCATTGCAGCACACCCAAATACCTGGGAGTCACTCTGGACCGTGCTCTGACCTACAAGAAGCACTGCCTGAACATCAAGCAAAAAGTGGGTGCTAGAAACAATATCATACAAAAGCTGACTGGCACAATCTGGGGATCACAACCAGACACAGTGAAGACATCTGTCCTTATGCTATGCTACTCTGCTGCTGAGTATGCATGCCCAGTGTGGAACACATCTCACTACGCTAAAACAGTGGATGTGGCTCTTAATGAGACATGCCGCATTATCACGGGGTGTCTGCGCCCTACACCACTGCAGAAATTACACTGTCTAACCGATATTGCACCACCTGACTTCCGCTGGGAAGTAGCAGCAGAGACATCTCCAGCTCAACCCCTGTTTGGGTATCAGCCAGCACGTCAACGACTTAAATCTAGAAATGGTTTTCTAAGATCTACAGAGACACTCGCTGGAACACCTCAGCAAGCGAGAGTCCAAAAGTGGCAGGCTCAAACCCAGAACCTCAACCAATGGCTGATACCAAATGAGAGACTGGGCACACAGAAGACTGGGCGACTTGGAAGGCGCTGAACAGACTGCGCTCTGGCACCACGAGATGCAGAGCCAACCTCAAGAAATAGGGCCACAAAGTGGAATCCACGACATGCGAGTGTGGAGAAGAGCAAACCACTGACCACCTGCTGCAATGCAACCTGAGCCCTGCCACATGCACCATGGAGGACCTTCTTAGTAACACCAGAGGCACTCCCAAGTGGCCAGATACTGGTCAAAGGACATTTAGTCAACTACCAACTTGCAAATTTTATGTTTTGTCTGTTTGTTTTGTTCTGTTAGAAATGTAAAACAATTGGCTGGTTGCCCTGACACGACAAATAAATAAATCCCCAAGTATTTTGGCCTTCAACTTCCAGAAATCCCAACAGCTGGTAAACTGATTTCTGGGAGGTTTTTGGTTTGGTATTGTGGTATGGCCATTAAGGGCTAATCAATAAAATTACGACTACTTTTATGATGTGTATAGATTAAACTTCCAGAAGCTGCAGTCCAAAGAAATAGAAGTATTTTTCTCTCAACTCTTATGCTGCTTTTCTTCTTCTTCTCGCCCACCATCCCCTTCTGCAAGTCCACCTTGGGACGGACCTTACCTTGGTGCGAGTCTCAATCTGGGCCCCTCGGTCAAGCAGGAGGCGCACCATGATGATGTTGCCCCGACGGGAGGCAATGTGCAACGGGGTGATGCCGTTCTGCATTCGTAGGGAGAGAGAAAAAAGGGGAGAATGAATTCAGCTGCTTGATATCTGGCCAATTTTACCGAATGCTGCTTAGATCTCATAGGGGCTGCCCTTGAAGACGGCCTGGAAACTCCAAATGGTTCAATGAGCAGCAGCCAGATTATGAACTGGTGCGAATTACAGAGAATGGTCAACTCTCCTGTTTAAGGAGCTCCACTTGCTGCTGTTTATTTTCTGGTCCCAATTCAAGTTGCAGGTTTTGACCTACAAAGCCCTGAACGGTTTGGGACCCGCCTACCTGCGCAACCGCATCTCTTTCTATGAACCCACACGACCTCTTCGATTGTCCGGAGAGGCTCTTCTCTTGCTCCCAACCTCATCACAAGCGCGACTTGTGGGGATGAGAGAAAGGGCCTTCTCTGTGGTGGCCCCCCGGATCTCGAATTCGCTCCCCAGAGATATTAGGCAAGCCCCCACCCTGGCAATCTTCAGGAGGAGCCTGAAAACTTGGTTATTTCAATGTGCCTTCAATGATTGAATGTAAGAAACTCCCTGACCAAACTCTGCACAAAATGACCTCAGAAGCACTTTATTTTATGGTTTGTGCAATTAAATCCTACCTCATCCTCGGATCCCCTCCCTGGCTTTTACATTGTCCTATGTCCCAGTGTTTTAAAATTTTATCCTCGAATTTGGCCCTGCCCAGTGTGATCATTTGAGTTTTAATGTTTGATTTTATGCTCTTGTGTCGTTTACTTATATTGGTTTGCATCGTTTGTAATTTATTTTCTGATATTTTGTTGTGATTTGTGTTGATATTGTGTTTTACTGTATTGATGGGCGTGGCCTTATGTAAGCCGCCCCGAGTCCCCTTGGGGAAGATGGAGGTGGGGTATAAACAGAGGTGGCCCTAGATAATTTTCAATGGTAAGCAAACAGTATCACCCCCCCCCCCCAACCTATCACTGATATATATATATTCTGTTCGTCATGGGAGTTCTGTGTGCCGTATTTGGTTCAATTCCATCATTGGTGGAGTTCAGAATGCTCTTTGATTGTAGGTGAACTATACATCCCAGTAACTACAACTCGCATATGTCAAGGTCTATTTTCCCCCAAAAGTGCCCCTGGGCAAAATCAACTATACTGCAAATGCTTACTTTGCGTAATGGGTTGAGCCGCCCCTGGGTATAAATAAAGTATTATTATTATTATTAGTATTATTATTATTTCTTTTTACTCTTGGGCTTAGTCATTGTCTTAGCTCTGTTGGAAATAGCAACCTTCTCAAGCCTCCACTAGTTATTTGTTATGTATAGAATTACTTACTGTATATGTGTATTTTGGTTTGCAGTTTTTCCTTAACTCTTTGTTGTGGGAGGGGCTGCCAACCATGTGATCAGAACCGGGCTTGTTCAAGACTCAGACTCCATTTTAGAACAGTATGCTTTTAAGAAGACAGGAGGAGCAGTGTGCATTCAGACTAGACCAGCGGTTCTCAAGCTTCCTAATGCGGCGACCCCTTAATGCATTCGCTCAAGTTGTAGTGTGTACTGGTACAGCTGTACCAGGAGCTCCAACTTTATTTTCCTCCTGTTAAAGTTTGCAGTCATAGGATAGGCCACCTGTCCATCATAATTAAGCTTTGGTTCCACCCCCTGTTCAGGCTCTGGGAGGGAAAGGAGCCATTTTGGGCAGTCTCACACAAGGTAGGTAAGCTATAGGACGTAGACCAGCTCGTCCCATAGAAAAGCTTCCTTTCTTAAGAGCTTCCAGGGAAAAAAGGAAACTGAGCATCCAGGGAAACTGAAGTACAAGAAATTCTTAAGAGCTTCCAGGGAAACTGATCATCCAGGGGAAAAGGAACGTGCAGGAAAACTGAAATTTACTGAATTCAGCTGAAATATTTTTTTTCGCACTTCTACCTCGCCCTTCTCAACCCCCGAGGGGGGACTCAGGGCGGCTTACAAAAAGGCACAATTTGATGCCTGCACAACAACAAGGTAAAAAATAAAACATATATAAACAGTAATTAAAACAATTAAAAACAATCCATTATGCATCACAGTCCCTAAAAAAATATCTTCAAGCCTCAGCCGGTAAGGTCTGCTCGATACCCAGACGCGCTTGGATTTGGTAGCAGCACCCACACTGATGAGGCATAGATAGAAAGCAGCCTAAAGGTAAAGGTAAAGGTAGTCCCCTGACATTAAGTCCAGTCATGTCTGACTCTGGGGTGTGGTGCTCATCTCCATTTCTAAGCCAAAGAGCCAGCATTGTCCGTAGACACTCCAAGGTCATGTGGCCAGCATGACTGAATGGAGCGCCGTTACCTTCCCGCCGGAGCGGTACCTATTGATCTACTCACATTTGCATGTTTTCGAACTGCTAGGTTGGCAGAAGCTAGGGCTGACAGCGGAAGCTCACGCCGCTCCCTGGAATCGAACCTGCGACCTTTCGATCAACAAGCTCAGCAGCTCAGTGCTTTAACCCACTGAGCCACTGGGGGCTCCAGAAAGCAGCCTAGGAGAGGTTAAAAAGGGGGTTTCCTACAGAGAAGGTCCAGTTGATCAAAGTCAGGTGCCAGTCCATTGAAGACTAGACTAAGAAAGCCTTAAAGTGTTATTTGAACCTTTGAAGATTTTTTGTTTGTTCCATAATAAAGACTTTGTTGCATCATTAAAGACTCTAAAGGCCATCACTTCAGAAAAATCCCTGAGAACCTCTCTTTGAGGCACCCCTGCCTTCCCTCTGGGCTAAAGTATACGTCCTATAGAAAAGTAGAGTTATTACAGGCCCAGCGCATGACATAACATAGTTTTTTGGGGGGTTTTTTTTGTCGTGTCAGGAGTATCCTGTTGTGAGAGAATTGGCCGTCTGCAAGGACGTTGCCCAGGGGACGCCCGGATGATTTGATGTTTTTATCATCCTTGTGGGAGGCTTCTCTCATGTCCCCGCATGAGGAGCTGGAGCTGATAGAGGGAGCTCATCCACCTCTCCCCGGATTCGAACCTGTGACCTGTCGGTCTTCAGTCCTGCCGGCACAGGGGTTTAACCCACTGCGCCACCGGGGGCTCCACAGAACATAGTGACCTTCAACCATAAAATTTTCATTGCTACTTCAGAACTGCTATTTTGCGATGTAAATATCTGATCTGCAGGATGTATTTTCGTTCCTATTTCCAAAACACCTGGAGGGCCCAAGTTTGCCCAGGTCTGCTTTAGAGTCATGGAATTCTCGCATCAGAAGAGTCCTCCAAATTTTTCAGACCTTTAGAGCTAGTCCTACCTTCTGGGTCAGCAGAACAACCAACCCTGAAATAGTTAAAGAGGGCAGTCACGTCAACCCCACTCTTCGCTCCACCACACTCAATCTGCCCAATCCCCGCCACCTTGACTCATATGTTTCGTTCTCCGTTCCTCTTCTCCAAAATATCCTGCACTTGTACCCATGCCTGCAGTCTGTGACACCCATGGTTTCATGTGGCTGCAGGGTTCATTTCAGGTGCCTGGAGCATGGGCCAAAAGCAGTGATCCAAACAGGGCTTGCTCCTACCTACCTGGGGAGTGAAGTTGACACTTGCGCCACGATTTAGCAACAACTGGGCCACGTTGAGGTTCTCGTAGTGTGCGGCAATGTGCAGCGGGGTAAAACCAGTCTGTGGGAGAGAAGGGACATGAGATCAAAGAGCATTCCGATTGGAAGAAACAGTTCTGAGTCCCAGGCCATCTCCAACGTGGATCAAGTGCTATCTGCCGCCCTTTTCTCCTCAGTACAGGTTAGCGTGAAAGGATTTGCTCCAGGGTGCTCAAACAAGTCAGCACCAGCTCCGTCGGCTACTTATAGGATAGACCGCCTACCACTTCATCACATTTGCTAAATTCCACCGAGTCCTACACTTAAAATCCGGTAAACCACAGTGTTCATCACATTAGGTTGGGTTCAAATGTAGGAGAGAGCATCCTTTCTGTATTTTGAGCATTCTTTTCAAACGTTTCAGCAGATGGCAGGGGAAGTGGATTTTTGGGAAATAGCATGGCCCGACTTACCGGGCCAAAGAAGTTGCGGTGCAGGGTGTCCCCCACCGCCATTCTTGCCTGAGGGGGGCTTCTTCCTCCCAGAAGCCCCCTCTGATGGCGGGAAGAATTCCCGCCGGCGGGTCAAGGGACCAATGGCCTATTGACCACGCCCACCACAGCTGAGGCCTGAGCTGGCCTCTCCCCCTTTCGGGTCAGCCTTCATAAGGCTGCCCAGGCTCCCTGGCAGGCACTTGGCCTGCAACAGCTGATCCACCCCACCCACCCTGCATGCGGTTTATGTTTTCATGGCTGTTAATTTTTGGAGATGTTCACCTTGTCACGGTTACCTGTTAACAGTTACTTGTTTGTCTTTTGCTTCTCGTCACAACTCCTTGTTGGGCGTGGGGCATGGGCCCTGGATCTGGTTTGGTATCCCCCCTAGCGGATAGGGGGGGACGCCCGGTGGTCCCAGGGGTGCTGAGTTGCGTGTGCCCGGTATTGTGCCGGCGGCACCCCGGTGTGTGCGGGATCGGACAGTATTGGGCTGTCCGATCATGATCCAGGACCCATGCTTGGCTGCCAACCCTTGTTCCTGTTATCAATAAATGAGTTGTGGCCATTGTTCATCCCACATCATGTGTGAGTGTACTTCTTGGGTTGGCTGTGGGAGGTGTATCGCACTTGCACACGCAAATGATCCAGAAGAATGGCCAATTCTGTAATATGATGGCAATCGTTGTTTTCGGGTTTTAAATAAAAATTTGTGGGAGGGGAAATTGTGGGAGGAGCCAAGATACCCTTGTTAGGGAAAGTTAGGGAATGTTTATTATGCCATGTCTCCATGCTGTGCAGTCCTGGGAGTTATAGTTTCCCAAGGTCCAAGCCCTTCTCTGGGTGCATTTATACTATGGAATGAATGCTCTTGGACCCCACGTACGTTCCATACCTTAGAGAGGACATCTGCATTGGGGTCGTTCTGAAGGAGGACGGCAGCTGTGCGCGTGTCGTCGTTGCGGGCAGCTATGTGCAGGGCTGGGAGGCGCACTTTGCCCTTCGTCCCGTAGTTAATCAGGTGGGCCACAACGTTTTCGTGGCCCTGCTGAAGCGCCACAGCCAGCGGAGTGAAGCCGTCCTGAGATCAAGGAAGGAGACACCACTGAGCAAAGGGGACCATGAGATGCCAAAGCCATGTATGGGGAGAAAGCAGGGCAAGAATGATGGCATTGAGAAGGTGATACTCACTTCTGTAGCCACATTTTGGTTGGCGCTGTTCTCTAGCAGGAACTTGACAACTTCCAGGTGATTCTCCTGTGCTGCCATATACAGGGGTGTGAAGCCTTTCTGCAAGCATAGAAACCATAGATTTTATTGTCTAACAGTGTGCAATAACAAAAATCAACATTGCAGCCATTTAGTTAAGAGGTTATTTATTTTATTTTATTTATTTGTCGTGTCAGGGAACCAGTCAATTATATAACATTTCTAACAGAACAAAGCAAACAAACAGAGAAAATACAAAATTTGTGAGTTTGGTAGTTAATTAAATGTCCTTTGACCAGTATCTGGCCCCTTGGAGTGCCTCTGGTGTTGCCGCAAGGAGGTCCTCCATGGTGCATGTGGCAGGGCTCAGGGTGCATTGCAGCAGGTGGTCAGTGGTTTGCTCTTCTCCACACTCGCATGTCGTGGATTCCACTTTGTGGCCCCATTTCTTAAAGCTGGCTCTGCATCTCGTGGTGCCAGAGCGCAGTCTGTTCAGCGCCTTCCAAGTCACCCAGTCTTCTGTGTGCCCAGGGGGGAGTCTCTCATCTGGTATCAGCCATTGGTTGAGGTTCTGGGTTTGAGCCTGCCACTTTTGGACTCTCGTTTGCTGAGGTGTTCCAGCGAGTGTCTCTGTAGATCTTGGAAAACTATTTCTAGATTTATGTCGTTGGCGTGCTGGCTGATACCAAAACAGGGGATGAGCTGGGGATGTTTCTGCCTTGGTCCTTTCACTTTTGGCTGCTACTTCCCGGCAGATGTCAGGTGGTGCAATACCGGCTAAGCAGTGCAATTTCTCCAGTGGTGTCGGGTGCAGGCACCCCGTGATAATGCGGCATGTCTCATTAAGACCCACATCCACTGTTTTAGCATGGTGAGATGTGTTCCACACTGGGCATGCATACTCAGCAGCAGAGTAGCACAGCGCAAGGGCAGATGTCTTCACTGTGTCTGGTTGTGATCCCCAGGTTGTGCCAGTCAGCTTTCGTATGATATTGTTTCTAGCACCCACTTTTTGCTTGATGTTCAGGCGGTGCTTCTTGTAGGTCAGAGCACAGTCCAGAGTGACTCCCAGGTATTTGGGTGCACTGCAATGCTCCCGTGGGATTCCTTCCCAGGTAATCATCCTCAGAGCTCAGGATGCTTCTCTGTTCTTAAGGTTAAGAGATAAAACAGGAGGATTCCGCAGAATGAACGGTCTCTCAGATATAACTCAGAGCCCTCCTCGTCCAGTGTGACCACTAGATACTACACTTGTGTTATGGAAGAAGAAGCAGGTTTCTTTGTATTAAGACAGTGGTTCTCAACCTTTTTAATGCTACGACCCCTGAATACAGTTCTTCACATTGTGTTGACCCCCAACCATAACATTATTTTCATTGCTACTTCATATCTGTCATTTTGCTACTGTTAGGAATGGTAAATATCTGATACGCAGTATGTATTTTCATTCACTGGACCAAATTTGGCACAAAGACCCGACACTCCCAAATTTGAATACTGGTAGGATCTGGAGGAGGGATTGATTTTGTCATTTGGGAGTTGTAGTTGCTGGGATTTATAGTTCACCTACAATCAAGGAGAATTCTGAACCCCACCAATGATGGAATTGAACCAAACTTGGCACACAGAACTCCCATGACCAACAGAAAATACTGGAATGGTTTGATGGCCATTGACCTTGAGTTTTGGAGTTGTAGTTCACCTATATCCAGAGAGTACTGGACTCAAACAACGATAGATCTGGACCAAACTTGGCACAAAGACTCAATATGCTCAAATGTGAACACTGGTGGAGTATGGGGAAAATAGAGCTTGACTTTTGGGAGTCAAGGTCTATTGACTCCCAATGAGGGAACTGAACCAAACTTGGCACACAGAACTCCCATGACCAACAGAAAATACTGGAAGGGTTTGGTGGGCATTGACCTTGAGTTTTGGAGTTGCAGTTCACCTATATCCAGAGAGTACTGTGGACTCAAACAATGATAGATCTGGACCAAACTTGGCACAAAGACTCAATATGCTCAAATGTAAACACTGGTGGAGTTTGGGGAAAATAGATCTTGATATTTGGGAGTTGTAGTTGCTGGGATTTCGTCTACTACAATCAAAGAGCATTCTGAACTCCACCAATGAGGGAACTGAACCAAACTTGGCACACAGAACTCCCATGACCAACAGAAAATACTGGAAGGGTTTGGTGGGCATTGACCTTGAGTTTGGGAATTGTAGATGTTCCACTTGCCTAGTTTCCAACAGACCAGACAACCTCTGAAGATGCCTGCCATAGATGCAGGCAAAACGTCAGGAGATAATGTTTCTGGAACATGGCCAGGCAGCCCAAAAGACTCACAGCAACCCAGAGATTTCGGCTTGAAAGCCTTTGACAACACAGAAACAGATTGTTCAGAGTGGCCAGATTTTATCATCTGCCAACATGCTGCAACCATGGACAAAAATGCAACTGTGGGAAGAGTGAATAGATCAAAGCACAATTTCTAGAGATATTGTCAGGATAGAGAGGAAAGCCTCCAGTGCCCGTTCGTTTCAGTGCGGTTTATGCAGAGCAGCTGTACAAAAGATTATGCCTTGGATTAATAGTATGGCTTAACAGCATATTATAGTATACAGGCAGTCCCTGAGTTACAAACACCTGACTTACAAATGAGTCATAGTTAAGAACTATGAGACAAAAGGAAGTGAGATAAATCTACCCCTCGGAAGGAAGGGAAATTCGCTCCTGGAAGAGTTATTATCAGGTGGGAAAAGTGTCTCCACTGAAGCTTTAGCAACAACAAGCCAATTTATTTTATTTTTTTTGCAAAATTGCAAATATCATAAGGACAGAAAGTGAGGTGAAATCTTCTCAACAGGGACACAAATAGCAAAACAAACACTACAGGGCTGTTGATCCTTCCTTATGTTACACAAAACATGCATACACACACACATGGAGTATGTGTATGTGTTTGTGTGTGTGTGTATATATAGATATATATACACATGTATCTCTCTCTCTCTCTCTATATATATATATCTATATATCTATATATACATACACACATATATGTGTGTGTGTGGAATAGGTACATTTTAAAAGTTTAACTCCAGATACACACACACACACACATGAAGGAGTATGTGTGTGTATGTATGTATATGTATATATATATATGTGTGTGTGTGTGTGTGTGTGTGTGTGTGTGTATGTATATGTATATGTGTAAGTTGGAATAGGTACATTTTTAAAGTGTAACTCTCTCTCTCTCTCTCTCTCTATATATATATATACACACATATACATACACACATATGAAGGAGTATGTGCATGTATGTATATATGTGTGCATGTATATGTGAGTGTATGTATATATGTATGTGTATGTGTGTGGAAGTTGGAATTGTATATATATGTGTGTGTGCATGTATATGTGTGTATGTATATGTGTAAGTTCGAATAGGTACACACTCTCTCTATATATATATACACATACATACACATATATGAAGGACTGTGTTTGCATGTATGTATATATGTGTGCATGTATATGTGAGTGTATGTATATGTGTGTGTGTGTAAGTTGGAATAGGTACATTTTAAAAATGTAACTCCATATATATACACACACATGGAGTATGTATATGTGTGTATGTATGTCTGTGTATTTGTATGTGTGTGTATATATATGTGTGTTTGTATGTGTGTGTGTGTGTATATGCAGTTGAGGAGAGGGGGACTGGGGGGGGGGTCTCTCATTTGTGGGGTCACCAAGAATCAAAGTCGACTCGAATAAAGCCAATAGCAACACCAAAAAAAAAAAAGTCTTGGGAAGGGGAGAAGTATAGGCACCGTTTGCATTTCTAAACCCAAACTCACAAACACCATAACACTTGGAGTGGTCTTGTGACCATCTAGAACACAATCAGAATCAACGTGGGGTCAGGTATAGGGCTTTTAGGACAAGGAAGGGAAGTGTAGCAATCAATGCAGAAAACATCTGGGTGATTTTTTTTCCTGCATTTTGGATCAACTTCATTCCTGTTTAACCAAGAGGAATGGAACGACCAAGGGTAGGAAAGGAAATATGCACCCTGAAAATGCAAAGCAGGGTTGCAATGTACACATTCAATCAAACGGCTGGAACCACCAGCTGTTTGTTTACTCACCTGCTTAGAGAAAGGATCCCCAGCTCAGGTGGAGAGGCTGCCTTCCCCTGTTAAGAGCGATCCCCTGCCAACCCCCCAAAACCAGCATGGTTTCATGTTTGTGGAACCCAACACGGAGACCTTTCCAAAAATGATTCAGAAGTGCCAACTGCAGGCAGAGAAGGGGCTGCTGCTGCTGCTCTTTGCCAGAAGGACGGATCCCCAGCCAGCCCTGGAAATAGGAATTCCGCTCTTTGGGGAGACTCCAAAGCCCCCCATTCTGAATCCTGCCTCACCCTATTTCTCCCTGTCTCCCCAGCATTTCTTTGACCTTCAGATGCCTACTTACATAACCCAAATGCAAGAGAGCAGGCGGTCGGTTGCAAGCAGGCCGTCTCCCTCCATGGCCGGCAGAGGGCTCCTGACGTGCCTGAGAGGACAGGACCTCTCCCCTCCTGTGCTATATACACTCAGCAGTGCTTCTCGGCCTTCCTATTGCCGAGACCCCTTCATACACTCCCCCCCCCAAACATAACATGGTCACCCCCAAACATAACATCATAAATAACATCATAAATGGGTTGGTGTAGGTTTTTTCAGGCTATATGGTTATGGTCTAGAGGCATTCTCTCCTGACGTTTCACCTACATCTATGGCAAGCATCCTCAGAGGTAGTGAGGTCTGTTCCACAAACCTGTTCCTGCCAACACATCAAGGGAACCACTGACCGCAGAGGGAAGCTGATGAGGAAACACAACATACAAACTATCTACAGACCCACCAAGAAAATCAAACAAATTCAGCAAAGGACAAGAGGGATCCTCGCACTTCTGCAGGAGTCTACCGTATACCATGCAGCTGTGGACAAGTCTACATAGGGACCACCAAACGCAGCACTGCCCAAACACGAATCAAGGAACATGAAAGGCACTGCAGACTATTTCAACCAGAGAAGTCAGCCATAGCAGAGCACCTGATGAACCAACCTGGACACAGCATATTATTTGAGAACACAGAAATGCTGGACCACTCTCACAACCACCATGTCAGACTACACAGAGAAGCCATTGAAATACACAAGCATGTGGACAATTTCAACAGAAAGGAGGAAACCATGAAAATGAACAAAATCTGGCTACCAGTATTAAAAAACTCTAAAATTACAACAGCACAACAACAGAGAGGAAACAAACAAGGACATCTAATCACCTCTCAACAAAAGTTTTCTCCAGGCACTGTCAGGCCATTATATGCTAATCAAGGTGGTCAGTTGAAACATTCACACCTAGCTCCAGCAGACAAGAGTTCTTTGTCCCACCCTGGTCATTCCACAGATATATAAACCTCTTTTTCCTAGTTCCAACAGACCTCACTACCTCTGAGGATGCTTGCCATAGATGCAGGAGAAACGTCAGGAAAGAATGCCTCTAGACCATGGCCATATAACCCAAAAAACCCCACAACAACCCAGTGGTTCCGGCCATGAAAGCCTTCGACAATACATTGAACATCATAAATATCTGATATGCCCAAATTTGAATTTGGGGGGGGGGGTTGATTTTGTCATTTGAGAGTTATAGTTGCTGGGATTTATAGTTCCTTGGACAGGGAGAAGATCCAACCATTCCATACTTCAGGAAATAAAGCCCGACTGCTCATTGGAGGGAAGGATAGTAGAGGCCAAGATGAAGTACTTTGGCCACAAAATGAGAAGACAGGAAAGCTTAGAGAAGGCAATGATGCTGGAGAAAATGGAAGGAAAAAGGAAGAGGGGCCGACCAAGGGCACCGGGATTGTGGCACAGCTGGCTGAGTGTCAGCTGCATTAAGATCACTCTGACCAAAAAGTCATGAATTCAAAGCCAGCCCAGGTTGGAGTGGGTTTCCAAGCAATTGTGTAGCCTGTTGTTGACCTTTGCAACCCGAAAGACAGTTGCATCTGTCAAGTAGGAAAATTAAGTACCACCTTAAAGTGTGGGGAGGCTAAATTAACTGATTTATGAGGCCATAAAGAAGATCCAGCAAAGCATTCCAGCAGGGAAGCATGCGGGGAATGTGGAAGTGCTTCATCAGCGTTGCAGATGGACAAGGAAAGCGACAGCTCCCCTGGTGGCCAGAAAAAGTTAAATAGCCTCTGTGTATGTCTGTATATGTTTGTATATATATGGTTGTGCCAGTCAGCTTTCGTATGATATTGTTTCTAGCTTCGGAAAGCAACCATTTCAAAGCTCCCTGCTTGACTGGTGATGGCATGATCGTCAACATAGATGAAAGTCCCTGTCCCTTCTGGCAGTGGCTGGCCATTTGTGAAAATGTTAAACATTTTATTTGTTTGTTTGTTTGTTTGTTATTCAAACTTATATGCCGCCACTCCCCTAGGGCTTACCAGAACAGACTAAAATCTAAAACAGAACAGACTAAAATCTAAAAACGGCAATATCAAAGATTAAAAGCCTGTCAAAACAAATATGTCTTACATGCCCTGCGGAACGCTGATAAGTCCCGCAAGGCATGGACTTCAGGTGGCAGAGTGTTCCAGAGTGATGGTGCCACTGCTGTAAAGGCTCTGCGTCTGGTTGCCGTTAGACGCAAGGTCTTGACACTGGGAATTTCCCACAAATCTTGGTCTTCAGAGCGGAGGGATCTCTGGGGTTGGGAGGGGGTGAGGCGGTCCCTCAGGTACATCGGCCCCAGACCATGCAAGGCCTTAAAGGTGAGTACCATCACTTTGAAAGTGATCCGGTGCTCAATTGGTAACCAGTGCAGCTGCAGTAAGATTGGGGTGATGTGGCATCTCATCGGAATTCTCGCAAGAAGCCGAGCAGCTGCATTTTGTAACAACTTGAGCTTCCGGATCACCGACAGAGGAAGGCCAATGTAGAGGGCGTTACAGTAGTCCAGTCTTGAGATGACCATAGCCTGGATCACCATAGCCAAGTCGTCCCTGGACAGGGAGGGGGCCAGCCGTCTAGCCTGCCGCAGGTGAAAGAAGGCGGTTCTGCTCACAGCGGAGACCTGGGCCTCCATCATCAGCAGAGGGTCGAAAAAGACTCCCAGACTCTTGACCAATGATGACGGGCGTGGTGTCTCGCCATCCATGGTGGGCAGATGGATGTCCCCACTGCCCGGCCGACCCAGCCATAGGATCTCCGTCTTTGCTGGATTCACCCTCAACCTGCTGGCACGCAGCCATCCAGTCACGGCCTCGAGGCACTGATGGAAATAATCGGGTACAGAGTCCAGTTGGCCTTCCATCTTCAGCACCAGTTGAGTGTCATCGGCGTACTGATAACACTCCAGCCCAAAACCTTGAACCAGCTGAGCAAGTGGTCGCATATAGATGTTAAACAAGAGAGGGGAGAGAATGGCCCCCTGAGGAGGAACCCCACAAGAGAGAGGGGACCTCTCAGAGACCAGGCCTCCCCTCTCCACTCGCTGTCCATGAAAGGAGGACAGCCAGTTTAAAGCTCTCCCTCTGATTCCGACAGCAGCAAAAGATTGTGGTCGACTGTGTCCAATGCTGCTGTGAGATCCAATAACACAAGCAGCGCCGACCCACCCTGGTCAAGCTGGCATCGAAGGTGATCCGTGATGGAGACCAGCACAGTCTCTGTCCCGTGCCCCGCATGGAAGCCGGACTGGAAGGGATCTAGTCCGGCTGTGTCATCTAGGAATTGTTGCAACTGCTCCGCTGCTGCCCTCTCAATCACCTTGCCCAGGAACGAAAAATTCGAAACTGGGCGGTCACTGGAGGGAACATTGAAGGCGCAAGCACAACCCCCCCCCCCTCTCCCAATTGAATGTTTGCTGTATATGTGTTCTGTAATCTGCCCTGCGTCCCCTCAGGGAGATAGAGCGGAATGTAAATAAAGTATGTTGTTGTTGTTGTTGTTGTTGTTGTTATGTTGTACCTCACCTTGATCCCTGAGGGGTGGATAAAACTATTATTATTATTATTATTATTATTATTATTATTATAGAGGTCGCTCACCTGTGACTGTGCATTGACATTTGCCCCGAAGTTCACCAATTCCCGCACCACGTCCTCTTGCCCCGCAAGGGCAGCGATGTGCAATGCCGTGTTCCCTTTCTGTAATGGACATTATGTGGAAGGCAAAGAACAAATGCAATTTAACTTCACAGTACACATCTACACTATAGATTGCTTACATAGCAATTTAATGACAAACAACAAAACCAGGAAAACTTTTGGGGAAAGTGCTGCGAAGGCCTTCAGACACCTTTCTATCAACCTGCACTCAAAATTCCCTGGAGAGAGGAATAAGTACCACCATATTTACTTGAATCTAATGCTCAGCTTTTTTTTGGCTAAAGTTTTTGGCCAAAATTAGGATCCCTATTAGATTCGCATCATACGGTCGGTCATCTTAGTGCTGAGTCAAAGCAAAAGCTTTAGGAGCTGCACTTAACAGCTGCTATTTCAGGGATGTCATCTCTAATTTAATTGCCACGGCTCAGTGCTATGCGATCCTGGGATTTGTAGTTTGGTGTGGCATCAACATTCTTTGGCAGAGAAGGCTTGCAGCTTTGTAAAACTTATCAGAGAATTGACCCCTCCTCTAATAATAATAACTTGGCTGAGTCTCAGTGAAGTCCAGCCCCAGCCCAACCCCAAACATTCCTGGGAGGATTAATCTAATCATTTAAACTGGTTTGCTAGGATTCCCCCCAGGTCACAGGCAATGGCCCCACAGCCCTTATAGAGGTTTACATTGACAACACATTTTAGGGTTTCTCCTATGTCTTGATTCAAGGAGGAAGGAAAGATTTATTAATAAACAGAGACGGAAGAAGACTCACATATATACACAAAAACTGGGGTGGGAAGGACTCTATGCTTCTTTGGGCCTTACCTTCGTGGTGGTTTCCAGAACAATCTCCTTGTGTAGCAGCTCCGCCACCATCTTCACGTGCCCCTCTTTGGAGGCCAGGTGCAACGCATTCAACCCATTCTAGAAAAAGGAGAACATGCATGAGATTGTATTCCTCCCCTCGTGTCTTACAGGGCCTTCCAGAAGATTTAGGCAGGAAAGGAAATGGGCTGAAAAACCATGCAAAGGAAAATTGAAGACAGAGGTTTCATCCAGTTATAGTTTCCCAAGGTTCATATGCTTCTCTTGGTGTATTTACACTACGGAATGAATGCTCTTGTAGGGTAAAGGGAAAGGTTTTCCCCCGACGTTAAGTTCAGTCGTGTCCAACTCTGGGACTCTGGTGCTCATCTCCATTTCTAAGCCGAAGAGCCAGCATTGTCCGTAGACACCTCCAAGGTCATGTGGTCAGCATGACTGCACGGAGTGCCATTACTTTCCTACAAAAGTGGTACCTATTGATCTACTCATACTTGCATGTTTTTGACCTGCTAGGTTGGCAGGAGCTGGGGTTAACAGCAGGAGCTCACCCCGCTCCCCAGATTCGAACTGCCAACCTTTTGGTCAGCAAATTCAGCAGCTCAGTGGTTTAGCCCACTGCGCCATCAGAGCTCTCAAAAAATCTGGTTACCAGTATTTAAAACCACCAGAATCCAGACAGTAAATAAAAAACACTACTCGGCAACACGGGGAATTCCAGACAGCAAACAGTCAAGTGCCAGGTAACACCTCCCAAACAGAGGATGTCTCCAGGCAACAACAGCTAACAAATACCCTGACTTTGCAACTGCAAGACAACTCAATGCTAATCAAGCTTACTAATTGCAACATTCACACTTGCTTGACGTTAAGTTCAGTCGTGTCCAACTCTGGGACTCTGGTGCTCATCTCCATTTCTAAGCCGAAGAGCCAGCATTGTCCGTAGACACCTCCAAGGTCATGTGGTCAGCATGACTGCATGGAGCGCCGTTACCTTCCCGCCGGAGCGGGGTACCTATTGATCTACTCACATTTGCATCCCAATGAATGCTCTTGTACCCCTCTTTAAATACCATAGCTCCATACTATGTGCTCCTGGGAGTTATAGTTTTCTAAGGTCCATCCCATTCTCTGTGAGGCAGCCAAGAGAGGGAGGGAAGGAGACAGGGAGACAGCGCTGCTTTCCTTGAACCCTCTCTCCCTGTTTTCAACAACGAGTAGGGTCAAATCTCTGCAGCGTGAAAGAATACGGAAAGGAAACTGAGAGAAAGAAGGAAGAGAAAACATCGGTTTCATTAAAAAACCAAGTAAGACTGAGCTCTCTTCTGCTCTCCTCTGCCACACACTTCCCTGCCTCATGTGATGAAGTGGTGAGGCTATTGTACTCTGGACGCATTGTGAGACAACACAACTCAGTAGGAAAGATGATCATGCTTGGAAACATTAAACTTCCTAGGAAAAAATAAGGCTGTGTTACTGGCGCATTGACTCAGTCAATTGAGCCACGATCCTGAGTCTGCAGGACTGTGGCTATCATGACGTTCTCTCATTCGCAAGGTTGTCATAATTCAAAACTGACTTGATGACATGGAAGAATAACAATAAATGTGAAGCACAATGGCTGGGCGGACATTAATGTAAACATTGGTTTCAAATAATACCAGCGACATGTCTATTTGTCCCAATCGATCTCCAAACACTATATAATTTCATGCATTAAAGCAGTGTTTCTCAACCTTCCTCATGCCACAACCCCTTAAGATGGTTCCTCATGTTGTGGTGACCCTCAACCAGAACATTAATTATAATTTTGCTCCTGTTATGAATTGTCATGTAAATATCTGATATGCAAGATATATTGTCATTCACTGGACCAAATTTGGCACAAATTCTCAAATTTGAGCACTGGTGGAGTTGGGGGATTGAATTTGTCATTTGGGAGTTGTAGTTGCTGGGATTTATAGTTCATCTACAGAAAATACTGGAAGGGTTTGGTGGGCATTAGATCTTGAGTTTGGGAGTTGTAGTTCACTTACATCTAGAGAGCACTGTGGACTCAAACAATGATGGATCTGGACCAAACTTGGCATGAATACTCAATGTGCCCAAATGTGAACACTTGTGAAGTTTGGGGGAAATAGACCTTGACATTTGGGAGTTGTAGTTGATGGAATTTAGAGTTCACCTACAATCAAAGAGCATTCCGAACTTCACCAATGATGGAAATGAACCAAATTTGGCACACAGAACTCCCATGACCAACAGAAAATATTGGAAGGGTTTGGTGGGCATTAGACCTTGAGTTTGGGTGTTGTAGTTCACTTACATCTAGAGAGCACTGTGGACTCAAACAATGATGGATCTGGACCAAACTTGGCATGAATACTCAATGTGCCCAAATGTGAACACTGGTGAAGTTTGGGGGAAATAGACCTTGACATTTGGGAGTTGTAGTTGATGGAATTTAGAGTTCACCTACAATCAAAGAGCATTCCAAACTCCACCAATGATGGAAATGAACCAAATTTGGCACACAGAACTTCCATGACCAACAGAAAATTTTGGAAGGTTTTGGTGGGCATTAGACCTTGAGTTTGGGAGTTGTAGATCACCTATATCCAGAGAGCACTATGGACTCAAACAATGATGGATCTGGACCAAACTTGGCATGAATTCTCAATATTCCCAAATGTGAAAACTGGGGAAGTTTGGGGAAAAGAGACCTTGACATTTGGGAGTTGTAGTTGCTGGGATTTAGAGTTCACCTATAATCAAAGAGCATTCTGAACTCCACCAATGATGGAATTGAACCAAATTTGGCACACAGAACTCCTATGACCAACAGAAAATACTGGAAGGGTTTGGTGGGCTTTGACCTTGAGTTTGGGAGTTGTAGTTCACTTACATCTAGAGAGCACTATGGACCCAAACAATGATGGATCTGGACCAAACTTGGCATGAATACTCAATATGCCCAAATGTGAACATTGGTGGAGCTTTGGGGAAAATATACCTTGACATTTGGAAGATGTAGTTGCTGGGATTTATAGTTCACCTACAATCAAAGAGCATTCTGAGTTCCACCAACAATTGAATTGAACCAAACTTGGCACACAGAAAATGCTGGATTGGTTTTGTGGGTGTTGTCCTTGAATTTTTGAGTTGTACTTCACCTACATCCAGCATTTTGGGATTTATAGTTCACCTACAACCAAAGAGTCCCTTGAATGCTACCAACGCAGAGTTGGTGCAAACTTCCCACACAGAATCCCCAAGACCAAATAGAAAATATTGTGTTTTCTGATGGGTCTTTGACAATCCCTCTGACACCCCCCTCATGATTCCGCCCCAGGGATCCCGACCCCCAGATTGAGAAACGCTGCATTAAAGCAATCCTGTGATCCAGCAAGCAACCACAAGCTCTCTGCATGTATGTTAACACTTAAACTTTATTATTTCTTCTCAGCTAGATCCAAACATTTGAAAAGTAACTGTTTTTTCTCTCCCTGTTGTCTAGTGATATATGACTGATGCAAGATGTAAATGCTTGACCGCTGATGGTGATGATGATGAGGAGGAGATGGATGGGTGGATGGAACCCAGGCTGGTGAAGATGGCAACCGGATGGCATGTCACGGCCTGGCTCGGCTGTGTGTGAGGAGGATACAGGGCTTGTGGGCTAGGTCTGACCACACGCATCCCTCTTTTATCGCATACAGGACACGTGAGGTTGGACCTTGACCACAAGTGTGATGATGTTCCCCCAAGATGGAAAAGGCAAAGATGCGGTCGTGGGAGGATGGCGGGAAGGCGGCCCGGTCTTCGCAGCATTTCCCACGAAAGGTAGGCGGTCAAGGCAACTTGCGAGCTGCGGGGTAAGACGCACAATCTGATGTAGACGCAGACAAGGGTACAGAATCCAGTCACTCCAGATGCAGACACACAATGGCACAACATTATCCCTCTTGGCGCCTTCTCCCATCCGCTAACAATTATCCGTTGATGTTGCGTGCCTTCAAGCCAACTTATGTCAACTCTTATCATCGGGTTCGCACACAGCCCCAACTTTGGTGCAAACTTGGCACTAAACAAAACTGCAAATGTAAAACTCATGAATGTGGAGGGTGAGCTCTATGTACCTTATGCAGAGGGGCAAGGGGAGGTATTCTCAGGGCTTTTGTTTCCTGCGGCAAAAAGCAAATGGAAGGACTGCATCCTGCAATGAGAAGGTGGCCTGAATGCCATGTCAACATTGGCAACAAGGCTGCACCCTCCATCATGCTTGAAGTCAGCAGAGCAAATGATAGGGCCCAGCCTACTTTATCACAATGCCACCTTTCTGTTTCTCTGTATCCATTCTCTAGTATCTGCTGACTGAAACACTCATCTAACTTTGCCAAATGGCTGGTGGGCCTTAGCCAAAATGATTCTTGTGTCTCTCCTGTAGTTTCAGAATCATTGTGGAGGATTGACCTGCAATTCCCTTCTCAATGCTTTACCATTTTCAATGAAGGATATCCTAAGTCAGTGGTTCTCAACCTTTCTAATGCCGCGACCCCTGAATGCAGTTCCTCGTGCTGTGGTGACCCCCAACCAGAACATTATTTTCATTGCTACATACCAACTGTTATTTTGCTACTGTTGTGAACAATAATGTAAATATCTGATTTGCAGGATGTATTGGCACAAATACCTAATACAGCCAAATTTAAATACTGGTGGGGTTGGGAAAGGGATTGATTTTGTCATTTGGGAGTTGTAGTTGCTGGGATTTATAGTTCAGGAGTTGTAGTTCACCTACATCCAGAGAGCACTGTGGACTCAAACAATGAAGGATCTGGACCAAACTTGGCATGAATACTTAATATGCTCAAATGTGAACACTGATGCAGTTTGGGGGAAATAGACATTGACATTTGGGAGTTGTAGTTGCTGGGATTTATAGTTCACCTACAATCAAAGAGCATTATGAGCTCCACCAAAAATGGAATTGAACCAAACTTGGCACACAGAACTCCCATGACCATCAGAAAATACTGGAAGGTTTTGGTGGGCATTGACCTTGAGTTTAGGAATTGTAGTTCACCTACATCCAGAGAGCACTGTGGACTCAAATAATGATGGATCTGGACTAAACTTGACATGAATACTCAATGTGCTCAAATGTGAACACTGATGCAGTTTGGGGGAAATAGACATTGACATTTGGGAGTTGTAGTTGCTGGGATTTATAGTTCACCTACAATTAAAGAGCATTCTGAACTCCACCAACAATTGAATTGAACCAAACTTGGCACACAGAAAATACTGGAAGGGTTTGGTGGGCATTGTCCTTGAATTTTGGAGTTGTAATTCACCTACATCTAGAGAGTACTGTTGACTCAAACCACGATCGATCTGGACCAAAGTTGGCACGAATACTCAATATGCCCAAATGTGAACACTGGTGGTGGAGTTTGGGGAAAATAGACCTTGACATTTGGGAGTTGTAGTTGCTGGGATTTATAGTTCACCTACAATCAAAGAGCATTCTGAACCCCACCAATGATAGAATCGGGCCAAACTTCCCACACAGAATCCCCATGTCTTGAAGGGACTTGCTGGCATGAGCCTCTCTCCAGCCTTGCAACCTCTCCCTTGCCCGCACATGCGCACCATGCTGCCATGCACTGAGCATGCCTGCTCTCCCCTCCCTACTTGGAGTCTCAGGAACAGCCCTCCCCTTGGCTGAGAGGCCAGTTGAGAGGCTTTGGTCGTGTCAGAAGTGACTTGAGAAACTGCAAGTCGCTTCTGGTGTGAGAGAATTGGCCGTCTGCAAGGACGTTGCCCAGGGGACACCTGGATGATTTTGATGTTTTTATCATCCTTGTGGGAGGCTTCTCTCATGTCCCCGCATGAGGAGCTGGAGCTGATAGAGGGAGCTCATCCGCCTCTCCCGGATTCGAACCTGCAACCTGTCAGTCTTCAGTCCTGCCGGCACAGGGGTTTAACCCACTGCGCCACCGGGGTCTCCCATCTAAGTGCTAATTTACTGTTTAACCATTGATGTAACTGAGCTATTCTAACTAGAGCTGGATCTATTCATCTTCCACCTTCTCTGCCAAAGGGGTTCCTCATTCCATCAGGAATATAGGTTTTCTGATGGTCTCTGGCAACCCCTCTGAAACCCCTTCCAGGGATCCGACCCCCAGGTTGGGAAACAGTGTCCTAAGTGATCTTTTTGGCTCAATTAATGCTCTCTTAGCAATACTGCCATGCCAACGGTCAGTCAGTCTGTCCCATGTTACAAACAGACCTATTCTTTCTTCCAGTGGAGTCTGAACTTGCAAGCGTATGGGTGGATGCTTTCGCTCATTATCCACAGGCAAGTAAACAATCCGTCTCCTAAGAGCATCCCAGAACACATTAATGTGACATTTCCCATGACGATGTGCTGAACACGGGAGCACTCAGGACACCGGGCCCTGGCCCTGTGAGGCGGAGCCATCGCCATCCTTTCAAGCCAAGCTGCAAATGAAATATCCTGGAAGAGCGCCTAATGCAAGTGGAAAGCCGCAGGCTGCGTACGGGAACGGATCGATACACTGAAGCCTGCAGGGCTTTTGCTCACTCTCCGTTGCTGTGCCGGGCAAGCCGTGACAACTCTCTCGGCTTCTTCTGGGAAAGGAGCTGCGTTCAGACCCATCGTGACCCTCGGAAACTAGAGCCACTTCATGTCCCAGAACCAAAAGCAAAAAGGTGTGCAGTTTCTGAGTAGAGACACCGACATGTTGTGGTCCGGAACACACCCTTTTGCTGTGAAATCTAAGCCCAATGCATTTACTGCAACCAAAATAGTCTTCCCTGGCTGTTCTGGTACGGCTGTACAGGAGCTCCAAATTTATTTGCTTTGTATTAAATGTTTGCTTGCAGTCCAAGGTTCCTGGGATAATGCAGATAGGTGGCTTCCTTTGGTTGCGGTGATAGGGCAAGCCACCTGTCCATCATCGTTAAGTTGGAGCCCCCGGTGGCGCAGTGGGTTAAACCCCTGTGCCGGCAAGACTGAAGACCGACAGGTTCAAATCCGGGGAGAGGCAGATGAGCTCCCTCTATCAGCTCTAGCTCCTCATGCGCGGACATGAGAGAAGGATGATAAAAACATGAAATCATCCAGGCAACGTCCTTGCAGACGGCCAATTCTCTCACACCAGAAGCGACTTGCAGTTTCTCAAGTCGCTCCCGACACGACCAAAAAAATCATTAAGTTTGGTCCCGCCCCTTGCTCAGGGCAATTGGGAAGGGAAGGGAGCCATTTTTTTGTTAGTCTCAACAAGGAAAGCCAATGTACAGGACATGTGCAAGCTTTCCCTGTACAAAAGCTTCAACCCCTAACAGGCCCGTAGCCAGGATTTCGATGGGGGGGGGGGCTGAGTTTTTTTCAGAGGGGTGAGTTTTGGGGGGGGGCTGAGTCTGAGTGAAAGAGGGTCTACCCTAGCAAACCTTTTGTATCATTACCCCAATACCCCCATGCATATGGGATATATTGAGTATGGTGATCAGATCATGATATGAATAAACATAACAGTTTAAATAATGTACCAGTAAGGCCTTTTCGTGAACCACCATGAGAATTGGGGGGGGGGGCTGAAGCCCCTCAAGCCCCCCCCCCCCAGCTACATAAAAGCTTCAACTCTTAAGAATTTCCGGGGGAGAACAGTCTTAAGAGTCTCCAAAGACTTTCCAGGGAAACAGCCCTAAAGACCAAAGAACTCCAGCTGGAGAACATCTAAGCCTTTACTGGTAGGTCCACTCGGCGTTCGAGAAGCAGTTCGACCCGGTAGCGGAGCCCACATCAGTAAGGGTTAGATTACAGTCAGCCTGGGAGAAGTTAAAAAGGGGACTTTCCTTTAAAGTAAAGAAGAAGTTATTGAAGACAGTTTCCTGTCCTTCGTGGGCAAGTTTACATTTGTTTAACTTTCTGAAGACAAGAGAAGTTTCTGTTTGATTGTTCATTAATAAAAGACTTTGTTATACTTCACAAGCCATCTAAAGACTATTTGTGGTGGAAACCTCTGAGAACTTCTCTTTTTGGGGCCCCTGGCTTCCCGCTGGGCAAAGATTGCACGTCCTGTTCTAAAGGAAATTCTTTACAGGCCCAGCGCGCAACCAAACACTGGCTATGCACTCATGTGCCTTTTTCAAAGATTGCAAACCCACTGAGTTTGGAAAAATTACTCTTTTTGGACCATAACTATCTTAATCCCCTATTTCTTACCTGCAAGAACTCTCCCCAGGTCTTAGATCACTGGGATATTTGGAGCAGACCGTAGTGCTTTTTGTGAATCACAAAGACTAAATGCAAAAGCCTATGGCAGTGTTTCTCTACCTGGGGGTTGGGACCCCTCGAGGCGGGATCACAAAGGGGTTTCAGAGAGGTCACCATACCATATATTTCTGATGGTCTTAGGAGCCACTTTGGCAGAGAAGGCTGAAGATCTCTCCGCCTGCCCTTCTCTTCCTTTTTGGAAATCAATGGTAAATCCTCCCACCAAAAGCCCTCCTCCGCTGTGATTGTCTGGCCTCTCAGCCAAGCGGAGGGTTGTTCCTGAGACTCCAAGCAGGGAGGGGAGAACAAGATATGCTCGGCGCATGGCAACACAATGCGCATGCCCAGGCAAGGGAGAGCGTGTGGGGCTAGAGGGAGGCCGCCAGCGAGTCTGTTCAAGGCATGGGGTTTCTGAGTGGGAAGTTTGGCCCAATTCTATCATTGGTGGGGCTCAGAATGCTCTTGGATTGTAGGTGAACTATAAATCCCAGCACCTACAACTCCCAAATGTCAAGCTCTATTTTTCCCAAAGTCCACCAGTGTTCACATTTGGGCATATTGGGTATTTGTGCCAAATTTGCTCCGGATCCATAGTTGTTTGAGTCCACAATACTCTCTGGATGTAGGTGAAATACAACTCATAAACTCAAGGTCAATGCCCACCAAACCTTTCCAGTATTTTCTGTTGGTCATGGGAGTCCTGTGTGCCAAGTTTGGTTCATTTCCATCATTGATGTGGTTCAGAGTGCTCTTTGACTGTAGGTGAACTAAAAATCCCAGCAACTATAACTCCCAAATGTCAAGGTCTACTTTCCCTAAACACCACCAGTGTTCACATTTGGGCATATTGAGTATTTGTGCCAAGTTTTGTCTAGATACATCATTGTTTGAGTCCACAGTGCTCTCCGGATGTAGCTGGACTACCACTCCAAAACTCAAGGTCAATGCCCACCAAACCCAGAACTCTGTTGGTCATGGGAGTTCTGTTGATTGTAGGTGAACTGTAAATCCCAGCAACTACAATTCCCAAATGACAAAATAAATCTCTCTCCCAACCCCACCTCAAGGTCAATGGCCACCAAACCCTTCTAGTATTTTCCGTTGGTCGTGGGAGTTCTGTGTGCCAAGTTTAGTTCATTTCCATCATTGGTGATGTTCAGAGTGCTCTTTGACTATAGGTGAACTATAAATCCCAGCAACTACAACCCCCAAATGTCAAGATCTACTTTCCCCAAACTCCATCAATGTTCACATATATATGTGCCAAGTTTGGTCCAGAGCCATCATAGTTTGAGTCCGCAGTGCTCTCTGGATGTAGGTGAACTACAAAGCCAAAACTCAAGGTCAATGCCCACCAAACCCTTCCAGTATTTTCCATTGGTCATGGGAGTTCTGTGTGAAATTTGGTTCAATTCCATCGTTGTAGAGTTCAGAATGCTCTTTGACTGTAGGTGAGCTATAAATCCCAGTAACTACAACTCCCAAATGTCAAGATCTACTTTCCTCAAACACCACCAGTGTTGACATTTGGGCATATTGAGTATATGTGCCAAGTTTGGTTCATTTCCATCATTGGTGGAGTTCAGAATGCTCTTTGATTGTAGGTGAACTATAAATCCCAGCAACTACAACTCCCAAATGTCAAGGTCTACTTTCCCCAAACTCCATCAGTGTTTACATTTGGGCATATTAAGTATTTGTGCCAAGTTCGGTCCAGATCAGTGGTTCTCAACCTGGAGTCCTCAGATGTGTTTGGCCTACAATTCCCAGAAATCCTAACAGCTGGTAAACTAGCTGGGATTTCTGGGAGTTGTAGGCCAAAAACATCTGCGGACCCAAGATTGAGAAGCACTGGTCTAGATCCTTCATTGTTTGAGTCCACTGGGCTCTCTGGATGTAGGTGAACTACAACGCCAAAACTCAAGGTCTATGCCCACCCAACCCATCTAGTATTTTCTGTTGGTCGTCGGAGTTCTGTGTGGGAAGTTTGGTTCATTTCCATCATTGGTGGAGTTCAGATTGCTCTTTGACTGTAGATGAACTATAAATCTCAGCAACTACAACTCCCAAGTGACAAAGTCAGCCCCACTCCCCCCTCCCCACCACCAGTATTCAAATTTGGGTGTATTGGATATTTGTGCGAACTTAGGTCCAGTGAATGAAAAGCCGCATCCCTTTTCATCATCCCACCCATCATCCTCTGTACATGAAAGACCTCGATCTGGAAAGGAGAGCACCTGCACTCCACTCCCACTCTTTGGAGGCCCTTCCAGATACCTGGGACTCTCCTCTTCCACAGAGAGAGAGAAGCTGTTTGAAGCCAAGTCCTTAGCCCAACTCTTGTATGGGGCTCAGCTGGGCCCCTTCCCCAGTTTTGCCCCATTAGAACTGGTTCAGTCAAAGTTTCTGAGATCGGCCTTGCAGGTCCCTCAATGCGTTTCTAATGCCACCCTGCGACTAGAGACGGGCTTGATGAGAGTGGAGGCCAGGGTGTGGGTGGCCATACTCAACCTCTGGCTCAGACTATCCCGTGCACCCTTTGGTCTTGCCCCACTAACCATGAAGGATGACTTCCAATCCACATGGAAGCAGGCGGTAGCATCAAAAATCTCCTCATTGGGATTTTCTCCAGGTCTACTACTCGCTATGGATTACAATCAAGCCAAAGCACTTACTAAACAACGTATCACAGGCACAGAGCGACAACTAGATCTGGCCTCAGTTCCAACTTCCTTATCAATGAAGACAGGAGATATCTTGCCTCCCCTGTGGCATATTTAACAAACTTAGAGGTTCCTCTTCATCGAAGGGCTTTCACCCTGGCTCGATGCCACGCTCTCCCATCAGCTGTACTCCAAGGAAGGCCACTACCGGAAGATCCCTTTCCCAGAGAGACTCTGCTGCCCCTGTGTTGTATATCGCGTTTATTGCATTATTAAATTTAGTGCCCATATCTAATTCTTGTATCAACAATTTTTAAAAGTCCCAATTTAAATTATCAAATGCTTTTTCTGCGTCTAATGCTAGGATCGCCAATGCCTTCTGATGATTTAACTCATAGTATTCTATTAAGTCCAGAACTATCCGAATATTGTCCTTCATATATCTATTTGGGAGAAAGCCTGATTGTTCTTCTTCTATCCATTCTCTTAAGAACTCCTTTAACCTCACAGCAAGAATGTTTGCAATGTTCTACAGGGATCTCCGTGCCAGGCTTCTCTTACCTCTGATAGACAAGCACCCAGGCCGTTCAGGACAATTTTATACCTCCCTGCTACTTGCAGATACTAATTCAGCTACAACCTACAATGTCTCAAAGTTCTGTGCAGCAGCATACACAATCCGTCAGGGAATGACTAGTCCCAAAAGTTAACTGTATGTCCAGTAATCTTCTTCCCTGAATCTACAATTTGGTGATGGATCTGGGCATTGTATGTTTTTACCCTGTTTCCCCTTCCGCTCCCTCACCCATATTGTGCTTCAGTAGTTATATTTGTATTTAAAATGTGCCAAACACACCAAGTTTGTATGAAAGTGTGACTCTATTTGCTATGCTGGTCAATGACCTAAATAAATGATTTGATTTGATTTGATTTGAGAGAAAGGGATTGAAGTGGAGCCAGGGATGGTCGGGGTGGGTGCAATTGAAGCCACACTTGGAAATGCTTAAGCACAGCTTGTCTTCAAAACCCAAACAGGACGGGAGTGATCTGCCCAAGCGCTTGATTGAAATGTGAGGGCTCCTCTATCGCTGCTGCTTCCGGAATTGTAATTTCCCAATTAGGTAGGCAATTAACTCCTTTGAAAGCTCATGTTCTCTCTGTAAAAACGCCATGGCGGCGAGCCTTTGGAAAAAGGGCGACTGGACTCTTATTTAATAAGATCAGCAATAAAGATGGACCCGGCAAAAGCTCCAATTAAGTCAATCCCCGCCGAGCGCCCGGTGTCGTCGTCGTCTTCTTCTCAGCCAGAGATTGGCATTCTTTCCCAACACAAATGAATCTCTTTCCTTGCTCTCTTCCCTCTGATTTCCTTGCCTGGAATGAGCAACTTATGGAAAATGTGTTGTTGAAGGCTTTCATGACCGAATCACTGGGTTGCTGTGAGTTTTCCAGGCTTATCTTAAATACTAAGGTCCCATCTACACTGTCATACAATGTAGTCTGCCCTGCATTATAATGGGCAATGTAGATTCTTATAATGCAGATTGAACTGGATTATATTAGGCTGGATCTACACTGCCCTGTATCCCAGCTGGTCCGATGGCAATGCTGGGTCCCAAGCTAGAAATATAATGTTTGTGCACTGTGGACACAAACAATGATGGACCAAACTTGGTACGTATACTCCATATGTCCAAATGTGAACACCGGTGGAGTTTGGGGAAAATAGACCTTGACATCTGAGAGTTGACGTTGCTGGGATTTATAGTTCACCTACAATCAAAGAGCATGCTGAACTCCACCAACAATGGAATTGAACCAAGTTTGTCACACAGAACTCCCATGGCCAATAGAAAATACTGGAAGGGTTTGGTGGGAATTGACCTTGACTTCTGGAGTTGTAGTTCACCTACATCCAGAAGAGTTTGGTGGGCATTGACCTTGACTTCTGGAGTTGTAGTTCACCTACATCTAGAGAGCTCTGTGGACACAAACAATGATGGACCAAACTTGGAACGGATACTCAATATGCCCAAATGTGAACACTGGTGGAGTTTGGGGGAAATAGACCTTGACATTTGGGAGTGCAGTTGCTGGGATTTATAGTT
Source organism: Anolis sagrei ordinatus (assembly GCF_025583915.1). Lineage (NCBI taxonomy): Eukaryota > Metazoa > Chordata > Lepidosauria > Squamata > Anolidae > Anolis > Anolis sagrei. Next base: position 4,389,481 of record NW_026847882.1, read on the forward strand.
CACCTACAATCAAAGAGCACTCCGAACTCCACCAACGATGGAAATGAACCAAGCCTGGCACACAGAACTCCCACGATCAATAGAAAATACTGGAAGGGTTTGGTGGTCATTGACTTTGACTTCTGGAGTTGTAGTTCACCTATATCTAGAGAGCACTGTGGACTCAAACAATGATGGATCAAACTTGGTATGGATACTCCATATGCCCAAATGTGAACACTGGTGGAGTTTGGGGAAAATAGACCTTGACATTCTGGAGTTGTAGTTGCTGGGATTTATAGCTGACCTACAATCAAAGAGCGCTTTGAACTCCACCAACAATGGAATTGAACCAAATTTGGCACACAGAACTCCCATGACCAACAGAAAATACTGGAAGGGGCTGATGGGCATTGAGTTTGGGAGCTGTAGTTCACCTCCATCCAGAGAGCACTGCAGACTCAAACAATAATGGACCAAACTTGATACAGATACTCAATATGCCCAAATGTGAACACCGGTGGAGTTTGGGGGAAATAGACCTTGACATTTTGGAGTTGTGGTTGCTGGGATTTATAGCTCACCTACAATCAAAGAGCGCTTTGAACTCCACCAACAATGGAAGTGAACCAAGCTTGGCACACAGAACTCCCATGACCAATAGAAAATAATAGAAGGTTTTGGTGGGCATTGACCTTGACTTCTGGAGTTGTAGTTCACCTACATCTAGAGAGCACTGTGGACACAAACAATGATGGACCAAACTTGGTACAGATACTCAATATGCCCAAATGTGAACACCGGTGGAGTTTGGGGAAAATAGACCCTGACATTTGGGAGTTGTAGTTGCTGGGATTTATAGTTCACCTACAATCAAAGAGCGCTCTGAACTCCACCAACAATGGAATTGAACCAAGCTTGGCACACAGAACTCCCATGGCCCATAGAAAATACTAGAAGTTTTAATTGCTGGGATTTATAGTTCACCTACAATCAAAGAGCATTCTGAACTCCACCAACGATGGAAATGAACCAAGCTTGGCACACAGAACTCCCACGATCAACAGAAAATACTGGAAGGGTTTAGTGACTTCTGGAGTTGTAGTTCACCTATATCTAGAGAGCACTGTGGACTCAAACAATGATGGATCAAACTTGGTACGGATACTCCATATGCCCAAATGTGAACACTGGTGGAGTTTGGGGAAAATAGACCTTGACATTTTGGAGTTSTAGTTGCTGGGATTTATAGTTCKCCTACAATCAAAGAGTGCTCTGAACTCCACCAACAATGGAATTGAACCAATCTTGGCACACAGAACTCCCATGACCAATAGAAAATACTGTGTTGTCTGATGTTCTTTGGCAACCCCTCCAGCACTCCCTTTGTGACCCCCCCCCCCGGGGTCCCGACCCCCAGGTTGAGGGACGCTGCTCTAACCAGTAATGTTTAATCCTGAATGTTAAAAACTGTTCCTTTTCTGTACTTCCTTAATTTTAGAATCATAGAATCATGGAGTCATAGAATCCTAGAGGTAGAAGAGACCTGGTGGGCCATCTAGTCCAACCCCATTCGTCCAAGTAGTAGGACAATCGCCTTCAAAGCACCCTCTCCTTATGAAACAATGTGATGTTTGCTGTTTTCATTGTTGTTGTGTGAGAGTTTAGTTTCTTATGAGTTTGATTGTGTTCCTTTTTATTATGCATGTCAGCCTCTGGTTACGGATCAGATGAATCAGAAACAACTAAATAAGTCAGTGAAACTGAAGAGTGGCGTGAAATATTACACAGCCACAAAGGAACCGATGGAAAAAGAACGAGTAATCACTCCCTATTGAAAGCTGGCTAAAGAATGAGCAAATCTTCCTTCCCTTCCCAATGCATCTTAATTTTGCTTAAAGACCGAGAACTGGCCCAGCAATTAGACTCGGATTTGTAGTTTGAAGAGGCATTAGACATGTTTTGAGGATATTTTGAGGCTTCTGGAGACCAGTTGAAAGCTCTTTCCAAAATGTATCCAGTGGGATTCCTTCCTAGGTAATTCTCAGAGTTCGGGATCTTGTCTGTGCTTTTCACCTTAAGAACAGACAAGCATCCTGAGCTCTGAGGATTATTACCTGGGAAGGAATCCCACTGGAGCATTGCAGCGCACCCAAATACCTGGGAGTCACTCTGGACTGTGCTCTGACCTACAAGAAGCACTGCCTGAACATCAAGCAAAAAGTGGGTGCTAGAAACAATATCATACGAAAGCTGACTGGCACAACCTGGGGATCACAACCAGACACAGTGAAGACATCTGCCCTTGCGCTATGCTACTCTGCTGCTGAGTACGCATGCCCAGTGTGGAACACATCTCACCACACTAAAACAGTGGATGTGGCTCTTAATGAGACATGCCGCATTATCACAGGGTGTCTGCGCCCTACACCACTGGAGAAATTACACTGCTTAGCCGGTATTGCACCACCTGACATCCGCCGGGAAGTAGCAGCCAATAGTGAAAGGACCAGGGCAGTGACATTTCCAGCTCACCCCTTGTTGGGGTATCAGCCAGCATGTCAACTACTTAAATCAAGAAATAGTTTTCTAAGATCTACAGAGACACTCGCTGGAACACCTCAGCAAGCGAGAGTCCAAAAGTGGCAGGCTCAAACCCAGAACCTCAACCAGTGGCTGATACCAAATGAGAGACTCCCCCCTGGGCACACAGAAAACTGGGCGACTTGGAAGGCGCTGAACAGACTGCGCTCTGGCACCACGAGATGCAGAGCCAACCTCAAGAAATGGGGCCACAAAGTGGAATCCACAACATGCGAGTGCGGAGAAGGGCAAACCACTGACGACCTGCTGCAATGCAACCTGAGCCCTGCCAACATGCACAATGGAGGACCTTCTTGCAGCAACACCAGAGGCACTCCAAGTGGCCAGAGACTGGTCAAAGGACATCAAATCAACTACCAAGCTTGCAAACTTTGTATTTTGTCTCTTTGTCTGTTTGTTCTGTTAAATATGTAATACAACTGTTCGGTTGCCTGACACAATAAATAAATAAATCCAGGAACAAAGATAAATGGATGGAGAGATAGACCCGTAGGTCTCAACCTTCTTAATGCCATGCATGACCCCTTAATACAGTTCCCCATGTGGTGGTGACCCCCAACCATGACATTATTTTTGTTGCCACTTCACAACTGTCATTTTGCTCCTGTTATGAATCCTCATGTAAACATCCAATATGCAGGATGTATTTCCATTCACTGGACCACATTTGGCACAAATACTCGCTATGCCCAAATTTGAATACTCAAAAAATTATGATTTGTCATTTGGGAGTTGTAGTTGCTGGGATTTATAATTCACCTACAATCAAAGAGCATTCTGAACTCCACCAATGATGGAATTGAACCAAACTTGGCACACAGAACTCCCATGACCAACAGAAAATACTGGAAGGGTTTGGTGGGCATTGACCTTGAGTTTGAGTTGTAGTTCACCTACATCCAGAGAGCATTGTGGACTCAAACAATGATGGATCTGGACCAAACTTGGCACGAATACTCAATATGCTGAAATGTAAACTCTTGTCTGCTGGAGCTAGGTGTGAATGTTTCAACTGACCACCTTGATTAGCATTTGATGGTCTGGCAGTTGTTTGGTGTGGCTTGTTGGTGCCTGTGACACAATCAGGGGAAACAATCAGGCACATCTAATCACCTCTCAACAAAAGATTGCCCCAAACACTGCCAGGCCATCAAATGCTAATCAAGGTGGTCAGTTGAAACATTCACACCTAGCTCCAGCAGACAAGAGTCCTTTGTCCCACCCTGGTCATTCCACAGATATATAAACCCATTTTCCTAGTTCCGACAGACCTCACTACCTCTGAGGATGCTTGCCATAGATGCAGGCGAAACGTCAGGAGAGAATGCCTCTAGAACATGGCCATATAGCCCGAAAAAACCTACAACCCAGCAGATAGATTTATTTCACGAGCTTCTTCTTTGCTTGATGTTTCCAAACCTAAGAGCGCAACTTCCGTCTAATAAGCCTCTGCTTCCAGGATCAAACATCTCTTGACAGCTTTGTCCCCAAGTTCCTTTTGGGGAAAAGAATTGAATGATGCATCTAGATTCCTTTTCAAACCTGTTTGCAAATCTCTCTCGAAGGAAAACGCACATTTCCTTATAGCGTGCGAAGGAAAGCGTGCCTTCGCCAGAAGTGAAGGCATTCGGTGCAGATCGGCTCCTGTGTCACCGAAGCAGCCCAAGGTCCCGGAGTTAAGGTCAAGGAGAATGTAAAACCTGCAGCCTCCGAGTTCAGAAGCAGGTTAGCCTAATATCAGTGGCGTGAAATTCTAACGGCCTCCCGAGGAGAGTTGTAGAAGTGACGACTCAGTAGATGAGAAAAGGGAGCGAAAAATGGCATTCTGTGCTGTAGTCCAAAACAAAAAGCTTTGCAGCGAGAAAGTCACATCCTGGGAATTGCAGCTCCCAAAAGCAACCTGCCCATGCTCTGTTGATTTCAAAACATGCTCGTATCGAAGCCATATCCATTCCAAAACTTAGGACCTTCACGGCACTTCCACGCCAAAGAATTCTGGAGGTCACAGTGTTTGTGGAGGCTGCAGGGCAGCGTTTCTCAACCTGGGGGTCCCGACCCCTGGGGAGGTTGCGTGGGGGTGTCAGAGGGGTTGCCAAAGACCACCAGAAAACAGTATATTCCGTTGATCGTGGGGGTTCTGAGTGGACCAATTCTAACATTGGTGGGGTTCACAATGCTCTTTGATTGTAGGTGAACTATAAATCCCAGCAACTACAACTCCCAATGTCAAGGTCTATTGTTCTCCACCAGTCTTCACATTTGAGCATATTGCGCATCCATGCCAAGTTTGCCAAATCCATCATTTTTTGAGTCCACGGTGCTCTCTGGATGTAGGGGAACTACAACTCCAAAACCCAAGGTCAATGCCCACCAAACCCTTCCAGCATTTTGGGTTGGTCGGGGGAGTTCTGTGTGCCAAGTTTGGTTCAAATCAATCGTTGGTGGATTTCAGAATGGTCTTTGATTGTAGGTGAACTATACATCCCAGCAACTACAACTCCCAATGTCAAGGTCTATTCTCAAACTCCACCAGTCTTCACATTTGAGCATATTGCGCATATTGCGAATATATGCCAAGTTTGCCAAATCCATCATTTTTTGAGTCCACGGTTCTCTCTGGATGTAGGGGAACTACAACTCCAAAACCCAAAGTCAATGCCTACCAAACCCTTCCAGTATTCTCTGTTGGTCATGGGAGTTCTGTGTGACAAGTTTGGTTCAATTCCATCGTTGGTGGATTTCAGAATGCTCTTTGGTTGCAGGTAAACTCCAAATCCCAGCAACTACAACTCCCAAATGACAAAATAAATCCCCTCAACCTCAAATGTGGGCATAATTTTGCCCAATTTGGTCCAGTGAATGAAAATACATCCTGCATATCAAATATTTACATGACGATTCATAACAGAAGCAAAATTACAGTTGTGTACTAGCAACGAAAATACTGTTATGGTTTCATAATAGAATATATGAATCCGGATTATAGTGTAGATGCAAGGGTACATCTACATTATAACCTTAATGCATTTTGATACCACTTTAACTGCAAAGCTTCAATGCTATGGAATCGTGGCCATTGGAGTATGGTGAGCCATAAGGGGTCTTTGACAGAGAAGGCTAAAGACTTTGTAAAACTACAGCTCTTACAACGCCATAGCAGTGAGCCATGGCAGTTAAAGTGGTTTCAAATTGAATTCATTTTACAAAGTTTGTGCACCACGAAATGCAAAGATACAGAATGGGGGACGATGAGGCCTGGCTCGAGAGCAGTATGTGTGAAAAAGATCTGGGAGTCCTCGTGGACAACAACTTAAACATGAGCCAACAATGTGATGTGGCGGCAAAAAAAGCCAATGGGATTTTGGCCTGCATCAAGAGGAGCATAGTGTCTAGATCTAGGGAAGTCATGCTCCCCATGCTCTATTCCGCTTTGGTTAGACCACACCTGGAATATTGTGTCCAATTCTGGGCACCACAATTCAAGAGAGATATTGACAAGCTGGAATGTGTCCAGAGGAGGGCGACTAAAATGATCAAGGGTCTGGAGAACAAGCCCTATGAGGAGCGGCTTAGGGAGCTGGGCATGTTTAACCTGAAGAAGAGAAGGCTGAGAGGAGATATGATAGCCATGTATAAATATGTGAGAGGAAGCCACAGGGAGGAGGGAGCAAGCTTGTTTTCTGCTTCCCTGGAGACTAGGACACGAACGATGGCTTCAAACTACAAGAAAGGAGATTCCATCTGAACATGAGGAAGAACTTCCTGACTGTGAGAGCTTCAGCAGTGGAACTCTCTGCCCAGAGTGTGGTGGAGGCTCCTTCTTTGGAAGCTTTTAAACAGAGGCTGGATGGCCATCTGTCAGGGTGATTTGAATGCAATATTCCTGCTTCTTGGCAGGGTTGGACTGGATGGCCTATGAGGTCTCTTCCAACTCTTTGATTCTTTGATTCTATGATTCTATGCTTCCCTGGAGACTAGGACACAAAACAATGGCTTCAAACTACAAGAAAGGAGATTCCACCTGAACATGAGGAAGAACTTCCTGACTGTGAGAGCCGTTCAGCAGTGGAACTCTCTGCCCCGGAGTGTGGTGAGGCTCCTTCTTTGGAAGCTTTTAAACAGAGGCTGGATGGCCATCTGTCAGGGGTGATTTGAATGCAATATTCCTGCTTCTTGGCAGAATGGGGTTGGACTGGATGGCCCAGGAGGTCCCTTCCAACTCTTTGGTTCTATGATTCTAAGTGGAAAGACTCTGCCCTATGATGTCCTGGAGAAACTGGCAATCTTATAGCTGGCATATAGCAGGGCAATAAAGCAGCAAGAGGAAAGATGACCAGGCCAGTTAGATTTGTCGTGGATGACTAGGACGGTTTTAAATGGTGTATTTTAATATTTTGATATTTTTTTTGATGTGTATGTATTGTATGTGAATTTGTGTCCCGGCATTGAATGTTCGCCGTGTATATGCTGTGCTCCGCCCTGAGTCCTCCAAGTCGGGGTGAGAAGGGCGGAATATACATGCTTTAAAATAAATAAAGAAATAAAAAACATATAATCAGATTATCTATCCAGACACTCTAGTTATGGAGCTAATTGCATTCCCCAGGCTAAGTGCTCATCCGCACTTGCCGGGTAGTAACTGCGGTGAACAACAAAGGTCTGTTCTCTCATTGATAGAAATTATTATTATTATTATTATTATTATTATTATTTATTTGTAGCATTTATATCCCGCTTTTCTCACCCTGAGGGGGATTCAAAGAGGTTTACACATAGATAATGGCAAAAATTCAATGCCTTACAACTACAACAGTAAAACCACACTTTAAACATAGTAAAGGTAAAGGTAGTCCCCTGACATTAAGTCCAGTCATGTCTGACTCTGGGGTGTGGTGCTCATCTCCATTTCTAAGCCGAAGAGCCAGCGTTGTCCGTAGACACCTCCAAGGTCATGTGGCCATAGGCATGACTGCATGGAGCGCCGTTACCTTCCCGCCGGAGCGGTACCTATTGATCTACTCACATTTGCATGTTTTCGAACTGCTAGGTTGGCAGAAGCTAGGGCTGACAGCGGACGCTCACGCCGCTCCCCGGAATCGAACCTGTGACCTTTCGATCAACAAGCTCAGCAGCTCAGTGCTTTAACCCACTGTGCCACCGGGGGCTCCACTTTAAACATAAGTCATATTAAAAACAGTACATCATCAAATACCAAAACAGTTATTAAAACCATAAAACAATCCCATCAGTTGAGTCACCGTTCCAGTCCTTGTCCTGCTAAAAGCTGCATACATCTATTGTCCAAAGGCCTGGTCCCAGAATCATGATTTTAATTTTTTTCTAAAGGTAAGGAGCGAGGGAGCAGATCTTACCTGCTTTGGGAGTGTGTTCCATAGGCGGAGGGCCACAGCTGAGAAGGCCCTGCTCCTCGTCCCCACCAGCTGCATTTGTGCTGTTGATGGGGCGAGAGCAGGACCTCCCCGGATGATCTTAGCTTACGAGGTGGGATGTAGGGGTGGATGTGTTCGGACAAGTAAGCTGGGCCTGAACCATATAGAGCTTTATAGGTCAAAACCAGCACTTTGAATTGGGCTCGGAGATGGACCGGCAGCCAGTGGAGCTGGCATAACAGGGGGGTGGTATGCTCCCTGTTTGCCACCCCAGTTAGTAATCTGGCTGCTGCCCATTGAACTAAATGAAGTTTCTGAACCATCCTCAAAGGCAGCCCCACGTAGAGCATGTTGCAGTAATCTATTCGAGATGTAACCAGAGCGTTACCGTGGCCAGCAGTTTTGTGTTTGTACCCTTCTCTTACAAGCAATCTCAATATAACAGTCAAGAGATCCCTGTCTCAACCACGTTCACATCAGAGATCAATCCTATGGGGCTGTGGAAATATCCATGAGCCGCATCCTGATTGACAGGGGAACAGACCCCAGTGGTTTGCAATGGCTGCTGCATGGCGAAAATGCACTGGGGAAGGTTCTCAGTCCCTATGCATTCCCTAAACTAGTAATCATGAATGCCAATCACACAGTCTAGACGAGGCATCCAGAACGGCTACCGTGAATTGTGGCTCTGCATCTGATCCCTCGGAGGAGGACACCGAGAGATACGTTCCAAGGCCTGAGAGTTTGCTGGATGTCCACAACGTGGATGTCCACAACGTGGACAGAATGCAAGGGAGCCCTTCTCTATGCAAAGCCATTCTTCCATGGAGCTGGGCAGACAAATAGGGCCGGCTCCATCTTTCAGGGCTGCCTTGGGAATGCATCCGGATGAGCCAGGTGAGTCACCGTCAGATGGCAGGTCCTGAATGCCAAATGGGTTTCACAAGGACATGGGCTCCGTCCTGCTCGCGCCCTTCAAAGAAAGCCTAGGCAAAGCGGAAGAACCTCTTGCAGAAATGAGAGAGGAAGACCAAGACCCACCCAATGAATGCTCAAAGAATGGTGGGCAGTGGCTACTACCTATCTCTAGGTGTGGTGATGGCATCCAAGCATTTTCTCAGGACTGGAGGTAAAAAAAGGTACGTTCGGCCCTTCTTGTGTGCCAACTGCAATTGTACCTCATGAAGTCAGATTTGGCCATGGTGGTCCAGGCCTTAGTTACCTCTAGATTGGACTACTGCAATGCGCTCTATGTGGGGCTGCCCTTGAAGATGGCCTGGAAAGTCCAATTGGTCCAACGGGCAGCAGCCAGATTATGAACTGGTGCAAATTACAGAGAGCGGTCAACTCTCCTGTTTAAGGAACTCCACTGGCTGCCGTTTATTTTCCGGGCCCAATTCAAGGTGCAGGTTTTCACCTACAAAGCCCTGAATGGTTTGGGACCTGCCTACCTACGTGACTGCATTTCTATCTATTATTTATTTATTTTACATTTATTTATTTACATTATTTCTATCTCGCCTTTTTCAGCCCGAAGGCGACTCAGGGCGGTATACACAGTCGGCACAATTCGATGCCGAAACAAAATACATACATTGATAAAGCAAAAACATCAAGTGCAATTAAACATAAACGAGAGTGCATAATAAACAATTTAAAAAGAGACGATGTCCTCTCGTTCAAATCTTCATCCGTTACATTGTCTTGGCCGTTCCTGGGTCAATTTCCAACTCTAGTTTGTCTGTTTACTCCGGGGTTATGAATGCTTGCTCGAAGAGCCAAGTTTTTACTCCTTTTTGGAAAGTCAGGAGGGAGGGGGCTGATCTAATATCCCTAGGGAGGGAGTTCCACAGCCGGGGGGCCACCACAGAGAAGGCCCTGTCTCTCGTCCCCGCCAGACGTGCGGGATCGAGAGCAGGGCCTCTCCAGACGATCTTAAGTTCCTGGGGGGTTCGTAGGGAGAGATGCGTTCAGATAGATAGACTGGACCAGAACTGTTTAGGGCTTTATAGGCTAAAACCAGCACTTTGAATTGAGCCCGGTTGCAGACTGGCAGCCAGTGGAGCTGATGCAACAGAGGAGTTGTATGCTCCCTGAGCCCTACTCCAGTTAGCAACCTTGCTGCCACGTGCTGGACCATTTGAAGCTTCCGAGCCATCTTCAAAGGCAACCCCACGTAGAGCGCGTTGCAGTAATCTATACGGGATGTAACCAGAGCGTGGACTACCGTGGCCAAGTCAGACTTCCCAAGGTACGGGCGCAACTGGCGCACAAGTTTTAACTGTGCAAATGCTCCCCTGGTCACCGCCAAAACCTGGAGATCCAGGCTCAGCGATGAATCCAGGATCACTCCCAAGCTGCGAACCTGTGTCTTCAAGGGGAGTGTAACCCCGTCTAACACAGGCTGTAACCCTATGCCCTGTTCGGCCTTACGACTGACCAGGAGTACCTCTGTACCTCTATCTACGAACCCACACGTCCTCTTCGATCTTCCGGCGAGGCCCTTCTCTCGCTCCCACCTGCATCGCAAGTGCGACTTGTGGGAACAAGAGAGAGGTCTTCTCTGTGGTGGCGCCCAGGTCTGGAACTCACTCCCCAGAGATGCAAGCCCCCACGCTGGCAATCTTCAGGAGGAATGTGAAAACCTGGTTATTCCAATGTGCCTTCAGTGATTGAATGTAAGATACTCCCTGACCAAATTTTGCATAAAATGACCTCAGAAGCACTTTATTTTATGGTCTGTGCAATTAAATCCTTCCTTATCCCTGGATCCTCCTCCCAATAATTTATATTGTCCTATCTCCCAGCGTTTTAAAAAAATTATCATTGAGTTCGGCCCTGCCCAGACTAATCCTTTGTGTTTTAATGTTTGATTTGCTTTTGCTGTTCGTTTATTATATTGGTTTTGCATTTTATGTATTTTATTTCTGGTTTTGTTATGCTTTTGTGTTATATTGTGTTACTGTATTTCGGGGCACGGCCTCATGTAAGCCACACCGAGTCCCCCTGGGGGAGATGAAGCGGGGTATAAATAAATAAATAAATAAATAATAATAATTATTATTATTATTTTGCACCCACCGATTCAAAACATTCCCTCTCCAATATTTCCGAAAGCAAATTCTTCTTTTGCTGTTTTATATAAGACACCCCAATTTCCGATGCAATTGTTTCTCATGGGACTTGCGCCTTTCAGTAGAAGTTTAGGAAAAATGGGAAATTGCGCATGTAGGAAAAACAACCTCTATTAAGTAAAACAATACCAATGACCAACCAAAATGAATGTATGATTTCAGGGGCAGGTGAGGATCCATGAGCATCCAGAAATGGTGGAATGGAGAAAGCAGGGGGAACCAGTCATGAGTCCCAGAGCCTACCTGGTTGCAGGTGTTGATGTCCACTCCATTCCTCAAGTGATCCAAGGCTTTGTCCAGGTTCCCAGATCGCGCTGCCCGCAAGAAGCTTGTCGCAGCATCGGCCTTGGAGAGAGAAGAGGAGGGAAATGGTTAATGCATGGGTCTTGCTTTCCTGGGTCGTCTAAGGCCAGGTTCTTATGGGAATACAACAACACCTGGCACCTAAAAATTAAAGATAGCCTAGAGAAAGCAGTGAATAGCTTCCAATGGCCCGCAGCCTCCTGGGGTTGCCCTTGAAGTCGGCCCGGAAGCTTCAATTGGTCCAACGGGCGGCAGCCATGATACTAACAGGAGTGGGACGCAGGGAGCACACAACCCCCTTGTTGTACCAGCTCCACTGGCTGCCGATTTGCTACCGGGCTCAATTCAAGGTGCTGGCGTTGGCCTATAAAGCCCTAAACGGTTCCGGCCCAAGATACCTAACGGACCGCATCTCGGCCTATGAGCCCACGAGGACTTTGAGATCTTCCGGGGAGGCCCTGCTCTCGATCCCACCTGCCTCACAGGCACGCCTGGCAGGGACGAGAGATAGGGCCTTCTTGGTGGTGGCTCCTCAGCTGTGGAACACTCTTCCTGTGGACATCAGACTGGCACCTTCCCTGATGATCTTCCGCAGAAAATTAAAAACTTGGCTGTTCAAGAAAGCGTTCGAACAAGAAGTGCAATGATTGGTAAGGACGATAGGAATGGAACAACGGAAAATGATACTGGATTGTGGTTTGGACGATGAGACGATGTGGAATGACTTTTGTAGTAATTGATGATGTTTTTGATGATAATGTTGTTGTTAATACTGGATTGTGGATTGTTTTAGATTGTGTCTTGAATTTTGAACCCTGTTTTTCTATGTTGTACACCGCTGTGAGTCGCCTTCGGGCTGAGAACAGCGGTATATAAGCAAAGTAAATTAATAAATAAATAAATATTATTTATTTGTTTATTTATTTACTTACAGCTTTTATATTCCGCCCTTCTCCTCACCCCACAGGGGACTCAGGGCGGATTACAGTGTACACATATATGGCAAACATTCAATGCCAATTTTTGACATACAAACATATACAGACATACACAGAGGCTATTTAACTTTTTCTGGCCACCAGGGGAGCTGTCGCTTTCATCGTCCATCTGCGACACTGATGAAGCACTTCCGCATTCCCCGCATGCTTCCCCACTGGAATGCTTTGCTGGAGTCTTTATGGCCTCATAAATCAGTTAATTTAGCCTCCCCACACTTTAAGGTGGTACCTAATTTTCCTACTTGACAGATGCAACTGTCTTTCAGGTTGCAAAGGTCGACAACAGGCTACACACAATTGGTTGGAAACCCACTCCAACCTGGGCTGGCTTCGAACTCATGACCTTTTGGCCAGAGTGATCTTAATGCAGCTGACACTCGGCCAGCTGCACCACAATCCCGGTGATCCTTCTCAACCTATCCAAAGGAGGACATCTCTCTCCTCCAGCATGTGCTGGTTGCATCTAGAACAGGAGAGGGAGGTCACAGAAAAGACATCCATGGAAGTCTGTCTGAACATCTTTGAAATGGTCTTATCGAATGGACAGGTGTCCACAGTGGCTGAAGCACACTGCGCACATTTTGAAAAGGTCTGACGTGACACTGCGAGTTTTTCAAATGTTGTCAAACACATGATTCATGGCACGCAACAAATCACTCCACCGAAAAAGGGACAAGAGAGCTCCAAAGGGGAGTTTCTTTCTGTGTTTGGAGCTGCCCACAGTGCTGAATCCACTTCCGGGATAATAACATTGGGGATCTTGGATAAGGCAAAGGTAAAGGTTTTCCCCTGGCATTAAGTCTAGTCTTGTCCGACTCTGGTGCTCATCTCCATTTCTAAGTTATGAATCTATGAAAAATAATAATGGTTGTTGTAGGTTTTTTCGGGCTATATGGCTATGGTCTAGAGGCATTTTTGGGCCATACAGCCCGAAAAAACCTACAACAACCCAGTGATTCAGGCCATGAAAGCCTTCGACAATACAATAATAATGGTATTTGAAATGTGTCCTGACTGCATTTATTCTCCAGTGCAGATGCGTCCAGAGAAGAGTATGGACCTTGGGAAACTATAAATTCCAGGACTGCATAGTATGGAGCTATGGTATTTAAAGCAGGGTCCAAGAGCATTCATTCCATAGTGTAAATGCACCAAGGGAAGGGTATGGACCTTGGAAAACTATGACTCCCAGGACTGAACAGCATGGAGACATGGCATAATAATAATAATAATAATAATAATAATAATAATAATAATAATAATAATAATAACCACCATCATCATCATCATAGAATCACAGAATCCTTTTGGCTCCTCCCACAATTTCCCCTCCCACAAATTGGGGAAACGTTTTATTGTAAACCTGGGAGCAATGAATGCCATGACTTTACAGAAATGGCCAAACATCTGGATTACTTCAAAAAATCCACATCCCTGCCACCTCATGAAACGTTTTAAAAGAATGCTTGTCCCCATGCTTAAAATGCGCCAAGAATATATTGTCGAAGGCTTTCATGGCCGGAATCACTGGGTTGTTGTAGGTTTTTTCGGGCTGTATGGCCATGGTCTAGAGGCACTCTCTCCTGACGTTTCGCCTGCATCTATGGCAAGCATCCTCAGAGGTAGTGAGGTCTGTTGGAACAAGGAAAAAGGGCTGTGGACAAGAAGTCTACATAGGGACCACTAAACGCATTGCCCAAACACGAATCAAGGAACATGAAAGGCACTGCAGACTACTTCAACCAGAGAAGTCAGCCATAGCAGAGCACCCGAGGAACCAACCTGGACACAGCATATTACTGGAGAACACAGAAATGTTGGACCACTCTCACAACCACCATGTCAGGCTACACAGAGAAGCCATTGAAATCCACAAGAAGCATGTGGACAATTTCAACAGAAAGGAAACCATGAAAATGAACAAAATCTGGCTACCAGTATTAAAAAACTCTAAAATTGCAACAGCAACAACAGAGAGGAAACAAACAAGGACATCTAATTACCTCTCAACAAAAGTTTGCCCCAGGCGCAGTCAGGCCATTGTATGCTAATCAAGGTGGTCAGTTGAAACATTCACACCTAGCTCTAGCAGAGAAGAGTCCTTTGTCCCACCCTGGTCATGCCACAGATATATAAATTCTTTTGCCTAGTTCCAACAGACCTCACTACCTCTGAGGATGCTTGCCATAGATGCAGGTGAAACGTCAGGAGAGAATGCCTCTACACCATGGCCATATAGAACAAAAAAACCTACAAGAACCCTGCGCCAAGAATGCTCTCTCCTACACTTGAAGCCAAACTGATGTAATGACGAGGAGAGTGGCTTCCCGGATTTTAAGCACAGCACTCCGTGGAATTCAGTAAATGTGATCAAGAAACTGGCAAAACCACGTCTGAAACAAAAAACAGTGGTACACAAACTAACATATGATGACCTTCTCAAACACCTTTCGACTAACTCTTTTGTAAAGTAAATTCTGCTTCCAGACGAGAGAAAGAACTTCCCCCAGCTGGGATTTATCTGGAAGTTGACCTGAGTCAGGATTTAGCCCTGCAGAAGATGGACAGACTCAATTGGGAACCTTGCATCAGCCTTTGGGAATGGAAATCCCTCCCTTTTCAAAAGGAAAGTGGAGCACCAGGTGCCCGAGAAGCAGAGGTAACGGAGATCCTCCGGCTAAAATTAACCGAGCATTTCCTGTGTGGGACCCTCGGCTGGGACAGGAGCCTCACAGGGGAGAAGAAAACAAGCTGGCAACCGGCACAAGCCGAGGGGCATTTGTGAATGGAAGAGGACCTGGCCTCACCCCAAAGCTGCCCAAACGATTTCCCTTGTCCTTCCTCACCCCAGAGCCAGATCCAAACCAGGGAGGAGCTGTGCCTTGCTTTGCAGGCAGCCCATTCCAGGTTTAACTCCCTCGCACCTCCAGGTCAGGCCGAGAAACAAAAATATCCTGTCTGATACCCCTTGGCAGGTGAAAACCAGGACACACAACATCAGCATGACACCAAGATGGCAAAGGTTATTAAGTGAGGAAGGACAAAATAGTTAGGAAAAGATGGAGAAGTTTGCCTTTTGGTCTGAGTGTCGGATTACAACTCCAGGACATCATCATCATCATCATCATCATCATCATCATTTGAAACACAACATGATTAGAGCACAGCAAACAAGATCACAATGCTGTCTTTTGTATTCAATCCCACGTCAAACACTTCCCAAGTGTCTAGGACTGTGTGATGTATTGGCAAATAATGTGTGCAGATCCCAGTAGGGTGGCCTTTTGTAGCTGGCAGGTGGTAATTTTGTCAGCGCTGATTGTTTTTAAGTGCAGGCCAAGGTCTTTGGGCACTGCACCCAGTGTGCCGATCTCCACTGAGACCCCCCTGACTGGCTTATGCCAGAGTCTTTGCAGTTCGATCTTTAAATCCTTGTATCGCATAAGCTTTTCCAAATGCTCATCAATTCTGCTGTTGCGTGAGCTTGCAACATTGATGATCCATACTTTGTTTTTTTCCACGATCGTGAGGTCAAGAGCATTGTGCTCCAAAACTCTGTCAGATTGAATTTGGAAGTCCTAGAGTAGTTGTTATTATTGTTGTTGTTATTGTTATTATTGAAGTGTTCTTGCCATACATCAAGGGAACCACTGACCACATAGGGAAACTGATGAAGGTAACACAATCTTCAAACTATCTCCAGACCCACTAAGAAAATCCAACCAATGCTCCGTTCAGCAAAGAACAAGAGGGATCCTCTCACTTCTGCAGGAGTCTACCGTGTACCATGCAGCTGTGGACAAGTCTACAGAGGGACCACCAAACACAAATCAAGGAACATGAAAGGCACTGCAGACGACTTCAACCAGAGAACTCAGCCATAGAAGAGCACCTGATGAACCAACCTGGACCCAACATATTATTTGAGAATACAGAAATGCTGGACCACTCTCACAACCTTCCAAATACTCAGCGATGCCTGAAGATGTCTCCCTCTTTGCGAAAAGGAAGCAAAGCCTGACCCACTTGGGGATCTCCAGCTCTGGCTTACAGCTGGGAATGCCCAACACCAAGACAAATCAAGAATTCCCGTCTGCTGCGGCGAATGGCTTTGGCATTGAATGGAGGAGGGAATTAAAGAGAGGATGGGTGAAACTGAAGGTGTGCCAAGGGTTAGTTGGGGAGGAACACAGCTGAGGTTCCTTTTGCAGAAGGAGAGGGAGAAGCGCTCCTGGGCAAGGCGGCCTCGTGCTCCTTTCGTGCTCAGCTTGGCTTCCTCCTCCTAGGAAACAGGGCTCTGCTTCTCCTGGATTTATTTATTTATTTATTTATTTATTTCGGATACTTCTACCCCGCCCTTCTCAACCCTTGGCAGCTTGGGAGTGATCCTGGACTCATCGCTGAGCCTGGAACCCCAGGTCTCAGCGGTGGCTGGGAGAGCTTTTGCGCAATTAAAACTTGTGCACCAGTTGCGCCCGTACCTCGGGAAGTCTGATCTGGCCACGGTGGTCCATGCTCTTGTTACATCCCAAATAGACTACTGCAACGCTCTCTACGTGGGGCTGCCCTTGAAGACTGTTCGGAAACTTCAACTAGTCCAGCGAGCGGCAGCCAGATTGCTCACCGGAGCGACATACAGGGAGCATACCACCCCCCTGCTGTGCAAAGCTCCACTAGCTGCCAATTCAGTTCCGAGCACAATTCAAGGTGCTGGTTTTGACCTACAAAAGTCCAGTGTATCTGTCCGAACATATCTCCCTCTACGTGCCACCCCGGAGTTTGAGATCATCTGGGGAGGCCCTGCTCTCGACCCCACCATTGTCACAAGTGAGGCTGGTGGGGACGAGGAGCAGGGCTTTCTCAGTAGTGGCCCCCCACCTGTGGAACTCACTCCCGGGGGAAATCAGGGCATCATCATCCCTCCTCGCCTTCAGGAGGAGGGTGAAGACTTGGTTATCGGACCAGACCTTTGGGCACTCTGGCAATTAAATCAGACAATCAGGCGAGTAAGACCAACAGGATTGATGAAGTGGAACGTAAAACTAGATCTATGAGTAGCGAACGCTGACCATGTAAGAGGAGAAATTGGGTTTGTATTTGATTTTATTGATTTTATGGTTATAATGCATGAATTGTTGTCAACTGTGAACTGATGTAATTTTGTGTATGATTGTTTTATGATGCAGGCATCGAATTGTGCCTTTGCCTTTGTAAGCCGCCCTGAGTCCCCTTCGGGGTAAGAAGGGCGGGGTAATAGAACCCCAAATAAATAAATAATTAATAAATAAACCCACAAGTCGATGCCTACACAAAATACAAATAACATACAAAACCATAGTTAAAACAATTATCACAGTTAAAACAGTCGGTATCTAACACAATCAATAAAACTATTCTCATGCTCAGCGTTCGTCTTTCAGAGTTCCATAATTCCATTCCACTTAGTCAATTCCTGTCCATCGTCAAAGTCCTTTCTTTATCTGCCAGATTGTCCGAATGCCTGGTCCCAAATCCATGTTTTCAATTTTTTCCTAAAGGAAAGGAGGGATGTCGCTGATCTAATTTCCCCGGGGAGTGAATTCTACAGGTGGGGGGCCACCACCGAGAAGGCCCTGCTCCTCATCTCCGCCAGTCTCACTTGTGATAGAGGCGGGGTCGAGAGCAGGGCCTCCCCAGAAGATCTTAGACTCCGGGGTGGGACGTAGAGGGAGATCCGTTCGGACAGATACACTGGGCTGGAACCGTATAGGGTTTTGTAGGTCAAAACCAGCACTTTGAATTGTGCTCGGAATTGGATCGGCAGCCAGTGGAGCTGACATAGCAGGGGGGTGGTATGCTCCCTGTACACCGCTCCGGTGAGCAATCTGGCTGCCTCCCGCTGGACTAGTTGGAGTTTCCGAACAGTCTTCAAAGGCAACCCCATGTAGAGTGCATTGCAGTAATCTAATCGGGATGTAACCAGAGCGTGGACCACCGTGGCCAGATCCGACTTCCCAAGGTACGGGCGCAGCTGGTGCACAAGTTTTAATTGACCCCAAGCCCTGCCTGGCGGTTCCACAATGGGGCTGCCCAAGTGGGATCTCCACAGCCTGCCAAAACAACGTCAGAGGGTGCATGCCAGCTTTTGAACATATACGCACATGGAAAGGCTCACGAATCCTATCTGCGACAGGCCCATAAGAGATGCAGAAGAGCATGCAAAACCACCTCTGAATGCACACACACGCATGAGGCCACTCCGAGAGCCAAAATGCCACCGCTGTCCCATTTGGGTCAGGCAAAAACGCTCTCCACAGCAAGGGCGATTGGAGAAGCAGGAGGAAAGGTTCAAAAGCAGGAGGGATTTTGCAGGAAGGAGGAGAGTGCCATATACTCACAGGAGTAGCCGGGCCGGACTTGCCCTGTCGGGCTGCCATGGTCCCGGGCTTGAGGCGAAACCCGAGTCCGGTCTCCCTCTGCCTCTCAATCTCTTTCCTTCCTTCCTCAGCTATTCCCCACCTTTGGGGGAGCCAGAAAGAAGTTGCACTGCATCCTGTCTAAAAATACAGGCTCTCTTCCTCCCGGTGCAGCCGCTGCAGGGCGAGCCAGATGCTAATGGAGTGTGTTCCTTGCTTCCCTCCCCACTCTCACCATCATTATGTCAGGCTGGGATATTTAATAGCCACTCGCCTCCCAGCAACAAGCGGCCCGCTGCCAACCCATGGCAGGAGTGGGTCAAAGGAGCCGCTGGTCCCAGCCCCACTTGCTTCTGGAAGGATGAAGGGCCAGGGGACCAGAGGGCAGCCATCCTTACCATCTTCCAATGGGGCCGGTCCAAGGCTCCGTTGAGGCCTCTGGGGAGGGGAGAGGAAGGAGGATCCATTCCACTAATGAACACAAAGAGATATAATGCCCAAAGGAAACTCCACAGAGATGAGGTGTGGCGGAAAAAGCCTCTCTCTCCCATCCTCGCTGTCCCCAGATGCTGTGCTGCCTGAGGAACAAAATGCTCCATTTTGTTTGCACACTTTGCTCCATTCCATGTATACTCCTAAAGTATAAAGCCGCTGGGTGAGATCATCCGGAGTTTCGGGGTGCGGTGTCATCTGTACGCAGATGATGTCCAACTC
>NW_026847882.1:4423400-4438400 GCF_025583915.1 Anolis sagrei ordinatus
CGGGGGATCGGGAAAGGGAGCCGGTCATGGGGAAGGGATCAAACGCGGAGAACAATTGAGCGCCGGCTCTGCTCGCGCACCTGGTGGCCGGATGGAGCAGGAATGAGAGGGGCTAGGCGAGGCTCAAGGGCCCGGCCCCTTTGGAAAGAGGATCGCCCGGCAACGAGGCAAGAATGCTGAGGCTCCCCCCCCCCCCGGACTGCTAGGGCTGTTGTGAGCTGAGGGGGCGCTCCTCAAGTGGCGGTCGAGGGGCATTTACAGAGGTGCCTCTGCGCCCCTGGCAAAAAAAGTGTTCTGCAACCGCTTACTTCGCATAATGGATGAGCCGCCCCTGTCCACACTGGGCATGCATACTCAGCAGCAGAGTAGCGCAGCGCAAGGGCAGATGTCCACTGTGTCTGGTTGTGATCCCCAGGTTTTGCCAGTCAGCTTTCGTATGATATTGTTTCTAGCGCCCACTTTTTGCTTGATGTTCAGGCAGTGCTTCTTGTAGGTCAGAGCACGGTCCAGAGTGACTCCTCCCAGGTATTTGGGTGCGCTGCAATGCTTCCGTGGGATTCCTTCCCAGGTAATAATCCTCAGAGCTCGGGATGATTGTCTGTTCTTGAGATGAAAGGCACATGTCTGTGTTTTAGATGGATTAGGGATCAGCTGGTTTTCTCTGTAATAGGCAGTAAGAGCACCTAGAGCTTCGGAAAGCTTCTGTTCAACCATCTCAAAGCTCCCTGCTTGAGCGGTAATGGCACGATCATCAGCATAGATGAAGCTCTCTGTCCCTTCTGGCAGTGGCTAGTCATTTGTGTAGATGTTGAACATGGATGGAGGAAGCACACTCCCCTGAAGTAGGCCGTTCTTCTGTTTCCGCCATCTGCTTCTCTGGCCCTGGAACTCAACAAAGAAGCTCCTGTTTTGTAGCAGGTTTCCTATGAGGCAGATGAGACGGTTGTCCTTTGTGATACTATACATTTTTCTCAGGAGGAGGCAGTGGTGGTTCACAGTATCATAGGCGGCGGACAGGTCTATGAAGACAGCTCCTGTGATCTGCTGCCTTTCAAAGCCATCTTCTATGTGCTGAGTCAGGTTCAGCACTTGCGATGTGCAGCTTTTGCCTTTCCTGAAACCAGCTTGCTGTAGGATCAGGCATGGGTCTATTTTTTCCCTAATTCTATGCAGAAGAAGTCTCTCCAGAACTTTGTAGAGGTGGCACAACAGGGAGATTGGTCTATAGCTTTTTGGGTCATTACAGTCTTTGCCTGGCTTCAAGATGGCGATGACTCTTGCTTTCCTCCAGATTTTGGGGATCTGACAGGATGCAGTGCAGTTGTTCATCAGCTCCAGCAGCCAGCGCCTTGCTTTTGGGGCAAAGTTCTTGATTTGTTCCATCCGTAGATCATCCAGGCCCATGACTAGTGGTTAACCTGCAGTGCTAAAGCCTGGCCCTAAGGACATATTTCCTTGTTCATCTGTTCAAATGGTTTTGGAGAAAACAATCGGGAATCATAAAAGGTATCCCAAGGGCTATCTAGTCCAACTCACTCAAAGGAACACACAGCTAAAGCACTCCAGAACTGCCACATAACTCCGTAAGCACAACAATCAATAGAAAGCCTTGGCCAATGCATTTTCTGACCGATGGGGTAAATCTTTAGAAGCCGGCATAGACGAGGTAGGGACAAAGCAAATGATGGGAGGGTAGAAGTTTCAGAAATGTGCCAGAGAAAGGAAGCTAACTATTCAAAGAGCAAAGAGAAGGAGTTGGAGGGAAAAATGAAAGGGAAGATAAAGTGGGGGAGGAAAAGCTGATGAAAAAATTGACGTGCATAATCTCAACTCAAGGTGGAGACAGAAAAAGCCTTAATTAGCAGCTTTCAGCCAAGGGAGAAAAGGCATAAAAAACTAATGAGTGTTTTGGGTTTACCTGTTGTTACATAATTTATATCTTGTTGCATCTTCCGTCAGATTAGCTATGATGTTCATTGCCTCTTTTTGTGCTCAGATCGGCTTGTTTTGGGTCGGTTGTCAAGAAAAGCAGGAAAACAGCTTGAATTGTGCTGCCTTTGGACTCCACAAAAAGTTTCAAGGATGTTTCTAAACTGCAGTTGTGTTTCCCCCCTTTTTTTCCTCCTCCACAAAATGTGGGAATGTTTTTCCAAATTGGGTTGTTGTAGGTTTTTTCATGGGTAGGTACAGACGTTATCTTCTAAAATCGGAATTAATTCGGAAAAAAATCCCTTTGTTATTATGTTATAGTGCAGACATGGGCCAACTTGGGCCCTCCAGGTGTTTTGGACTTCAACTCCCATAATTCTTTCAGTACATGGATGACATACACATAGCAGTGGCATGGGCCAACTTGGGCCCTCCAGGTATTTTGGACTTTAACTCCCACAATTCCTTCAGTACATGGCCGACATCCTTCAGAACATGAATAACATACTCATAGCAGAAGCATGGGCCAACTTGGGCCCTTCAGGTGTTTTGGACTTCAACTCCCACAATTCCTTCAGTATGTAGACAACATCCTTCAGTACATGGATGACATGCTCATAGTAGAAGTATGGGCCAACTTGGGCCCTTCAGGTGTTTTGGACTTCAACTCCCACAATTCCTTTATTATGTAGACAACATCCTACAGTACATGGACGACATGCTCATAGTAGAAGTATGGGCCAACTTGGGCCCTTCAGGTGTTTTGGACTTCAACTCCCACAATTCCTTCAGTATGTGGACGACATCCTTGTAACAGAAGCATGGGCCAACATGGGCTCTCCAGGTGTTTTGGACTTCAACTCCCACAATTCCTTCAGTACATGGACGACATCCTTCAGAACACGAATAACATACTCATAGCAGAAGTATGTGCCAACTTGGGCCCTTCTGGTGTTTTGGACTTCAACTCCCACAATTTCTTCAGTATGTGGATGACATACACATAGCAGAGGAATGGGTCAACTTGGGCCCTCCTGGTGTTTTGGACTTCAGCTCCCACAATTCCTTTAGTACGTAGACAACATCCTTCAGTACATGGATGACGTACTCATAGCAGAAGTATGGGCCAACTTGGGCCCTCCTGGTGTTTTGGACTTCACCTCCCACAATTCCTTTAGTACATAGACACCATCCTTCAGTACATGAATAACATACTCATAGCAGAAGCATGTGCCAACTTGGGCCCTCCAGGTGCTTTGGACTTTATCTCCCACAATTCCTTCAGTATGTGGATGGCATACACATAGCAGAGGAATAGGCCTACTTGGGCCCTCCAGGTGTTTTGGACTTCAACTCCCACAATTCCTTTATTATGTAGACAACATCCTTCAGTACATGGACGACATGCTCATAGTAGAAGTATGGGCCAACTTGGGCCCTTCAGGTGTTTTAGACTTCAACTCCCACAATTCCTTCAGTATGTGGATGGCATACACATAGCAAAGGTATGGCCCAACTTGGGCCTTCCTGGAGTTTTGGACTTAAACTCCCACAATTCCTTCAGCACATGGATGACATACACATAGCAGAGGTTTTGTGCTTTAGCCTTGCAGACCTTTTCCCTACAGGTGCTGGCTATTTGTTTGAATTCTTCTTTGGTGATTTCTCCCTTTTTCCACTTCTTGTGCATGTCTCTTACATGCACAAGTACATGGATGACATATACATAGCAAAGGTGTGGGCCTACTTGGGCCCTCCAGGTGTTTTGGACTTCAACTCCCACAATACCTTCTGTACATGGATGACATATGCATAGCAAAGGTACGGGCCTACTTGGGCCCTACAGGTGTTTTGGACCAACTCCCACAATACCTTCAGTACATGGATGACATATGCATAGCAAAGGTTTGGGCCTACTTGGGCCCTCCAGGTGTTTTGGAGTTCAACTCCCACAATACCTTCAGTATGTGGATGACATCCTTGTGTACATGGACAACATACACATAGCAGAGGCATAGACCAACTTGAGCCCTCCAGGTGTTATGGTCAACATACTCATTGCAGAGGCTTGGGCCTACTTGGGCCCTCCAGGTGTTTTGGACTTCAGTTCCCACAACTCCTAACAGCCTCAGGCTCCTTAAGTGGTTGAGAGCGAAATGGAAGGACCTGAGGCTGTTCGGAATTGTGGGAGTTGAAGCCCAAAATATCTGGAGGGCCCAAGTTGGCCCATGCCTGTTATGGCATTTGTTGACTCTCCTTATCCAAAGCAGATGGGAGTTTCCATATCAACAGGGGCGGCTCATCCATTACGCGAAGTAAGCGGTCACAGAACACTTTTTTTTGCCAGGGGCGCAGAGGCGTCTCTGTAAATGCCCCTCGACTGCCACTTGAGGAGCGCCCCCTCAGCTCACAACAGCCCCAGCAGTCCGGGGGGAGCCTCGGCTTTCTTGCCTCGCTGCCGGGCGATCCTCTTCCCAAAGGGGCCGGGCCCTTGAGCCTCGCCTAGCCCCTCTCGTTCCTGCTCCACCTGGCCACCGGGTGCGCGAGCAGAGCTGGCGCTCAATCGTTCTCTGCGTTCGATCCCTTCCCCATGACTGGCTCCCTTTCCCGATCCCCCGGCGCTCCACCTGCCTCCTCTCCTCTCCCCAATCCGCGGGTGGGCCAAGGGGCGGAGCCGCCGCCTGGCCCACTTCGGGTCTGGAGGCGTGTCTGAAGACCCCAGCATGCGCACCAAAAGTCGCCTCTTCTCCTGACTTTCTCTTCAGCCATTGGGACCAAGAGAGAGAGAGAGAGAGCCCCTCCGGCTGGAGGTATCTCCCACCTCCGCTCCCTCCTTTGTTTTTGCGCCTACCTTCAGGAAAGGTGGGCATCTCCACCTCTCTCTCTGTCTCTCTCTCTGTCTCTCTCTCTCGGTTCCAATGGCTGAGGAGAAAGTCAGGAGAAGAGGTGACTTTTGGTGCACACGCCGGGGTCTTCAGGCACGCCTCCAGACCTGAAGCGGGCCAGGCATGGTGGCTCCGCCCCTTGGCCCACCCACGGATTGGGGAGAGGAGAAGAGGTGGGTGGAGCGCCGGGGGATCGGGAAAGGGATCGAACGCGGAGAACGATTGAGCGCCGGCTCTGCTCGTGCACCCGGTGGCCAGGTGGAGCAGGAACGAGAGGGGCGAGGCGAGGCTCAAGGGCCCGGCCCCTTTGGGAAGAGGATCGCCCGGCAGCGAGGCAAGAAAGCCGAGGCTCCCCCCAGACTGCTAGGACTGTTGTGAGCTGAGGGGGCGCTCCTCAAGTGGCAGTTGAGGGGCATTTACAGAGGCGCCTCTGCACCCCTGGCAAAAAAAAGTGTTCTGCGACCACTTACTTCGCGTAATGGACGAGCCGCCCCTGCTGATATGGAAACTCCCATCTGCTTTGGATAAGGAGAGTCAACAAATGCCATAACAGGCATGGGCCAACTTGGGCCCTCCAGATATTTTGGGCTTCAACTTCCACAATTCCTAACAGCCTCGGGTCCCTTCCTTTTGCCTCCGGACCCAAAGCAGGCCAGGCAAGGGAGCAAGTGCGGCAAGTGTAGTTACTGGGATGTATAGTTCACCTACAATCAAAGAGCATTCTGAACTCCACCAATGATGGAATTGAACCAAATATGGCACACAGAACTCCCACACAAACAGAAAATATATATCAATGATTGGTTGGGGGGGGCGCCAAAATACTGTTTGCTTACCATTGAAAATTACCTAGGGCCACCTCTGCATATCAGTATGACAGTGAATCTGTTTTGGGTTTCAGTGTGAACTTTAAAGAACTTATCCAAGGTCCTGAAACCTTCCCCCAGAATTGGTAGCTTGGAGAACCTCTTGAACGCTGCCTTTCGCATCCAACTCTCTCCAGCACGATCCATTCAAGGGCATCATCCAACCAGAATGCCCTGAAAGGCAAGACCTGTTTGGAAACAGAGAGAGAGAAGTAGGCATGGTTTTCCTCTTTGGTGTTTTGCCAGAGGTTGTCTCTCTCTTTTTTCATGTTAGGTCTTCAAGGTAAGATAAATTTAACATCCCTTGCCCGGAGGGTGGGGGGAAGAGATGGAACATGATGAAACGCCAGCCTTCCAAACAAGGTCACCGGCTCAGAACATAGGCTGACCTTCTGTTCCTTTCTCTCTTCCCTTGTGGACTTGCTTTGCCTCTGAAGAGAACGGTGGAAGCAGGCGGGGGAAAGGACAGAGAAGTCACTGGCAGCTGGTCCTTTCAGCTCACCTCTGCCAATGGCCACCTTTAATTGTATGGCTGTGGCACCCATCTAGTTCTCTCGTCCGGCACATCATGGAGCTTGTGATTTGCTGTCAGGTTGGCTTCAGCTGATGGTGACCCTCTGAAATAGAGACCTTCAAGATCCCTTATTATCCACAGTTCTGCCCAGCTCCTGTAGTTTCGGGGCAGCTCTGGTTTCCTTGATGGAGTCAATCTATCAGTAATGTGCCTTCCACTTACTCTTCAGCATTATGTGCCTGCTGCATGCATGTGAAGTCTGTGCTGCTCATGTGTGTATAGTAGGCATGAGTAGGTTCGGTCGGAATCTTCTTAATTCGGAATAAATTCGGAAAGATTTGCTTTTTGAAGTGATTTCGAAGTTTTTAAGGAAACCGGAAGTCCCTTTGCCCTTCCGAAGCCTTTTCTGCCATTTCTGTTACAAAGCATTAAGTGAGTCGGAAATTATTCAGCTTTTCCCCGCTTCTGGTCCCTGGCCTTGGCTCAAGCCAGAGAAGCCAGTTTTAAAGCCAGAGAAGGAAGGAATTTCCTCCCTTTCCTCTCCCCCCCTTCTGTCTCAAGCCAGAGAAGCCATTTTAAACCAGAGTGGATGAATTTCCTCCCTTTCCTCTCCCCTCACTTCTGTCTCAAGCCTGGGAAGCCGTTTTAAACCAGAGTGGATGAATTTCCTCCCTTTCCTCTCCCCTCACTTCTGTCTCAAGCCTGGGATGCCGTTTTAAACCAGATTGGATGAATTTCCTCCTTCCCCCCTCCCCGATTCTGTCTCAAGCGAGAGAAGCCGTTTTAAACCAGAGTGGATGAATTTCCTCCCTTTCCTCTCTCCCCGCTTCTGTCTCAAGCAAGAGAACCTGTTTTAAACCTGAGTGAACGCATTTCCTCCCTTTCCTCCCTCCTCACTTCTGTCTCAAGCGAAAGATACCATTTTAAACCAGAGTGGATGGATTTCCTCCCTTTTCTCTCCCCTCGCTTCTGTCTCAAGCCTGGGAAGCCGTTTTAAACCAGAGTGGATGAATTTCCTCCCTTTCCTCTCCCCTCGCTTCTGTCTCAAGCCTGAGAAGCTGTTTTAAACCAGAGTGGATGAATTTCCTCCCTTTCCTCTCCCCCTGCTTCTGTCTCAAGCCTGGGAAGCCGTTTTAAACCAGAGTGATTCAGCTTTCCCCCGCTTCTGGTCCCTGGCCTCGGCTCAAGCCTGGGAAGCTGTTTTAAACCAGAGTGGATGAATTTCCTCCCTCTCCTCTCCCCTCGCTTCTGTCTCAAGCAAGAGAAGCCGTTTGAAACCAGAGCGGATGAATTTCCTCCCTTTCCCCCTCTCCCCACTTCTGCCTCAAGCCAGAGAAACAGTTTTAAGCCAGAGTGGATGATTTTCCTCCATTTCCTCTCCCCTCGCTTCTGTCTCAAGCCAGAGAAGCCGTTTTAAACCAAAGTGGATGAATTTCCTCCCTTTCCTCTCCCCTCGCTTCTCTCTCAAGCGAGAGAACCGTTTTAAACCAGAGTGGATGAATTTCTTCCCTTTCCCTCCTCCCCCCCCCCCCCCCGCTTTCTGGAGTAAAACAACTACTTTCAAAGTAAAGACCACTCAATGAAACAGGAAATAACACTTTGAAACCATTAACGAAAGATCCGAAGTCTCAGAAGTTTCAAAAAGTTTTGAACATTTTTTTCTGTGAAAATCGGAATTGACTTTAGAATCGAACCACCATACAAATGAGTTTTGAACCAATTTTTGTGGATCAAACAAGCCTAGTGTATACCTTCCATCCATTCACAGACAATTCCATTGGCTTGCTATTGCTTTTTGGTTGAGGTAGTGGTTCTTGTAAGCTGAGTTTCACAGTGTATGGACTGAGGTTTTATAATTATGACTAGCTTGGGTGCCTGGGTCACAGTGACATGTGGCAGGGGGTGGCTAGTATGTCAAAAAATATGTACTCTCTATGTATTTTCAAGGTCCTCCAGCATGATTCGATGGTATGCTTCTAGTAGACGTTGTTTTCGACAACCGGTTTCATTTCATTGTAAACCAGTTTGAGATAAAAACAAACAAGAAAGAAAAAAGAGCGTAAAAAGGTTCTTAAATAAATAATACTTTCCTCTGAGTCCTCAGTTTTTGACAGAAGAAAATGGAGGGACATACTCCTTTTTGTCTTACAGTATCTATATAAATAAAAATGTAATGTTCGTTTGTGCTACTCACAGAACTCAGAAACCACTGGGGCAATTGACACCAAATTTGGACATGATGTCCCTAACAACCCAATGTATGTTCTCCACTCAAAAAAACACAACAAAAACAAAAAGCAGAAAGGACTTCTAAACTGCATGTCCACAAAGGGGAAACTGCATGTCTACAGAGACCCATGGCCACGCCCCCTCCTCCCTCCCTCCTTTCTTCATCCCCCTCCTTTCTTTCCTTCCTTCCTTCCTGCTTCCTTCCTTCTCCTTCCTTCCTCCCTCCCTTCCTGTCCCTCCTTTTTTCCTACCTTCCCTTCTTTCCCTCCCTCGCTTTTTCCTTCCTTCCTGTCCCTTCTTCCTTCTTCCTTTCCTTCTTTTCCTCCCTCCCTTTCCTCCTTCTTTCCCTTTCTTCATTTCCTTCCCCTTCATTTCCTTCCCTCCCTCCTTTCTTCATCCCCCTCCTTTCTTTCCCTCCTTCCTTCCTCCTTCCTTCCTTCTCCTCCCTCCCTCCCTTCCTGTCCCTCCTTCTTTTTTCCTACCTTCCCTTCTTTCCCTCCCTCCCTTTTTCCTTCCTTCCTGTCCCTCCTTCCTTCTTCCTTTCCTTCTTTTCCTCCCTCCCTCCTCCTCCTTCTTTCCCTTTCTTCATTTCCTTCCCTCCCTCCTTTCTTCATCCCCCTCCTTTCTTTCCCTCCTTCCTCCCTCCCTTCCTGTCCCTCCTTCTTTCTTTTCCTTCCTTCCTGTCCCTCCTTCCTTCCTTCTTCCTTTCCTTCTTTCTAAGATATAAATACAATATTAAATGGAAGGGACAGTCAAGAAGTAACGAGAGAAGGAGGGGAAAAGGGAAGGAAGGAAGGGAGGGAAAGAAAGAAAAAAAGATAGAGAAGCAAGGAAGGAGAGAAGGAAATAAAAAAGTGAAAGGAAAAAGAGAGGGAAGGAAGGAGAGAAGGAACAAAAGATAGGGAAGGAAGGAAGGAAGGAAGGAAGGAAGGAAGTAACCAAAGAGCAAAGAAAGGGAGGAAAGAAACAGGTAGAGATGGAAGAAAGAAGAGAGATAGGGAAAGAAAAAGAGGAAAGGAAGGAAAGAGGGAAGGAAGGAGAGAAAGAGGGAGGGAAGGTTGGCCACAGCAACACATGGCGGGTACAGCTAGTAACAAATAAGGGAAGCAAAAATGCGAGGAGTGAGAAAGGAGACTCCGGAGGGTTGTGTTATTTCTCTGAGCTGCTGTCCATATATTTTGTGTCCCAAATAAATACTGATTCAAATACTCACCTATGTATTCAAAGTGCAGTCTAGAAAGTCAGGTGTTTGGATAATAATATGGAGCTCAGACTGAACAAGAGACAAGTCCTTGTTATTTCTCTGCTCGTATTTTCCCACTAAAACGCACTAGGATTTTTCTGACCTTCCCGACGATTCTCTTCTGAACGAGACGCAGCTTGACGGCAGTAATAGAAATAATCATTGTGATTTAAGCCGCGTTTGAGTTGTGGAAATAGCTAACAAGAGGAATGTATTCCTTTCTTCCTTTAATTCAAAATATGCAGGTGAAATAATTTTCTTTTTAAAGGGTGGGAAGGAAACATAGTAATTTTCTTTCTGAGCCATCCCGCATGGTGCCTGTAATTCCTATGTTGTCGCTGCTTTCCGTATCACGGCTTTCGCTATGATATTGTCTTCCCTCCCAAAGCATTGTCGGCCTTTTTGCTGACTCTTCTTGCTGCACAAGTAGGAAGCGTTAAGGTCAAGTTGCCAACTAGCTCTTAGTTCTCTGAGGCAAATACACTTGTCCCAACCGGGGATTTATACACCACTATCTGAACCCGGCCACACTTCTCCCAAATCTTCAACCTCAGCAAGATGGAGTGGATGAGGGATTAGAGGATATCCAACCCCAAATTGGGAAACAAGTCGTCCAGGAACACCTGGCCACTCTCAATGAGTCCAAGTCCCCTTTCAGGGCCAGATCAACTACACCCTAGAAGAGTATTGAAGGAACAAGCGGAAGTCATTTCGGAACCATTGGCAATCATCTTTGAGAGTTCTTGGAGAACGGGAGAAGTTCCTGCAGACTGGAGGAGGGCCAATGTGGTCCCAATCTTCAAGAAGGGAAAAAAGGATGACCCAAACAATGACCAATGTCCAGTCAGCCTCATGTCGATACCGGGCAAGATTCTGGAAAAGATGGTCAAAGAAGTCATCTGCAAACACTTAGAAACGAATGCGGTCATCGCTAATAGTCAACATGGATTTATCAAAAACAAGTCATGCCAGATTCATCTGATCTCTTTTTTTGATAGAGTTACAAGCTGGGTAGGCGCGGGGAATGATGCCGTGGATGTAGCGTACCTGGATTCCAGGAAGGCCTTCTTTGACAAGGTCCCCCACGACCTTCTGGCAAGGAAACTAGTCCAATGTGGGCGAGGCAAAACTACGGTGAGGTGGATCTGGAATTGGTTAAATGGACGAACCCAGAGGGTGATTCTCCACAAGGCTTCCTCTTCATCCTGGAAAGAAGTGATGAGTGGAGGGCCACAAGCAAGGTTCTGCCCTTGGCCCGGTCCTGCTCAGGATCTTTATTAATGACTTAGATGAAGGGTCAGAAGGCATGATTATCAAGTTTGCAGACGACACCAAATTGGGAGGGAGAGCCAAGACTCCAGAGGACAGGAGCAGGATTCAAAACGATCTTGACAGATTAGCGAGATGAAGGGCCAAAACTAACAAAATGAAGTTCAACAGTGACAAATGCAAGATACTCCACTTAGGCAGAAAAAACAAAATGCAAAGATCCAGAATGGGGGACGATGAGGCCTGGCTCGAGAGCGGTACGTGTGAAAAAGATCTTGGGGTCCTCATAGAATCATAGAATCAAAGAGTTGGAAGAGACCCTCATGGGCCATCCAGTCCAATCCCCTGCCAAGAAGCAGGAGTATTGCATTCAAATCACCCCTGACAGATGGCCATCCAGCCTCTGTTTCAAAGCTTCTGTAAGACTGTAAGTTCTGTAAGACTGAAATAAAAATGGCTCCCTCTCCTCCCCAGATCCCTGGGGAAAGGGGCAGAACCAAACACAACAATGATAGACAGGTGGCTAGCCCTATAACTGCAAACCTAGGGAAGTCACCTTTTTGCAAAACCCCCGAAACCTGGGAATGCATGCAAACATTAAATAGAAAGAAAATGGAGCTGGAGCTCCTGGTACAGCCGTATCAGCCCAGTTGCAGCTTAACTCTCTCAAATGAGGGTGGTGGCAATGACGTCCCTGTGAAAAACACGGGAGCTGCGTTTTAAGTTTGCAAACTGACAGCCGCCTCGTTAAAAGGAGCGCTCATTACCATAACATCAGTAGCGCGCTAAACAAATTTAACTGCGGTAGGTCAGAGCGCCTCTGTTTGGCAGGGAGCCAGTCAAAGGCGTTTTTTCCTCTCTCTCTCTATTTTGCTTTTGCTCTAAGAGGCAGCATTGATCCTTGGCAATCAAGTCTCCCTTCGCACAAACAAGGCTTTGAACTAGTTTTGCTTGCAGTGCCAAGTCCAAGGACTCTCACCTTCCAACATTTTGTAAAGTGGAAGTTGGCTCAACACTGGCACTGGCAGGGAAGTAGCAGGTCCGTGCCAAGTGGAAACCACCGCTTGGGAAAGTTACTTTGTTTGCACTTTAGACACGCTGACCAGGGTTTCCGTGGCTTGTTGTCCAGAAAGGAACTTTTCCAAACCCTGGAAAGGGGGATTCTTACATAGTAGGATTGGTTGCAAAGATTACTGCAGATGCAGACTGTAGCCAGGAAATCAGAAGACGCTTCCTTCTTGGGAGGAGAGCAATGTCCAGTCTCGATAAAATAGTAAAGAGTAGAGACATCAGACTGGCAACAAAGATCCGCCTAGTCAAAGCCATGGTATTCCTGTAGTCACCTACGGATGTCAGAGCTGGACCATAGGGAAGGCTGAGTGAAGGAAGATAGATGCTTTTGAACTGTGGTGTTGGAGGAAAGTTCTGAGAGTGCCTTGGACCGCGAGAAGATCCAACCAGTCCATCCTCCAGGAAATAAAGCCCGACTGCTCATTGGAGGGAAGGATACTAGAGACAAAGTTGAAGTACTTTGGCCACATCATGAGGAGACAGCAAAGCCTAGAGAAGACAATTATGCTGGGGAAAGTGGAAGGAAAAAGGAAGAGGGGGCGACCAAGGGCAAGATGGATGGATGGCATCCTTGAAGTGACTGGCTTGACCTTGAAGGAGCTGGGGGTGGTGACGGCAGACAGGGAGCTCTGGCGTGGGCTGGTCCATGAGGTCACGAAGAGTCGGAGACGACTGAACGAATGAACAACAAAAAGGCTTGGTTGATCGTGTTCGTTAGTTTCTAAACTCGTTATGAATTCGTATTTAAATTAGCTTTTGATCCAATATCGAGCCATGCAGGAATTGGAGGAGGGCCAATGTGGTCCCAATCTTCAAGAAGGGGAAAAAAGGATGACCCAAACAACTACCGTCCGGTCAGCCTCACGTCGATACCGGGCAAGATTCTGGAAAAGATTGTTAAGGAAGCGGTCTGCAAACACTTAGAAACAAATGCGGTCATCGCTAATAGTCAACATGGATTTATCAAAAACAAGTCATGCCAGACTAATCTGATCTCTTTTTTCGATAGAGTTACAAGCTGGGTAGATGCGGGGAATGCCGTGGATGTAGCGTACCTGGATTTCAGGAAGGCCTTTGACAAGGTCCCCCATGACCTTCTGGCAAGGAAACTAGTCCAATGTGGGCGAGGCAAAACTATGGTGAGGTGGATCTGTAATTGGTTAAGTGGACGAACACAGAGAGTGCTCACTAATGCTTCCTCTTCATCTTGGAAAGAAGTGACAAGTGGAGTGCCGCAGGGTTCCGTCCTGGGCCCGGTCCTGTTCAACATCTTTATTAATGACTTAGATGAAGGGCTAGAAGGCATGATCATCAAGTTTGCAGACGACACCAAATTGGGAGGGAGAGCCAATACTCCAGAGGACAGGAGCAAGAGTCAAAACGATCTTGACAGATTAGAGAGATGGGCCAAAACTAACAAAATGAAGTTCAACAGTGACAAATGCAAGATACTCCACTTTGGCAGAAAAAAATGAAATGCAAAGATACAGAATGGGGGACATGCCTGGCTCGAGAGCAGTACGTGTGAAAAAGATCTTGGAGTCCTCGTGGACAACAAGTTAAACATGAGCCAGGAATGTGATGTGGCGGCAAAAAAAGCCAATGGGATTTTGGCCTGCATCAATAGGAGCCTAGTGTCTAGATCTAAGGAAGTCATGCAACCCCTCTATTCTGTTTTGGTTAGACCACATCTGGAATATTGTGTCCAATTCTGGGCACCACAATTCAAGAGAGATATTGACAAGCTGGAATGTGTCCAGAGGAGGGCGACTAAAATGATCAAGGGTCTGGAGAACAAGCCCTATGAGGAGCGGCTTAAGGAGCTGGGCATGTTTAGCCTGAAGAAGAGAAGGCTGAGAGGAGATAGGATAGCCATGTATAAATATGTGAGAGGAAGCCACAGGGAGGAGGGAGCAAGCTTGTTTTCTGCTTCCCTGGAGACTAGGACGCGGAACAATGGCTTCAAACTACAAGAGAGGAGATTCCATCTGAACATGAGGAAGAACTTCCTGACTGTGAGAGCCATTCAGCAGTGGAACTCTCTGCCCCGGAGTGTGGTGGAGGCTCCTTCTTTGGAAGCTTTTAAGCAGAGGCTGGATGGCCATTTGTCAGGGGTGCTTTGAATGCAATATTCCTGCTTCTTGGCAGAATGGAGTTGGACTGGATGAGGGCCCAGGAGGTCTCTTTCAACTCTTTGATTCTATGGTTCTATGATTCTATCTGGTTCAAGGTTGTGAAAGCATGGTGGAGCATGCTTTTCTGGGAATCTTTAGGTTCTCCATTGCGATTATGTGATCAACTTCCTTGAGAGGCATTTTCTCAAGATGTTTGTTTATATTGTTCATGTTTTCTACTTTTTTCCTTGCCGAGGCAGCATCGGAGGGCCGACGGTCCAAAACCCTGATGTTCTGGTTGTGTTTGTGTTTGTAAAGGTGTCTGATTATATTGAGCTTATCAGGAGAGCCTGACATTGACAATATACCTGTTCTCGAGCACCAGGCACGCTTTGCAAGCCGATGCAACCCCGCCAAGCGCACTCCAGGCCCAACGCCCCGCTCTTGGCTTGCTTCCTTCATCTTCACTTTGCGCTCGGCGCATTCAAACTGATCGCCTGACTTTTAACACAGCGGGGACAAATGCGTTTACTTGTAAAACAAAGCCAGGCCCCTGTTCCGAAGGGGAGGCCATAATCAATCCAGTTGCCAAAGAGCCAGTAAGTGTTCATTTACCATTATGTGACCTGCAGCAATAATGTATTATGTCGTTTGCCAGCAGGAACCCAGCCAGCTGCAGGACACACCGGGGCTTTGTCGGCAATCGCTCACAACGCCGTCCTTCGCCGCCTTTCATTCACCGCTCATTAAGGTGAATTATAACAGTGGGATGGGACTTTCCCCCCAGTTTTTGGGGAGCACATCACATTTCTGGAACCGATACCCATGCTCTGGTGCTGGTGTCCAGCTCTCATTTCAGTGAGGTGGACCTTTAATGTGG
>NW_026847882.1:4443400-4460404 GCF_025583915.1 Anolis sagrei ordinatus
TGCTTCATTCGGAAAAATGCTGCACTCACAGAGCTCAGGCGGTGTTGTATTTCAGTGTCAATGTTGACGTTTGTAGACAGTCCACGTCTCACAGGCGTATAGCAGGGTTGGGAGGACAATAGCTTTATAAACAAGCCCGTTGGTATCCCTACGGATGTCCTGGTCCTCAAACACTCTCTGCTTCATTCGGAAAAATGCTGATGGAATTGTTCCAGGAGTTGCATGTGACATCTGTAGACAGTCCACGTTTCGCAGGCATATAGCAGGGTTGAGAGGACAATAGCTTCATAAACAAGCACCTTAGTATCCCTATGGATCTCCCGGTCCTCAAACACTCTCTGCTTCATTCGGAAAAATGCTGATGGCAATCGTTCCAGGAGCTGCATGTATGTCTGTAGACAGTCCACGTTTCACAGGCATATAGCAGGGTTGGGAAGACAATAGCTTCATAAACAAGCACCTTAGTATCCCTATGGATGTCCCGGTCATCAAACGCTCTCTGCTTCATTCAGAAAAATGCTGATGGAATCGTTCCAGGACTTGCATGTGATGTCTGTAGACAGTCCACGTTTCACAGGCATATAGCAGGGTTGGGAGGACAATAGCTTCATAAACAAGCACCTTGGTATCCCTATGGATGTCCCGGTCCTCAAACACTCTCTGCTTCATTTGGAAAAATGATGCACTCACAGAGAGTTGCATGTGACGTCTGTAGATAGTCCACATTTCGCAGGCATATAGCTGGGTTGGGAGGACAATAGCTTTATAAACAAGCACCTTGGTATCCCTACAGATGTCCCGGTCCTCAAACACTCTCTGCTTCATTTGGAAAAATGCTGATGTGATCGTTCCAGGAGTTGCATGTGACGTCTGTAGACAGTCCACATTTCGCAGGCATATAGCAGGGTTGGGGGGACAATAGCTTTATAAACAAGCACCTTGGTATCCCTACGGATGTTCTGGTCCTCAAACACTCTCTGCTTCATTCGGAAAAATGCTGCACTCGCAGAGCTCAGACGGTGTTGTATTTCAGTGTCAATGTTGATGTCTATAGACAGTAGACTCAGGCAGTGTTGTATTTCATTGTCAATGTTGACGTCTGTAGACAGTCCATGTCTCGCAGGCGTATAGCAGGGTTGGGAGGACAATAGCTTTGACGTCTGTAGACAGTCCACATTTTCAGGCATATAGCAGGGTTGGGAGGACAATAGCTTTATAAACAAGCACCTTGGTATCCGTACGGATGTCCCAGTCCTCAAACACTCTCTACTTCATTCGGAAAAATGCTGCTCGCAGAGCTCAGGCGGTGTTGTATTTTGGTGTCTATGTTGACTTTGGTGGAGAGGTGGCTGCCAAGGGAGCGGAAATGGTCCACATTTTCTAATGTTAAACCATTAAGCTGTATCTCTGGCATTGGAAAGGGATTGGCTGGTGACTGCTGGAACAGCACTTTTCCGTTCCTTAACCAGGCGTTGAGTAATGCAGTCCAAGGCGGCAGAGTCGCACCCAGCTGTATGACTCCATCTCCACCTTCTACCTAATGTTGGGAGTTTTAGAATAATGGCCTTGTCTCCTCTCCCAACATCTCCCTCTCAGAGTGAATCACAAGTGCCTTCTTCCCAGAACAAATTTATTTCCGTCCCCCACAAAGGCCCCGTTGTGATGAATACCCCGTCTTCTTCGTGGGCTTTGTGGTTTTATTTTTCAGCAAACGGGCGCACCTGCGAGGGTACCTCGGCAAGATAAATGTGGGGCAGGCGGAAGGAGGGAGAGGCCGGGGAGTTGTGTGTGGAAGGTGGGGAGACGCTGCCGAGGCAAGGAATAAATCTTAACAAGTTACCCTGGGCTGTGAATTCTTCTCGCAAGAAGTGCCCTCCTGACAAGGTATGATAAATTACATGCTTTGTTGACACCTTCATTGAGTTATTTATGGCTCATTAGCTGAACCGAAGAAGGAAGGAAGAGAGAAGGGATCGTCGCGAACAATGCGTGGCAGAGGGGACCTGCAGATGGAGAAACAAGAAGGGATGGAAGGGTTTCTCTCTTTGTGTGTGATTTCTGAGTGAGATGCGAGAATGGGGAGATTTTTGAAAGGGATGAAGAAAACCAGCATATTGTAAAGGGCAATGGGCCTTGGGCGTACTATTTGCAGTGGCTCCAGTCATTCCTGGAGGGTCGATCTCAGAAGGTGTTGTTGGGGGACACCTGTTCCAACCCCACAACCATTGTCTTGTGGGGTTCCTCAGGGCTCAATATTGTCTCCCATGTTGTTTAACATCTACATGAAGCCGCTGGGGGAGATCATCCGGAGTTTCAGGGTACGATGTCATCTGTACGCGGATGATGTCCAACTCTGTTACTCCTAGATCAGCAGACACTGAGTTGTAAAATAAGGACTCTGCAGGCTTCGAGTTACAAAAGAAACTAAGTTTACTAAGCACATTCAACAGACACGTCTTACTACAGCGAGCTACAATTCAGGAACTAGTTCAAAATGAAAGTCTCTTCACATCTGCTTATCTCTTCTTGCTGAGACTGGCTACTCCCTTCTGTTCCCAGCATAGAATCATAGAATCAAAGAGTTGGAAGAGACCTCCTGTGCCATC
Organism: Anolis sagrei ordinatus; assembly: GCF_025583915.1. Lineage (NCBI taxonomy): Eukaryota > Metazoa > Chordata > Lepidosauria > Squamata > Anolidae > Anolis > Anolis sagrei. The sequence goes on from NW_026847882.1 coordinate 4,446,007, forward strand.
CAGTCCAACCCCATTCTGCCAAGAAGCAGGAATATTGCATTCAAATCACCCCTGACAGATGGCCATCCAGCCTCTGTTTAAAAGCTTCCAAAGAAGGAGCCTCCACCACACTCCGGGGCAGAGAGTTCCACTGCTGAACGGCTCTCACAGTCAGGAAGTTCTTAGAATCATAGAATCATAGAATCAAAGAGTTGGAAGAGACCTCATGGGCCATCCAGTCCACCCCCATTCTGCCAAGAAGCAGGAATATTGCATTCAAATCACCCCTGACAGATGGCCATCCAGCCTCTGCTTAAAAGCCTCCAAAGAAGGAGCCTCCACCACACTCCGGGGCAGAGAGTTCCACTGCTGAACGGCTCTCACAGTCAGGAAGTTCTTCCTCATGTTCAGATGGAATCTCCTCTCTTGTAGTTTGAAGCCATTGTTCCGTGTCCTAGTCTCCAAGGAAGCAGAAAACAAGCTTGCTCCCTCCTCCTCCTGTGGCTTCCTCTCACATATTTATACATGGCTATCATATCTCCTCTCAGCCTTCTCTTCTTCAGGCTAAACATGCCCAGCTCCTTAAGCCGCTCCTCATAGGGCTTGTTCTCCAGACCCTTGATCATTTTAGTCACTCTCCTCTGGACACATTGCAGCTTGTCAATATCTCTCTTGAATTGTGGTGCCCAGAATTGGACACAATATTCCAGGTGTGGTCTAACCAAAGCAGAATAGAGGGGTAGCATGACTTCCTTAGATCTAGACACTATGCTCCTATTGATGCAGGCCAAAATCCCATTGGCTTTTTTTGCCGCCACATCACATTGTTGGCTCATGTTTAACTTGTTGTCCACGAGGACTCCAAGATCTTTTTCACATGTCCTGCTCTCGAGCCAGGCATTGTCCCCCATTCTGTATCTTTGCATTTCATTTTTTTCTGCCAAAGTGGAGTATCTTGCATTTGTCACTGTTGAACTTCATTTTGTTAGTTTTGGGTACGATGTCATCTGTATGCGGAAGATGTCCAACTCTGTCACTCCTAGATCAGCAGACACTGAGTTGTAAAATAAGGACTCTGCAGGCTTTGAGTTACAAAAGAAACTAAGTTTACTAAGCACATTCAACAGACACGTCTTACTACAGCGAGCTACAATTCAGGAACTAGTCAAAACGAAAGCCTCTTCACATCTGCTTATCTCTTCTTGCTGAGACTGGCTACTCCCTTCTGTTCCCAGCAAGAGCAAACCTTATCTTACTTTTCTCAAGTTCACTTAATCACAGCCTCATGGTGTAAACATTCTGCACAGCATTTCTAATTCACAGTGGCATCCATATTTGCAATACATAGAAGCACATTTAAAACACATACATAACTAAATTAATCCTGAATTGGATCGGCTTATACTCGAGTATATACAGTATGTTGTGTGTCTATGGCATTGAATGTTTGCCATGTATATGTACACTGTTATCCGCCCTGAGAAGGGAGGAATATAAATGCGGTAAATAAAAATAAATAAATAAATGCTGCTCTAGAACATGGCCATACAGTCTGGAAAACACACAGCAACAGTCCGGAAAATATTTATTTATTTTATTTCGGTTTCTTCTGCCCCGCCCTTCTCACCCCGAAGGGGACTCAGGCGGCTTACAATAAAACCAATAAAACGATACAATCCCAATTACTCCTCATAGACGGTCAGCGTTCGCTATCTCATAGTCCAAATTCCAATTCCACATTGTCAGTCCTGTCAGTCCTAGTCGTTTGATTGTCCTTATCTTGTTGTCTGATTGACCAAAGGCCTGGTCCCACAACCACGTCTTTACTTTCCTCCTTAAGGAGAGGAAGGATGTTGATGCCCTAATCTCTCCCGGGAGTGAGTTCCACAGGTGAGGGGCCACCACCGAGAAGGCCCTGCTCCTCATCCCCACCAACTTCACTTGTGAAAGCAGTGGGAGAGTGGGAGAGCAGACTCTGGGGTGGGATGTAGAGGGAGATACGTTCAGACAGATACGCTGGACCAGAACCGTACAGGGTTTTGTAGGTCAAAACCAGTACCTTGAATTGTGCTCGGAACTGAACCGGCAGCCAGTGGAGCTGACACAGCAGGGGGGTGGTGTGCTCCCTGTATGACGCTCGCTGGACCAATTGGAGTTTCCGAACAGTCTTCAAGGGCAACCCCACGTAGAGTGCGTAGCAGTAGTCTATTCGGGATGTAACAAGAGCGTGGACCACTGTGGCCAGATCAGACTTCCCAAGGTATGGGCGCAACTGGTGCACAAGTTTTAATTGTGCAAAAGCTCTCCTGGCCACCGCCGAGACCTGGGGTTCCAGGCTCAGCGATGAGTCCAGGATCACTCCCAAGCTGCGAACCTGCATCTTCAGAGGGAGTGTGACCCCACCTAACACAGGCTGTAACCCTATGCCCTGTTCGGCCTTACGACTGACCAGGAGGACCTCTGTCTTGTCTGGATTCAGTTTCAATTTGTTAGCCCTCATCCAGTCCGACACAGTGGCCAAGCACTGGTTCAAGGTCTGGACAGCCTCCTTGGTGACAGGTGAGAAGGAGTGACAGATCTCGACATCATCTACGTAGAGATAACACCTCAGTCCGAAACTCTGAATGATCTCTCCCAGCAGCTTCATGTAAATACACAGCAACCCAGTGATTCCGACCATTAAAGTCTTCGACAACACATAGCAACACAGTCTCTCAGCCTCGGAGGAAAGTAATAGGAACCATCTGAGCAAATCTGGCAGAGGAAAACCACGACAACTCGAGTGAGAAAAGTATTCAAAGGCTTTTGCAAAATCAAGACAAGCAGGATTTCTTCCCTCGAGTTGGCGATGCAAAAAAGGCCTGGTAGCAGCACACACGTAGTGACCCCAGCTTGCTTTGGAGGAGATGCTGCACTCCATCAAAGCGTTTTGCCGTGTGTTGTTCCTTTCCTCCCTCGGAGAAGATGTATAACCGTGGCAGGAAATGCTGAGAGTTCTCAGGAACTTGCAGGCTTGAAGAAATGCTATTTTAGGGAGCTGTGAAGAATTATACAATTGCAGCTGTTCTGTGCAAGCGCCGTTTGCAGCCTTCTCCCTCCTCTCTTCGCATTTAGAGCAGGCATGGGCAAAATTGAGCCCGCCAGGTATTTTGGACTCGAACTCCCACCATTCCTAACAGCCTCAGGCCCTTTCCTTTTCCCCTCAGCCGCTTAAGCGGCTGAGGGGGGAAAGGAAGGGGCCTGAGGCTGTTAGGAATGGTGGGAGTTCGAGTCCAAAATACCTGGCGGGCCCAACATTGCCTATGCCTGGTTTACACACTGACCTAACCATGGTTATGGGCCCAGCATTCCGCTTAAGCAGCTCAGGGGGGGAAGGAAATTAGGAATATTTACTTATTTACTTAGGTGATCCCTTGTTGTCTGAGTAGGATTGTCTTCCAAGATCGGTGTCCGTAGACAGAGGCGGCCCTAGGTAATTTTCAATGGTAAGCAAACAATATTTTGCCCCCCCCCCAACCAATCATTGATATATATTTTCTGTTCGTCATGGGAGTTCTGTGTGCCATATTTGGTTCAATTCCATCATTGGTGGAGTCCAGAATGCTCTTTGATTGTAGGTGAACTATACATCCCAGTAACTACAACTTGCATATGTCAAGGTCTATTTTCCCCCAAGAGCGCCTCAAGAACGCCCCTGGGCAAAATCAACTATACTGCAAATGCTTACTTTGCGTAATGGGTTGAGCCGCCTTGTCCGTAGGTGACTGTGGAGCCCAATTCTTGATCTGCATGTTTTCCCGCAGTGAGGGCATTGGTTTCCAGGTGGAAGGTGGTCCTGGTCGGGGTTGGCTTGACGCACCTTCCTCTTGACACGTTTCTCTCTTTCACCTTCCATTTGTGCCTCTTCAAATTCTACAGCACTGCTAGTCACAGCCGACCTCCAGCTGAAGCACTCAGTGATGTGTCCAGAGGGCACCAATTCAGAGATATTGACAAGCTGGAATGTGTCCAGAGGAGGGCGACTAAAATGATCAAGGGTCTGGAGAACAAGCCCTATGAGGTGCGGCTTAAGGAGCTGGGCATGTTTAGCCTGAAGAAGAGAAGGCTGAGAGGAGATATGATAGCCATGTATAAATATGTGAGAGGAAGCCACAGGGAGGAGGGAGCAAGCTTGTTTTCTGCTTCCCTGGAGACTAAGACGCAATGGAGCAATGGCTTCAAACTACAAGAAAGGAGATTCCATCTGAACATGAGGAAGAACTTCCTGACTGTGAGAGCCGTTCAGCAGTGGAACTCTCTGCCCCGGAGTGTGGTGGAGGCTCCTTCTTTTGGAAGCTTTTAAACAGAGGCTGGATGGCCATCTGTCAGGGGTGATTTGAATGCAATATTCCTGCTTCTTGGCAGGGGGTTGGACTGGATGGCCCATGAGGTCTCTTCCAACTCTTTGATTCTATGAAAAGTTAGAGCAATGGAGGCATATTCTTGACCCGTATCTTCTCTCACAGTGAGGGCATTGGTTTCCAGGTGGAAGGCGGTCCCGGTCGGGGTTGGCTTGATGCACCTTCCTCTTGGCACGTTTCTCTCTTTCGCCCTCCATTTGTGCCTCTTCAAATTCTACAGCACTGCTGGTCACAGCTGACCTCCAGCTGGAGCGCTCAAGGGCCAGGGCTTCCCAGTTCTCAGTGTCTATGCCAGAGTTTTTAAGGTTGGCTTTGAGCCCATCTTTCAATCTCTTTTCCTGTCCACCAACATTCCGTTTTCCGTTCTTGAGTTCGGAGTAGAGCAGCTGCTTTGGGAGACGGTGGTTGGGCATCCGGACAACGTGGCCGGTCCAGCGGAGTTGATGGCGGAGGACCATCACTTCAATGCTGGTGGTCTTTGCTTCTTCCAGCATGCTGACATTTGTCCGCTTGTCTTCCCAAGAGATTTGCAGGATTTTCTGGAGGCAGCACTGATGGAATCGTTCCAGGAGTTGCATGTGACGTCTGTAGACAGTCCACGTTTCGCAGGCATATAGCAGGGTTGGGAGGACAATAGCTTTATAAACAAGCACCTTGGTATCCCTACGGATGTCCCGGTCCTCAAACACTCTCTGCTTCATTCGGAAAAATGCTGCACTCGCAGAGCTCAGGCGGTGTTGAATTTCAGTGTCAATGTTGACTTTGGTGGAGAGGTGGCTGCCAAGGGAGCGGAAATGGTCCACATTTTCTAATGTTACACCATTAAGCTGTATTTCTGGCATTGGAGAGGGATTGGCTGGTGACTGCTGGAACAGCACTTTGGTTTTCTCGATGTTCAATGACAGGCCGAGCTTCTCGTATGCTTCTGCGAAGGTGTTTAGAGTGGCTTGTAGGTCTTCTTCTGAATGCGCACAGATGACATTGTCATCAGCATACTGGAGTTCTATAACAGCTGTTGTTGTAACCTTGGTTTTGGCTTTCAGTTTCTTGATGTTCAATGACAGGCCGAGCTTCTCGTACGCTTCTGCGAAGATGTTTAGAGTGGCTTGTAGATCTTCTTCTGAATGCGCACAGACAACATTGTCATCAGCATATTGGAGTTCTATAACAGATGTTGTTGTAACCTTGGTTTTGGTGCACTTTGGTTTTCTTGATGTTCAATGACAGGCCGAGCTTCTCGTACGCTTCTGCGAAGATGTTTAGAGTGGCTTGTAGATCTTCTTCTGAATGCGCACAGACAACATTGTCATCAGCATATTGGAGTTCTATAACAGATGTTGTTGTAACCTTGGTTTTGGTGCACTTTGGTTTTCTTGATGTTCAATGACAGGCCGAGCTTCTCGTACGCTTCTGCAAAGATGTTTAGAGTGGCTTGTAGTTCTTCTTGTGAATGAGCACAGACAACATTGTCATCAGCATATTGGAGTTCTATAACAGATGTTGTTGTAACCTTGGTTTTGGTGCACTTTGGTTTTCTTGATGTTCAATGACAGGCCGAGCTTCTCGTACGCTTCTGCGAAGATGTTTAGAGTGGCTTGTAGTTCTTCTTGTGAATGAGCACAGACAGCATTGTCATCAGCATACTGGAGTTCTATAACAGATGTTGTTGTAACCTTGGTTTTGGTGCACTTTGGTTTTCTTGATGTTCAATGACAGGCCGAGCTTCTCGTATGCTTCTGCGAAGGTGTTTAGAGGGCTTGTAGATCTTCTTCTGAATGAGCACAGACGACATTGTCATCAGCATACTGGAGTTCTATAACAGATGTTGTTGTAACCTTGGTTAGCACTTTGGTTTTCTCGATGTTCAATGACAGGCCAAGCTTCTCGTATGCTTCTGCAAAGGTGTTGAGTCTTCTTCTGAATGTGCACAGACAACGTTGTCATCAGCATACTGGAGTTCTATAACAGATGTTGTTGTAACCTTGGTTTTGGCTTTCAGTCTGCTGAGGTTAAACAGCTTGCCATCTGTCTGATAGATGATTTCCACTCCGGTGGGAAGCTTCCCATCAACAAGATGAAGTATCATAGCGATGAAGATGGAGAATAAGGTTGGGGCAATAACACATCATTCCTGTTTGACACCTGATTCCACCTTAAATGGGTCACTTTGGGAGCCATTGCTGTCCAAGACTGTTGCCATCATGTCATCATGGAGGAGCCGCAGGATGTTCACAAATTTGCTTGGGCACCCGATTTTTTGGAGGATGGTCCAGAGAGCGCTGCGGTTCACTGTGTCGAATGCCTTTGCAAGGTCAATGAATGCCAATGGTGGGAGTTCAAGTCCAAAACTCCTGGAGCACCAAAGTTGATTCAGAGGCTGTTGAACTGTATGTTTGTATGCAGTGGAAGGGAGTCATAGAATCATAGAATCAAAGAGTTGGAAGAGACCTCATGGGCCATCCAGTCCAACCCCCTGCCAAGAAGCAGGAATATTGCATTCAAATCACCCCTGACAGATGGCCATCCAGCCTCTGCTTAAAAGCTTCCAAAGAAGGAGCCTCCACCACACTCCGGGGCAGAGAGTTCCACTGCTGAACGGCTCTCACAGTCAGGAAGTTCTTCCTCATGTTCAGATGGAAGCTCCTCTCTTGTAGTTTGAAGCCATTGTTCCATTGCGTCCTAGTCTCCAGGGAAGCAGAAAACAAGCTTGCTCCCTCCTCCCTGTGGCTTCCTCTCACATATTTATACATGGCTATCATATCTCCTCTCAGCCTTCTCTTCTTCAGGCTAAACATGCCCAGTTCCCTAAGCCGCTCCTCATAGGGCTTGTTCTCCAGACCCTTGATCATTTTAGTTGCCCTCCTCTGGACACATTCCAGCTTGTCAATATCTCTCTTGAATTGTGGAAGCTTTTAAACAGAGACTGGATGTCCATCTGTCAGGGGTGATTTGAATGCAATATTCCTGCTTCTTGGCATCGTATCGTTCCATAAATCATGGCTGGGCTGGGCTGGCTTGTGTCACTTCTGGGTGAACCTGAAGGCAATCTCACCTGACTCGAGCTGCCTTTAGGCACTTCTGAATGCGAACGTTTCCAGTGTCATTGACTTCCAGAGCTGGAAGCGTTTTCTATTGTTACTGCTTTTAAAAATTCTCCCTACGGTATGGATTTGTTTATTTTTACCCACGTACGTAGTAGGCTCTGTGAGTCTTTTTTCGGCACTTCTTCCAAAGTGGTCATGATATCACAGCGCTTTTTAGAAAGTAACTTTTGGGAGGGTTACAACTCCTCGAATCCTTTACCCAACGTGGGAAAATGCATCATAGAATCATAGAATCAAAGAGTTGGAAGAGACCTCCTGGGCCATCCAGTCCACCCCCATTCTGCCAAGAAGCAGGAATATTGCATTCAAATCACCCCTGACAGATGGCCATCCAGCCTCTGTTTCAAAGCTTCCAAAGAAGGAGCCTCCACCACACTCCGGGGCAGAGAGTTCCACTGCTGAACGGCTCTCACAGTCAGGAAGTTCTTCCACATGTTCAGGTGGAATCTCCTTTCTTGTAGTTTGCTTGCAAGTTGCATCAGAGGCCAAAAATGAAATAATGGAAGGCAAGGCAATGTCCTTTTGTCCGCCAGGTGGCAGTGCAAAAGCTTCTTTCCACACTTTGACTCTTTGTTGGGTTGCATGGCTTTTGCATTATGTTTTGCTCAGCGTACTTGGGTCTTGTACCACTTGGCACTTGGGCATTTTACTGAGACCAGCAAAGGATGCTTTGAAGTGGGCAAAGGCAGCAGGCGACACAGCTTCAGAGGCCTTTTCCCCCATCCGAGTAGAGACCCTCCAAGTTGCCTCCTTATAATATAGTCCAGATGCTTTCTCCTATACAAGTCAACAGAATAGCCGTTTTGACACAGAAGTGAGTGCTCTGTGTCAAAACTGCTAAAACAGCTCGGTCACTCACTTCTGTGTGTGAGCCCGAAGACATGCAAAAGGGGGTGAGCAGGTGAGGTGTCCCTCCAATGGTGGTGGACCTTCTCTTGATCTTCATGCATGAAAAAAAATGAGTGTGCTGGTACGTCTGTACCAGGAGCTCCAACTTTATTTGGCACACATATTTCCCATGACCAACAGAAAATACTGGGAGGGTTTGGTGAGCATTGACCTTGAGTTTGGGAGTTGTAGTTCACCTACATCCAGAGACCACTTTGGACTCAAACAATGATGGATCTGGACCAAACTTGGCACAAATATTCCATATGCCCAAATGTGAACAGTGGAGTTTGGGGAAAATAGACTTTGACATTTGGGAGTTGTAGTTGCTGGGATTTATAGTTCACCTACAATCAAAGAGCATTCTGAACTCCATCAACAATAGAATTGGAGCAAACTTCCCACATAGAAACCCCCATGACCAACAGAAAATACAGGGTTAGTCAAAATGAATAGGCCAATAAGAAAATTAATTTTAGACGAATGTATGTTTACTGTAACCAAACCACAGCTACGTAGCGACAGATAAACTATCAAAGTTTTTTTTGAGCAACACACATGTACGTTAATGCCGCTAGGCGTCGCTAGGGGTCGCTGTTTTCAAAATGGCGGAATCAAGCAAAGAGAAGGCGTTTTGTGTGATGACATTTGCTAAAACAATGTCAGTAATTACGGTCCAGCGAGAATTTCAAGGGTTAGGGTTAGGGTTAGGGTTAGGGTTAGGGTTAGGGTTAGGGTTAGGGTAGGGATAGGGTTAGGGTTAGGGTTAGGGTTAGGGTTAGGGATAGGGTTAGGGTAGGGTAAGGGTTAGGGTTAGGGTTAGGGTAGGGTTAGGGTTAGGGTTAGGGATAGGGTTAGGGATAGGGTTAGGGTGGGTTAGGGATAGGGTTAGGGTTAGGGTTAGGGTAGGGTTAGGGTTGGGGTTAGGGTTAGGGTTAGGGGTAGGGTTAGGGTTAGGGTTAGGGATAGGGTTAGGGTTAGGGTTAGGGATAGGGTTAGGGTTAGGGTTAGGGTTAGGGTTAGGGCTAGGGTTAGGGATAGGGTTAGGGTTAGGGTTAGGGTTAGTGTTAGGGTTAGGGTTAGGGTTAGGGTTAGGGTTAGGGTTAGGGATAGGGTTAGGGTTAGGGTTAGGGTTAGGGATTAGGGTTAGGGTTAGGACCTCAACGAACACCTTCCCAGACGTTGCTGCATTCGATGCCATTACGTCGGATGTGCTGCAACGGATGTGGAATGAACTGGACTATCGCTTGGACATCTGCCGTGTCACACGGGGCGCCCATATCGAACATCTCTGAAGGTGAGACAAAACTTTGATAGTTTATCTGTCGCTACGTAGCTGTAGTTTGGTTACAATAAACATACATTCGTCTAAAATTAATTTTCTTATTGGCCTATTCATTTTGACTAACCCTGTACTGTGTTTTCTGATGATCTTTGGCGACCCCTCTGAGACCACAGTGCTCTCTGGATGTAGGTGAACTACAATTCCCAAACTCAAGGTCAATGCCCACCAAACCCTTCTAGTGTTTTCTGTTGGTCATGGGAGTTCTGTGTGCCAAGTTTGGTTCAATTCCATCATTGGTGGAGTTCAGAATGCTCTTTGATTGTAGGTGAACTATAAATCCCAGCAACTACAACTCCCAAATGACAAAATCAATTTTTTTAGTGATGGTCACTCTTTGGGTTAATAGGTGCCTTGTGTCCAAATTTGGTGTCAATTCATCCACTGGTTTTTGAGTTCTGTTAATCTCACAAACAAACATGACATTTTTATTTATATAGATCAGGGGGTCCTCAAACTACGGCCCGGGGGCCGGATACGACCCTCCAAGGTCATTTACCCAGCCCTCGCTCAGGGTCAACCTAAGTCTGAAATGACTTGAAACAACAACAACAACCTCTCTCATCAGCCAAAAGCAAGTCACATTTCCCATTGAAATACTAATAAGTTTATATTTGTTAAAATTGTTCTTCATTATAATTATTGTATTGTTTTTACACTGCAAAGAAGATATGTGCAGTTTACTTACTTACTTAGGCGATCCCTCGTTGGACGAGTAAGATGGTCTTCCATTATGCGTTTCCTTGTGGGTTCGTAGGTGGCTGTGGAGCCCTATTCTTGACCCGCATCTTCTCCCAGAGTGAGGGCATTGGTTTCCAGGTGGAAGGCGGTCCCGGTCGGGGTTGGCTTGGCGCGCCTTCCTCCTGGCACGTTTCTCTCTTTCACCCTCCACTCGTGCCTCCTCGAATTCTGCAGCACTGCTGGTCACAGCTGACCTCCAGCTGGAGCGCTCAAGGGCCAGGGCTTCCCAGTTCTCAGTGTCTATGCCAGAGATTTTAAGGTTGGCTTTGAGGCCATCTTTAAATCTCTTTTCCTGTCCACCAACGTTCCGTTTTCCATTCTTAAGTTCAGAGTAGAGCAACTAGATCAATTTGGAGGGTTGAGAGTCGTTCGTTGATGCCAGTGGGTGCTTCGGTCAGATGTTTCATCAGATCATTTCTGATAGCAAAGCCAACTCCGTGCATTCTTTGGTCTTTTTCAGGCAGTCCCTTCCAGAAGAAGGTGTAGCCTCCTTTTTCTTCCTTCAGCTGTCCCTCTCCTGCTCTCCGGGTCTCCTGAAGGGCTGCTATGTCGATGTTGAAGCGTCCCAGCTCCCTTGCAATGATGGCAGTTCTGCGTTCAGGGCGTTCACTGCCACTGTTGTCCATCAGAGTCCGTACGTTCCACGTACCGAAGTTCATTTTCCTTTTTTGGCCGCAGGGTGGTGACCCCACTGGACGCGGCAGTCCAGTCAGGGATAAGAGAGGCAGACTATGTTTAGGGCACCTTTTCTAGCCCCCTCCCCATGTGGGGTGAGCAGAGTGGGTCCTCAATAGGGCTGCTCAGTCGCGGATACAGCTGCCGAACTACTCAACTGCCTCGGACCTTGAGGTAGAACGACTGAGTCCGTACCCACCGCCCATGTGCCAGTCTGTGACTAGGGGCTTCCAGATTTCACAGTCCTGCCCCCGTCGCCACTCGCTGATCGCCATGGGACTTTGGTTGGTTTGTTTTTATTTTCTTTGGAAGACGCCTGTGCGTGGGTTTTTTTAATGTGTGGAGGTCAGTGCACAGCTGATCAACACACAGTCTTCACAGAGTGAGGTTCCTCGGGTGGCATAGTTTACCAAGATGACCGTGGCTTCTCAGTCTGTTGCAGCCTTCTTCCGCCTTCGCAGCCGTTGTAACATGTGCCATGTTATCCTCCGCCTGCTCCGCCGTTGAGGTCTTTGGGTCTTCGGACTGTGCTTGGTCTGGAACCTCCCCCGCGGCCACTCCTGGGAGTGCACGACTCCAGTCGTTGTGCCTACAGGTTCATTGGAACACGCAAGCCCCCTCACCACGACAAGGTGACAGTCCATCGAGGGGGAATGCGTTCCATGTGCATAGGAATTCAGTCACATTTTTTCAAATTATAATCCGGCCCTCCAACACTTTGAGGGACTGTGACCTGGCCCTCTGTTTAAAAAGTTTGAGGACCCCTGATATAGATGATTCTACCGCTCCGGTGGGAAAGTAACAGGGCTCCTTGCAGTCATGCCGGCCACATGACCTTGGAGGTGTCTACGGACAATGCCGTCTCTTTGGGTTAGAAATGGAGATGAGCACCAACCCTTTGAGTTGTCAGGGGAAACCTTTACCTTTACCGTACATCAGGTGCATTCCTGCGCATGGAAGTCACAAACAGAATGCGAGTCTCTGCCTATTTCCTCTTGTCTCCGTCTTGTGTAACTCTGGGAAAAATACAACGGCCGACATAGTGCACCACCAGTATTCCATCGCTACCTTTCTGAAAACCTTCCTGCTTGCTTGGCGAGGCAATTAGAAAGCTGAGCGAAAACATACCTGGCGCTTGATTGACTGTAGCGCTCCCCGGAGAATCTCTCCGAGGGTCTAAATATTTCACAAGACTCCTCCAAGAACATGGAAACATGCATTACGGCGAGCAAGAGTGTAGCGGTCACCTGGGGCGTGGGCCCAGCCCCGTGGCTTCCGAGCTGAACCTCGCCGCAAGGTCAGGGCTTGAATTATACATCAGCAATTCACTTAAAAGTCTTCAGGATGGTTGTCTTAACAGCATCCCCCCGTTGCGGCCTCCGCAGAGTATCGGAAAGGCTTTCGCTTCAGCCTGTGCGGCGGAAAATGACTGGCCGGGCAAAGCTTTCCGAGATGCTGGATTTATACACAACTAGCTGTCCCCTGCCAGGCGTTGCTGTGGCCCAGTCTGGTGATCTGGAAAATAAAGCAATGAGAAAGTGTTGGTTTCTAATATATGCAATTCCTTTCTGCTTGTGAGTAAACAGTATTTCTTGTTGTTTCTTTGTCAGTGTTGATGTGGAGAGTGTCTGGTTTGCTTACTCTGGAATATGCAACATATCACAGTCCTTCTTTAAGGGTCTCTTTCAAATCTATGATACTATATCTGTGTGTGTGAGAGAGAATCATATCTATCTATCTATCTATCTATCTATCTATCTATCTATATTTATGACTGGATGGCTCTCTGTCAGGAGGGCTCTGATTACATTTTCTTGCCCTGATGAAGGGAGTTGGATTGGATGGCCTTAAGTATTTTCTGTTGGTCATGGGGGTTCTGTGTAGGACGTTTGCCCCATTTCTGTCGTTTGTGGGTTTCAGCATGCTCTTTAATTGTAGTGAACTATAAATCCCAGTAACTACAAATCCCAAATGTCAAGGTCTATTTCCTCCAAACCCCATCTGTGTTCATATTTAGGCATATGGAATTTTTGTGTCAAGTTTGGTCCAGATCCATCATTGTTTGAGTCCACAGTGCTCTCTGGATGTAGGTGAACTACAACTCCCAAACTCAAGGTCAATGCCCACCAAACCCTTCCAGTGTGTTCTGTTGGTCATGGAAGTCCTGTATGCCATGTTTGGTTGAATTCCATCATTGGTGGAGTTCAGAATGCTCTTTGATTGTAGGTGAACTATACATCCCAGTAACTACATTCATAAATACCTCCAACAGACAAGAGTTCTTTCTCCCACCCTGGATCTTCCACAATTTTCCTAGTTAAAGGTTTTCCTCTGACATGAAGTCCAGTCGTGTCTGACTCTGGGGTGTGGTGCTCATCTGCCTTTCTAAGTCGAAGAGCCAGCGTTGTCCATAGACACCTCCAAGGTCATGTGGCCGGCATGACTGCATGGAGCACCGGGGCAGCCTCCCTTGGCTGGCTCACGCTGCCCATCGGGCCTGATGGATAGCGTGAGCCAGCCAAGGGAGGGGCACTGTGTGTGTGGGGGGGGGCGCTCCTCCTCCGTGGGCCAGATAAGTGGCCTTGGTGGGCCGAAAGTGGCCCGCGGGCTGTAGTTTGAGAACCCCTGATCTAGACACTAGGCTCCTACTGATGCAAGCCAAAATCCCATTGCCTGGTGTTTTGGATTTGAAAACAGATGAGATCAAATACCTCTGAATTCAGATTCCGGATTTATCCACAGTCCAGGCAAACCCTGCTGACCCTAAGACATAGAATCCTAGAATCATAGAATCAAAGAGTTGGAAGAGACCTCATGGGCCATCCAGTCCAACCCCATTCTGCCAAGAAGCAGGAATATTGCATTCAAATCACCCCTGACAGATGGCCATCCAGCCTCTGTTTAAAAGCCTCCAAAGAAGGAGCCTCCACCACACTCTGGGCAGAGAGTTCCACTGCTGAACGGCTCTCACAGTCAGGAAGTTCTTCCTCATGTTCAGATGGAATCTCCTCTCTTGTAGTTTGAAGCCATTCTTCCATTGCGTCCTAGTCTCCAGGGAAGCAGAAAACAAGCTTACTCCCTCCTCCTCCCTGTGGCTTCCTTTCACATATTTATACATGGCTATCATATCTCCTCTCAGCCTTCTCTTCTTCAGGCTAAACATGACCAGCTCCTTAAGCTGCTCCTCATAGGGCTTGTTCTCCAGACCCTTGATCATTTGAGTCGCCCTCCTCTGGACACATTCCAGCTTAGAGTCAATATCTCTCTTC
>NW_026847882.1:4460830-4475268 GCF_025583915.1 Anolis sagrei ordinatus
TTTAGAGTTTTTTAATACCGGTAGCCAGATTTTGTTCATTTTCATGGTCTCTTCCTTTCTGTTGAAATTGTCAACATCAATTTGTTTCAAATCAATTCGTTTTGAGTGGAGGACATAAATTGGACTGTTAGGTGTCTTGCGTCCAAATTTGGTGTCAATCCCCCCAGTGGTTTTTGAGTTCTGATGGTAGCACGAACTAACATTACATTTTTATTTATATAGATGTCGGGTTTTCTTAGCTTGTTGTTGTTCATTCGTTCAGTCGTCTCCGACTCTTCGTGACCTCATGGACCAGCCTACGCCAGAGCTCCCTGTCGGCCGTTACCACCCCCAGCTCCCTCAAGGTCAGTCCAGTCACTTCAAGGATGCCATCCATCCATCTTGCCCTTGGTCGGCCCCTCTTCCTTTTGCCTTCCACTTTCCCCAGCATAATTGTCTTCTCTAGGCTTTCCTGTCTCCTCATGATGTGGCCAAAGTACTTCAACTTTGTCTCTAGTATCCTTCCCTCCAGTGAGCAGTCGGGCTTTATTTCCTGGAGGATGGACTGGTTGGATCTTCTCGCAGTCCAAGGCACTCTCAGCACTTTCCTCCAACACCACAGCTCAAAAGCATCGATCTTCCTTCGCTCAGCCTTCCCTAAGGTCCAGCTCTCACATCCGTAGGTTACTACAGGGAATTTCTTTCTTAGCTAAGGCCAGGCAAACAAGGTTAAGCCTCAGCCAGGCAGAAGCGGATCCTAAGGTTGTTGGATTTTCCCCTTCTGTTCTATCTCCTTGTATTTATTTTTCCGTCCAAAAGAGTCCAACACTTCCCTCTGACGGCAGAAGGGTGTCTCTGCAGCCCTCAATGCACAGAGTGTGTCGCATTGCAAAGAGCCCTCCCAAGACTGGATCCAGCCTTCCTTCTCGGCAGGTTCTTTCCTGCAGGTGCCTCTCAATGCTCTCATTTCCTCCCCTGAAAGCCTCAAATTACCCTAAAAGCATCCTTTAATGACTCTACCGCTGTTAATTTCTCGCATGAAGCCGGGAGGAAGAGAAACCTAGAGTTCAATCAGATAATTATTGAATTCTTATCATACTAAAACAGAAGTCAAGCTAAAGCAGTGGTTCTCAACCTTCCTCATGCCCCGACCCCTTCATACAGTCCCTCATGTTGTGGTGACCCCTAACCATAACACAGTTTTTAACCATAACCATAACATTATTTTTGTTGCCACTTCGGAACTGTAATTTTGCCACTGTTACGAATTGTAATGCAAATATCGGATTTGCTAGATGTATTTTCATTCACTGGACCAAATTTGCCACAAATACCTGATGCACGCAAATTTGAATACTGGTGGGGTTGGGGAGGTTGATGTTGCCATCTGGGAGTTGTAGTTGCTGGGTTTTGTAGTTCACCTACAATTCAGGAGCATTTTGAACTCCACCAAGGATGGAATTGAACTTGGCACACAGAACTTCCATGACCAACAGAAAATACTGGAAGGGTTTGGTGGGCTTTGACCTTGAGTTTTGGAGTTGTAGTTCACCTACATCCAGAGAGCACTGTGGACTCAAACAATGATGGCTCTGGACCAAACTTGGCATGAATCCTCAATATGCCCAAATGTGAACACTGCTGAAGTTTGGTGAAAATAGACCTTGATATTTGGGAGTTGTATTTGCTGGGATTTATAGTTCACCTACAATCCAGGAGCATTTTGAACTCCACCAAGGATGGAATTGAACTTGGCACACAGAACTCCCATGACCAACGGAAAATACTGGAAGGGTTTGGTGGACATTGACCTTGAGTTTTGGAGTTGTAGTTCACCTATTTCCAGAGAGCGTTGTGGACTCTGGACCTAACTTGGCATGAATGCTCAATATGCCCAAATGTAAACACTGGTGGAATTTGGGGGAAACAGACTTTACCATCTGGGAGTTATGGTTGGTGGGATGTATAGTTCACTTAGAGTCAAAGAGCATCTTGAACCCAACCAACAATAAAATTGGGCCAAACTTCCCACACAGAACCCCCATTACCAACAGAAAATACTGTGTTTTCTGATGGTCTTTGGCGACCCCTCTGACACCCCCTCATGACTCTCCCAGGGGTCCCGACCCCCAGGTTGAGAAACACTGATCTAAAAGGAAGCAGGCCAAGGGCGTGTCTGTATGGGGGTGGGTCAAAAAGTTACGCCTCCATCGCTCTAATTTTGATTTATTTCACAGCTATTTATTTATTTACGGTATTTATATTCCGCCCTTCTCACCCCGCAGGGGATTTAGGGCGGATTATAATGTACATATACATGGCAAACATTCAATGCCATAAACACACAACATATATAGACAGACACTCAGAGGCTATTTAACATTCCAGCTTTTTCATGAGGGTATTCTGGCCACCAGGGGAGCTGTCACTTCACCGTCCATTTGTGACACTAATGAAGTACTTCCTCATTCTTTGCATGCTTGCTGGATATTTTTATGGCATCATAAATTAGCCTCACCACATAAGCGGTACCTAAATTTCCTACTTGACAGATGCAACTGTCTTTCGGGCTGCGAAGGTCGACAGCAAGCTACACAAATTGGTCGGAAGCTCACTCCGACCTGGGCTGGCTTCAAACTTGTGACTTTGTGGTCAGTAGTAATCTTAATGTAGCTGGTGGAGTTTGGGGAAATAGACCTTGACATTTGGGAGTTGTACTTGCTGGGATTTATAGTTCACTTATAATCAAAGAGCCTTCTGAACCCCACCAACAACAAAATTGGGCCAAACTTCCCACACAGAACTCCCATGACCAATAGAAAATCCTGTGTTTTCTGATGGTTTTTGCGACCCCTCGATACCCCCTAGCAACCCCACCAGGGGTCCCGACCCCCAGGTTGAGAAACGCTGCTCTAGGGGTTTTGGACTCCAACTCCCACAATTCCTAACAGCAGGTAGGCTGCTAGGAATTGTGGGAGTTGGAGTCCAAAACACCTAGAGGGCCAAAGTTTGCCCAAGGCTGGTTTGTTGCCATTTCTTCCACCTCCTGGCTCCCTTTCCGCCTCTTCTCCTGCCAACCCGAACCTCTTGACTTATTTGTAGATGGCCACATTAACTTCAGGCAGGGAGCCCCCAATTTTAGCATATTTAATAGTGAGGGAAACGCATTTTTAATGCGCCAGGCAGCTACTGCCATGGAAGGCTGATGGACCAGGAAGAGCCATTTCTGGAAACACAAAGTCTCTCGCTGCCGTTTGACACCAATACGAAAGCAAGCCAGGCAACAAGGTAGAGAAGCTGAGCTTTAAAAATAGCCAACCTAGAGGACAGTCTTCTGAATATTATTGAGCAGGAACTATATTTACAGTAACACCTTCCTAATGGCGCAACCCCTGAATGCAGTTCCTCATTTGTGGTGACCCCCAACCATAACATTATTTTCGTTGCTACTTCATAATTGTCATTTTGCTCCTGTCATGAATCGTCACGTAAATATCCGATATGCAGGATGTATTTTCAGTCACTGGGCCAAATTTGGCACAAATTTGCCCAAATATGAATGCTTGTGGGGTTGTGGGGGGATTGGTTTTGTCATTTGGGAGTTGTAGTTGCTGGGATTTATAGCTCACCTACAATCAAAGAGCATTCTGAACCCCACCAAACAATGATGTATCTGGACCAAGCTTGGCACAAATACTCAATATGCCCAAATGTGAACACTGATGGGGTTTTGGGGAAATAGACCTTGACATTTGGGAGTTGTAGTTGTTGGGATTTATAGTTCACCTACAATCAAAGGGCATTCTAAGCTCCACCAAATATGGAACTGAACCAAACTTGGCACACAGATTTCCCAACAGAAAATACTGGAAGGTTTTGTTGGGCGTTGACCTTGAGTTTGGGAGTTGTAGTTCACTGACAGCCAGAGAGCACTGTGGACTCAAAACAATGATGCATCTAGACCAAGCTTGGCACAAATACTCAATATGCCCAAATGTGAACACTGGTGGAGTTTGGGGGAAACAGACCTTGACATTTGGGAGTTGTAGTTGCTGGGATTTATAGCTCACCTACAATCAAAGAGCATTCTAAACCCCACCAAACAATGATGTATCTGGACCAAGCTTGGCACAAATACTCAATATGCCCAAATGTGAACAGGGATGGAGTTTGGGGAAAATAGACCTTGACATTGGGGAGTTGTAGTTGCTGGGATTTATAGCTCACCTACAATCAAAGAGCATTCTGAACCCCACCAAACAATTACGTCTCTGGACCAAGCTTCGCACAAATACTCAATATGCCCAAATGGGAACACTGATGGAGTTTGGGGAAAATAGACCTTGACATTGGGGAGTTGTAGTTGCTGGGATTTATAGCTCACTACAATCAAAGAGCATTCTGAACCCCACCAAACAATGATGGATCTGGACCAAGCTTCGCACAAATACTCAATATGCCCAAATGGGAACACTGATGGAGTTTGGGGAAAATAGACCTTGACATTTGGGAGTTGTAGTTGCTGGGATTTATAGCTCACCTACAATCAAAGAGCATTCTGAATCCCACCAAACAATGATGGATCTGGACCAAGCTTGGCACAAATACTCAATATGCCCAAATGTGAACACTGATGGAGTTTGGGGGAAACAGACCTTGACATTTGAGAGTTGTAGTTGCTGGGATTTATAGCTCACTACAATCAAAGAGCATTCTGAACCCCACCAATGATGAAATTGGGCCAAACTTCCCACTTTGAACCATCCCTGCCTTGAGCCTCCCTCCAGCCTTGCATGCTCTCCCTCGCCCATACATGCGCACCATGCTCCCATGCGCCAAGCACGCCTGCTCTCCCCTCCTTGATTGGATTCTCAGATTCAGCCCTCCCCTTGGCCGAGAGGCCCGCCAATCACAGCAAAGGAGGGCTTTTGGTGGGAGAAATCATTGTTTCCAAAAAGGAAGAGAAAAACAGGCAAAGAGATCTTCAGCGTTCTCTGCCAAAGGGGTTCCTCAGACCATCAAAAATATATGTTTTCTGATGGTCTATGGCCGTGATGGTGAACCTATGACACGCGTGTCAGCACTGACACGCATGGCTATTTTTGATGACACACAGACATATGCGGCCACATACAGAGAAATACACCTTATAAGAGCCAATCTAATTCCATCCTTAAATTTGTAAAAGGCTCTGCAAATTTAACATCTGCACGCTTGAGCATTGTTCACTCCATAACTTAGCACGTATTATACATTTTTCTTATTTGAACTATAAATATTGCAAAATTATGGGTTTTTTTCTCGAAGTGACACTCTACCCAAGTTATGCTCAGGGTTTTGGCAAATTTTGACGCACCAAGCTCAAAAGATTGCCCATCACTGGTCTATGGTGACCCCTCCTCACGACCATCCCAGGGGTCCTGACCCCCAGGTTGAGAAATGCTGCAGTAACAGATCTGCATGTATTGTCGAAGGCTTTCATGGCTGGAATCACTAGGTTCTTGTGGGTTTTTTCGGGCTATAGAGCCATGTTCTGGAGGCATTTCTCCTGACGTTTCGCCTGCATCTATGGCAAGCATCCTCAGAAGTAGTGAGGATACCTCTGAGGATGCTTGCCATAGATGCAGGCGAAACGTCAGGAGAAATGCCTCTAGAACATGGCTCTATAGCCCGAAAAAACCCACAAGAACCTAGATCTGCATGTGTTTCATAGGGAACATGTTGAAGTTGGGGCAAGACTGGACTGCAGTAAGCATTAGACATGAATGACCTGTTTTCCTTCTCCGGCTTTAATAATTGAGAATGATGCACATGCTTCCCACTGCAGTCTCCACAAGCGCCTCTATGCTCTGTTTGGGTTCATATTTTGGACGACGGGCACAATTCTTGCTACCAACCAGGAGGGAAAGCACAATTTTGCAACTTTCCCTCCTCCAAACCCAACCTTCTGCAAACACGCAGTGCCACTACCCTTCTGGAGAAGTCACTCGGCAAGGCCGTCTCTCTCTCATGTCGATTCCAAAGGGACAGCCGGGCTATTCTGTCGCAGCAGAAATAACAACGAAGGCTTGCCGCACTTTAAGGAGAAATTTATTATGGCGGAAAAAGGCTGCGATGCAGCAAAATGCCGCCGTGGATTTGTTAGGGTTGTAAAAGGGCTCGGAGGAAGGCAGCGGCAAACCTCTTCTGAACCAATCCGACAATAGCTTGCCCTTAGGGTTGCCACAGGTCAGAAGCAACTTGAAGGCACACAACAATAACAACAACCAAAGGCGCCCCACGTCTTATGGGAGCTCTTCCTCCCACGTCTGGCATCATTATCTCAGCATCACAGTCAAAGCAACCCAAGCCATCCTTCGTAGCACCAACTTTGTGGCTCTTTCTTTCCTTCCTCCAGTTCCCTCATACACCTTCTCCCACTCTTTTCTTTTCTCTCTTTCCTGCTCCCTCCCTCTCTCTTTCCTCTTTCCTTTCATCTTTTTCCTCTTTCCTCTTTCGCCTTCCTTCCTTTCTTCTCACTTTCCTCTTTCCCCTTCCTTCCTTTCTTCCTTCCTTTCTTCTTTTTCCTCTTGCCCCTTCCTTCCTTTCTCTCTCTCCTCTTTCCCCTTCCTTCCTTCCTTCCTTTTCCTCTTTCCCTTTCCTTCCTCTCTCTTTCATCTTTCCCCTTCCTTCCTTCCTTCCTTCCTTCCTTCCTTCCTTCCTTCCTTCCTTCCTTCCTCTCTCTTTTCTCTTTTCCCTTCCTTCCTTCATCTCTCTTTCCACTTCCTTTCTCTATTTTTCTTCTTTCCCCTCCCTCCCCACTTCCTTCTTTCATTTATTCCTTGCTTTTCCTCTTCCCCTTCTTTCTCTCTTTCATCTTTCCCCTTCCTTCCTTCCTTCCTTCCTTCCTCTTGCCCCTTCCTTCCTTTCTCTCTCTCCTCTTTCCCCTTCCTTCCTTCCTTCCTTTTCCTCTTTCCCTTTCCTTCCTCTCTCTTTCATCTTTCCCCTTCCTTCCTTCCTTCCTTCCTTCCTTCCTTCCTTCCTTCCTTCCTCTCTCTTCTCTTTTCCCTTCCTTCCTTCATCTCTCTTTCCACTTCCTTTCTCTATTTTTCTTCTTTCCCCTCCCTCCCCACTTCCTTCTTTCATTTATTCCTTGCTTTTCCTCTTCCCCTTCTTTCTCTCTTTCATCTTTCCCCTTCCTTCCTTCCTTCCTTCCTTCCTTCCTTCCTTCCTTCCTTCCTTCCTTCCTTCCTTCTCTTTTCTCTTTCCTCTTTCCTTCCGGCTCCCTTCCCTCCCTCCGTTCTCTTTCACCCTTCCTTCCTTTCTCCTCCTCTTTCTCCTCCTTCTTCCTCTTCTTTCCTCTTCCCCTTCTTCTTCCTCTCTTTTCCTTTTCCCTTCCTTCACCTCTCTTTCCCCTTCCTTTCTCTATTTTGCTTCTTTCATCTTCCCCCTCCTTCTTCTCTCTCTTCCTCCTTCCTTCCCTCTCTGCCTCTCCTCCTCCTTCCTTTCTCTTCCCCCTTCCTATCTCCTTCTTTCTTTTTTCCCCATTTCCTCCCTCTTTCTTTCCTTTCTCTCCCCCTTTCTCTTCTCTGTTTTCCTATCCCTTTCTTTCTTTCTTTCTTTCTTTCTTTCTTTCTTTCTTTCTTTCTTTCTTCACTTCTTTCTTCCCTCCCTCCTCTTTCTTTCCCTTTCTTTTCTTTTTCTTCTTCTCCCTCCTCCCTTCTTTCCTTCTCCCTTCCTCCTTCCTTCCTTCCTTCCTTCCTTCCTTCCTTCCTTCTTCTTCCTTCCTTCCTTCCTTCCCCTCATACACATGTCACCTAGCAACACCCAATCGGCTTCAGCCTTTCTTTCCCAGTGACATCACAGAGGGACACTTCACCTAGCAGCAACTGATCCATCTAGATACAGCAGACATGGGCAAACTTTGGTCCTCCCTCCAGGCGTTTTGGACCCCAACTCCCACAATTCCTAACAGCCTCGGCCCCTTTCCTTCCCCCCCCCCCCTTTTACTGCTCTGGTTTTAGAGGTTTTTTTAATACTGGTGGCCAGATTTTGTTCATTTTCATCATTTCCTCTTTTCTGTTGAAATTGTCCACATGCTTCTTGTAGATTTAAAAAATCTAGAATCAGGACAGTAAACAAAGAGCAACACTCAGAAAACAGGGGAATTCCAGACAGGAAACAGGAGAATTCCAGGGAGGGCCAGCTAACATCTCCCAAAAAAGGATTCCCCCCAGTCAGGAAGCAGCCAGACCTTGAAGCTGCAAGGCTATTCAATTTTAATGAAGGTGGCCAATTGCATCTTGATGAAGGGCTAGAAGGCAGGATCATCAAGTTTGCAGACGACACAAATTTGGAGGGATAGCCAAGACTCCAGAGGACAGGAGCAGGATTCAAAACAATCTTGACAGATTAGAGAGATAATGGACCCAAACTAACAAAATGAAGTTCAACGGGGACAAATGCAAGATACTCCACTTAGGCAGAAAAAACGAAATGCAAAGACACAGAATGGGGGACGATGAGGCCTGGCTTGAGAGCAGTATGTGTGAAAAAGAACTTGGAGTCCTCGTGGACAACAAGTTAAGCATGAGACAGGAATGTGATGTGGCGGCAAAAAAAGCCAATGGGATTCTGGCCTGCATCAATAGGAGCATAGTGTCTAGATCTAAGTAAGGGGATGAGAGAAAGGGCCTTCTCGGTGGTGGCCCCCCGGCTGTGGAACGACCTCCCTGCTGACATCAGACAGGCGCCCTCCCTTCTGTCCTTCCGTAAGAGCCTGAAGACCTGGCTATTTGAGAAGGCATTCAACTGAGCGCTACGGCAACTGGTAATTGACAACTGGAACGGAATACGGATTACGATATTGGTTATGATTCTATGATGTGACGGAGCGGATTATTTAGTGTAACTAGATTATAGTGTATTATTGTTGTATTGATTTCCTGTTTTGCCCTTTTTGTAAACTGTTTTTATATGTTGTGCACCGCCGCGAGTCGCCCTAGGGCTGAGAGCGGCGGTCAATAAATGCAGTAAATAAATAAATAAATAAATAAATGCTACCCATGCTCTATTCTGCTTTGGTTAGACCACACCTGGAATATTGTGTCCAATTCTGGGCACCACAATTCAAGAGAGATATTGACAAGCTGGAATGTGTCCAGAGGAGGGCGACTCAAATGCTCAAGGGTCTGGAGAACAAGCCCTATGAGGAGCGGCTTAAGGAGCTGGGCATGTTTAGCCTGAAGAAGAGAAGGCTGAGAGGAGATATGAGAGCCATGTATAAATATGTGAGAGGAAGCCACAGGGAGGAGGGAGCAAGCTTGTTTTCTGCTTCCCTGGAGACTAGGACGCAATGGAACAATGGCTTCAAACTACAAGAGAGGAGATTCCACCTAACATGAGGAAGAACTTCCTGACTGTGAGAGCCCGTTCAGCAGTGGAACTCTCTGCCCCGGAGTGTGGTGGAGGCTCCTTCTTTGAAGCTTTTAAACAGAGGCTGGATGGCCATCTGTCAGGGGTGATTTGAATGCAACATTCCTACTTCTTGGCAGAATGGGGTTGGACTGGATGGCCCATGAGGTCTCTTCCAACTTTTTGATTCAGACAGGAGTTCATTTTCCCACCCTGGACATTCCACAGATATATAAATCCCACTTGCCTAGTTTCCAATATACCTCACAATCTCTGAGGATGCCTGCCAGAGATGTGGGCGAAATGTCAGGAGAGAATGCTTGTGGAACATGGCCAGGCAGCCCAGAAACCTCACAACGACCCAATCAAACACACTCCTGCAACAGCAACATCTATTACTCATGCAACTTGCTTTGTGGATTTTGTTTCCTATAGAGATTAATTTAACAGGCAGCCTTTTGTTGTAATGACGTCGTACCTGACTCTACGCACACATGACATGTTGTGCCTGAGCATTTCCTTTTTCTAATTGGAGGGTGGGGGGTAAGATCACGTATGCAATGTAAAAACACGCATGCACCGACACCCCTTGCCTGGGCCTCTCCATGCTCAGGCTACAATTCAAAGCTGCCCGCGGCTGATAAAAGGCTTTGAGGGCGAGCCGTGGAGTATCTTCTCTTGCACATTGAAGGTGTTCTCAGAACATGAATCCTTGGAACGCCAGACCTGCCTTCTCCATCCACCCAGCAGAAGACTTCACCAAGAAAAACCCTGCAAGTGGTTCACCACAGGTCACATTATGTCTGTATGTGCCTGGGGTGTCCACTTACACCAATGGTTCTCAATCTTCCTAATGCCACGACCCCTTAATACAGGTCCTCATGTTGTGGTGACCCCCAACCATAACGTTATTTTCATTGCTACTTCATAACTGTAATTTTGCTACTGTTATGAATGTAAATAATGTAAATATCTGATATGCAGGATGTATTTTCAGTCCCTGGACCAAATCTGGCACAAATACCCGATACGCCCAAAATTTGAATACTGGTGGGGTTGGGGGTGATTGATTTTGTCATTTGGTAATGCTGGAATTGCTGGGTTTTATAGTTCACCTTAAATCAAAGAGCCTGCTGAACTCTTTGGGGCTGACAGCGGAAGCTCACGCCGCTCCCCGGAATCGAACCTGAGACCTTTCGATCAACAAGCTCAGCAGCTCAGCGCTTTAACCCACTGCTCCACCAGGGGCTCCCTTGGAGAAAATAGACCTTGCCATTTGAGAGTTGTAGTTGTTGGGATTTATAGTTCACTTTAATTCAAAGAGCCTTCTGAACTCCATCAATGATGGAATTGAATCAAACATGGCACACAGAACTCCCATGGCCAACAGAAAATACTGGAAGGGTTTGGTGGGCATTGACCTTGAGTTTGGAGTTGTAGTTCACCTACTCCAGACAGCACTGTGGACTCAAACAATGATGGATCTGGACCAAACTTGGCACGAATACTCAATATGCCCAAATGTGAACACTGGTGGAGTTTGGGGAAAGTAGACCTTGACATTTGGGAGTTGTAGTTTACTCACCACCCCCCCCCCCCCAAGTACTTATAGTTCTGCCAAGGGCAAGGGCACCAGACTACACAGCAAGGATCAAGTCTTGGTCACATTGCCAAAGCACTGACAATAACAAGGACCCCACGAGGCTTTTGGGAAACGGCTGGACCTTGGGACTTCTGCCCTCCATGAGAGTTATAGTTTCCCAAAGACCAAGCTATGGATCTTGTTACCAGTCAACTCAGCGCCCATCTGCTAACCTTAACCAGGGAAAAATGACTTTCTGCTTGCTTGCTTTGAACTGCAAGCCACCTCCATTTCCACAAACTTTCTCCAGAACCATGGGACTCCAAGTTTTCAATTAAAATCAATTCCTCTATTAAATATACTTGGGATGTGGGACAAAGATGGGGTTTTGTTGCCATGAAATGCTTATGATTTGAATGTATGTATCTTGCTGTGTAGTATGGTCTATTCCCCCTTGACCCTTGACCCACAAATGATGTGACCAGGAACTGCCTGAGGGAGAACCTCTGCATCTCCCAAGACTCGCCTTCGATTAATTCACCCTGCATGGAACCATAGCCATAATGGCCCCTCCCCATTCTCTGAGCATGTCTGATGGGATAAGGGGACTTATGGACGCTCGGAATAAAAAGATTGTATTTGCATAAGGCATCGTTGATCCCCCCTGAGGTCCGATGCCGAAATAGTCATTCATATCCCCCCCAAAGCTCATCAAGGGACAGGAAGACTTCTGTTTCATAAATCACACCCTGCCAGCGAGGACAAAAGCCTCGTATTCCAGCTGGCAGATGACTCGTAAGCCCATCATTTCCCTTCCCATTGTCAAGGTTCGTCCCGCCTCCTGGTCTCTGATTGGTCCATCTTCGGAAGCGCTAGGAAGGCACTGATTGGCCTCCCAGAGACAGCAGAGCTTGCTGATTGGTCCGGAGGCGAGGCGGGCCGCCAAGCCTCCTCCCAGCTGTTCTGCCGCCAGCCAATCAGCGCGAAGCCGGCCGGCAATGGGCGGGCGGGAGTTTTATTTATTTATTTATTTATTTGCTTTGCTTATATACCGCTGTATCTCAAGCCTGAAGGCGACTCACAGCGGTTCACAAACAGTAAAAACAGTGTTTTTGCTATAAAAATGCTTGGAAACTTTGTACTGGCATGCTTGCGGTGGAATGATTCCTGCAATACATCTGATATCAGCTGAATCGCTAAATAAACGCCTCGGTCGCTGGACTTCTTCTGCTTTGCTGAGGTCTTATTATTTTAATATTCCTCGCGGCTCTGATTGGCTCCCGCTGGCCTCACCAAGGTTCAAGGGCCCTTTTGAGCGGTCCTCAGGGATCTCCTCCGCTGGGGAGACCCTCCCAAAGGAGCTCGATATCATCTCCATTCCCAAGCTGCCCTTTCCTGCCCACTTTTAATAAGAAATTCAATGGTTGTGGGGTCGAGCAGGTGTCCCCCAACAAGGCCTTCTGTGAACGACCCTCTAGGAAGGACTGGGGCCACTGCAAAACAGTGCCTCCAAGACCCATTCCTGCGAGGCGTCCCAGAAGGATACTGTGGTCGACGGTATCGAAGGCTGTGGAGAGGTCCAGCAGAACCAGCAGGGACACGCTCCCCCTGTCTAGCTCCTGGAGTAGATCATCAACTAAGGCGACCAAGGCTGTCTCGGTTCCATGTCCCGGCCTAAAACCAGACTTTGCTGGGTCCAGATAATCAGTGTCTTCCAAGAATACCGGGAGTTGTGAGGCCACCACACATTCCAGGACTTTGCCCAAAAAGTGTAGATTGGAAACAGGCTGATAGTTGACCAATTGAGGGGGGTCCATTGATGGTTTCTTCAACAGCGGTTTTATCAGCTTGTTTTAAGCTTGCTGGAATATTGCCTTCCCGAAGGGAAGGGCATTAACCACCACCTTAACCCACCCTGCCCCTCAAAGGCCAGGATGGGCAGGGGTCTAGGATGCATGTGGTCGCCCTCATCCCTCCATGTATCTTGTCCACATCCTTGGGTTTCACCAATTGAAATGAATCCATCAAAATCGGACAAGTAGACCACAAAGAAAGACCCCCATGCATGATAGATCTGAACCAAACTTGGCACACAGAACCTCCATGACCAACAGAAAATACTGGAGGGGTTTGGGAGGAATTCACAGTAATAAGATCCTAGTGTTGCAAGAGACCTCCAAGATCCATCCAGTCCAACCTCCTTCTGCCATAAGGGAAAAACACAAAGCACTCCTAACAGATGACTATAGAGACTCCGCTTATTATTATTGTTGTTGTTGTTATTATTATTATTATTAGTAGTAGTAGTAGTAGTAGTAATAGAATCCTAGAGTAGGAAGACACCTCCAAGGGCCATCCAGTCCAACCTCCTTCTGGCATAAGGGAAAAGCACAATCAAAACACTCCTAACAGATGACTATAGAGAGTAATAGAATCCTAGAGTAGGAAGACACTTCCAAGGGCCATCCAGTCCAACCTCCTTCTGCCATAAGGGAAAAACACAATCAAAACACTCCTGATAGATTTAGTCTCTCCTTAATAATAATAATAATAATAATAATAATAATAATAATAATAATAATAATAATAATATCCTGGAGTAGGAATAAACCTCCAGGAGCCATCCAATCCAACCTCCAACCTCCTTCTGCCATTCAGACTATCAACCTCCATGACCAACAGAAAATACTGGAGGGGTTTGGGACAGTAATAAGATCCTAGTGTTGCAAGAGACCTCCAAGGTCCATCCAGTCCAACCTCCTTCTGCCATAAGGGAAAAACACAAAGCACTCCTAACAGATGACTATAGAGACTCCACTTATTATTATTATTATTGTTATTATTATTATTATTATTATTATTATTATTATTATTAGTAGTAGTAGTAGTAGTAATAGAATCCTAGAGTAGGAAGACACCTCCAAGGGCCATCCAGTCCAACCTCCTTCGGGCATAAGGGAAAAGCACAATCAAAACACTCTTGATAGATTTAGACTCTCAATAACAATAATAATAATAATAATAATAATAATAATATTCTGGAGTAGGAAGAAACCTCCAGGAGCCATCCAGTCCAACCTCCAACCTCCTTCTGCCATTCAGACTATCAATAATAATAATAATAAAAATAATAATAGAATCCTGGGTTAGTCTGGTGGTATGGAAAATAAAGTAATGAGAAGCAGCCAGGGTTCGAAGCTGCAAGGCTTTTCAGTGATATTCATGCTGGCCAAAACACTAAAAAAAGCCTCTTTGAAACAAAGCCTGGATGGCCATCTGTCGGGAGTGCTTTGAATGTGTTTTTCTTGCTTCTTGACAGAATTGGGTTGGTCTGGATGGCCCATCAGGTGTCTTCCAGCTCTAGGATTCTCTGGTTCTATATTCTTCCCTTCGCTAGTTCCCCTGCCTGCCCGCCCTCCCTCCTTCCTTCCTTCCTTCCTTCCTTCCTTCCTTCCTTCCTTCCTTCCTTCCTTCCTTCCTTCCT
>NW_026847882.1:4475940-4559401 GCF_025583915.1 Anolis sagrei ordinatus
TCCAGACAGCAAACAACCAGGGCCAGCTAGTCACCTCCCAACAAAGGACTCCACCAAGCAGTAAGCAGAGGAAAACTCAGAAAACAGGGGAAATCCAGATAGCAAACAACCAGGGCCAGCTAATCATCTCCCACCAAGCAGTAAGCAGCCAGACCTTGAAACTGCAAGGCCATTCAATGCTAATCAAGGTAGCCAATGGCAACATTCCCACTTGCTCCAAACAGACAAGAGTTCTTTTTTTTTCTCCCACCCTGGACATCATTCCACAGATATATAAACCCCACTTGCCGAGATTCCAACAGGACTCACAACCTCTGAGGATGCCTGCTATAGATGTAGGCAAAACGTCAGGAGAGAATGCTTCTAGAACATGGCCATATAGCCCGAAAAACCTACAGCAACCCCGTGATTCCAGCCATGAAAGCCTTAGACAACAACACCAACAATAATAATAATAATACCACCAGCAAGCAGCAGAACATTAAATGCCTACAGGAAAAGATGAGCATATGTTGGAGTTTACAAGTATCTAAATATGAAGTTAGTTAAAAGACCACCATCCCCTTTCCTGGATGTTTCTACACCGTACAATTAATGCAGTTTAACACCACTTTAGCTGCCAGGGATCATGGGAGTTGTAGTTTTGCAAGTGCTTATCCTTCTCTGCCAAAAAGTGTTGGGAGGACCTAATCAAAGTACAACTCCAAAGATTCAACAACATTGAGCCATGGCAGTTCAAGTGGTACCAAACTGCATTAATTCAACAGTGTAGATGGGCCATGTATGGCTTTCGTTAGAGGTCTTTCCGGCTACTCACTCTCCACTGAAAGCAAGGCATGGTGGCCTCTTCTTCTTCTCCTTCCTGGGCCCTTCACTGCAGACCGTCTCCAGCCATGAATACGCTCCCAGTCCCAGTTATCACAAACTGGGGCACACCTTTATCCAGCAGAGCCTCTGGTCTAAACTGGGAGGATTCCTGGCCTCTGGGAAAGTGAGATTACAGCAAAGGCACGGACGCCTCGGCCGTAATCAGCCTTATCGCAGGAGGCACGACATGCAGCTGTTGGCCTGAGCAAAGTGAGTCTAAGGGTGAGGCTACACTGCAGAATTAATGCAGTTTGACATCACTTTACTTGCCATGGCTCAATACTATAGGATCCCGGGAGCTGTAGTTGGGAGAAGAAGGCTGAGCCACGGCACTTGGAAGTGGTGATGCCAAACTGCATTAATTCTGTAGTGCAAAGTCTGGTTGATACATCTTCTGGCAGGCTTACCCAAATCGTAAATTTACATAAATTTACATTCTATCGATATAAATAAAAATGTAATGTTTGTTTGTGGGATTAACAGAACTCAAAAACCACTGGACGAATTGCCACCAAATTTGGACACAAGACACCCAACAACCCAATGTATGTCCTTCACTCAAAAAAATTGATTTTCTCATTTGGGAGTTTTATTTGCTGGGATTTATAGTTCAGCTACGATCAAAGAGCATTCTGAACACCACCAACGATGGTACTGAACCAAACTTGGCATACAGTTCTCCCATGACCAACAGAAAATACTGTAAGGGTTTGGTGGGCAGTGTCCTTTGGATTTGGAGTTGTAGTTCACTTCCATCCAGAGATCACTGTGGACTCTAAACAATGATGGATCTGGACCAAACTTGGCACAAATACTCAATATGCCAAAATGTGAACACTGGTGGAGTTTGGGGAAAATAGAATCTTGACACTTGGGAGTTGTAGTTGCTGGGATTTATAGTTCACCTACAATCACAGAGCATTCTGAATCCCACCGATGATAGAATTGGGCCAAACCTCCCACACAGAACCCCCATGTGGGCCACAGCAACGCATGGCAGGGGACGGCTAGTCAGTATATAATTTTACTCTGTGCACTATGCAGTTGAATACATGTAAAAAATAAAGGTTTCCCCTTGATATTAAGTCTAGTTGACTTAAATGTCAAGAGAGAATGCTTCTGGAACACTGCCAGACAGCCTGGAAAAACTCACAGAAACCCAATTTTCCATGTATTTTCTTTCCCTTGAGGACTAGGAACCTTCTTTTAAATAGCATTCAGAGCGGATTCCTGGTTCCTTGCCCTCG
Source organism: Anolis sagrei ordinatus (assembly GCF_025583915.1). Taxonomy (NCBI): domain Eukaryota; kingdom Metazoa; phylum Chordata; class Lepidosauria; order Squamata; family Anolidae; genus Anolis; species Anolis sagrei. The sequence continues at coordinate 4,478,055 of NW_026847882.1, forward strand.
CTTCCACACTAAAAAACCACACACTTGGTAGGATTCATAGCATTGTCACAGTTTGCAGGGAGAGGCGGGTAATAAAATTATTATTATTATTATTATTATTATTATTATTATTATTATTATTATTATTTGAAACACAACAAGATGAGTCCACAGCAGACACTCTGCTGGCTGTTGAATTGGATCCCACGTCGGACACTTCCCAAGTGTCTAGGACTGTGTGAAGTATCGGCAAATAATGCGTGCAGATCCCAGTAAGGTGGCCTTCTGCAGCTGGCAGGTGGTAATTTTGTCAGCTCCGATTGTGTTTAAGTACAGGCCAAGATCTTTAGGCACTGCACCCAGTGTGCCGATCCCCACTGGGACCACCTTTACTGGTTTGTGCCAGAGTCTTTGCAGTTCGATTTTTTAAATCCTCATATTGTGTCAGCTTTCCCAGTTGTTTCTCTTCAATCCTGCTGTCACCTGGGATTGCGACATCGACGAGCCATACTTTGTTTTTTAACACGATTGTGAGGTTGGGAGTGTTGTGCTCCAAAACTCTGTCTGTCTGAATCTGGAAGTCCCAGAATATCTTGACGTGTTCATTCTCTGTAACTTTTTCAGGCTTGTGATCCCACCAGTTCTTTGTCGCAGGAAGATGGTCTTTGTGGCACAAGTTCCAATGAATCATCTGAGCAACAGTGTTGTGCCTCTGCTTGGAGTCTGTCTGCGCAATCTTCTTGCAGCAGCTGAGGATGGGATCTAATGTTTCATCTGCTTCCTTTTATTTATTTTTATTTATTATTCGAACGTATATGCGGCCACTCCCCTGGGGCTCGGAGTGGCTTACAAGAATAGCTAAAATCTAACAAAATTTTAAAGCAATTTAAAACAGTTTAAAAACAACACTATCAAACATTAAAAGCCTGTCGAAACAGGTATGTCTTACACGCCCTGCGGAAAGCTGGTAAGTCCCGCAAGTCACGGACTTCAGGTGGCAGAGTGTTCCAGAGTGATGGTGCTGTAAAGGCTCTGTGTCTGGTTGCTGTTAGACGCAAGGTCTTGACACTGGGGACTTCCAATAGATCTTGGTCCTCAGGACGGAGGGATCTCTGGGGTTGGGAGGGGGTGAGGCGGTCCCTCAGGTACATCGGCCCCAGACCATGTAAGGCCTTCAAGGTGAGTCCCATCCCTTTGAAAGTGATCCGGTGCTCAATGGGTAACCAATGCAGCTGCAGTCAGATTGGGGTGATGTGGCATCTCATCGGAATTCCCGCAAGAAGCTGAGCAGCTGCATTTTGTACCAACTTGAGCTTCCGGATCACTGACAGAGGAAGGCCAATGTAGAGGGCGTTACAGTAGTCCAGTCTTGAGATGACCGTGGCCTGGGTCACCGTAGCTAGGTCGTCCCTGGACAGGGAGGGGGACAGCCGTCTAGCCTGCCGCAGGTGAAAAAAGATGGTTCTGCTCACGGTAGAGACCTGGGCCTCCATCGTCAGCAGAGGGTCCAAAAGGACTCCCAGACTCTTGACCAACGATGACGGGCATAGCGCCTCGCCATCCAGGGTAGGCAGCTGGATGTCCCCACAGCCCGGGTGACCCAGCCATAGGATCTCCGTCTTTGCTGGATTCACCCTCAACCTGCTGGCACGCAACCATCCAGTCACGGCCTCGAGGCATTGATGGAAACAATCGGGTACAGAGTCCGGTCGGCCTTCCATCTTCAGCACCAGCTGAGTGTCATCGGCATACTGAAAACACTCCAGCCCAAAACCTTGAACCAGCTGAACAAGTGGTCGCATAAAGATGTTAAACAACAGAGGGGAGAGAATGGCCCCCTGAGGAGGAACCCCACAAGAGAGAGAGAGGGGACCTCTCAGAGACCAGGCCTCCCCTCTCCACTCGCTGTCCACGGTTGTGAAGAAAGGAGGGGAGCCACTTTAACACTTGCAGAGTCTTCCTTGCAGAGTCTACATTTGCGATCTGTCGTTGACTTTTCAATTCTGGCTCTGATGTCCTTGGTTCGAATGGCTTGTTCTTGGGCTGCCAGAATCAGGCCCTCCTTCATCTCCTTTTTCAGAGTCCCATTTGTGAGCCACAATCATGTTTTTTCTTTGTCAATATGGCTCTCAATTTTTCCCAGGAACTGTCCATGGAGAGCCTTCTTTCGCCAGTTTTCTCTCCTGCTCTGGATTGTGTTGTTGTTGTTGTTGTTGTTGTTGTTGTTGTTGTTGTTGTTGTGTTGTTGTTGTTGTTGTTATTATTATTATTATTATTATTATTATTATTATTATTATTATTATTATTATCTGGATGCTTCTGTGTCCACCAATCCCAGCCTTCAAGAGAAAGGCAAAATTTAATAATAGCACAGTCTAATTTGGCAGAGATTACCTCGAGGACTTTTGCGGCTCCGAAATGGGAAGGATTCCGAACACAGAAAGCGGAGAAAGAAAAACTGATAAGGGCAGAGTCGAAAGAGAAAAAGCAAAATGGAAGAGGGTATATATTTAGTCTGGAGAAAAGGAGCTTAAAACATTGGCCTGCAAAGAAGATTGAGAGAAATTGTTCTCTCCTGTTGCGGAAAGAATCTTAAGATAGGGAGCGGGAGAAGTGGATTCGGATTAGATGCCGAGTGCGGAGAAAGGAAGGAAAGAAGAGGAAAGCATTAAGTCACATCCAAGCAGTGAAGGCGTAATTCCTTCCTTCCAAACGTTGCTCTCGGCCCCTTAAGAGGGGATTTAAATTACAGAGTCTGATCAGCCAACGCTACTTCTTAAAGGACTATATGACTAGGTTTGAATCCCCATTTGGCAATTGAAATGCACTAGGTGACCATGGGCAAGTCACACTCTCTCAGCCTCCTCTAAACAAAGATTGCAAAGATAATAGGCTTGGATTAGGGTCTCCATGAGATGGAAATGGCCTGAAGGCACACCACTGTTTTTCCTCTGGAGTGAAGTAAACCTTTCAAGGAGATTATTCTTAGTAACTCAAGAAACTACAAATCCCATCATTCCATTTGTGGGGCCACAGTAGCACAGCAGTTTAAACCGCTAGCTGCAGGAAAAGCTGCTGACCAGGAGTTTAGGGCCTTTTTGGTGGTGGCCCCACGACTCTGGAAATCCCTCCCCAAGGACATCAGGCAGGCCCCAACGTTGGCAGTCTTTAGAAGGAGCTTGAAAACGTGGATGTACCAGTGTGTCTTCCCAGAATAAGGACTCCCAAGCAATATGTCCCAATTGCACTTTACGAGAGATTTAGAACTGTCTGCACACCCTCCTATCCTTAAAATATCCATCCTATTTCCCTTGGACATGCCCAGCATTTTTTTAAAAAATTAATCCTTACATTTGGCCCTGCCACAGGTTTTTAAATGTGTCGTGTCATTATTGTATTGTTTTGCTTTGTTATGAGTTATTTATTGTTGTATTGTTGTTGTATTGTTGTTGTTATGTTTTATGATGTATTTGGGCTTGGCCTCTTGTAAGCCGCACCGAGTCCTGCGGGAGATGGTAGCAGGGTATAAATAAAGGTTTATTATTACTATTATTATTTAGCAGTTCAGAGCCGCGAGTTGGGGTGAGCTTCTGACTGTCAGCCCCAGCTTCTGCCAACCTAGCAGTTCGAAAGTATATAATGTGAGTAGAGCAATAGATACCACCTCGGTGGGAAGGTAAATGGGTGCCCCATGCAGACATGTCAACAAAACATGATCAGAGATGTCTACACACAACAGGCTCCTCGGAATGGAAAAATGGAACAAGAGCTCCTCCTCATGGCTGGAGTTGAGCACTGCCTCCAGACGCCGGGGATGAAACAGGGAAGGCCTTGACCTTTGTTTGTATATTGTCTGTCATTGTGCAAAAGCCATGGAATATTTCCCTTAAATGTGTACTGTTTCTCCAGGAAGATAAGGCGGAATATACATACAATGTATTATTTTATTATTATTTTATTATTATATTTATATTATAATAAATAAAATAATAATTTATTTTATTTTATTTTATTATTATATTTATTATTATTTTATTATTTTCATTCCAGCCAAAGTTATGAAGTAGAAGTGGAAATAATGTTATGGTTGGAGGGTCACCACAACATGAGGAACGGTCTTTAAGGGTTCTGGCATTAGGAAGGTAGAGAAACCTTGATCTACAATCCTTCCTTTTGGAGAGAGGTTGTGCCAAAACAGAAGTCTCTAAGGCAGTGTTTCTCAACCTGGGGGGGGGGGTCACGAGGGGGTGTCAGAGGGCTCGCTAAAGGCCACCAGAAAACACAGTATTTTCTGTTGGTCATGAGGGTTCTGTATGAGATGTTCGGCCCAATTCTATAATTGGTGAGATTCAGAAAGCTCTTTGATTGTAGGTGAACTATAAATCTCAGCAACTATAACTCCCAAATGTCAAGGTCTGCTTTCCCTCAAACTCCACCAGTGTTCACATTTGGGCATATTGAGTATTCGTGCCAAGTTTGGTACAGATCCATCATTGTTTGAGTCCATAGTTCCCCCTGGATGTAGGTGAATTGCAACTCCCAAACTCAAGGTCAATGCCCACCAAACCCTTCCAGTATTTTCAGTTGGTCATGGGAGTTCTGTGTGCCAAGTTTGGTTCAATTCCATCGTTGGTGGAGTTTAGAATGCTCTTTGATTGTGGGAGAACTATAAATCCCAGCAACTACAACTCCCAAATGTCAAGGTCTGTTTCCCTCAAACTCTACCAGTGTTCACATTTGGGCATATTGAGTATTCGTGCCAAGTTTGATACAGATCCATCATTGTTTGAGTTCATAGTTCTCCCTCGATGTAGGTGAACTACAACTCCCAAACTCAAACCCTTCTAGTATTTTCTGTTGGTCATGGGAGTTCTGTGTGCCAAGTTTGTTTCAATTCCATTGTTGGTGGAGTTCAGAATGCTCTTTGATTGTGGGAGAACTATAAATCCCAGCAACCGCAACTCCCAAATGACAAATTCAATCCCCCCTCCAACCCCATCAGTATTCAAATTTGGGCTTATGACACAATCAACCCTTCCCTCCGGTATTCAGATTTGGGCATGTTGGGTATTTGTGCCAAATTTGGTCCAGTGAATGAAAATCCATCCTGCATATCACATGTTTACATTATGATCCATAACAGTAGCAAAATTACAATTATGAAGTAGCAATGAAAATAATGTTATGTTTGGGGGTCACCACAACATGGGGAACTGTATTAAGGGGTCGCGGCATTAGGAAGGCTGAGAACCACTGCTCTAAGGGATGCTTCTGTATGGTTTTGTTTTCCCCGCCTATTTGGATGGTATTGCGGAGACGTTTTGCCTGGCCATGTGCGGCCTGGTTTCCTTCTGCAAAATCCTGGAGGCGCCACTTGCATGAAACCCCCAGGGAGGAAAAAATCCAGCACACAACTTGAATTAAATCTTCTTGCCTAGCAATAGGGAAGGGCTTGTTTTCCTCCTTCTTTCCTCTTTTGAGCCAGGGACGCTCACTTAATGCAAAGGCTTAGAATAATATATTTGAGTAGGTTCTTGTGGGTTTTTTCGGGCTATAGGGCCATGTTCTAGAGGCATTTTCTCCTGACGTTTCGCCTGCATCTATGGCAAGCATCCTCAGAGGTAGTGAGGTCTGTTGGAATTAGGACAATGGGTTTATATATCCGTGGAATGGCTGGGGTGGGGCAAAGAGCTCTTCTCTGCTGGAGCTAGGTGTGAATGTTTCAACAGAGGTCAGCCATAGCAGAGTACCTGATGAACCAACCTGGACACAGCATATTATTTGAGAACACAGAAATGCTGGACCACACCAACAACCACCATGTCAGACTACACAGAGAAGCCATTGAAATCCACAAGCATGTGGACAATTTCAACAGAAAGGAAGAGACCATGAAAATGAACAAAATCTGGCCACCAGTATTAAAAAACTCTAAAATTACAACAGCAAACAGCAGAGAGGAAACAACCAGGCACATCTTAACACCTCTCAACAAAAGATTTTCCCAGGCTCAGCCAGGCCTTCAAATGCTAATGAAGGTGGTCAGCTGAAACATTCACACCTAGCTCCAGCAGAGAAGAGCTCTTTGCCCCACCCCAGCCGTTCCACAGATCTATAAACCCATTGTCCTAATTCCAACAGACCTCACTACCTCTGAGGATGCTTGCCATAGATGCAGACGAAACATCAGGAGAAAATGCCTCTAGAACAGTGTTTCTCAACCTGGGGGTCGGGACCCCTGTGGGGGTCGCGAGGGGGTGTTCAGAGGGGTCGCCAAAGACCATCAGAAAACATAGTATTTTCTGTTGGTCATGGGGATTCTGTGTGGAACGTTTGGTCCAATTCTATCATTGGTGGGGTTCAGAATGCTATTTCATTGTGAGTGAACTATAAATCCCAACAACTGCAACTCCCAATTGGCAAGGTCTATTTTCTCCAAACTCTACCAGTGTTCACATTTGGGCATATTGAGTATTTGTGCCAAGTTTGATCCAGATCCAACATTGTTTGAGTCCACAATTATCTCTGGATGTAGGTAAACTACAACTCCAGAACCAAAGGGCACTGGCCATGTTTGATTCAATTCCATCATTGATGGAGTTCAGAAAGCTCTTTGATTTAAGGTGAACTATAAATCCCAGCAACTCCAGCATTACCAAATGACAAAATCAATCACCCCCAACCCCACCAGTATTCAAATTTTGGGTGTATTGGGTATTTGTGCCAAATTTGGTCCAGTGATGAAAATACATCCTGCATATCAGATATTTACATTACAATTCATAACAGTAGCAAAATTACAGTTATGAAGTAGCAACGAAAATAATGTTATGGTTGGGGGTCACCATAGGGGAGGGGGCTTGAGGGGCTTCAGCCCCCCCCCCCCCGAAATTCTCATGGTGGTTCGCGAAAAGGCCTTACTGGTGCATTATTTAAACTGTTATGTTTATTCATATCATAATCTGATCACCATACTCAATATATCCCATATGCATGGGGGTATTGGGGTAATGATACAAAAGGTTTGCTAGGCTAGACCCTCTTTCACTCAGACTCAGCCCCCCCCCGAAACTCAGCCCCCCGAAACCCCCCCCCCTGAAAAAATTCAGCCCCCCCCCCCCCGAAATGAAGGCCTGGTTGGGGGTCACCACAACATGAGGAACCATATTAAGGGGTCGCGGCATTAGGAAGGTTGAGAACCACTGCTCTAGAACATGGCCCTATAGCCCGAAAAAACCCACAAGAACCTAGTGATTCCAGCCATGAAAGCCTTCAACAATACAATATATTTGAGCTTGCACCGCTGGACACTTGGCTCAGTCAACAGCATCAGGAGGACACAATGCCTCTTGCTTGGGACAGAAAAAGGGGCCAGGATGTGGGGAGATGCAGCCCTGAAGCCAAACCTCAGGAGCCATCAGCTAACCCATAATCTGAACTAATATATATATATAAACCTTCACTTCTGAGCTTCCGCCTTGTGTGCCCTTTGCTGTGCTTAAAATAATCGAGAGGCATTGTGGGCTGCCGTCCTCTCTTTGTGCATGAGGAAAGCCCCAGGGAATGCAACCCAGGCATGGCATCCAAAAGGCAGGGAGGGAAAAAACCCTTCGTTGCGGAGTCACAGCATCGGCTGCCAGTTCTTCTCTGACTGACATGGCAACCAACGGAAATGCCTGGCCGGGCTCCGATCCGTGGCCGGCAACCAAGGAGGCAAGAAAAGGCCAATCCCTGGCTCAAGTGGAACACAGAGGAGCTGGACCCGGGCCAAGGAAGCATTTGAGAGAATTTAAAGGACAAGTTGGTCACAGATGACGGTGCTTGCTGTGGTATCAAGGTCTATTAGGGCACCTTCTAACTCGTGGTGCAGTGTATCATCCCCTCCTATGACTTGGCCACGGTGGTCCACGCTCTGGTTACATCCCGTTAAGACTACTGCAACGCTCTCTACGTGGGGTTGCCTCTGAAGACTGGCCGGAAGCTTCAATCAGTCCAACGTGCGGCAGCCAGATTGCTAACTGGAGCGGGGTACAGAGACCATACGACCCCTCTGTTACGCCAGCTCCACTGGCTGCCGATTAGGTTCCGTGCAAAATTCAAAGTGCTGGTTCTGACCTATAAAGCCCTAAACGACTCTGGCCCAGTTTACCTGTCCGAACGGATTCTCTCCTATGAACCATCAAGGCTATTAAGATCTTCCGGGGGGGGGCTGCTCTCGGTCCCACCACCCTCGCAATCACAGTTGGTGGGGACAAGGGACAGGGCCTTCTCGGTGGTGGCTCCCCGGCTTTGGAACTCCCACTAGAGATCAGATCTGTTCCCTCCCTCCTGACGTTCAGGAAATTGCTAAAAACCTGGCTCTGGATTGTAGCATTTGAGGACTGAACCTAGAACCTCCTGCCTGTGATGAATTATGATGAACTGTGACTACGAGTATGACTATGACCATGACTAGATTGATGATTTGGCTTAGGCAATTGTGATGATGATGTTCTATTGTACTGCATTGTACTATTTTAATATGTAATGACTTTGCACTTTGTTGTTCTTATATATGATTGTATTTTTATATATACTGTAAACCGACCTGAGTCCCTCGTTGAGGTGAGAAGGCCGGTATAGAAAACTTCTAAATAAATAAAATAAATAAATATGGTGCAGCTACACTGCAGAATAAATGTAGTATTGTTGTTGAACACTGCACACCATCCCGATTATTTTTAATAATAATAATAATAATAATAATAATAATAATAATAATAACAAGAAAACTGATGACAATCCACTAGACCAGTGTTTCTCAACCTTCCAAATGCCGTGACCCCTTAATACAGTTCCTCATGCGGTGGTGACCCCCAACCATAACATTATTTTCATTGCTACTTCACAACTGTCATTTTGCTCCTGTTATGAATCATCTTGTAAATATCTGATATGCAGGATGTATTCTCATTCATTTGGCACAAATACTCGATACACCCAAATTTGAATACTGGTGGGGTTGAGAAGAGGATGATTTTGTCATTTGGGGGTTGCAGTTGCTGGGATTTATAGTTCACCTACAATATCAAAGAGCATTCTGAACTCCACCAATGATGGAACTGAACCAAACTTCGGGACGCAGAGCTCCCATGACCAACAGAAAATACTAGAAGGGTTTGGTGGGCATTTACCTTTTGGAGTTGTAGTTCACCTACATCCAGAGAGCACTGATACATCTGGATCAAACTTAGCATGAATACTCAAAATGCCCAAATGTAAACACTGGTGGAATTTGGGGAAGATAGACCTTGATATTTGGGAGTTGTAGTTGCTGGGATTTATAGTTCACCTATGATCAAAGAGCATTCTGAACTCCACCAATGATAGAATTGAGTCAAACTTCCCACATGGAACCCCCACAACCAACAGAAAATACTGCTTTTTCTAATTGTCTTTCGCGACCCCTCTGAGACCCCCTCACGACCCCCCCAGGGGTCCCGACCCCCAGGTTGAAAAACACTGCACTAGACACTAGATTCCTATTGATGAAGGCCAAAATCCCATTGGCTTTTTTTGCCGCTGCATCACATTGTTGGCTCATGTTTAACTTGTCAACGAGGACTCCAAGATGTTTTTCACACTTGCTGGAGTCCTCTGCAACAGCCTTTCAGATGACAATCATGTCACCACCCCTTGTTTTCTGATGGTTCAACCTTGAATGAGTAATTGAGGCTCATTGCCTTTACAAAAGACCCAACGGTGGTGAAAAAAGGCATGGCACAACTTACCAGGCCAAAGAAGTTGCGGTGCAGGGCGTCCCCCACCACCATTCTTGCCTTAGGGGGGGCTTCTTCCTCCCAGAAGCCCCCTCTGATGGCGGGAAGGATTCCCGCCGGCAGGTCAATGGGCCAACTGACCACACCCAACGCGGGTGAGGCGGGAACTGGCCTCTCCCTCCTTGTGGGCAGCCTTCATAAGGCTGCCCAAGGCTCCCCAGCAGGCACTCAGCCTGCACTGCAGCAAGGGGGGTGCGGTTCCCACCCATCCCCTTGTTGTGGCGTGGGGCATGGGCCCTGGATCTGGTTTGGTATCCCCCCTAGCGGTTAGGGGGGGATGCCCGGTGGTCCCAGGGATGCCGAGTTGCGTTCGACCGATATTGTGCCAGCGGCACCCTGGTATGTGCGGGATCGGGCAGCCCAATACTTCCTGATCGTGATCCAGGACCCATGCTTGGCTGCCAACCCTTGTTCCTGTTATCAATAAATGAGTTGTGGCCATTGTTCATCCAACATCATGTGTGAGCTTACTTCTTGGGTTGGCTGTGGGAAGTGTATCGCACTTGCACACGCAACGGCTGGAATTGGTGTGCTGGTAGGAAGGCCTGTGCCGTTCATGGTGAACTTGTGGGGACTCCTGTCCGGGAGCGTACCTACATTTCAAAATGGACTACTGCACTGTACAGGATGGGAGGAAAATAGTTTCTCCATCCCTTTGTAGCTTGCAGATCTCTGGACTGCTTTGTCACCTCGTCCCTCATCTGCTCGGGATCATCTGCCTCTGTTCCTCAAGCAAATGGTCACACCAAAATCGTTCCAGCGCTGAGAACTAACGGAGGCTCTTGGTGCTGTGCCTGGCAGGCAGTTCCCAAGGGCAAATGGCTTCTTAATTACTGCTTACGATGCAGGTCCCTGCTTTCCTTTGGGCAGCTGCCAGTCCCGGGGACATGCCAAGGCCCTCATCTCTGCCCACGGTTAGTTGACCCCTTGCTATTGATCCTGCTTGGATCCCAAACACCCTACTGCCCACTTATAGTCCACCTGCAAACTAGGAGCACTCTGAAGTGCACCAACTATGGACCAGGACCCCCAGGACCCACAAATATTATTGTAGGTCTTTAGAGCAGCGTTTCTCAACCTGGGGGTTAGGACCCCTGTGGGGGTCATGAGGGGGTGTCAGAGGGGTCTCCAAAGACCATCAGAAAACACAGTATTTTCTGTTGGTCGTGGGCGTTCTCTGTGGGAAGTTTGGCCCAGTTCTAACGTGGGTGAGGTTCAGAATGTTATTTCATTGTGGGTGAACTATTAATCCCAGCAACTACAACTCCCAAATGTCAAGGTCTATTTCCCCCAAACTCCATCTGCATTCATATGGAGTATTTGTGCCAAGTTTGGTCCACATCCACCATAGCTTGAGTCCACAGTGCTCTCTGGATGCAGGTGAACTACAACTCCCAAACTCAAGGTCAATGCCCAGCAAACCCTTCCAGTATTTTCGTTTGGTCATGGGAGAACTGTGTGCCAAGTTTTTTCTTCAATTCCATCATTGGTGGGGATCAGAATTGTCTTTGGTTGTAGGTGAACTATAAATCCCACAAACAACAACTCCCAAATGTCAAGGTCTATTTTCCCCAAACACCACCAGTGTTCACATTTGGACATATTGAGTATTTGTGCCAAGTTTGGTCCAGATCCATCATTGCTTGAGTCCACAATGCGCTCTTGATATAGGTGAACTACAACTCCAAAACTCAAGGTCAGTGCCCACCAAACCCTTCCCATATTTTCTGTTGGTCATGGGAGTTCTGTGTGCCAAGTTTGGCTCAATTATAGAATATTGGCGGAGTTCAGAATGCTCTTTGATTGTAGGTGAAGTATAAATGACAGCAACTACAACTCCCAAATAACAAAATCAATCCCCAATCCCCGGCAAGCGTCAACAGCATTCAAATTTGGCATATCGGGTATTTGTGCCAAACTTGGCCCAGTGAATGAAAATACATCCTTCATATCAGATATTTTATTTATGATTTATAACAGTAGCAAAATTACAGTTATGAAGTAGCAATTAAAATAATTTTATAATGGGGGGGGGTCACCACAATATGAGGAACTGTATTAAGGGGTCGCGACATTAGCAAGGTTGAGAACCACTGCTTTAACTTAAGACCTGCATCAGAACCAGGTAGATCTAGATGACCTCTGTTTCCTAAAACGTAAAGCAATCTATGTAAATAAAAATGTAATGTTCGTTTGTGGGATTAACAGAACTCAAAAACCACTGGAGGAATTGACACCAAATTTGGACACAAGACACCTAACAGTCCAATGTATGTCTTTCACTTTAAAAAAATGATTTTGTCATTTGGGAGTTGTAGTTGTTGGGATTTATAGTTTACCTACAATCACAGAGCATTCTGAATCCCACCGACAATAGAATTGGACCAAACTTGGCACACAGTTCTCCCATGACCAACAGAAAATACTGGAAGGGTTTGGTGGGAGGTGTCCTTTCGTTTTGGAGTTGTAGTTCACCTACATCCTGAGATCACTATGGACTCAAACAATGATGGATCTGGACCAAACTTAGCACAAATACTCAGTATGCCCAGATGTGAACACTGGTGGAGTTTGGGGAAAATAACCTTGACACTTAGGAGTTGTAGTTGCTGGGAGTTATAGTTCACCTACAATCAAAGAGCATTCTGAACCCCATCAACAATGGAATTGGACCAAAACTGGCACACAGTTCTCCCATGACACTGGTGGAGTTTGGGGAAAATAACCTTGACACTTATGAGTTGTAGTTGCTGGGAGTTATAGTTCACCTACAATCAAAGAGCATTCTGAACCCCACCAACAATGGAATTGGACCAAATTTGGCACACAGTTCTCCCATGACACTGGTGGAGTTTGGGGAAAATAACCTTGACACTTAGGAGTTGTAGTTGCTGGGAGTTATAGTTCACCTACAATCTAAGAGCATTCTGAACCCCACTACTTGGAATTGAACCAAACTTGTCACACAGTTCTCCCGTGACCAACAGAAAATACTGGAAGGGTTTAGTGGGCAGTGTCCTTTGGTTTTGGAGTTGTAGTTCACCTACATCCAGAGATCATTGTGGACACAAACGATGATGGATCTGGACCAAACTCTACACAAATACTCAATATGCCCAAATGTGAACACTGGTAGAGTTTGGGGGAAATTGAACCTTGACGTTCGGGAGTTGTAGTTGCTAGGATTTATAGTTCACCTACAATCACAGAGCATTCTGAATCCCACCAACGATAGAATTGAGCCAAACCTCCCACACAGAACCCCCATGTGGGCCACAGCAAAGTGTGGCAGGGGATGGCTAGTCCATAATAACGGAATCACCACGCCGTTTATTCTTCTTTAGATGCAAACCTGTTGTGGACACGGATTACCATACCAACAATCCCAAATTAAATTGTGCGGACCTTTCCATTTTCCTCCATCCCAATGTGCTGTTTCTCCTCCGTTGTCTGTTCTCAAGATCCGATCTTTAGGAGGAAAGGTTTATCTCTGGCATCCTTGAATGCCACCTCTGACATTGCCTTATTCGGAAGCTGAGAGAGTGTGACACCTCTAAGGTCAACCGCTTGGGTTTCCAACAGCAGAGGTGAGGATTCAAACCCCAAATCCCCATCCAACATACAACCTGCTACAATACACAGGTCCTTGACTACACCCCAGTGTATTATTTCCTCCAGGGCTAAGGGAACACATTCACTCTGCCTTGGAGAAATAGCAGCATCCACCTACACATTGTGTGTCGAATACAATTCACTGAACAGAATGGCAGGAAACTCCAGGTCAAGCTTTCCCCATGGGACGCCGTTGCTTCGGGCAAGAGAAGAAGAGTAAGGGACACGAGGAAGAAGATTCCCACAAGCACACCTTGCCTTTAAAACACTCCACAAAACCAGATCTTCCTAGAAAGCATTTGGAACAATTCAGAGCAATGTTTACATGGCTGGAATCACTGGGTTGCTGTGAGTTTTCCAGGCTGTGTGGCCATGTTCCGGAAGCATTCTCTCTTGACGTTTCGCACACATGGCAGGGGACGGCTAGTAAAAATAAATAAATAAATAATCAAAGTAGCCATTTTCAACATTCAGACTTTCCTTGAGCAGGCAAGAGTTCTTTCTCCCACACCCTGGACATCATCCCACAGATATATAAACCCCACTTGCCTAGTTTCCAACAGACCCTTCAACTTCCGAGGATGCCTGCCAAGGATGTGGGTGAAACATCAGGAGAGAATGCTTCTGGAACATGGCCTGGAAAACTCACAGCAACCCAGTGAGCATTCCTCTTTTGTACTCGCTCATCAGCACTTACGAGTATATACTTAAGTGAATTTTTAGACCAAAGTGTAATTGAATTACATAAGACGGCTCTGGATACAGACAGAAAACTCCCAGAAACCCTTGCCTTGGTACTACTCAGAGAGAACTATATATATATATATATATTCCAACAGTCATGTTGGAGAAGGACACAGACTCCAAGCTGGGCTTCAGAGAGAGGCAACGCATGCTTCCAGAGGGACAGTTCTTAGCAGATATTTTTGGCAAAAAAAGCAGAAGAAATAGTTCGGAAACATCGGGGGATTGCAAATTGAAGGTGACAACCTCTGGAAACACTTTGAATGGGTTGTTGTAGGTTTTTTCGGGCTATATGGCCATGGTCTAGAGGCATTTTCTCCTGACGTTTCACCTGCATCTATGGCAAGCATCCTCAGAGGTAGTGAGGTTTGTTGGAAGTTGGAAAAAGGGTTTATATATCTGTGGAATGACCAGGGTGGGACAAAGGACTCTTGTCTGCTGGAGCTAGGTGTGAATGTTTCAACTGACCACCTTGATTAGCATATAATGGCCTGACAGTGCCTGGAGCAATCTTTTGTTGAGAGGTGATTAGATGTCCTTGTTTGTTTCCTCACTGTTGTTGTGCTGTTGTAATTTTAGTTTTTTAATACTGGTAGCCAGATTTTGTTCATTTTGATGGTTCCTCCTTTCTGTTGAAATTGTCCACACGCTTGTGGATTTCCGTGGCTTCTCTGTGTAGCCTGACATGGTGGTTGTGAGAGTGGTCCAGCATTTCTGTGTTCTCAAATAAAATGCTGTGTCCAGGTTGGTTCCTCAGGTGCTCTGCTATGGCTGACTTCTCGGGTTGAAGTAGTCTGCAGTGCCTTTCATGTTCCTTGATTCGTGTTTGGCCAATAATGCTGCGTTTGGTGGTCCCTATGTCAACTTGTCCATGTCACCGATTGGCTGAGAAAGGCGGTATACAAATACAAATACAATAAATAAATAAATAAATAAATTTCCATTCTATGAATTCTTGTAGATTAGTAAGAGAGTTAGACCTCTCTGCCAAAGAACTCGAGTGCAATGCACCTTAAACATCTATTCTTCACTTGTTTTGGTCTTCAGCTTTGTACGATGAAGCCAAGATAGTTACAGAGATATCAAACTGCTACGACTTCGTAGTATAGACAGCTGCTAGAGACTGCTAGCTGAGTCCTGTCACATCCCTTTTGCCCTTGGTTTGAAACTAGCTGTTTACGACTTGAGCGGAATCAAAACAGCAAGCAATAACTCTTTCTTAATGCCATAAACCAGTGTTTCTCAACCTGGGGGTCAGGACCTGGGGGGGGGGGCAGGGATTGTCAGAGGGGTCGCCAAAGACCATCAGAAAACACAGTGTATTCTGTTGGTCATGGGGGTTCTGTCTGGGAAGTTTGGCCTAATTGTATCATTGGTGGGCTTCAAAATGCTCTTTGATTGCAGGTGAACTATAAATCCTAGCAACTACAACTCCCAAGGTCTATTTTCACCAAACCTTTCCAGTATTTTCTGTTGGTCATGGGAGAACTGTGTGCCAAGTTTGGTTCAATTCCATTGTTGGTGGGGTTCAGAATGCTCTTTGATTGTAGGTGAACTATAAATCCCAGCAACTTCAACTCCCAAATGTTAAGATTATATTTTCCCCAAACTCCACCAGTGTTCACATTTGGGCATATTGAGTATTTGTGCCGAGTTTGGTCCATATCCATCATTGTTTGAATCCACAGTGATCTCTGGATGTAGGTAAACTACAACTCCAAAACCAAAGGACACTGCCTACCAAACCCTTCCAGCATTTTCTGTTGGTCATGGGACTTCTGTGTGCCAAGTTTGGTTTAATTCCATCGTTGGTGGGGTTCAGAATGCTCTTAGATTGTAGGTGAACTATAAACAGGGGCGGCTCGTCCATTATGCAAAGTAAGCGGTCGCAGTACACTTTTTTTGCCAGGGGCGCAGAAGCACCTCTGTAAATGCCCCTCGACTGCCACTTGAGGAGCGCCCGCTTGGCTCACAACAGCCCTAGCAGTCCGGGTGAAGCCTCGGCAACCCATTACGCAAAGTAAGCATTTGCAGTATAGTTGATTTTGCCCAGGGGCACTCTTGAGGCGCTCTTGGGGGGAAATAGACCTTGACATATGTGAGTTGTAGTTACTGGGATGTATAGTTCACCTACAATCAAAGAGCATACTGAACTCCACCAGTGATGGAATTGAACCAAATATGGCTCACAGGACTCCTACGACGAACAGAAAATATATATCAATGATTGGTTTGGGGGGGGGGGGCAAAATACTGTTTGCTTACCATTGAAAATTACTTAGGGCCAGCTCTGACTATAAATACCAGCAAGTACAACTCCCAAATTACAAAATCATATTTTTTTTGAGTGAAGGACATACATTGGGTTGTTAGGTGTCTTGTGTCCAAATTTGGTGTCAGTTCGTCCAGTGGTTTCTGAGTTCTGTTAATCCCACAAACGAACATTACATTTTTATTTATATAGATTTGTGCATTTTCCCATCTTTGCAGAGGTCCTGTGTAGTGAAATATACCTTTAAGGCGACCAGGCCGGAGCCTGAATATCAGTAGCTGTCATCTTGGAAGGCAGGCAGAAGCAGGAGGAGGAGTCAAGCCGACTCCTGATTGGTTGGAGCAATTAGGGGAGGAGTCGGTTGAGAGAGGGAAAGTGGTTGTCAGCTTTTGACAGAGAGAGAAGTGTCTTGACATCAGACACAGAAGGATGGGATTTTAAGATAGGAAGCTAAAGTAGGAATCTGGCAGGGAAAGAAAGCTTTAAAGTGAGCCTTAAGAATAGGGAATAAGTAGCAGGCAAGGGCTAGGGTTACTGTATTGAGAGGATCAGTAACAGAAAGACTTGTCTCCTTATACTTAGGAATAGTATAAGGGAGCTTATTGCCCAGTGTGTGAGACAGATAGGGGTCTGTTCTCCAGTGATACTGTTTCTAAGGATAGAGCAGTGTGTTTAAGGAAACTCACAGTTATAAAAGCTTTTCTGTCAGTGGAACTACTTGTTTAAGTAACCAAGACTCTACAACTGAATTACGCTTCTGTACCGCTCATTATATGAGTTGATGATTGTTTAAAGTTCAATAAACCTTTCTTAGTTCACTTTTAACCGGTGTATGCCTCAGTCTATCAATCTCCTCAGAACTCAGTCTGTCAAACCCATTTAAAGTCCAGTCACCCAGTAAAGGAGTTACAGAAGAGTCAAGGGCAAACACACCTTACCTACAACACATTCACACCTTTGGTTCCTCAGACCAATAATACTGAGGTGGTGGCAGTCATACCTACCAATAAAATCGGTCATTTATAATACCTTATCATCCCTTGCTTTGGTGGCAGAGGTGGGATTGAAAAGTCTTCCCCCTTGCCAAAGTCAGAAAGGTCAACGCTAATTTACGTTATACTGGTGGTAGTGGTGGGATTGCTTGTCCCCCCCTGCCAAGATTGTCGTTTGATCTTTTGTTATATCCTGCATCTCTTATCCTTGCAAATGCAGAGGTTAGGCTGTATTATGGAGAACAGCTTGTCGAGAGACAAGAAAATGATGGCGCACAAAGAATTCTGGAGGAGGACTTTGAGCTCAGATGGGTCCCTTGGCTTCTCTGAGCATCCCCAAAACACAAGTGTAACGGTTCCACCTGCAAAACAAGCCAGTGCGTGGCCTCCCCAGAGAGGAAGGCCTCCCGCTAGATGGCGTCTGCAGAGCCATTCGGATCCATGCTGAAGCATGCCTGGCGCTGCTGCCTTATTGCTGCCAGGAGGAGGGCCGGCAGCCAAGTCTTGCGCCTCTCCTCCCAAAAGCTGTAATGACTGCAGCAAAGGAACCAGCCTCTCTGTGGATCCTCCAAACACCCCGTTCATTGAATTGCAGGTACATGATAGAAAGGAACAGAAGATCCACAGCATCCGGACCAGTGGATGCCTGCAGTGCGGAGCCCATGCTTTGCCCATTTTTGAAGCTACGAGTGCGCCTGTTCGACATGCACGGTCCACTGCTCACCAAAGACCCCGAGACTTATAGGATTGGAGAGATTTGGGACTGAGGAGGAGCTGAGACAGAGCTGAAGCTAAACAAGCCACGGGACTGGCTGGCATGGAGCAACAATTCTCAGGGTGCAATCTGGCCAAGCTGTTTAAAAGACGGGGAACGTGAAGATTTCCAAATCTCTGTTGAAAACGCACACAAAGAGCTGCTGGCTAAAGCATGAAAAAGAGGAGGGATGGAGGGAAGAAAGGGGAGGAGAGCGTCTCCGATGCAGAATGGGCTTTTTTTGGTGCAGAACATGAATCTCTCATTTATGGGGGAGAGACTGAAAAGAATATGGCCACAGATCCGTAGTGAGCAACGCAGCGTGCAAAGGACCAATTTGGGGGATCCGAGCAGTATTTTGGACATGGACAACAGACATTTTAAGGGAAACAGAGGCAAGCTTGGACACTGTAAGTTGTCCAGTTCCTTTAATCCATATGGCTCATGTTAGGGGAAATTAACCTAAAGTGAAGCAGAGCATCCAAAAAACAATCAGGATGCCAAAGTTGAGCATCAGCTCATTAGTGAGCAGAGCGTGAAGTGCTGCGTGATGTGGCTGTAAAGAAGTCACATCTTAGGAGGCATAGAATCACTTTTTTATTATTATTTATATTATTTATATAAATATATTTATATTATTATATTATTTATATAAATATATTATTATTATTATTTATAGAATTATTATTTTGCATAGAATTACAGAAAAAATAGACCCATGTCTTATTCCACAGCAAGCTGGCTTCAGGAAGCGCTGGGCCTTGACCGCTCCAGCTGGAGGTCAGCTGTGACCAGCAGTGCTGCAGAATTCGAGGAGGCACGAGTGGGGGTGAAAGAGAGAAATGTGCCAGGAGGAAGGCGCGTCAAGCCAACCCCGACCGGGACCACTTTCCACCTGGAAACCAATGCCTTCACTGCGGGAGAAGATGCAGGTCAAGAATAGGGCTCCACAGCCACCTACAAACCCACAAAAATAGTCATCAAGGAAGACCATCTTACTCATCCAACGAGGGATCGCCTAAGTAAGTAAGTAAAGTAAGTGGCTTCAGGAAAGAGAAAAGCTGCACATGGCAAGTGCTGAACCTGACTCAGCACATAGAAGATGGCTTTGAAAGGCAGCAGATCACAGGAGCTGTCTTCATAGACCTGTCCGCAGCCTGTGATACTGTGAACCACAGCCTCCTCCTGACAAAAATGTATAATATCACAAAGGACGACCACCTCGCCCGCCTCATAGGAAACCTGCTACAAAACAGGAGCTTTTTTGTTGAGTTCCAGGGCCAGAGAAGCAGATGGCGGAAACAGAAGAACGGCCTGCCTCAGGGGAGCGTGCTTGCCCCATCCATGTTCAACATCTACACAAATGACCAGCCACTGCCAGAAGGGACAGAGAGTTTCATCTATGCTGATGATCGTGCCATCACCGCTCAAGCAGGGAGCTTTGAGATGGTTGAACAGAAGCTCTCCGAAGCTCTAGGTGCCCTTACTACCTTTTATAGGGAAAACCAGCTGATCCCCAATTCACCTAAAACAAGGACATGTGCCTTTCACCTTAAGAACAGATAAGCATCCCGAGCTTTGAGGATGACCTGGGAAGGAATCCCACTGGAGCATTGCAGCGCACCCAAATACCTGGGAGTCACTCTGGACCGTGCTCTGACTACAAGAAGCACTGCCTGAATATCAAGCAAAAAGTGGGTGCTAGAAACAATATCATACGAAAGCTGACTGGCACAACCTGGGGATCACAACCAGACACAGTGAAGACATCTGCCCTTGTGCTATGCTACTCTGCTGCTGAGTATGCATGCCCAGTGTGGAACACATCTCACCACGCTAAAACAGTGGATGTGGCTCTTAATGAGACATTATCATGGGGTGTCTGCGCCCTACACCACTGGAGAAATTACACTGCTTAGCCGGTATTGCACCACCTGACATCCACCGGGAAGTAGCAGCCAATAGTGAAAGGACCAAGGCAGTGGCATCTCCAGCTCATCCCTTGTTTGGGTATCAGCCA
The DNA here is from genome assembly GCF_025583915.1 of Anolis sagrei ordinatus. NCBI lineage: Eukaryota > Metazoa > Chordata > Lepidosauria > Squamata > Anolidae > Anolis > Anolis sagrei. The sequence goes on from NW_026847882.1 coordinate 4,498,246, forward strand.
GCACGTCAACGACTTAAATCAAGAAATAGTTTTCTAAGATCTACAGAGACACTCGCTGGAACACCTCAGCAAGCGAGAGTCCAAAAGTGGCAGGCTCAAACCCAGAACCTCAACCAATGGCTGATACCAAAGGAGAGACTCCCCCCTGGGCACACAGAAGACTGGGCGACTTGGAAGGCGCTGAACAGACTGCGCTCTGGCACCACGAGATGCAGAGCCAACCTTCAGAAATGGGGCCACAAAGTGGAATCCACGACATGCGAGTGCGGAGAAGAGCAAACCACTGACCACCTGCTGCAATGCAACCTGAGCCCTGCCACATGCACAATGGAGGACCTTCTTGCGGCAACACCAGAGGCACTCCAAGGGCCAGATACTGGTCAAAGGACATTTAATCAACAACCAAACTTGCAAATTTTGTATTTTGTCTGTTTGTTTGTTTTGTTCTGTTAGAAACAAAACAAACAAACAGACAAAATACAAAATTTGCAAGTTACCTTGCAAACATGACTGGTTACCTTTACACGACAAATAAATAAATTGTGGGAGTTGAAGTCCAATACACCTGGAGGGCCCAAGTTTGCTCCCTGCCTGCTTTAGAGAGAAGGAGGATGGTCTGCGAAGTCAACTGCACCGCCTTCTGTCTCTCCCATCTTTTTGCTGTGATATCAAAGAGGGAAACCAATAAAAACAGCAGGGAGCAGCCAAGGCCCAGCGCAGCCACTTAGCGCCTGGAAAAAGAGGTCCTTTGATCTGCTCAAGGGCCCTGGAGAGCTAACAAGCAAGAAGGGCACCTTCAGGCAGCGGAGGGAAGGGAAGAAGGAAGGAAAGAACGAAAGAAAGAAGGGGGAATGAAAGCACTGCTGAACCGTTTCCCCATCAAAGGAGATGCTTCATGTGAGCGGCTTCAACTCTCAGGCTCCCCAGAGCTCTCTAGGAAGCAAACACCAAACCAGCCTTGTATGTGCAACGCCAACGGCGGCATCCTCTGCTCCGGTAGCCAAACCATGAGAACTATGTGCCTTGTAACCTTACTTTTTGGGTATCCTTCATACACCACGAACTTCGCACTTGGAGGGAAACAGAATGAGGATGCTCATCTCTAGCCTTCACCACAACGCCAACCGATGAGCTCCTAACGACTGGCACTGCTCATTCACTTCCGCTGGCTTCCTGCTACATGGCAGTGAGACCAACTTCCCCTGAGAACATTCCTCGCGAGACCTACATGCCTTGTAACCTTACTTTTCTGATATCCCTCATACAGCACAAACTTTGCACTTGGAAGGAAACAGAATGAGGATGGTCATCTCTAACCTTCACCACGACGCCAACTGATGAGCTCCTAACGACTGGCACTGCTCGTTCATTTCCGCTGGCTCTTGCTACACTGCAGTGATACCAACTTCGTCTGAGAACATTCCCCATGAGAACTACGTGCCTTGTAATCTTACTTTTCGGATATCCTTCATACAGCATGAACTTCGCACTTGGAGGGAAATGGAATGAGGATGCTCATCTCTAACTTTCACCACAACACCAATTGATGAGCTCCTAACGACTGGCACTGCTCATTCACTTCTGCTGGCTTCACAGCAGTGACACCAGCTTCCTCTGGGAAAATTCCCTGTGAGAGCTACATGACTTTAAACCTTACTTTGCTGATAACCCTCGTACAATTCTTACATTTAGAAAATACTGTGCTTTGATTCATCACACTACAGAAGGCGGTCCCCTCCCAATTGGATGGAATACCTCCCTGCCAGGATGGTATCCAGAATTTTGATTGGGGGGGGCGAGTTTGATTTTGGGGGGGGGCTGAGTGAAAGAGGGTCTACCCTAGCAAACCTTTTGTATCGTTACCCCAATACCCCCCATGCATATGGGATATATTGAGCATGGTGATCAGATCATGATATGAATAAACATAACAGTTTAAATAATGTACCAGTAAGCCTTCTTGCAGACCACCATCAGAATTTGGGGGGGGGGGGTTGATTCGTCACCTCTATCTCTCTCTTTAATTTTAGAGCTGGCTGGAGTGTTAACATCCTATTGACAAGCTGGAATGTGTCCAGAGGAGGGCGACTCAAATGATCAAGGGTCTGGAGAACAAGCCCTATGAGGAGTGGCTTAAGAGCTGGGCATGTTTAGCCTGAAGAAGAGAAGGCTGAGAGGAGACGTGATAGCCATGTATAAATATGTGAGAGGAAGCCACAGGGAGGAGGGAGCAAGCTTGTTTTCTGCTTCCCTGGAGACTAGGACGCGGAACAATGGCTTCAAACTACAAGAGAGGAGATTCCATCTGAACATGAGGAAGAACTTCCTGACTGTGAGAGCCGTTCAGCAGTGGAACTCTCTGCCCTGGAATGTGGTGTAGGCTCCTTCTTTGGAAGCTTTTAAACAGAGGCTGGATGGCCATCTGTCAGGGGTGCTTTGAATGCAATATTCCTGCTTCTTGGCAGAATGGGTTGGACTGGATGGCCCATGAGGTCTCTTCCAACTCTTGGATTCTATGATTCTATGATTTCCCCAGGCAGTAACAAGCCACCCCTTGAAACTGCTAGGCCATTCAATGCTAATCAAGGTGGTCAATTGAAACATTCACACCTACCCCAAACAGACAAGAGTTCTTTATCTCACCTTGGACATTATCCCATAGATATATATAAACCCCATTTTCCTAGTTTCCAACAGACCTCACAACCTCTGAGGATGCCTGCAAAAGATGTGGGTGAAATGTCAGGAGAGAATGCTTCAGGAACATGGCCAGACAGCCCAGAAAACTCACAATCCATCCTTCTCAATGGTTTCCACAACTATATTTCCCAAAATTCATATGAGGTGCCATGAGATATAAAACAATGCTATATAAAAAAATATAAATAGAAAAGAAGAAGGTATGAGTAGTGGAGGTGCTGCAATTGCTAGTCTTTCTTCTACCAGGCAGCAATTCTGTGCAAACACAAAGCTCAAATTCAAAGGCTCAGATATTCAGTTCAGAGCAGAACAGGAAATGAAGCAACTTTTCTGGTGCAAAACATATACAAAGCATAGGATTAAGAAAAACAATCAAGGGCCTCATCAGCCTCCCAGCATTTCTGACCTAGATAGTGGCCGGTTGTGATTTCCAAGTCAAGAATAGTGCTTCAGCCTTTTGTTTGTGCTGTCCAAGGTGCTGAAGCTATTTGGGGAAGCTTGGGAGTCCCAAAAAGTGTTGTTGTTGATATTAATATTATTTATTAGCATCCGGATTTAGGTTTCCCCCAACCAAATTCCCAATGTCACATCCCATCGAGGCTGACTGTCCCCGGCAACCACTGGGGAGACTGGGAAGCGTCCTGAGCCTGAGCGATGATGCCCTTTCCGATTGTCCAATATCAGCAAAAGAGGAAAGTCACCGAAAACACCCTTCAGAGCGCCTTTGCGGCTGTCATGGGACCGACGGAGCTCAGAACGCCCACATCCGTTCATTCGGAAACTTCAGCTAGTTTAACGGTTGGCAGCCAGACTACTAACTGGGGCAACATACAGGGAGCATACCACACCCCTGTTGTACCAGCTCCACTGGCTGCTGGTCCACCTCCGAGCCCAATTCAAAGTGCTGGTTTTGACCTATCAAGCTCTTTACCAGTGTTTCTCAACCTGGGGGTCGGGACCCCTGGGGGGGTCGTGAGGGGGTTTCAGAGGGGTCACCAAAGACAATCAGAAAACACAGTATTTTCTATTGGTCATGGGGATTCTGTGTGGGAAGTTTGGCCCAATTCTATCATTGGTGGGGTTCAGAATGCTCTTTGATTGTAGGTTAACTATAAATGACAGCAACTACAACTGTAAATCCCAGCAACTACAACTCCCAAATGCCAAGGTCCACCAGTGTCCACATTTGGGCATATTGAGTATTTGCGCATATTTTGGTCCAGATCCATCATTGCTCTCTGGATGTAGGTGAACTACATATCCAAAACTCAAGGTCAGTGCCCACCAAACCCTTCCAGTGTTTTCTGTCGGTCATGGGAGTTCTGTGTGCCAAGTCTGGTTCAATTCCATCATTGGTGGAGTTCAAAATGCCTTTTGATTATAGATGAACTATAAATCCCAGCAACTACAACTCCCAAATGTCAGGTCTATTTTCCCCAAACTCCACCAGTGTTCACATTTGGGCATATTGAGTATTCATGCCAAGTTTGGTCCAGATCCATCACTGTTTGAGTCCACAGTGCTCTCTGGATGTAGGTGAACTACAACTCCCAAACTCAAAGTCAATGCACAACAAACCTTTCCAGTATTCTCTGTACGTCGTAGGAGTTCTGTGTGCCAAGCTTGGCTTGATTCTTTTGTTGGTGGAGTTCAGAATGCTCTTTGATTATAGGTTAACTATAAATCCCAGCAACTACAACTCCCAAATGACAAAATGAATCCCCCCCCCCCCCCAACCCCACCAGTTTTCAAATTTGGGCATATTGGCTATTTGTGTCAAATTTGGTCCAGTGAATGAGAATACATCCTGCATCTCAGATATTTACATTACAATTCATAACAGGAGCAAAATTACAGTTACGAAATACCAATGGAAATAATATGATGGTTGGGGGTCACCAACACATGAGGAACGGCATTAAGGGGTCACGGCATTAGGAAGGTTGAGAACCACTGCTCTTTACAGTTCTGGCCCAGCTTACTTGTCCGAACGCATCCACCCCTATGTCCCACCTCGAAACCTAAGATCATCCGGGGAGGCCCTGCTCTCACTCCCGTCAACAGCACAAATGGGCCTGGCGGGGACGAGAGACAGGGCCTTCTTGGCGGTGGCCCCCCGCCTATGGAACACACTCCCAACTGAGGTAAGATCAGCCAGCTCCCCCCTAGCTTTTCAAAAGAAACTAAAGGCATGGTTTTAGGACCAGGCTTTTGGACAATAGATGCAAACAGCACTTTAAGGGAATGTGACTGGAATGACGATATGGCTGATGAGACTGTTTTACTGTTTTAACGATGGTTTATGTATTGTTAATTATGCTTTTATATCTAATTGTGGTTTTAATGTTGTAATTTGTTATGTAATGCCTTTGGAACGGGGCCCATTGTAAGCCATCCTGAGTCCCCCTTAGGGGGTTGAGAAGGGCGGGAGAGAAATGCGAGAAATAAATAAATAAAAATAAATTTTGCTTTCCCCCCATTTCTTGGTGTGTCCCCCACCCAAAAAAACTTTGGATTAGTTTCACCCCACTTTGTGGACTTTAAAAAAATCTGCACGCATCTATATAAATAAAAATGTAATGTTTGTTTGTTTGTGGGATGAACATAACTCAAAAACCACTGAACGAATTGACACCAAATTTGGACACAATACACTTATCAGGCCAACGAGTGACCACCACTCATAAAAACACTGAAAACACATTGGAAGGAACTTAAAAAGCCAAAAATAAAAAATACATTACAACGCATGCGCAAAACCACATATATACACAAACACACATAAATATATACACACATATATACATACACACACACACAAAACACATATACACAGAAAGGGGGAGGGAGGGAGGGAGGGAGGGAGGGAGGGAGGGAGGGAGGGAGGGAGGGAAGGAAGGAAGGAAGGAAGGAAGGAAGGAAGGAAGGAAGGAGAGAGAGAATGAAGGAAAGAAAGAAAGAAAGAAAGGTAGAGAAGGAAGGAAGGAGAGAAGAAAATAAAAAAGTGAAAGAAGTCCTGAACCGGTGCTTGGCCGCTGTAATGGACTGAATGAGGGCTAACAGATTGAAACTAAATCCAGACAAGACAGAGGTACTCCTGGTCAGTCGCAAGGCCGAACAGGGCATAGGGTTACAGCCTGTGCTGGACGGGGTCACACGCCCCCTGAAGGCGCAGGTTCGCAGCTTGGGAGTGACCCTGGACTCATCGCTGAGCCTGGAACCCCAGGTTTCGGCGGTGGCCAGGGGAGCATTTGCAGTTAAAACTTGTGCACCAGCTGTGCCCGTACCTTGGGAAGTCTGACTTGGCCACGGTAGTCCACGCTCTGGCTACATCCCGTTTAGACTACTGCAACGCTCTCTACGTGGGGTTGCCTCTGAAGACTGCCCAGAAGCTTCAACTAGTCTAACGTGCGGCAGCCAGATTACTAACAGGAGCGGGGTACAGGGAGCATACTACTCCTCTGCTGCGTCACTGGCTGCCAATTAGCTTCTGAGCACAATTCAAAGTGCTGGTGCTGACCTATAAATCCCTAAACGACTCTGGCCCAGTTTACCTGTCCGAACGGATTCTCCCCTATGAACCATCAAGGTTGTTAAGATATTCTAGAGGGGCCCTGCTCTCAGTCCCACCACCTTCGCAATCGCATCTGGTGGGGACGAGGGACAGGGCCTTCTCGGTGGTGGCCCCTCGGCTCTGGAACTCTCTCCCGTTGGAGATTAGATCTGCCCCTTCCCTCCTGACTTTCGGAAAGATGGTAAAAACCTGGCTTTGAAATATAGCATTTGCAGAATGATGATTGAGTCAATAACGGCTGACCACACCAGCTGATGAATTTGTGATTTTATTCTGACGACTTGGCTTTTGTAATTGTATGATATTGCATGATCTGTATTTTGTATTAATGTATTATGATGCTATTATGTTTACTATATTTGTGTTGAATCTTCTCCTGTTAGCCCGCCTGAGTCCCTCTTCGGAGGTCGAGAAGACCGGGTTATAAAAGCTCCAAATAAATAAATAAGAAGCAAGGAAAGAGAGAGGGAAGGAAGGAGAGAAGGAACGAAAGAGAGAAAGAGGGAGGGAAGGAAGGAAGGAAGAAAAGAGACAAGGAAAGATGGAACCAAAGAGCATAGGAAGGGAGGAAAGAAACAGGTAGAGAAGGAAGAAAGCAGAAGAGAAAGGGGAAGGGGAAGAAAAAGAGGGAAGGAAGGAAGGAGAGAAGGAAAGGAGAAAAAGAGGGAGGGAAGGTTGGCCACAGCAACGCGTGGCGGGTACAGCTAGTTCTAATATAAGGATTGTATGCCATTTCCTCCCCAAATATACATGCCTCCCTCTGGGCCAGCTCTCCAACGCAAATTTTGGATATCAAGAAAAGGCAGCAAATTAGTGGTTTCCCTTACTATTATGGAATAAGAAGAGCTGCATGCAGGTGGGTGGTTTTTCCCCCATTTCTGTGCCAAAACGGCATGCATCCCAGCCTGGGTAACTTGATTAAGGATGCCATTTGCTTCTTGGGCTCAGGCAGCAGAACAGCCTGATAGGTAACCAATTTATATAATGCTCTAACACAGTATTTCTCAACCTGGGGGTCGTGAGGGGGTTTCAGAGGGGTCGCCAAAGACCATCAGAAAACACAGTATTTTCTATTGGTCATGGGGATTCTGTGTGGGAAGTTTGGCCCAATTCTATCATTAGTGGGGTTCAGAATGCTCTTTGATTATAGGTTAACTATAAATGACAGCAACTACAACATGTAGTTCACCTACATCCAGAGAGCAATGATAGATCTGGACCAAAATATGCACAAATACTCAATATGCCCAAATGTGGACACTGGTGGACCTTGGCATTTGGGATTTGTAGTTGCTGGGATTTATAAACTACAAATCCCAAATGCCAAGGTCCACCAGTGTCCACATTTGGGCATATTGAGTATTTGTGCATATTTTGGTCCAGATCTATCATTGCTCTCTGGATGTAGGTGAACTACATATCCAAAACTCAAGGTCAATGCACAACAAACCTTTCCAGTATACTCTGTACGTCGTGGGAGTTCTGTGTGCCATGCTTGGCTTGATTCTTTTGTTGGTGGAGTTCAGAATGCTCTTTGATTATACGTTAACTCTAAATCCCAGCAACTACAACTCCCAAATGACAAGATGAATCCCCCCCCCAACCCCACCAGTTTTCAAATTTGGGCATATTGGCTATTTGTGCCAAATTTAGTCCAGTGAATGAGAATACATCCTGCATCTCAGATATTTACATTACAATTCATAACAGGAGCAAAATTACAAAGTACCAATGGAAATAATGTGATGGTTGGGGGTCACCAACACATGAGGAACGGCATTAAGGGGTCACAGCATTAGGAAGGTTGAGAACCACTGCTCTAACACATCACGGAACCCATCTTCTGCTGTATATAGGAATTCCCTGGCTTTCCATGCTGTTTGCAAATTCTCCCAATCTTTGACTTCCACGCCAATAGCTCAGGGAATTCCCAATTATCTTTGTTCCAGAGAAGCAAGCCAGAATATCTCATTTGGCTTTGTTCCACCAGAAGCCATGGGCAACCTGTTGCCTGGTCAATGCTTCTTATTGTATTTGATGGATACAACTGACCGTGTCACTATAGGGAAATGCAAAATGATAGCATTGTTTTCCAACTAAGAATCCTGTTGCAACTCAGGGTAGTTTTCACCTTGCTCCCAAACACCACCACACCAGAGCTGTAGATTTTGTAATTTATTGAGAAAAGCAAAGTGAAAACATAGAATAAGAAATGCAAATGTTCCATAAGCAGGACAAAGGCTTAAATGTAAAAACACAGTTCCCAAGATCCAAAGGCAAAAACATGAAGCATAATCCTTAGGAAATGATCAAACAAAAGTCCATGATAAAACAGTGAAACACAAGACCCCAAATCCCAGATTCAGGAAGCCAAAAGTGAGCTGCTTAAAGCCAAGGTTAATCCATCGGAGTTTGCATGGAAAGAGCCACATTGAACTGACAACTCTCGTTTGTCAGCCAGAAGGCTAAATACCCTTTGCAATCATGAACGCATTGCGATGACCCTTGACCGACTTGGCTTCTCGCTTACCAGCTAAGCGAGAGCTCCTCCAGACCCTTAATTCTAAGTGTTCTTGCCTGCTCATTATTTCACTATCTTCAAGGCTCTCTTTATCTTGGTCCAGCTGGACTCTATCACCATGGGAAGGCTGGGGAGGCGAAGACAACTCCACCTAGCCGTTATCTACCCTACTGACATTCTTTTACTCTGAGAACAGACCTGATGTTTCCCCTGCTGCACTGTCTGAAGCAGGCACAACAGAAATCTGAATCCCATCATCCTCTTCATCAGGGAACTCTGGCTCACAAGACCCACAGGGTTCAGTTTCAGACTCAGAATCACAACAAATTCTGCTCCACCAATACAGATGTTGTTGCTGTTGTTATTATTATTATAAGGAATCCATATCCTAGAGAGAAAAATTGTCTCTCTAATAATTTGTTAGGTCCTCCAGGTGGTTCTATGATATGGTTCCAAATGTTATCATTGAGTTTTATTGGAGGACAGCTACAGCTGCATTGGAGGACATAATAGCTATTTCCTCTCTTTAGGTCCTTCAATGCAACTCCATTCAGTTGTACCCATGTTTTCTGTTAACCGCAGTCCAGCCTGAAAAGTTTCCCCAACAAATCGAGGGTTGAACCATCAAGATTATTAAGATCATCTGGAGAGGCCCTGCTCTCGGTCCAACCGGCCTCACAAGCGTGTCTGGTGGGGACGAGGGACAGGGCCTTCTCGGTGGTAGCCCCTCGACTCTGGAACTCTCTCCCACTGGAGATCAGAACCGTCCCTTCTATCCTGACATTTAGGAAACAGGTGAAGACTTGGTTATGGAGACAGGCATTCGACGAGTGAGCCAACACCCTGAGATATGGATGGAGGATGATGAGCAACGATATTAGTATGACAACTGACCATTATAGTTATTGATTGTAATGGCTGTTTTAATGTTTTACTGTAATATGTATTATGATGTTTTATTGATTGTATGTGATATTATGGTTGGAAACCGGTCTGAGTCCCTCAAGAGAGGTGAGAAGGTCGGTATACAAAACTTTCAAATAAATAAATAAATAAATAAATAAATAAAATTTGCCATCATCATCGTTGTCATCATCATCATTGTCATCCTCAACATCATCCCATTTAGACTCCATCAATGTTTAACATTTACACAAATGACCACCCACTGCCAGAAGGGACAAAGAGTTTCATCTACGCCAATGATCGTGCCATCACCACTCAAGCAGGGAGCTTTGAAATGGTTGAACAGAAGCTCTCTGAAGCTTTAGGTGCTCTTACTGCCTATTACAGGGAAAACCAACTCATTCCTAATCCATCTAAAATGTAGATGTGTGCTTTTCACCTTAAAAACAGACAAGCATCTCGAGCTCTAAGGATGACCTGGGAAGGAATCCCACTGGAGCATTGCAGCGCACCAAAACGCCTGGGAGTCACCCTGGACCGTGCTCCGACTTAATAAGAAGCTCTGCAAAAAGTGGTTGCTAGAAATAATATCGTAAGAGCAAACTATGCTACTTTAATGCACCAGTTCTGCAGTATGGAACTCTCCACCATTCCCAGGTGGCAAATCTGTACTATCTAATTTCAAGAGATGGTGATCTATTTCAGAGCTGTTTGATATTTTAAACATGTGTAGCTGTTTTTTACCTTATAATATTAATAAAAGTTTTCTATTTGAAAAGAAAAGAAAGAAATAACATCATACGAAAGCTGACTGGCACAACCTGGGGATCACAACCGGACACAGTGAAGACATCTGCCCTTGTGCTTTGCTACTCTGCTGCTGAATATGCATGCCCAGTATGGAACACATCTCAACACATTAAAACAGTGGATGTGGCCCTTAATGAGACATGTCACATTATCACAGGATGTCTACGCCCTACACCACTGGAGAAATTATACTGTTTAGCCGGTATTGCACCACCTGCTATCTATCGGGAATGGATAGCAGCCTGCAATGAAAGGACCAAGGCAATGACATTAGGTATCAGCCAGCAAGCCAATGCCTTAAACCAAGAAATAGTTTTTTAAGATCTACAGAGATTTTGGCCTGCATCAATAGGAGCATAGTGTCTAGGTCCAGGGAAGTCATGCTCCCCATGCTCTATTCCGCTTTGGTTAGACCACTTTACCTGGAATATTGTGTCCAATTCTGGGCACCACAATTCAAGAGAGATATTGACTCTAAGCTGGAATGTGTCCAGAGGAGGGCGACTAAAATGATCAAGGGTCTGGAGAACAAGCCCTATGAGGAGCGGCTTAAGGAGCTGGGCATGTTTAGCCTGAAGAAGAGAAGGCTGAGAGGAGATATGATAGCCATGTATAAATATGTGAGAGGAATCCACAGGGAGGAGGGAGCAAGCTTGTTTTCTGCTTCCCTGGAGACTAGGACGCAATGGAACAATGGCTTCAAACTACAAGAGAGGAGATTCCATCTGAACATGAGGAAGAACTTCCTGACTGTGAGAGCCGTTCAGCAGTGGAGCTCTCTGCCCCGGAGTGTGGTGGAGGCTCCTTCTTTGGAAGCTTTTAAACAGAGGCTGGATGGCCATCTGTCAGGGGTGATTTGAATGCAATATTCCTGCTTCTTGGCAGAATGGGGTTGGACTGGATGGCCGATGAGGTCTCTTCCAACTCTTTGATTCTATGATTCTATGAATATAACCACCTGACATCCGCAGGGAAGTAGCAGCCAATAGTGAAAGGACCAAGGCAGAGACATCTCCAGCTCATCCCCTGTTTGGGTATCAGCCAGCACGTCAACGACTTAAATCAAGAAATATTTTTCTAAGATCTACAGAGACACTCGCTGGAACACCTCAGCAAGCGAGAGTCCAAAAGTGGCAGGCTCAAACCCAGAACCTCAATCAATGGCTGATAACAAATGAGAGACTCCCTCCTGGGCACACAGAAGATGGGATGACCTGAAAGCACTGAACATACTGCGCTCTGGCACCACGAGATGCAGAGCCAACCTTAAGAAATGGGGCTACAAAGTGGAGTCCACAACATGTGAGTGTGGAAAAAAGCAAACTGCAGACTACTTACTACGATGCAGCCTGAGTCTTGCCACATGCACAATGGAGGACCTTCTCACAGTGACACCAGAGGCACTCCCAAGTGGGAAGTTTCTAGTCAAAGGACATTGAGTAGAATGCCAAGTTTTTAACTTTGTGGTTTTTATATACATTATAACTTCTGATACAATAAAATAAAATAAAATCCCATTTATTCCCAGTTTAGGACTCAAGGCAATTTACAACAGTCCCCAAAAGTCGAGCATAACAGAGAGTGACATTGAAACTCATTCACAATTCGAACTCTTCTATTTGCTTCATTCACCTCCTGCACCTTTTCTTTGAATGACTACACACACACACATAGGGAGGCACACGGAGCCCCCGGTGGCGCAGTGGGTTAAATCCCTGTGCCAGCAGGACTGAAGACCGACAGATTGCAGGTTCGAATCCGAGGAGAGGCGGATGAGCTCCCTCCATCAGCTCCAGCTCCTCATACAGGGACACGAGAGAAGCCTCCCACAAGGATGATAAAAACATCAAATAATCCGGGCAATGTCCCCTGAGCAATGTCTTTGCAGACGGCCAATTCTCTCACACCAGAAGCGACTTGCAGTTTCTCAAGTCGCTCCTGACACAACAAAAAAAAAAGCTTGAAAATAGAACCATTTCTTAGGAATTGTGGGAGTTGAAGTCCAAAGCATCTGGAGGAATGAAGTTTGCCCATGCCTGACCCAAACTCTCTCTGTACACGGCTCTAAGGTCAATGCTAGAAATTTGGGGATGGAAGGAAATCACTATCTCTGGAGGGGCAAACAAGGTCCACATTCCGTCTCCTGCTTATTGCAGCGACACTGCTGTTTTCTCCCAACTTTCCAGTAAGCTTTCCAAACAGGCAGCAGCTGATGGTTAGCGGACACCACTTGGATTACAAGACGATCGCAAAGTCTCACTTTTGAGACCTTCCTTCACCTCAACTACCCAGATGCTGAAAAGAAAGCAAACGAAAAGCAGAATAATCCAAAGCAGCGTTTCTCAACCTGAGGGTTCTGTGTGGGAAGTTTGGCCCAATTCTATCATTGGTGGGGTTCAAAATGCTCTTTGACTGTAAGTGAACTATACATCCCAGCAAGTACAACTCCCAAATGTCAAGGTCTATTTCCCCCAAACTTCACTTGTGTTCACATTGGGCATATTGAGTATTTGTGCCAAGTTTGGTCCAGATCCATCATTGTTTGAGTCCACTGTGCTCTCTGGATGTAGGTGAGCTACAATTCCCAAACTCAAGGCCAATGCCTACCAAACCCTTCCAGTATTAGGTTCTTGGGGGTTTTTTCGGGCTATAGAGCCATGTTCTAGAGGCATTTCTCCTGACGTTTCGCCTGCATCTATGGCAAGCATCCTCAGCATACATCTGAGGATGCTTGCCATAGATGCAGGCGAAACGTCAGGAGAAATGCCTCTAGAACATGGCTCTGTAGCCCAAAAAAACCCACAAGAACCTAGTGATTCCAGCCATGAAAGCCTTCGACAATACCTTCCAGTATATTCTCTAGGTCATGGGAGTTCTCTGTGCCAAGTTTGATTCAATTTCATTGTTGGTGGAGTTCAGAATGCTCTTTGATTGTAGGTGAACTATAAATCCCAGCATCTACAACTCCCAAATGTCAAAGTCTACTTTCCCCAAACACCACCAGTGTTCACATTTSGGCATATTGAGTATATGTGCCAAGTTTGGTCCAGATCCATCATTGTTTGAYTCCACAGTGCTCTCTGAATGTAGGTAAACTACAACTCCAAAACTCAAAGTCAATGCCCACCAAACCCATCCAGTATTTTCTCTAGGTCATGGGAGTTCTCTGTYCCAAGTTTGATTCAATTCCATTGTTGGCGGAGTTCAGAATGCTCTTTGATTGTAGGTGAACTATAAATCCCAGCAGCAATTACAACTTCCAAGTGACAAAATCAGTCTCTCCAACCCCACCAGTATTCGAATTTGGGCGTATTGGGTATTTCTGCCAAATTTGGTCCAATGAATGAAAATACATCCTGTATATCAGATATTTACATTATTTATTCTTTATTTATTTCGGGCTTTTAAATCCCGTCCTACCTCAACCTCCGCAGAGGGACTCAGGATGGCTAACAAATCGGCACCCCATGACGCCCACATCAAAAACAGAGATGCATAATTTAACGTCAATATTATAAAACTATAAAACAGCATAAAACAATATAAACAGCATAAAAACAATCAATCCATCAGTCAGCTGTCACCGGTTTAAATCATCATCCAAGGGGAGGCCATCAGTTCTATATAAGTCAACACGTCAGCTTAATCTACAAAGGCCTGATACCATAGCCAGGATTTTACTTGTTTCTGGAAGGTCAAGAGGGATGCAGCGGATCTAATTTCACTCGGGAGGGAGTTCCATAGCCGGGGGGGCCACCACAGAAAAGGCCCTGTCCCTTGTCTCCACCAGACGCGATTGCGACAAAGGGGGAACGAGCAGGGTCTCCCCAGATGATCTTAGGGTCCTAGGTGGATCGTAGCGATTACAATTCATAACAGGAGCAAAATGACATTTATGAAGTAGCAACGGAAATAATGTTATGGTTGGGGGTCACCACAACCAGGCATGTAGCCGGGGGGGGTGGGGGGGCTTGAGGGGCTTCAGCCCCCCCCCCCGAAATTCTCATGGTGGTTCGCGAAAAGGCCTTACTGGTGCATTATTTAAACTGTTATGTTTATTCATATCATGATCTGATCACCATACTCAATATATCCCATGTGCATGGGGGTATTGGGGTAACGATACAAAAGGTTTGCTAGGGTAGACCCTCTTTCACTCAGACTCAGCCCCCCCCCCCCCCTGAAAAAACTCAGCCCCCCCCCCCCCCCCGAATCGAAATCCTGGCTACGGGCCTGACCACAACACAAGGAACTGTACTAAGGGGTCACAGCATTAGGAAGGCTGAGAAATGCCGATCCAAAGGCTCTCTTGCTGCCTAGGAACAATCTCTTCAGAGCCTGGAGAAGCAGAGTTTTGGACTACAACTCCCAGCATTCCCCAGCCAGCACAAACACTGCCTTAAGATTGCGGTCCCTTTAGTGCTGGGTCCCAAGATGAGAAATGTGGTGTCGAAAGCCCTCGACGTTTGGTTGCCTCAAGCCATTTGCATGGCACATACCGGCACACACACACACAGGCATTGCGGTACTTCAGTGCACAGCCATCCCAGAGTTTAATTTAATGGAGACTGCGGTCTCAGAAAGGATTGCAAAAATGGATTGGGAGAGGAAGAATTGCAGAATGGAAGAAGGAATAGTGCACAAGCAGGGAAGACGAAGAAGAAGAAGAGGAGTCTGTCCTTGGTTCCCCTTCCTGTGTCCTGAAATCAACCCTGTGGTGTCTGCTGCCTCTCCAGCTTGTGTTGATCCTGGCTTGCTTTCCTCTCCCTGGTTCCTCCTTTGCTGGTGCAGGGGGAAAAGAGCAGAGGGAGGAAGAAGAGAGAGGCGTCAGCATGCGGCTCCCCTTCATTCATAATGTACTGCTGGGTGGGATGTGTATCAGAGAAGGAGGAGAAGGAGGAGGAGGCCGAAAAGGCTCTCTGCTTCCTTTGCCTGTCAGTGCAAGGCACATGGAGAGGATTTTTCCTTGGCTGCTCCGGCTGCAGCAAATGCGCGCCCAGCCTCTGCTTATGTGCTACGCCACTGCGGTGCTTGGTGCTCGCGCCTTGAACAGGAGCCCATGCCATCGCCTGGATGCCGGCCCGAGTGCGCACACAACCAACACACAAATACATACACACACAGCCTGCACAAATCCACTCCAAATAATGCGGCGCCTTGAACTGCTCCTCCTCTTTCTCGCATCCTCTTTCTCCATTGGCTTCTTCTCCTTTTCGGCTCTATCCCTGCACTGTTTTTGCACTCCATAATAAAAACCAAGGGCTGCAGTGCTTCCAGGTCCCTGACTTGACACACACACACACACACACACACAGGCAGCCGAAATGGCCCATTTTTCCAACACTTTTCTGTGGATATTTATGGCTCCTGCTCCAGATTATTTGGCTACTCATCACTTCTTTTTTTCCTTTTTTTAAAAAAACTGGAGGATCTAGAACAGTGGTTCTCAACCTTCCTAATGCCTCGACCCCTTAATACAGTTCCTCATGTTGTAGTGACCCCCAAGCCATAAAATTATTTTTGTTGCTACTTCACAACTGTAATTTTGCTCCTGTTCTGAATCGTAATGTAAATACCTGATATGCAGGATGTATTTTCATTCGCTGGACCAAATTTGGCACAAATATGCTCAAATGTGAGTATTGATGGGGTTGAGGGGGTGTCTGCGCCCCACACCACTGGAGAAATGACACTGCTTAGCCGGTATTGCACCACCTGACATCCGCCGGGAAGTAGCAGCCAATAGTGAAAGGACCAAGGCAGAGACATCTCCAGCCCATCCCGTTTGGGTATCAGCCAGCACGTCAACGACTTAAATCAAGACATAGTTTTCTTAGATCTACAGAGACACCCCGTGATAATTCGGCATGTCTCATTAAGAGCCACATCCACTGTTTTAGCGTGGTGAAATGTCTTCCACACTGGGCATGCGTACTCAGCAGCAGAGTAGCACAGCGCAAGGGCAGATGTCTTCACTGTGTCTGGTTGTGATCCCCAAGTTGTGCCAGTCAGTTTTCTGATGGTCTTTGGCGACCCCTTTGACGCCCCCTTGCGACACCCCCCCCCCAGGGGTCCCGACCCCCAGGTTGAGAAACACTGATCTAAGTCATTAATAAAGATGTTGAACAGGACCGGGCCCAGGGCAGAACCCTACTGATGGCACTCCACTCGTCACTTCCTTCCAGGATGAAGAGGAGGAAGCATTGGTGAGAATCACCCTTTATGTTTGTGCATTTAACCAATTCTAGATCCACCTAACCATAGTTTTGCCTTGCCCACATTGGACTAGTTTCCTTGCCAGAAGGTCATGGGGGACCTTGTCGAAGGAAGGCCTTCCTGAAATCCAGGTACGCTCCATCCACAGCATTCCCCGCATCTACCCAGCTTGTAACTCTATCGATACAACAGATCAGATGAGTCTGGCATGACTTGTTTTTGATCAATCCATGGACCACAAGCAGAACTTGCAGCTTTCCTAGAGACCCGTGACACACTTCAGCCCTTGAAGTGCATTAGCAGAATTCAAAGAAGTGTCTACTTTTAGCACTAAAGTCGATGACTCAATCTTAGCCTCGGACTTTGCAAGAAGAAGCCCTTCAGACTCGAGGCGTCCGCCCACCCGAGATGTGTTTGAAGCCAGTCCATTAATTGATTAAATCGAAATAAATTTGCTGGGATGGGATGGACAGGGACACAAATGTGAAAGGTTTCTTGAAGTAATTACGGCATGGTCCCTAATGTTCATTTCCCCAGTAATCCTTCTCACAACAACCCTATAAAGTAGGGCAGCAGGATAGTATGGAGAAGGCTGCTAGAGTAAGACATGTCTCTCTCAGGATGAATTGGAGCTTGGAAGTTACTTTTGAGGTCCTTCCTCCCGGAATCCCCTGCCAGTCATAATGGGTAGAGGATGCTGGGAGTTGTGGTCCAAAAAATAACTTTTCCAAGCTCAAGCAGGGCACACAATGTACACAGACTAAAAAAAAGGATGACCCAAATATTTTTCCTTTTCCTACGTCAGGAGAAAAAGGAAGAACAAGGAGGCGAGAGGCCCTCTGCGAGGAGAAGATGGGGCAATGTTGACAAACAGGATGACAAGGAAAAGGCAGATCTACTCAATGCCTTCTTTGCCTCTGTCTTCTCACCAAAAGAAAGCCGTCCTCAGCCTCAGTGACATAGAGTAGACAAAGGACTTGGGGAGATCCAACCCCAAATAGCGAAACACGTTGTCCACAATGTCCAGGAATATCTGGCCACTTTAAATGAATTCAAGTCCACAGGGCCGGATCAACTACATCCAAGAGTGTTGAAGGAACTAGGAGAAGTCATTTTGGAACCATGGCAATCATCTTTGAGAGGTCCGAGCAGATTGGAGGAGGGCAAAGGTGGTCCTTACCTATCTTCAAGAATGGTAAAAACGATGACCCAAATAATAACCAATGCCCGGTCAGCCTCACGTCAATACTGGGCAAGATTCTGGAAAAGATTGTTAAGGAAGTGGTCTGCAAACACTTAGAAACAAATTACTTAGGCGATCCTTCGTTGTCCGAGTAGGATAATCCTCCAGGGTGGGTCCGTAGGTGACTATGGAGCCCAATTCTTGATCCGCATCTTCTCCCGCAGTGAGGGCTTCGGTTTCCAGGTGGAAGGCGGTCCCGGTCGGGGTTGGCTTGACGTGCCTTCCTCTTGGCACGTTTTTCCCTTTCGCCTTCCATTCGTGCCTCTTCAAATTCTGCAGCACTGCTGGTCACAGCTGACCTCCAGCTGGAGCACTCAAGGGCCGGGGCTTCCCAGTTCTCGGTGCCTATGCCAGAGTTTTTAAGGTTGGCTTTGAGCCCATCTTTAAATCTTTTTTCCCGTCCACCAACATTCCATTTTCCGTTCTTGAGTTCGGAATAGAGCAACTGCTTTGGGAGACAGTGGTCAGGCATCCGGACAACGTGGCTGGTCCAGCAGAGTTGATGGCAGAGGACCATCGCTTTAATGCTGGTGGTCTTTGCTTCTTCCAGCACGCTGACGTTTGTCCGCTTGTCTTCCCAAGAGATTTGCAGGATTTTCCGGAGGCGGCGCTGATGGAATCGTTCCAGGAGTTGCATGTGACGTCTGTAGAAAGTCCACGTTTTGCAGGCATAGAGCAGAGTTGGGAGGACAATAGCTTTATAAACAAGCACCTTGGTATCCCTACAGATGTCCTGGTCCTTAAACACTCTCTGCTTCATTCGGAAAAATGCTGCACTCGCAAAGCTCAGGCGATATTGTATTTCGGTCTCAATGTTGATGTCTGTAGACAGTCCACATTTCGCAGGTATATAGCAGGGTTGGGAGGACAATAGCTTTGTAAACAAGCACCTTGGCATCCCTACGGATGTCCCAGTCCTCAAACACTCTCTGCTTCATTCGGAAAAATGCTGCACTCGCAAAGCTCAGGCGGTGTTGTATTTCGGACTCAGTGTTGATGTCTGTAGAAAGTCCACATTTTGCAGGTATATAGCACGGTTGGGAAGACAATAGCTTTATAAACAAGCACCTTGGTATCCCTACGGATATCCTGGTCCTCAAACACTCTCTGTGATCATCGCTAAGAGTCAACACGGATTTATCAAAACCAAGTCATGCCAGACTCATCTGATCTCTTTTTTCAATAGAGTTACAAGCTGGGGAGATGCAGTGAATGCCATGGATAGCGCCTTGCTTCGACAAGGTCCCCCATGACCTTCTGACTATGAAACTAGTCCAATGTGGGCGAGGCAAAACTATGGTTAGGTGGATCTGTAATTGGTTAAGTGAACAAACCCAGAGGGTGATTCTCCCCAAGGCTTCCTCCTCTTCATTCTGGAAAGAAGTGACGAGCGGAGTGCCATCAGCAGGGTTCCCTCCTGGGCCTGGGCCTGCTCAGGATTTTGATTCGTGACCTAGATGAAGGCAGGATCATCAAGTTTGCAGATTGGATCAAATGGGGAGGAATAGCCAAGACTCCAGAAGTCAGGAACAGAAGTCAAAAACATCTTGACAGATCAGAGAGATGATGGGTCAAAACCAACACAATGAAGTTCAAGAGGGACAAATGCAAGATACTCCACTGAGGCAGAACAAAGGAAATGCAAAGAGACAGAATGGGGAATGAGGTCTGGTTCGACAGCAGGACGAGGGAATAAGATCTTGGAGTCCTTGAGGAGAGGAAGGGGAGCATGAGCCAGGAATGTCATGCGGAAGCTTAAAAAGCCAATGGGATTTCGGTCTGCATCAATAGGTGTCTACAGTATAGATCAGCGTTTCTCAACCTGGGGGTTGGGATCCCTTGGGGGGTCGTAAGAGGGTGTCAGAGGGGTCTCCAAAGACCATCAGAAAACACAGTATTTTCTGTTGGTTATGGGGGTTCTGTGTGGGAAGTTTGATCCAATTGATGGGGTTCAGGATGCTCTTTGATCTGAACACGAGGAAGAACTTCCTGACTGTGAGAGCCGATTTGAATGCAACATTCCTGCTTCTTGGCAGGGGGTTGGACTGGATGGCCCAGGAGGTCTCTTCCAACTCTTGGATTCTATGATTCTATGATTTTAGGCAAACTATAAATCCCAGCAACTACAACTGCCAAATGTCAAGGTCTATTGTTCCCAAACTCCACCAGTGTTCACATTTGGGCAAATTGAGTATCTATGCCAAGTTTGGTCCAGATCCATTATTGTTTGAGTCCTCAGTGCTCTCTGGATGTAGGTGAACTACATCTCCAAAACTCAAGGTCAATGCCCATGAAACCCTTCCAGTATTTTCTGTTGGTCGTGGGAATCCTGTGTGTCAAGATGGGTTCAATTCCATCATTGGTGGAGTTCAGAATGCTCTTTGATTGAAGGTGAACTATAAATCCCAGCATCCCCCCCCCCCCCTCGAACCCCTACCAGTATTCAAATTTGGATGTATTGGGTATCTGTGCCAAATTTGGTCCAGTGAATGAAGACACATCCTTCATGTCAGATATTTACACGATGATTCATAACGGTAGCAAAATGACAGTTATGAAGGAGCAACGAAAATAATGTTAGGGTTGGGGGTCACCACAACATGGGGAAATGGATTAAGGGGTCGCGGCACTAGGAAGGTTGAGAACCACTGGTCTAGATCCAAGGAAGTCATACTTCCCCGCTGTTCTAGTCTGCCTTGGTCAGACCACTTTAACTGGAATAACACTGTGTCCAATTCTGGGCACCACAATTGAAGGGAGATGTTGACTCTAAGCTGGAATGTGTCCAGAAGAGAGTGACTCAAAGGATCAAAGGTCTGGAGTACAAGCCCTATGAGGAGTGGCTGAAAGAGCTGGGCATGTTTAGCCTGAAGAAGAGAAGGCTGAGAGAAAGCCTGATGGCCAAGTACACTATGTGAGGGGAAGTCATAAGGAGGAGGGAGCAAGCTTGTCTTCTGCTGCCCTGGAGACCAACCAATTCTGTGTAGCCTGTTGTCAACCTTTGCAACCCGAAAGACAGTTGCATCTGTCAAGTAGGAAGATAAGGTACCACCTTAAACTAATTTATGAGGCCATAAAGAAGACTCCAGCAGAGCATTCCAGCGGGGAAGCATGCGGGGAATGCGGAAGTGCTTCATCAGCATCGCAGATGGACGATGAAAGCGACAGCTCCCCTGGTGGCCAGGAAAAGTTAAATAGCCTCTGTGTACGTCTGTATATGTTTGTATGTCAAAATTGGCATTGAATGTTTGCCATATATGTGTACACTGTAATCTCACCCTGCGGGGTGAGAAGGACGGAATATAAAAGCTGTAAATAAATAAATAGGACGCAATGGAGCAATGGCTTCAGATTCCAGGAAAGGAGATTCCACCTGAACATGAGGGAGAACTTCCTGATTCTGAGTGCTGTTCAGCAGTGGAACTCTCTGCCCCAGTGTGTAGTGGAGGCTCCTTCTTTGGAGGCTTTGAATCAGAGGCTGGATGGCCATCTGTCAGGAGTGATTTGAATGCAATATTCCTGCTTCTTGGCAGAATGGGGTTGGACTGGATGGCCCACGAGGTCTCTTCCAACTCTAGGATTCTATGATTCGAGGATACTGGGCATTATTTGAGATCTTACTTACTTACTTTACTTAGGCGATCCCTCGTAGGACGAGTAAGATGGTCTTCCTTGATGACTATTTTTGTGGGTTTGTAGGTGGCTGTGGAGCCCTATTCTTGACCTGCATCTTCTCCCGCAGTGAAGGCATTGGTTTCCAGGTGGAAGGCGGTCCCGGTCGGGTTGGCTTGATGCGCCTTCCTCCTGGCACGTTTCTCTCTTTCACCCTACACTCGTGCCTCCTCGAATTCTGCAGCACTGCTGGTCACAGCTGACCTCCAGCTGGAGGTCAAGGGCCAGGGCTTCCCAGTTCTCAGTGTCTATGCCAGAGTTTTTAAGGTTGGCTTTGAGCCCATCTTTAAATCTCTTTTCCTGTCCACCAACATTCCTTTTTCCATTCTTAAGTTCAGAGTAGAGCAACTGCTTTGGGAGACGGTGGTCAGGCATCCGGACAACGTGGCCGGCCCAGCGGAGTTGATGTTGGAGGACCATCGCTTCAATGCTGGTGGTCTTTGCTTCTCCCAGCACACTGACGTTTGTCCGCTTGTCTTCCCAAGAGATTTGCAGGATTTTCCGGAGGCAGCGCTGATGGAATCGTTCCAGGAGTTGCATGTGACGTCTGTAGACAGTCCACGTTTCGCAGGCATAGAGCAGGGTTGGGAGGACAATAGCTTTATAGACAAGCACCTTGGTATCCCTACGGATGTCTCAGTCCTCAAACACTCTCTGCTTCATTCGGGAAAATGCTGCACTCGCAGAGCTCAGGCGGTGTTGTATTTCGGCGTCGATGTTGACTTTGGTGGAGAGGTGGCTGCCAAGGGAGCGGAAATGGTCAACATTTTCTAATGTTACACCATTAAGCTGTATCTCTGGCATTGGGGAGGGATTGGCTGGTGACTGCTGGAAGAGCACTTTGGTTTTCTCGATGTTCAATGACAGGCCAAACTTTGTGTATGCTTCTGCGAAGGTGTTTAGAGTGGCTTGTAGATCTTCTTCTGAATGCGCACAGATCATAGGAAGGAAGAATATGACAATAATATGTTGGGGTTGTCACGCTTCAAAAAAAGAAGGCCAATCATTCCCAGCGAGCTTTTTCTCCAAAACTAACAATATGTACACGAGGAACGAAACAAGCTGATCCGAGTAAGCCTTGCGTAAGTAAACAAAAGCATTTTCAGCTTCTGTAACAGAACATTTGGCACCAAATGCAGAAATAACAAGAGATAGGAGTCCTGCCCCATAAAAGCAATTCAGCAAAGATTTTACATAACACGCGCATAAGAAACAAACAAATCAGCTAAGCCTTACATAAGTGAAACACCAAAACCTTTCTGAACCTTTTAGAGGCCACTTGGAAACCTTTTCCAAAGTTTATCCAGGGATGAGATATTCCTTTGCCAACTTCCACTCTTCTTATGAAGGCCTTGGCAATGGCATGTCCATTGGTCAAGGGAGCAGAAGGCAGTGTTGCTCAACCTTCCTAATGCCGCGACCCCTTAAGACAGTTCCTCATTTTGTGGTGACCCCCAACCATAACAGTATTTTCGTTGCTACTTCATAACTGTCATTTTGCTACTGTTCTGAATCATAATGTCAGTATCTGATATACAGGATGGCTTTTCATTCACTGAACCAAGTTTGGCACAAATACCCAACATGCCCAAATTTGAATACTGGAGGGAAGGATTGATTGTGTCCTTTGGGAGTTGTAGTTGCTGTCATTTATAGTTCACCTACAATCAAAGAGCATTCTGAACTCCACCAATGATTGAATTGAACCAAACTTGGCATTATGGAACTCCCATGACTAACAGAAAATACTGGAAGGCTTTGGTGGGCATTGACCTTGAGTTTGGAAGTTGTAGTTCGCCTACATCCAGAGAGCACTGTAGACTCAAACAATAATGGATCTGGACCAAACTTGGCATGAATACTCAATATGCCCGAATGTGAACACTGGTGGAGTTTGAGGGAAACAGACCTTGTCATTTGGGAGTTGTAGTTGCTGGGATTTATAGTTCACCTACAATCAAAGAGCATTCTGAACTCCACCAATGATGGAATTGAACCAAACTTGGCATTATGGAACTCCCATGACTAACAGAAAATACTGGAAGGCTTTGGTGGGCATTGACCTTGAGTTTGGAAGTTGTAGTTCGCCTACATCCAGAGAGCACTGTAGACTCAAACAATAATGGATCTGGACCAAACTTGGCATGAATACTCAATATGCCCGAATGTGAACACTGGTGGAGTTTGAGGGAAACAGACCTTGTCATTTGGGAGTTGTAGTTGCTGGGATTTATAGTTCACCTACAATCAAAGAGCATTCTGAACTCCACCAATGATGGAATTGAACCAAACTTGGCATTATGGAACTCCCATGACTAACAGAAAATACTGGAAGGCTTTGGTGGGCATTGACCTTGAGTTTGGAAGTTGTAGTTCACCTACATCCAGAGAGCACTGTAGACTCAAACAATAATGGATCTGGACCAAACTTGGCATGAATACTCAATATGCCCGAATGTGAACACTGGTGGAGTTTGAGGGAAACAGACCTTGTCATTTGGGAGTTGTAGTTGCTGGGATTTATAGTTCACCTACAATCAAAGAGCATTCTGAACTCCATCAATGATGGAATTGAACCATGCTGCCATGGAAGTGATAAAGAAGCAATGACCTCTCCACGTTTTCTACTCTTTCTTCGGAAGGGGAAGGAAAGGGCACGTGACCATTTCCCTGCCGTTTGTCTTGGCAGGAGGCCTCCTGACCTCCAGCAGAGCTCCCATGCTGGGACTGCAACATTTAGCAGCAGGAATACATGGATATTATTAGCATACAAGCTCCAAACATGCACACACCTACAAGCCTTTTTTGCTGCATTCGCATGGCACCCTTGCCATGACAATTGCCAGGAAACAACACAACGCAGCAGCAGCCAATGCGGAGTGCAATTCACGTCTTTCACAACGTACAGTCCGAGAGTCCCTCCAACGAACAAGGGGAAGCGGAGGAGGCGATACGTCTTGGGCTTTTTGCAGGGCTGGGTCCAGGCTGCATTGCTGCTCTGCAGGCTGCTAAATTATTCAGGGGCCGATGGGCTCCCGCTGCCAGAGAGACAAGGTGACCGAGTCCATTTTGAGAGATTTCTTGAAAACGGAGCTGCTTCTGTCAAGCTGAGGAGCAAGTGCTGTCTTCCAGGAAGGCCAGTGGCCTTTTGGACATTCAAAGGGGCGTCTGCATCGTCCAAAGGGAAAGGAAGATGCAGGAGTCTCCCTGTTCCTGCTGCTGAGTCTGGAAAAGGTGGAGATCCCAAGGTAGACTTCACGTCCAGCAACATCTCAGAGGTGAAAATGGAGGCTTATGTGGCCAAGCAGCATCCAGATGCAGCCAAGTGATTGTAAGGAAAAAGAAAATGAAGGAAGACTGCCTTTTCTAGACGTCCTAGTCATCCGCAAACCGGATCAACAGTTGGGTCACACCGTTTACAGAAAACTCACACACACAGGTAGATATCTACATCAAAATTCAAACCATCACCCAAGTGAAAAAGCCCCACCCGCAGCCAAGCAAAGCTTAAGATGCAGGAGGGCATTTTGAATTACCCCAAGAAGGAGGCAGACTTGGTTTGGGCCAGCTAGCTTGCTAGCCCATGCATGTGAGGGGACAGAGCAGCAAGTTGGGTGAGGCTGCTCCGTTCCTCTCTTTCAGTTTCCTTTTGACGGCGTGACCCACCCTTCCTCCCTATGGACAGTGTGAGTATAGACTGGTTGCCAATGGGCCGGGTTGGAATTTTTCCCCCCCAAGTTTGCATTGGGGTTTTTTTTTTGCCTACCTCATACTGTTTCAGATGGGTGTGGTAATTGGCTTTGGGGTGGTGTCATTTAAATAGGTTTCCCTGAGAATAAGTTTCCAAGGCATGTTAAAGGTGAAATGGTTATGGAAGGCACCATGGCACCCCCGCCTTAGGGGGTGAAGGGTGGACTCCCACAAAAGTTCCCATAAGTTTTCAAAAAATGGGAGCTACCCTTGGGGCTGGATGGAGGGTTCTCACTCTTGAAAAACTCTGAGGTTTGGGAGGGAGCGCCCTCAGGATGGCCTTCCAACTATGATCGGCCGAGAGGTGCAAAGGATTTTGCTTGGCTCTTGGGATCTTTGGTGCACGCTTGTCCTTGGAGGTGGTCAGAGGGAGTGACACCTGGCCCAGGGACTAGGCTCACTAGGTGACCATTCAGCCATGAGTTCTATTTTGCATTCTTACAGATTTTCCCTCTACAGCTTATTACAAGTTCTTTCAATAAATAGGTCAGAAAATGGCCATTTAGATCCATTTTCTTGTGTCTGACTCTTTATTTCATTGTGGGAGTTCAAAGCACAATTAAAGCCTTGGCAGCCCGTGCAAAAATAATCTGCGAAGCGCACCTCCTCCAAGATGAACTGAACCCCCTCAACTGGGCTCTCCAGGCCAAGGGAGACTCCCCCTCAGACATCAGAAGAGCTGCAAGACAACCGAAAACAAGCCACAAGGGTCAAGACCAAGATCCACCCAGAGGGAAAGTGTTCTTGCCATACATCAAGGGAACCACTGACCGCAGAGGGAAGCTGATGAGGAAACACAACATACAAACTATCTACAGACCCACCAAGAAAATCCAACAAATGCTCCGTTCAGCAAAGGACAAGAGGGATCCTCTCACCTCTGCAGGAGTCTACCGTAGACCATGCAGCTATGTGAACAAGTCTACATAGAGACCACCAAGCGCAGCAGCATTGCCCAACACACAAATCAAGGAACATGAAAGGCACTGCAGACTACATCAACAAGAGAAGTCAGCCATAGCAGAGCACCTGAGGAACCAACCTGGACACAGCATATTACTGGAGAACACAGAAATGTGGACCACTCTCACAACCACTATGTCAGACTACACAGAGAAGCCATTGAAATCCACAAGCATGTGGACAATTTCAACAGAAAGGAGGAAACCATGAAAATGAACAAAATCTGGCTACCAGTATTAAAAACCTCTAAAATTACAACAGCACAACAACAGAGAGGAAACAAACAAGGACATCTAATCACCTCTCAACAAAAGTTTGCTCCAGGCACTGTCAGGCCATTATATGCTAATCAAGGTGGTCAGTTGAAACATTCACACCTAGCTCCAGCAGACAAGAGTCTTTGTCCCACCCTGGTCATTCCACAGATATATAAACCCATTGTCCCAATTCCAATAGGCCTCACTACCTCTGAGGATGCTTGCCATAGATGCAGGCGAAACATCAGGAGAGAATGCCTCCAGAACATGGCCATATAGCTCAAAAAAAACCTACAACAACCAAGTGATTATTATCAAAGAAGAAAATGCAAATAGGAGACAGAGACAGTAGCAGTTTTGCTTTTGCTTCAACTGACCAGGAAAGATCTTCTTGCTGAGTTTGGTCTTCCAAATGGCATGACATTCACTTTTCATCCTCAGGCGGAGCTTTCCACACTGTGTATCAAGACACACTAGCGCAGGCATGGGCAAACTTCGGCCCTCAAAGTGTTTTGGACTTCAACTCCCACAATTCCTAACAGCCTCAGGCCCTTTCTTTTTCCCCTTCAGCTGCTTAAGCTAGCCTGTTGCCCTCAGTGTGTCACCTGGAAACTGATTTCCCACACAAACAAAGGCGGTGCCAAGGAGAGTGAGTAGGAAAAAGGGGCTCCCAAAGGGCATCTAGTCCTACCCCCTTCTGCCAGCCAGGAAAACCATCAAAATCTTCCTGACAGGTGGACATTCTGCCTCTATTTTGATCCCTACAAATGTGGAGTACTGATGCTGTTGTCAAAGGCTTTTGTAGCCAGAATAACTGGGTGGCTGTGAGTTTTCCGGGCTGTCTGGTCATGTTCCAGAATAATTTTTCCTGACATTTCACCTGCATCTATGTCAGGTTGTAAGGTCTGTTGGAAGCTGGGCAAGTGGAGTTTCTATATCTGTAGGATGTTCAGGGTGAAAGAAAGAATGCTTGCCTGTTTGAGGCAGGTGTGAATGTTGCAACTGGCCACCTTGATTAGTACTGAATAGCTATTCAGCTACAAGGTCTGGCTGCTTACTGCCTGGGGGGATTCTTTGTTAGGAGGTGTTAGCTGGTCCTGATGCTGCAAGTCGCTTCTGGTTGCTTTTGCACCACCTGAAGTAGCAGCCAATAGTGAAAGGACCAAGGCAGAGACATCTCCAGCTCATCCCCTGTTTGGATATCAGCCAGCACGTCAACAACTTAAATCAAGAAATAGTTTTCTAAGATCTACAGAGACACTCGCTGGAACACCTCAGCAAGCGAGAGTCCAAAAGTGGCAGGCTCAAACCCAGAACCTCAATCAATGGCTGATACCAAATGAGAGACTCCCCCCTGGGCACACAGAAGACGGGGCGACTTGGAAGGCACTGAACAGACTGCGCTCTGGCACCACGAGATGCAGAGCCAACCTTCAGAAATGGGGCCACCGCTCTGGTACCACGAGATGCAGAGCCAACCTTAAGAAATGGGGCCACAAAGTGGAATCCATGACATGCGAGTGTGGAGGAGAGCAAACCACTGACCACCTGCTGCAATGCAACCTGAGCACAATGGAGGACCTTCTTGCAGCAACACCAGAGGCACTCCAAGTGGCCAGCTACTGGTCAAGGACATTTAATCAACTACCAAGCTTGCAAACTTTGTGTTTTGTTTGTTTGTTTGTTAAAAAATGCAACGCAACTGTTTGGTCTGCTCCTAACACGATAAATAAAAAAGCTGGTCCTGATGTCTGGAATTCCTCTGTTCACCACTCAGAAAACAGTGGAATTCCAGACATGAATCAATCAGGGCCAGGTAACACCTCCCAACAAAGGATTCCCCCAGGCAGTATTTATTTATTTATTTATTTATTTGGAGTGCTTCTACCCCGCCCTTCTCAACCCCTTAGGGGGGGACTCAGGGCAGCTTACAAAAGGCACAATTCGATGCCCAACAATTCACAAAATACAATATACAATTTACAATTTAACATCAACAGTTATTACTAGTTAAAACAATCAAATCAATACAATAACAGCATTTAGCAGTAAGCATTCAGATATATATTCCGCAGATATATAAACCTCACTTGCCTAGTTTCCAGAAAACCTCACAACCTCTGAGGATGCCAGGCAAATGCAGGCAGGAATACAGGCAAACTTGAGAGCTGGTTTTGAACATGTTAAAGCAAACTTGTCTGCTCTGAAGAGCCCCGGAAAAACAGCACTTAATTTCAGCTCAAACCTGACCCAACAAACATGAGTTCATATGTTTCAAGGACAGTTTCTCACTGATTCTTTCTGGCCTTCTAATTAACCTTTCCTTAGCTTGCTCTGAGCGGAGGCCTCATCTCATGTCACAGGGCAACTCCCCATCTTCTGAAGGCTGAGAAGACCAGGCAAACCGATTCTGAAGAGAAACATCTTCTGTCTCTTCTGTACCTGATTTGATTTTATTGTATTACTTTGTTTATTGTATTTTATGCTTGTTTCATTTTATGATGATTTTATTTATTTATTTATTTATTTATTTATTTATTTATTTAGAGCTTTTATAACCCGGTCTTCTCAACCTCCGAGGAAGCACTCAGGCCGGCTAACAACAGAGAATCAATATACAAATAAACTAAAGCATGATAACATCACAGTACATTAATACATTAAAAACTATGTTTTCTAAGATCTACAGAGACACTCGCTGGAACACCTCAGCAAGCGAGAGTCCAAAAGTGGCAGGCTCAAATCCAGAGCCTCAATCAATGGCTGATACCCAATGAGAGACTCCCTCCTGGGCGCACAGAAGACTGGGCGACTTGGAAGGCGCTGAACAGACTGTGCTCTGGCACCACGAGATGCAGAGCCAACCTTAAGAAATGGGGCCACAAAGTGGAGTCCACGACATGCGAGTGCGGAGAAGAGCAAACCACACGCCACCTGCTGCAATGCACCCTGAGCCCTGCCACATGCACCATGGAGGACCTTCTTGCGGCAACACCAGAGGCACTCCAAGGGGCCAGAAACTGGTCAAAGGACATTTAATCAACTACCAAACTCGCACATTTTGAATTTTCTCTGTTTGTTTGCTTTGTTCTGTTAGAAATGTAATATAATCAACTGGCTGCCCTGACACAAGAAATAAATAAAATAATACATTAAAACACATTAAAATACAGATCAAGAATTACATAAAGCCAATTCGTCAAGGTAAATCACAAATTCACCACCATCCGCCTTGTAGTCAACAGTTATTGATTCGATCATCAATCTGAGAATGCTAAGTTCCAGAGCCAAGATTTTACCATCTTTCTGAAAATCAGGAGGGAGGGGGCAGATCTGATCTCTATCGGGAGAGAGTTCCACAGCCAGGGGCCACCACTGAGAAGGCCCTGTCTCTCGTCCCCACCAGACGCGATTGCGAAGGTGGTGTGACCGAGAGCAGGGCCCCTCCAGAAGATCTTAACAACCTTGATGGTTCGTAGGGGAGAATCCATTCGGATGTTATTTTATGCTTTATATGTTATTGTATTGTAACGTACTACTGGGCTTGACCTCATGTAAGCCACTCTGAGTGCCCTTTGGGGAGATGGTAGCGGGTATAATTAAAGATCATAGAATCCTAGAATCATAGAGTTGGAAGAGACCTCATGGGCCATCCAGTCCAACCCCATTCTGCCAAGAAGCAGGAATATTGCATTCAAATCACCCCTGACATCCAGCCTCTGTTTAAAAGCTTCCAAAGAAGGAGCCTCCACCACACTCTGGGGCAGAGAGTTCCACTGCTGAACGGCTCTCACAGTCAGGAAGTTCTTCATCATGTTCAGATGGAATCTCCTCTCTTGTAGTTTGAAGCCATTGTTCCGCGTCCTAGTCTCCAAGGAAGCAGAAAACAAGCTTGCTCCCTCCTCCCTGTGGCTTCCTCTCACATATTTATACATGGCTATCATATCTCTCTCAGCCTTCTCTTCTTCAGGCTAAACATGCCCAACTCTTTAAGCCACTCCTATAGGGCTTGTTCTCCAGACCCTTGTTCATTTTAGTCGCCCTCCTCTGGACACATTCCAGCTTGTCAATATCTCTCTTCAATTGTGGTGCCCAGAATTGGACACAGTATTCCAGATGTGGTCTAACCAAGGCGGAATAGAGCATGGGGAGCATGACTTCCCTAGATCTAGACACTAGGCTCCTATTGATGCAGGCCAAAATGAGGACTCCAAGATCTTTTTCACATGTACTGCTCTCGAGCCAGGCATTGTCCCCCAGCTGTTGCTGCTGCTGCTGATGATGATGATGATGATGATTATTATTATTGCTGGCCCTGTCTCTGTGATCTATGGCCTGCATTTCTGTCCGTGTTTCAACCTGAGGAGCAGGCACAAACTCAGTGAAAATCTCATCCCCAGAATCAGAATCCCCAGCATCCTGCTGAGTCCCAACAGCAACCCCCAAACCCTTGTTGTTGTTCATTCGTTCAGTCATCTCCGACTCTTCGTGACCTCATGGACCAGCCCACGCCAGAGCTCCCTGTCGGCCGTTACCACCCCCAGCTCCCTCAAGGTCAGTCCAGTCACTTCAAGGATGCCATCCATCCATCTTGCCCTTGGTCGGCCCCTCTTCCTTTTGCCTTCCACTTTCCCCAGCATAATTGTCTTCTCTAGGCTTTCCTGTCTCCTCATGATGTGGCCAAAGTACTTCAACTTTGTCCCCAAACCCTGACACTATGTAATTCCATTTTGCTTCACATTACTCTGGAGTTTGCACAAAAGGGACAAGATTGTCCAGAGTTTGGTGAAAAGGGGATCTCAGCACCTCTAAACAGCCTTTGGAATACAATCCTGCCCTTAGACGTAATGCAATCATAAAAGCAGAACCTGCCAAGAGAAGTGGGTTTATTAGCAAAAAGGGTTTGATTTCTCCATCGGTTCAAATTAAATTTTATTTCACTCTCATGCACTAAGATATTTTTCCAAAGCATTGTGTGCGTTGTAGGAGATTTTCTGACTTTAATGGAAATTCCATTGTACGAAGAGCAATTCAATGCCGAGGAGAACATCCGTATGTACGGAACCTCTCCCCAAAACCCAGAGGCAGAAACGATGAGATGGAACACAAGTAAAATAATACGAGAGAAAGCAAAACAACAACAACATAGCATTTCCTGGCTGCAATCAATTCCTACATTCTCCTAGTGGAAGAAATTTCAATCTATATTGAATAATAACCAGAATATTGTGCTTATGCTTCACTGAATCATGATTCATCCCCCAAAATGGGCACGGGATACATAATGAGATGAGAAAAATTACCCGAATGGCAAAATGTTATAGCTCAGTGTTTCTCAACTTGGGGGTCAGGACTCCTGGGGGGGGGGGCAAGGGGATTTCAGAGAGGTCGCCAAAGACAATCAGAAAACATATATTTATGGTGGTCTTAGGGACTCCTTTGGCAAAGAAGGCTGAAGATCTCTCCGCCTGTGCTTCTCTTCCTTTTGGYAAACAGACAGCAAATCCTCCCACCAAAAGCCCCTCCTCCGCTATGATTGGCCGACCTCTCAACTGTCCTCTCACCCAAGGGTTGGCTGTTTCTGAGACTCCAAGCGTGGAGGGGAGAGCAGGCATGCTTACGACATTGGCAGCATGGTGTGCATGTGCGTGAGAGGGAGAGCATGCGAGGCTGGAGGGAGGTCTCCAGTGAGTCCCTTCAAAGCATGGGGGTTTTGTGTGGGAAGTTTGGCCCAATTCTATCACTGGTGGGGCTCAGAATGCTCTCTGGCTGTAGGTGAGCTACAACTCCAACACTCAAGGTCAATACCCACCAAACCCTTCCAGTATTTTCTGTTGGTCATGGGAGTCCTGTGTGCAAGTTTGGTTCAATTCAGGGCCATAGCCAGAAAAATTTTTTGGGGAGGGTTGAAAATTTGGGGGGGGGGTTGAAAATTTGGGGGGGGGGGTTGAAAATTTCATGTGGGGGGGGGTTGAAAATTTCAGGGGGGGGGTTGAAACCTGCCTCCTAGCTCACACTGAAGCAAAGAGCACAGCAGGGGGCAGAGCAGCCTTCAATAGCCTGCAGCTCCGCCCCTGTCAACCACCTCCACCAAGTCTGGCCTCCTTAATGAGAGCATTCAACACCCCCCCCCCCCAAACTTGGTTGCTTCGCTACATCGGCTATTGCTGCAAGTAATGACAGTGTGAATAAATTGTCAATATTTACTTGAGATAGTGCTCACAGGCAGGGCCGTAGCCAGAAAAAAATTTCAGGAGGGGTTGAAATTTTGGGGGGGGGGTTTGAAAATTTCATGGGGGGTGGGGGTTAAACCTGCCTCCTAGCTCACGCTGAAGCAAAGAGCACAGCAGGGGGCAGAGCAGCCTTCAATAGCCTGCAGCTCCGCCCCTGTCAACCACCTCCACCAAGTCTGGCCTCCTTAATGAGAGCATTCAACACACACACACCCACCTGGTTGCTTCACTACATAGGCTATTGCTGCAAGTAATGACAGTGTGAATAAATTGTCAATATTTGCTTGAGATAGTACAGGCAGGGCCGTAGCCAGAAAATATTTTGGGAGGGGTTGAAATTTTTTTGGGGGGCGGGGTTTGAAAATTTCACGGGGGGTGTTGAAACCTGCCTCCTAGCTCATGCTGAAGCAAAGAGCACAACAGGGGGCAGAGCAGCCTTCCACAGCCTGCAGCTCCGCCCCTGTCAACCACCTCCACCAAGTCTGGCCTCCTTACATCTTCACTGCCTTCGCTCAATTTAGTCTGAATTAATTCACTTGCCATTGTTTCCCATGTGGATGATGATGATGATGATTATTATTATTGTGTTTATTTATACCCTGCTTTCTCTCTCTAAAAAAGAGACTCAACGAGACTTACAGTAAAAGCGAATGAATGCAATTTAAAATCTAAAATGGAATTAAATATTGTATTGTCAAAGGCTTTCATGGCCGGAATCACTGGGTTGTTGTGTGTTTTCCGGGCTGTATGGCCATCTTCAGAAGCATTCTCTCCTGACATTTCACCTGCATGTATGGCAGGCATCCTCAGAGGCCGTGATTAAAAACGCATTCAAGGCGAAACCCACAGGAACGATAACTTCGTGGGATCATGAGTCAGAGGGCGAACCGACAAGGAAGAGAACACCGAGAGCCCAGAGACACTAAAACGCTCAGCAAATTAAGAGAGTTCTGTATAAATAGCAGCAGTACTTAAGAATGGGTTTTCCTGCATCTGTCTGAATGCCAAATTAAGCATTTGGCCAACCGCTTGCAATATTATTTTCTTTTTTTAGTGAGCTCATTTCCAGGCAATAACAACAGATGCACAAACTCCTACTTCGAAATGGAGTCATCCTCTGCCTTTGAGACATCGGTTTCAGGTTCAAGTCCCAAGGCTGGGAAAACATCATCTTCACACAAATACATGGAGATCCTATGAAGATGGACCTTAAGTTTGCATGGCCTGGAAATGAGAGACCTCCATAAACTAGTCATTCACCACCCTGCAGACTCAGGGCATCTTCCATCGTTGCAACTGTCGTACTCCAGAGCAGGAACACCTCTGACTTGGAACACCACACCATCTCGCTAAAATCAGCAAGCAGTTTATTGTAGAACATAAGTAGGCAAAGCAGTAAAAATAGTAAATGGAAATGAGAGACCTCCATAAACTAGTCATCCACCGCCCTGCAGACTCAGGGCATCTTCCATCGTTGCAACTGTCGTACTCCAGAGCAGGAACACCTCTGACTTGGAACACCACACCATCTCGCTAAAATCAGCAAGCAGTTTATTGTAGAACATAAGTAGGCAAAGCAGTAAAAATAGTAAATGGAAATGAGAGACCTCCATAAACTAGTCATCCACCGCCCTGCAGACTCAGGGCATCTTCCATCGTTGCAACTGTCGTACTCCAGAGCAGGAACACCTCTGACTTGGAACACCACACCATCTTGCTAAAATCAGCAAGCAGTTTATTGTAGAACATGAGTAGGCAAAGCAGTAAAAATAGTAAATGGAAATGAGAGACCTCCATAAACTAGTCATCCACCGCCCTGCAGACTCAGGGCATCTTCCATCGTTGCAACAGTCGTACTCCAGAGCAGGAACATCTCTGACTTGGAACACCACACCATCTCGCTAAAATCAGCAAGCAGTTTATTGTAGAACATAAGTAGGCAAAGCAGTAAAAATAGTAAATGGAAATGAGAGACCTCCATAAACTAGTCATCCACCGCCCTGCAGACTCAGGGCATCTTCCATCGTTGCAACTGTCGTACTCCAGAGCAGGAACACCTCTGACTTGGAACACCACACCATCTTGCTAAAATCAGCAAGCAGTTTATTGTAGAACATGAGTAGGCAAAGCAGTAAAAATAGTAAATGGAAATGAGAGACCTCCATAAACTAGTCATCCACCGCCCTGCAGACTCAGGGCATCTTCCATCGTTGCAACAGTCGTACTCCAGAGCAGGAACATCTCTGACTTGGAACACCACACCATCTCGCTAAAATCAGCAAGCAGTTTATTGTAGAATAAATGTAGGCAAAGCAGTAAAAATAGTAAAACAGTGTAAGTCCAAAATCCAAGATAATCCATAAACTTTAAAAGGAAAACAGTTCTATTAGAACATAGAAACCCATGAAGTAAGACACTTGAAAACATGAAACCAAAACAGCAGGACCTCTCAGGCAAAATAACTTAAACTTGGCAACAACTTGATACAGGAAACATAGAGTGCTTGGAAACAAAACCGGTATGAATTAAAGACATTGACTTGACTGAGACACTAGTCTCCCATGAATCATTATTTATTTATTTATTTATTTATTTCGGGTATTTTTACCCGGCCCTTCTCAACCCCCAAGGGGGGTCTCAGGGCGGCTTCCAGCTGGCACATATTCAATGCCTACAATTAAAGGAGGAAACAATGAAAAGGAACAGAATCCAGTTACCAGTATTACAAAAAAAATACCGGAATCAAGACAGTAAACAAATAACACCACTCAGAAATGGGAATTCCAGACAGAAAACAACCAAGTGCCAGTTAACACCTTCCAAACAGGACTGATCATTTTCAGGACTCAAAATCTCATGTTGGCTCGCAGGTCCATAGTTCCCATGATCCACTTCCCCATTTACATCAATATCGGCCACAACCACGGGTTGAACTACAACACTGTGTTTCATTGTTTCATTGGTCCAGATCCATCATTGAGTCCAGAGTGCTCTCTGGATGGAGGTGAACTACAACTCCCAAACTCAAGGTCAATGCCCACCAAACCCTTCCAGCATTTTCTGTTGGTCATGGGAGTTCTGTGTGCCAAGTTTGGTTCAATTCCATCGTTGGTGGAGTTCAGAATGCTCTTTGATTGTAAGTGAACTATAAATCCCAGCAACTACAACCCTCAAATGACAAATTTAAGAAGAAAGAAGAAAGTGACCTGTGTAATTGGTAGAAAAAGATATGGCCAATTTCAACAGCATCTACTAGTCATTCTCAAAGGTTTGTTTAAACCACCTGGTCTTCCAACTCTTACAAAAGGAGGGGAGGGATGGGGTCTGTCTTATTTCTCCAGGAAGGATGTTCCAAAGGTGGGGGGCCACCACCAAGAAGGCCCTCTCTCTCGTCCCCACCGACCATGCTTGTGATGGTGGAGGAAGCAAAAGGAGGGCCTCCCCGGAAGATCTTAAAGTTTGCGCCGGTTGATAGAGGGAGATGTGATCGCAAAGATAAGTGGGGTCCGAACTCCACCAGTATTCACATTTGGGCATATTGTGTATTTCTGCAAAGTTTGGTCCAGATCCATTTTTGTTTGAGTCCACAGTGCTCTCTGGATGTAGGTGAACCACAACTCCCAAACTCAAGGTCAATGCCCACCAAACCCTTCTAGTACTTTCTGTTGGCCATGGGAGTTCTGTGTGCCAAGTTTAGTTCAATTCCATCATTGGTGGAGTTCAGAATGCTCTTTGATTGTAGGTGAACTATAAATCCCAGCAACTACAACTCTCAAATGACAAAATTAATACCCCCCCCCCAAACCCAACTGGTGTTCAAATTTGGGAATATCTGGTATTTGTGCCAAACTTGGTCCAGTGAATGAAATACATCCTGCATATCAGATATTTACATTACGATTCATAACAGGAATGGAGTAGCAACGAAAATAATGTTATGGTTGGGGGTCAACACAACATATTAAGGGGTTGCGGCATTAGGAAAGTTGAGAACCACTGCTTTAGAGACCTCTCTGTCTCCCCAAAAGCAGCTGGAAGGAGATGGGAATGACTTGACCATGCAAGGCATGTCTGCTTTCATGTCACAAGATGCATTCGGGAAACAGAATCTACAAACTCTTAAACTGAACTCATTACGTATTTGGTTTCAGCAGCAACAAAGAGCAACACATGTCAACTACATTTTGAAAACACAACCACCTCCTACTCATAACACACAACCGTCTCCATTCATTATCAACCTCAAATGCACCTTAGTATGTCAGTGGGGGAGGATTTCCAAGGAATTCTCATATTGAAAACACACACTACATGTCCCAATACATGTTGTGTGTACAGTCATGCAGCGAGAGGACCAGAATTGCCAGGGCACAAAGTGTTTGCTTTTGGCTTTCCTCTCTGTGTTTTCATGTGTGTTTTCTCCTTTAAACAACGAGGGCAAATATCATGCCAGCTTAACTTCAAAGCTTTACAGGAAAAGAAAAAAAAACTTCCTTGGATGGCAGTGCATGGGCAGACAGCGCCCGCCCATCGTGCAAATCACTCGGCTGCAAAATATAAATGGAGGCGCTGGCCAAGGATGGCGAAAATGTTGCTGATTCGCCCAGAAATTCTGTTTCTCCCGCACTTCCCTCCTGGCTCTTGGGAACCGGCTCCTGCCTTAATGGTTTTTGCTACCTTCTCTCCAATCCCTCAGGTTTTGTTTTGTTTTTGGTTTTTTTTTGTCGTGTCAGGAGTGACTTGAGAAACTGCAAGTCGCTTCTGGTGTGAGAGAATTGGCCGTCTGCAAGGACGTTGCCCAGGGGACGCCTGGATGATTTGATGTTTTTATCATCCTTGTGGGAGGCTTCTCTCATGTCCCTGCATGACGAGCTGGAGTTGATAGAGGGAGCTCATCCGCCTTTCCCCGGATTCGAACCTGCGACCTGTCGGTCTTCAGTCCTGCCAGCACAGGGGTTTAACCCACTGTGCCACCGTGGGCTCCATCCCTCAGGTCATCCAGCACAACAGGCACCTGCCCACAGCACATGGGGGGGGGGGGGGGGGGGTAATGGACTATCAGTCCCACTGGCCACAATAGCCAAGAGTCGGCCACACTTGCTTTCAAGAGGGAAGGTCTGCAGAAAAGGGAACGAAAGGGAAACGTAGCATCTCATCCAACTCAGGCCCCATCTACACTGCTATACAGTCCAGTTTCGATTATCTGCTTTGAACTGGATTATATGGTAGTGTTAGTTAGTTAGTTAGGCGATCCCTCGTTGGACGAGTAAGATGGTCTTCCATTATGGGTTTCCTTGTGGGTCCGCATGTGGCTGTGGAGCCCAATTCTTGCTCTGCATCTTCTTCCACAGTGAGGGCATTGGTTTCCAGGTGGAAGGTGGTCTCGGTCGGGGTTGGCTTGGTGCGTCTTCCTCTTGGGATGTTTCTCTCTTTCACCCTCCATTCGTGCCTCCTCGAATTCTGCAGCACTGCTGGTCACAGCTGACCTCCAGCTGGAGCGCTCAAGGGCCAGGGCTTCCCAGTTCTCAGTGTCTATGCCAGAGTTTTTAAGGTTGGCTTTGAGCCCATCTTTAAATCTCTTTTCCTGTCCACCAACATTCCATTTTCAGTTCTTAAGTTCAGAGTAGAGCAACTGCGGTGGTCAGGCATCCGGACAACGTGGCAGGCCCAGCGGAGTGTAATGTAGACACATATGGTAGTGTAGACTCATATGCAGAGGCAGCCCTAGGTAATTTTCAATGGTAATCAAACAATATTTTGGCACCCCCCCCCCAACAAATCATTGATATATATTTTCTGTTCGTCGTGGGAGTTCTGTGTGCCATATTTGGTTCAATTCCATCATTGGTGGAGTTCAGAATGCTCTTTGATTGTAGGTGAACTATACATCCCAGGAATGTATAGTTTTTGATTTGCTTTGGTTTATATGTAATTGTTTTATTGTTGTTTTATTGTGGCCTTGGCCTTTGTAAGTCGCATCGAGTCCTTCGGGAGATGCTAAGATAATAATAATAATAATAATAATAATAATAATAATAATAATAATAATAATAACTACAACTCGCATATGTCAAGGTCTATTTCCCCCCAAGAGCGCCTCAAGAGCGCCCCTGGGCAAAATCAACTATACTGCAAATGCTTACTTTGCGTAATGGTTGAGCCGCCCCTGCTCATAAGCCAGCAAATATGGAAAACACAAGAATGGCCATCAGACTGGAAAAAATCCACTTATATCCCCATACCAAAAAAGGGAAATGCGAAAGACTGCTCAAACTTCCATCCAGTGGCCCTTATTTCTCATCATGCCAGGAAGGGAATGCTCAAGATCCTGCAAGGAAGACTCCAGCAAGACACGGAGCGAGAGTTGCCAGATGGACAAGCTGGGTTTAGAAAAGGCAGAGGAACCAGAGACCCAATGGCCAATATGCGGATGCTGGATAATGAAGAAAGGCAGGGAGTTTCAGAAAAACACCTATTTCTGTTTTATTGACTCTTCTAAAGCCTTTCACTGTGTGGATCATAATAAATTGTGGCAAGTTCTTGATGGTCTGTATGGCAGTGGTTCTCAATCTGGGGGTCGGGACCCCTGGGGGGGTCACGAGGGGGTTTCAGAGGGGTCACCAAAGACCATCCAAAAACGTAGTACTTTCTGTTGGTCATAGGGGTTCCATGTGGAAAGTTTGGCCCAATTCTATCATTGGTGGGGAACAGAATTATCTTTTATTGTAGGTGAACTATAAATCCCAGCAACAAAAACTCTGAAATGCCAAGGTCTATTTTCCCCAAACTCCACCAGTGTTCATTCACATTGGGAATGTTGAGTATTCATGGCAAGTTTGGTCCAGATCCATCATTGTGTGAGTCCATAGTGCTCTCTGGATGTAGGTGAACTACAACTCCAAACCTCAAAATCAATGCCCACCAAACCCAGTATTTTCTGTTGGTCATGGGAGAACTGTGTGCCAAGTTTGGTTCAATTCCATCGTTGGAGGGGTTCAGAATGCTCTTTGATTGTAGGTGAACTATAAATCCCAGCAACTACAACTCCCAAATGACAAAATCAACTTTTTTGAATGAAGGACATACATTGGGTTTTTGGTGTCTTGTGTCCAAATTTGGTTCAATTCCATTTTTGAGTTCATAATGCTCTTTGATTGTAGATAAACTATAAATCCCAGCAACTACAATTCCGAAATGACAACATCAATCCCCTGGCAACCCCACCAGTATTCAAATTGGGGCATATCACATATTTGTGCCAAATTTGGTCCAGTGAATGAAAATACATCCTGCATATCAGATATTTATATTATGATTCATAACAGTAGCAAAATTGTAGTTGTGGAGTAGCAACGAAAATAATGTGATGGTTGGGGGCCACCACAACATGAGGAACTGTATTAAGGGGTCGCAGCATTAGAAAGGTTGAGAACCACTGCTGTATGGGGAGATTCTCTCTCCTGAGGAATCTGTACAAGGACCAAGTAGCAACAGTCAGAACTGACCATGGAACAAGAGACTGGTTCAAGATTGGGAAAGGCGTACAGTAGGGTTGTATCCTCCCCCCAACCTATTCAACTTGTATGCAGAACACATCATGCAAGGATGTGCAGGGCTTGACGAATGCAAGGCTAGGGTGAAAATTGCTGGAAGAAACATTCACAACTTTAGATATGCAGATGACACCACTTTGATGGCCAAAAGTGAGGAGGAGCTGAGGAGCCTTCTAATCAAGGTGAAAGAAGAAAGCGCAAAAGCTGGGTTGCAGCTAAACATTAAAAAAAACCCCAAGATTATGGCAACAAGAATGATTGACAACTGGGAAAAAGAGGGAGAAAACGTGGAGGCAGCGACTATATTTCTAGGCACAGTGTGAGAAGGCCTCAGTTGGAGAAAGGCCTCAGTGTTAGTTCGCCCTCAGTCTGTGAGAGGTCTCTGTGGGAGAAGGGCCTCAGTGTGTTAGTAGGCTTTAGTATGAGAAGGTCTCAGTGTTAGTTTGCTTCAGTGTTGGGAGGTCCCAGTCTGAGAGAGCCCTCAGTGTGAGAAGACCTCAGTGGGAGAAAGGCTTCAGTGTTAGTTCGCCCTCAGTCTGTGAGAGGTCTCTGTGGGAGAAGGGCCTCAGTGTGTTAGTAGGATTTAGTATGAGAAGGTCTCAGTGTTAGTTCGCTTCAGTGTTGGGAGGTCCCAGTCTGAGAGAGCCCTCAGTGTGAGAAGACCTCAGTGGGAGAAAGGCTTCAGTGTTAGTTCGCCCTCAGTCTGTGAGAGGTCTCTGTGGGAGAAGGGCCTCAGTGTGTTAGTAGGATTTAGTATGAGAAGGTCTCAGTGTTAGTTCGCTTCAGTGTTGGGAGGTCCCAGTCTGAGAGAGCCCTCAGTGTGAGAAGACCTCAGTGGGAGAAAGGCTTCAGTGTTAGTAGGCCTTAGTATGAGTAGCTTCAGTGAGAGAAGCCCCAGGTTGAAGGCCTTGTATGTAAAGTTCCAGTGTAAAGGCGGCTGTGTGTAAAAAGCTGTGTGAATCTCCTGTGACACTTTGGTGTGAGAGGTGGCTCTGTGTGAGTGAAGCTATTTATCTGCATGAGAAAGAAGCCCAGCGTGGAAGCAAAGAAGGAAGTATAAAGAACTTTATTTGTGTTCTGGAAACCTTGTTCTTGCCCTTTGGGAAACTGGCCAAGGTAGGCCTTTGACTCGATAGCCTCCCAATTGCTCTTATTATTCCAGGTGCCTTTCTCCATCTTTTGAGGATGAGAACTTGGAAGCACTCTAACCAAAAGGACCAAACCAACTCTTCAAAAGGGGGACAAAAGCCCAGAACGCAGCTTCTTGCAAATGGCCATGTCTCTTTTGCCAAAGAGAACCTGCTGCCAAAGCCTAACCTTGGCTTATTCCATTCTCCTGGGGATCTACCGAAAATAA
The DNA here is from genome assembly GCF_025583915.1 of Anolis sagrei ordinatus. Classification (NCBI taxonomy): domain Eukaryota; kingdom Metazoa; phylum Chordata; class Lepidosauria; order Squamata; family Anolidae; genus Anolis; species Anolis sagrei. The sequence goes on from NW_026847882.1 coordinate 4,540,001, forward strand.
CACTTTTGGGTTCAAATCTGCCGGGATGAAAACGTTCCATTGCAGTCGGTCTTCAAGGTCTGCCTCACCTTCCGGATGCCCTCTGACAAGGTGGGCCTGCCATCTCATTTCAGCATCATGAGGCATCACACGCGGCTCATATCATTTCAATAAAGCGCCTGAATAGCAATGCTTTCTCAACAAGGCCAAAGAGCTCCCTGCTGAGCCAGCTTTGCAGGAAATCACTGGCATGCATTTAATTCCTACGAATAGGGGTGGAGACCTGATGTGTTGCCTCCAGCTTGGTTGAAACCCATTCTGATTAGCCTTTGGCCTATTTAGAAATTATTTGGGGGAGAATGCTACATGTGAAGCAAATATTTTGAATGCATCCCAATGGTGGCTGGAGTCACCTGTGAATCCACTCCAGAGCCCCTTCTATACTGCCATATAAAATCCAGATTATCTGCTTTGAACTGTGGAGACTCATATAATCCTGTTCAAAACAGATAATCTGGATTATCTGCTTTGATAATCTGGATTATCTGCTTTGATAATCTGGATTATTTGATTTGATAATCTGGGTTATATGGCAGTCAGAGGCGGCCCTAGGTAATTTTCAATGGTAAGCAAACAGTATTTTGGTGTGTTCCCCCCCCCCCCACCAATCACTGATATATATTTATATATATTTTCTGTTCATCGTGGGAGTTCTGTGTGCCATATTTGGTTCAATTCCATCATTGGTGGAGTTCAGAATGCTCTTTGATTGTAGGTAAACTATACATCCCAGTAACTACAACTCGCATATGTCAAGGTCTATTTTCCCCCAAGAGCGCCTCAAGAGCACCCCTGGGCAAAATCAACTATACTGCAAAGGCTTACTTTGGGTAATGGGTTGAGCTGCCCCTAATAGCAGTGTAGAAGGGGCTCAGGTCTCGGTCAGAATCCAAAATAAGTGGGCTGTTGTGAGTTTTCCGGGCTGCCTGGCCATGTTCCAGAAGCATTCTCTCCTGACGTTTCACCCACATCTGTGGCAGGCATCCTCAGAGGTTGTGAGGTCTGGGATATATATAAACCCCATTTGCCTGGTTTCCAACTCACCTCACAACCTCTGAGGATGCCTGCCACAGATGTTGGTGAAACGTCATGAGAGAATGCTTCTGGAACATGGCCAGACAGCCCGGAAAACTTACAGCAACCCAATGATACTGGACATGAAAGTCTTTGACAACCAATTCAACATACAGTAGAGTCTCGCTTATCCAACATAAAACAGGCCAGCAGAACCCATTTGGATAAGCGAAAATGTTGGACAATAAGATTAAGGAAAAGCTGATTAAATATCAAATTGGGTTGTTGTAGGTTTTTCCGGGCTATATAGCCATGTTCTAGAGGCATTTTCTCCTGATGTTTCGCCTGCATCTATGGCATGCATCCTCAGAGGTAGTGAGGTCTGTTGGAAGTAGGAAAACCTCTGAGGATGCTTGCCATAGATGCAGGCGAAACGTCAGGAGAAAATACCTCTAGAACATGGCCATATAGCCTGGAAAGACCTACAACAACCCAGTGATCCGGCCATGAAAGCCTTCGACAATAAATAGCAAATTTTATGATTTTACAAATTAAGCACCAAAACATCATGGTTTACAAGAAATCGACAGAAAATGCAGTTCAATACACAGTAACGTTATGTAGTAATTTCTGTATTTACGAATTTAGCACCAAAACATCACGGTTTATTGAAACAGCGGTGGATCTGGGCGGGAGGCAGACTGCGTTGGATAATACAGAACGTTGGATGAGCGAAGGTTGGATAAGCATTTGTGGCAGCAACAAAAATAGCGTTTCTGGAATATAACAACTACTTTCAAAGGAAGGGCCGCACAATTAAATAGGAAATAACACTTTCAATGTATTTTTCAAACTTGGTGACATAGTGTTATGTATAGATCTAGGCCTCCCCAAAACTTGTTTTAGTGCCAATGCAGATACACAGTGCATGAGCTTTACTGATGGTGAACGATGCAGCAGATGGTAAGCAGCAAAGAAGCATTCCAGCTTTGGAGCTGATGGCTCCCAGCGTTCCCTTCCGGCCAAGTGCAAAATCGGGCCCTGAAACCAATTTTATCCATATGATCCTTCAGCTGGCAACCCAATTTCCCCATCGCTTGGCTTTAAAGCTGTCAAGAACTCCAAAAACCATGCTCAAGATGCCTGAAGACGCAGGTTCGCAGCTTGGGTGTGACCCTGGACTCATCGCTGAGCCTGGAACCCCAGGTTTCGGTGGTGACCAGGGGAGCATTTGCACAGCTAAAGCTTGTGCGCCAGCTGCGCCCGTACCTTGGGAAGTCTGACTTGGCCACGGTAGTCCACGCTCTGGTTACATCCCGTTTAGACTACTGCAACGCTCTCTACGTGGGGTTGCCTTTGAAGACGGCTCGGAAGCTCCAACTAGTCCAACGCTCGGCAGCCATGATTAACAGGAGCGGAGCGCAGGGAGCATACAACCCCCCTGTTGCGCCAACTCCACTGGCTACCGATCTGCTACCGGGCTGAATTCAAAGTGCTGGCGTTGGCCTTTAAAGCCCTAAACGGTTCCGGCCCAAGCTAACTATCCGACCGCATCTCTGCCTATGAACCCACCAGGACTTTGAGATCTTCCGGGGAGACCTTGCTCTCGATCCCGCCTGCTTCTCAAGCACGGCTGGCGGGGACGAGAGATAGGGCCTTCTCGGTGGTGGCTCCTCGGCTGTGGAACGCCCTTCCTACGGACATTAGACTAGCTCCATCATTAATGGTATTCCACAAAAAAGTGAAAACCTGGTTGTTTGAGCAGGCATTCGAATAGTCAGTGCAATGAGTGTAATGAACATAGGAATGGAACAATGGATGACGGATCTAGATCATGTTTTTAGTGACGAGATGCTAGTGAATGGCTATTGGTGTTAATTGTATATTGTTGTTAATTGTATACTTTTCTATAATGCATTATGATGTTAACTGTTTTTTATACTGTGTTATGGTAGCATTGAATTTCTGCTGTTCTTGTTGTTAACCGCTGTGAGTCGCCTAAGGGCTGAGAACAGCGGTATACAAATAAAGTAAATAAACAATAAATAAAGATCCATGACTTTGTGTCCCTCACCCACCCACCCACCCCCGGCAAACAGCCTGCTGCAAAACCCTCTCAGAAGAGGACCAGGCACCAATAGGTGCCCCGTTCGTCCAACAGTTGAGCATTTCAGGTAAACATGTGGATTAAAAGCTGGGGCTTTTCATGCATGCTCGGCATCTCTACTGAGAAAGCAATTGGCGGCTTATGCGGCTCAAAGAGAAAAGCCAGCTGTTTCACAGCTGCTTCCAGAAAACACACAAGTCCCAACTATAGAACTGCAGTAAAAACAAACAAATAGGAGCCCAAATGTATTGATCGAACATCTGCATCCTCTGCCAAGTGAGCAATAGGAGTCGATCAGGCTGTGATGAATGCCAGGCCTGGGCCAACTTGGGCCCTCCCTCCAGGTGTTTTGGACTTCAATTCCCAGAATTTCTAACAGCCTCAGGATTATGCAGCTGAGGGAGAAAAAGAAAGGCTCTGAGGCTGTTAGGAATGGTGGGAGTTGGAGTCCAAAACGCCTGGAAGGAGGGCCCAAGTTGGCCAGATCTATACCGGAGAATTCATCCTCATGCATTTCATTTTGCTCCAAAGTCATGTCTCCAGCTAACTCACCTGATGGCAATGTCAACCAGCCTTCCGGGAGCTGTATTCCCCCGAAGGATCTCTTCCCCAAATCCTTCCTCTTATTGTGAATGGATATATATTTTGATATCACCAAATGACTGGGAATTCCATCACAATTCACCTTGATAAATACTAAACACTGGGAATGTTGCTTTTGGGTCTAAAACTCCCAGATTCCCCCAGCTGCCCCTACTTTTCTCATTGCCTTCCTTCAATCCACCTGGATTTCTACCACAAGTGGAAGTCCTAAAGACAGTTTGCAAAAAGAAAAAGAAGGAAAAAAACTGGTGCAACCGGTTAAATGAAGAACGCGGAGAACAGCAACATAGCAAAGAAATCATGAAAAGAAAGGAAAGGAAGGAAGGAGGGAAAGAGAAAGAAGAAGGAAGGAAGGAGGAAAGAGAGGAGAAGGAAAAGGGAGGAAAGAGAGGAAGAAAGAAGGGAAGAGGAAAGAGGGAGGGAAGGAGAGAAAAAGGAAGGGAGGAAGAGAAGGAGGGAGGAAAGGGAGGGAAGGAAGGAAGGAAAGAAGGAGAGGAAGGAAGGGGAGAGAGAAGAAGGAAGGAAGGAAAAGAAGGAGGGGAAGGAAGGAGAGGAAGGAAAAAGAAAAGGAAAAGAAAGAAAGAAGGGAAGGAGGGAGGAAGAAAAAGGAGAGGGAGGGAGGGAGGAAGAAGGAAGGAAGAAAGAAGGAAGGGGAGGAAGAGAATGGAGGGAGGGAGGAAAAAGAAGGAGAGAAGGGAAGGAAGGGAGAAGGAAAAGAAAAAGAGAAAGGAAGGGAGGGAGGAGAAAAGAAGGAAGGAAGAGAAGGAAGAAAGGGAAGGAAGGAAGGAAAGAAGAAGGAAGGAAAGAAGGAAAGGAGGAAGAGAGGAAGGAAGGAAGGAAGGAAGGAAGGAAGGAAGGAAGGAAGAGAGGAAGGGAAGGAAGAGAGGAAGGGAGGAAAGTAAGGTGCTTCTGGCAGGTTTTCCTTTCCAAAATAAGGAGAAGGGAAGGAAGGAGGGGGAAGGAAGGGGAGAGGAAGAAAGAAGGAAAGGAGAGAAGAGAAAGGAAGGAGAGGAAGGAAGGAAGGAAGGAAGGAAGGAAGGAAGGAAGGAAGGAAGGAAAGAAGGAAGGAAGGAAAGAAGGAAGGAAAGAAGGAAGGGGCTAGAAGAAGGGATTAATTACAAGAAGCAAAACAACATTTGCAATGGTTCCAAGTACATCACAACCCCCATTTCCATAGGAAATATGCTCTGAAGCTTCACGTGGAGATGTGAGACCATGAATACTCTTGAATTGAAGGACTGACTTCCAGCCCGAGAGTAGCACAGAGTGTTATCAGAGAACCAGAAATGCCCAGAGAGGTCAGATCTTGGACAAAATAAACAACAGATATAAGGAGTCCAATACAGGACACTCTCAGTTAACCAGAACTCAAGCCACCGAAACTCTCAAGCCGAGTTTATCAGAAATGGAAAGGTGATATAAATTTAGTTCCTCCGCACGCCTACCTTGTGCATGTTCATATTGAAAGCGATCCAAAGCTGACTCAGGTATTCCAGCGGAGGAAGCCAGCCAGGGAATAAATAAAACTATAACCACGGCACATTGCCTTCCTCGGCAAAATTCGCCCTCAAAACAAGTCAGCAAGGCTTTTCTATGGGATCGAGAGCACACTTGTGTGTATATACCAGGCATGGGCAAACTTCGGCCTTCCAGGTGTTTTGGATTCCAACTCCCACAATTCCTAATAGCCTCAGGTCCTTCCCTTTCCACCCTCGACTGCTTAAGCTTTGCCTTGTATCTATCAGGACAGTAGTTAAAGAGCAACACTCAGAAAACAGGGAAATTCCAGAGGGGCCAGCTAACACCTCCCAACAAAGGACCCCCCAGGCAGGAAGCAGCCAGGCTTTGAAGCTGCAAGGCCATCCAATACTAATCAAGCAGGCCAATGTCAACATTTCCACTGGCCTCCAACAGACAAGAGTTCTTTCTCCCACCCTGGACATCATTCCACAGGGATATATAGACTCCACTTGCCTAGTTTCCAACAGAACTCTATGCAGATACCCTTACTGATTGACTTTGCGGTTGCAAGGCCATTCAATGCTAATCAAGCAGGCCAATGTCAACATTCATACTGGCCTCCAACAGACAAGAGTTCTTTCTCCCACCCTGGATATCATTCCACATGGATATATAGACCCCACTCGCCTAGTTTCCAACAGAACTCTATGCAGATACTCTTACTGATTGACTTTGCAGTTGCAAGGCTGTTCAATGCTAATCAAGGTGGCCAATGGCAACATTCACACTGGCCTCCAACAGACAAGAGTTCTTTCTCACACCCTGGACATTATTCCACAGGGATATGTAGAGTCCACTTGCCTAGTTTCCAACAGAACTCTATGCAAATACCCTTACTGATTGACTTTGCAGTTGCAAGGCCACTCAGTGCTAATCAAGGTGGCCAATGGCAACATTCCCACTGGCCTCCAACAGGCAGGAGTTCATTCTCCCACCCTGGACATCATTCCATAGAGATCTATAGACTCCACCTGCCTAGTTTCCAACAGAACTCTATGCAGATACCCTTACTGATTGACTTTACAGTTGCAAGGCCGTTCAATGCTAATCAAGGTGGCCAATGGCAACATTCCCACTGGCCTCCAACAGACAAGAGTTCACTCTCCCACCCTGGACATGATTCCACAGGGATATGTAGAGTCCACTTGCAGAGTTTCCAACAGAACTCTATGCAGGTACTCTTACTGATTGACTTTACAGTTGCAAGGCCGTTCAATGCTAATCAAGGCGGCCAATGGCAACATTCACACTGGTCTCCAACAGACAAGAGTTCATTCTCACACCCTGGACATGATTCCACAGGGATATATAGAGTCCACTTGCCTAGTTTCCAACAGAACTCTATGCAGATACCCTTACTGATTGACTTTGCAGCTGCAAGGCCATTCAATGCTAATCAAGGTGGCCAATGGCAACATTCACACTAGCCTCCAACAGACAATAAACAGTAAACAGTAACACACAAGGATTTAAAAACCTATGTAATAGTTAAAAAAATTAAAAAATAATGCTGAGTATGAACAAGGTAGGATATATCTAGTATAGGGTTTTCAAAGAGAGATGAGGGGATGCAGTCAGTCCTAAAACAGTGGTAAAGTGCATTTTGAGGGCATATTGCTGAGAGTTTTCCTTATTCTGGGAAGGCACACAGGAACAACCTCTGATGGTGGCGAAATGTCAGGAGAGAATGCTTCTGGAACATAGCCATATAGCCCGGAAAACTCACAGCAACCCAGCGATTCCAGCCATGAAAGCCTTCGACAACACAAAAATGATATCATATAGCGACAGAGATCTACTCAAAAAATAGTACCATATATATATAGAATAGGCTTCTATATATTTCTGGCTTGCGTGACTAGACATACCCTGACTAGACCAGAGGAAAGAAGCTAATTTCCTTGCATTTTTTTTTCAAAAATTGCAGTTGAGATTCTGACTCACCCGAGGTGAGTACGCAACATATTGTGTGCAAAGTTGCTGCAACACAGTCATAAAAACCTGTGCCATTTCCACAAGCTGGAATCCAAGCCGGCCTCGACAAGTATCTCAGCAGAGACCCATTCCACTTATGCTCGGGTCAAGGCTATTTATTATTTTACTCTGTTATTGTTATTATTATTATTTTCATTTCATTTATTATTTTATTCTATTTATTACTATTACATTTCTCATTTTATTCTATTATTATACATTTATTATTTTACTGTATACTTGTTGTTATTGCTACATTCATTACTTTACTCTTGTTACTGCATTTATTATGTTACTCTCTTTATTATTATTGGAAGGATATGTAAGCACATTTGCATTGAAGAAGGTAAATAATCATTTAATCAGAGTTGGACAGTTTTATCTTAAATTACCATTTTTGTGAATAATCAAAAATATATAACCTACTGGTTCCTCAATTAATGTAATTTAATTGGTATCTATTTTTATTTTGCAATTTGTCAGTAGCTGCTGCATTTGCCACACTTGGCTTATACTCGAGTCAATCCGTTTGCTCAGTTTTTTTATGGTAAAATTAGGTACCACGGCTTATATTCAGGTTGGCTTATACTTGAGTATATACGGTATTATATTCGGGTTGGCTTATACTCGAGTATATATGGTATTATACTGGAGTATATATGGTATTATATTCGGGTCGGCCAATACTCAAGTATATACAGTATTATATTCAAGTATATACGGTATTATATTTGGGTCAGCTTATACTCTAGTATATATGGTATTATACTTGAGTATATACGGTATTATTTTCGGGTCAGCTTATACTTGAGTATATACGGTATTATACTAGAGTATATACGGTATTATATTCGGGTTGGCTTATACTCTAATATATATGGTATTATATTCGGGTCGGCTTATACTCTAGTATATATGGTATTATACTCGAGTATATATGGTATTATATTTGGGTTGGCTTATACTGAAGTATATATGGTATTATATTCGGGTCGGCGTATACAGTATATACGGTATTATACTTGAGTATATACAGTATTATATTCGGGTCAGCTTATACTCGAGTATATATGTATTATACGTGAGTATATACGGTATTATATTTGGGTCGGCTTATACTATATACGGCATTATACTCGAGTATATACGGTATTATATTCGGGTAGGGCTTATACTTGAGTATATACAGTATTATACTCGAGTATATATGGTATTATATTTGGGTAGGGCTTATACTTGAATATATACGGTATTATACTCGAGTATATACAGTATTATATTCAGGTCGGCTTATACTCGAGTCTATACAGTATTATACTCGAGTATAGACGGTATTATATTTGGGTCGGCTTATACTCGAGTATATATGGCATTATACTCGAGTATGTATGGTATTACATTCGGGTCGGCTTATACTCGAGTATATATGGTATTATACGCGAGTATATACGCAAGAAGATCAAAACCAGAGAGCAAGTTTGGCCCACTTTCCCAACACGCTTCAAAGAATCTCTTTACGACAGCACAACACGCAAACGTCCACCAAAACACGGGATCTTCAAAGACAGAGAGAAAGAACTAGACTTTTTTCAACATAGGACTTACGAGTGGGACAACATACTGACTGGCACTTATACATTTGCACTCTTTTCAAAGCAATATCAAGTGTGCAGACTGACAACGAGTTCTGTGTAACACAAATGCTTGCCGAGTAACGACAATGGTTGGAAGGTCACACAACAGCCAGCCCTTCCTGTGATGATCGCCGTGGGGCACGTATAGAAATGAACAAGAATAATGTGTTGTCGAAGGCTTTCATGCCCAGAGTTTTCCAGGCTGTCTGGCCATGATCCAGAAGCATTCTCTCCTGACGTTTCGCCCACATCTATAGTCTATATAAATAAAAATGTAATGTTCGTTTGTGGGATTAACAGAACTCAAAAACCACTGGACGAATGGGCACCAAATTTGGACACAAGACACCTAACAACCCAATGTATGCACTTCACTCAAAAAAAAAATTAGATTTTGTCATTTGGGAGTTCTACTTGCTGGGATTTATAGTTCACCTACAATCAAAGAGCATTCTGAACCCCACCAACGATGGAATTGAACCAAACTTGGCACACAGTTTTGCCCTAACCAACAGAAAATACTGGAAGCATTTAGTGGGCAATGTCTTTTGGTTTTGGAGTTGTAGTTCACCTACATCCAGAGATCACTGTGGACTCAATCAATGATGGATCTGGACCAAACTCTACACGGACACTCAATATGCCCAAATGTGAACACGGGTGGAGTTTGGGGAAAATAGAATCTTGACATTCAGGAGTTGTAGTTGCTGGGATTTATAGTTCACCTACAGTCAAAGAGCATTCTGAACCCTACCAACGAGGCTATTCAATGCTAACCAAGCTGGCTAATTGTAACATTCACACTTGCCTCCAACACACAAGATTTCTTTCTCCCAACCTGGACATTGCACAAATATATACACCTCGTTTTCCTAGTTTCCAACAGACCTCACAACCTCTGCTATAGATGTGGGTGAAACGTCAGGAAAGAATGCTTCTGGAACATGACCAAGCAGCCCAGAAAACTCAGCACAGCAGCCCAGTGATTTCAGCCATGAAAGCCTTCAACAACACTATTATTATTGCTAGCCGTCCCCTGCCATGCGTTGCTGTGGCCCAGTCTGTGTATATATGTTTTGTGTGTGTATATATTTGTGTATATGTGTGTTTTCATATATATATACATGGTTTGGCGCATACGTTGTAATGTAATTTTTGTTTTTTGGCTTTGTAAGTCTGTTCCGCTGTGTTTTTCAGTGTGTTTGTGAGTGATGGTCACTCGTTTGCCAGATAGATGTATTGTGTCCAAATTTGGTGTCAATTAGTCCAATGATTTTGCTGTGGCCCACATGGTGGGTTCTGTGTGGGAAGTGTGGCCCAATTCTATTGTTGATGGGGTTCAGAATGCTCTGTGATTGTAGGTGAACTATAAATCCCAGCAACTACAACTCCCAAATGTCAAGTTTCTATTTTCCCCAAACTCCACCTGTGTTCACATTTGGGCAGATTGCGTTTTCGTGTAGAGTTTGGTCCAGATCCATCATTGTTTGAGTCCACGGTCATCTTTGGATGTAGGTGAACTACAACTCCAAAACCAAAGGACACTGCCCACCAAACCCTTCCAGTATTTTCTGTTGGTCATGGGAGAACTGTGTGCTAAGTTTGGTTGAATTCCAAGTTGGTGGGGTTCAGAATACTCTTTGATTGTAGGTGAACTATAAATCCCAACAACTATAATGACAAAATCAATTTTTTGAGTGAAGAACATACATTGGGTTGTTAAGTGTCTTGTGTCCTAATTTGGTGTCATTTCGTCCAGTGGTTTTTGAGTTCCGTTAATCCCACAAACGAGCATTACATTTTTATTGATATAGATTATTATTATTATTATTATTATTATTATTATTATTATTATTATTATGCACCAACAGTAAGGACAGAAATTCTGGCCAATACTCCATACACTTGATAAAGTGTTGTGTAGATCACAAATCCCAACAAAGGCCTCAAAAGAAATCAGGACCCAACTCATTTTGGAAACTAAGCACGGTTCACTTTGGTTTGCACTTGGATGGGAGTCCGCCCGCAAATACCTGGTGCTGCAGTTCTATTTTGGAAGACGCAGGTGGCAAAACCACTTCTGAATCTTCTAAGGAAGCCCTCTGCAACCCATGGGGTCACCATGAGAGGTGACCTGACAACACACAGGTTGCAAAAGATTTCCGTGACGATAAGGTAGCCGAGACAAAAGCCATCCTGGTCTCTTTGTGCGTTGCATAATCCTGAATCACTTCCCCAGTGCCAGCTTTGTATTATTTACACTGACTGCAAAGTGGCTCTCCCTCCGGATGCTGAATCAGAAACCGGGACCTTCAGGAAGCAAACGTCGTGCCTCCTTTTGCTGAGATTGGGGCAGGAAAACGACAAGCCCCCCCATCTCTCTGCCACCATTTAGGTCACACAACACTATCCTAATAATAATAATAATAATAATAATAATAATAATAATAATTGCAAAGAATCTAGCACAAGCCAGTCAAGGTGGTCCCAGTGGTGATTGGTACGCTGGGTGCAGTGCCTAAAGACATTGGCCTGCACTTAAAAAGAATTGGCACTGACAAAATTACCATTACCACCCTACTCAGATCCGCACACATCATTCGCCGATGCATCACACAGCTCTAGATACTTGGGAAGTGTCCGACGTGTGATAAAATGCAAAAGCCTGCATAGTGATCTTGTTTGCTGCGTACTAATCCTGTTGTACATCTAATAACAACAACAACAATAAATAAATGAATAAATAAATAAATAAATGCAGTGACAGGCACAAGCCAGTAAAGGTGGTCCTAGTGGTGATCGGCTCACTGGGTATAGTGCCTCGAGATCTTGGCCTGCACTTAAAAACAATCAATGCCGACCAAAGTTTGCAACTGTCACCTGCAAAAGGCCACCCTGTTTGGATATGGCACACTGAGTATAGTACCTCAAGATCTTGGCCTGCACTTAAAAACAATCAARGCTGACCYAAGCTTGCAACTGTCACCTGCAAAAGGCCACCCTGCTTGGATATGGCTCACTGGGTATAGTACCTCAAGATCTTGGCCTGCAKTTAAAAACAATCAACGCTGACCAAAGCTTGCAACTGTCACCTGCAAAAAGCCACCCTGCTTGGATCTGCATGCATTATTCGCCGATACAGTAGAGTCTTAGACACTTGGTAAGTGTCCAATGTGATTGAATACAAAAGCCAGCATAATAATAATAATAATAATAATAATAATAATAATAATAATAATAATCTTGTTTGCTGTGTATCAATCTTGTTGTGTTTCAAATAATAATAATAATAATAACAATAATAATAAATGCAAAGACTCTGGCACAAGCCAGTCAAGATGGTTCCAGTGGTGATCGGCACACTGGGTGCAGTGCCTAAAGACCCTGGCTTGAACTTAAAAACAATCAGCACTGGCAAAATTACAATCTGTCAGTTGGAAAAAGGCCACACTGCTTGGATCTGCACACATTTGCCGATACATCACACAGTCCAAGACACTTGGGAAGTGTCCAATGTGTGATCGAATACAAAAGCCAGCAGAGTGATCTTGTTCTGTATCAAATAACAATAATAATAACACTCATAATAATAAATGCAAAGACTCTGGCACAAGCCAGTCAAAATCGTCCCAGTGGTGATCGGCACACTGGGTGCAGTGCCTAAAGACCCTGGCCTGTACTTAAAATCAATAATCACTGGCAAAATTACCATCTGTCAGCTGGAAAAAGGCCACCCTGCTTGGACCTGCACACATTTGCCGATACATTACACAGTCCTAGACATTTGGGAAGTGTCCGACATGCGATTGAATACAAAAGCCAGCACAGTGATCTTGTTTGTTCTGTATCAAATAACAACAATAATAACATTCATAATAATAAATGCAAAGACTCTGGCACAAGCCAGTCAAGATGGTCCAAGTAGTGATTGGCACACTGGGTGCAGTGCCTAAACACCCTGGCTTGTACTTAAAAACAATCAGCACTGACAAAACTACAATCTGTCTGCTGGAAAAAGGCCACCCTGCTTGGATCTGCACACATTCGCCGATACATCACACATGGGAAGTGTCCAATGTGCGATTGAATACAAAAGCCAACAGAGTGATCTTGTTTGCTGTGTATCAATCTTGTTGTGTATCAAATAATAATAATAACAACAACAATAATAATAACAATAATAATAAATGCAAAGACTCTGGCACAAGCCAGTCAAGATGGTCCCAGTGGTGATCGGCACACTGGATGCAGTACCTAAAGACCCTGGCTTGTACTTAAAAACAATCGGTGCTGGCAAAATTACAATCTGTCAGCCGGAAAAAGCCACCCTGCTTGGATCTGCACACATTTGCCGATACATCACACAGTCCTAGACACTTGGGAAGTGTCCGACGTGCGATCGAATACAAAAGCCAGCAGAGTGATCTTATTTGCTGTGTATTAGTCTTGTTGTGTATCAAATAATAATAATAATAGTAACAATCATCATCATCATCATCATCATCATCATCATCATAACAAATGCAAAGACTCTGGCACAAGCCAGTCAAGATGGTCCCAGTGGTGATTGGCACACTGGGTGCAGTGCCTAAAGACCCTGGCTTGTACTTAAAAACAATCAGCACTGGCAAAATTACCATGTGTCAGCRAGAAAAGGCTACCCTGCTTGGATCCCCACACATTTGCRGATACATCACACAGTTCTAGACACCTGGGAAGTGTCCAATATGTGATCGAATACAAACGCCAGCATAATAATAATAATAATAATAATAATAATAATAATAATAATAATATTGTTTGCTGTGTATCAATCTTGTTGTGTTTCAAATAATAATAATAATAATAATTGCAAAGACTCTGGCACAAGCCAGTCAAGATGGTCCCAGTGGTGATTGGCACACTGGGTGCAGTGCCTAAAGACCCTGGCTTGTACTTAAAAACAATCATCGCTGGCAAAATTACCATCTGTCAGCTGGAAAAAAAGCCACCCTGCTTGGATCTGCACACATTTGCCGATACATCACGCAGTCCTAGATACTTGGGAAGTGTCTGATGTGTGATCGAATACAAAAGCCAGCAGAGTGATCTTGTTTGCTGTGTATTAAGGAAAGCTAAAAGGAGAAGGTATGCTCAAGACCCTGGCTTGTACTTAAAAACAATCATCGCTGGCAAAATTACCATCTGTCAGCTGGAAAAAGGCCACCCTGCTTGGATCTGCACACATTTGCCAATACATCACGCAGTCCTAGATACTTGGGAAGTGTCTGACGTGCGATCGAACACAAAAGCTAGCAGAGCAATCTTGTTTGCTGTGTATTAAGGAAAGCTAAAAGGAGAAGGTATACTCAAGCACCTTCTCAGGTCTCTTCAACTGATTTCTGCAAGAGAAGCCCCTGCGCAAGGCTTGCAGTCCTGCAAACTCTAGCAAAGGGGCCCATCAAGTGTGCATAATGTCTACCTGGATCAAACCTCCATGTCCAGAAGCAGCGTATCTCTGAATGCTGGGTGCTAAAGGCCACTCCAAGGCCAGGAGGGCCAACTTTGCATCCTGCCCACCTATTTCTTCTTGGAGCAAGACACAGATCCCTGTCCACACCTCAGCTAAGTGGATTCACAGGCATTTCGTGGGGCTCAGAAGGGGTTGGCCACTGCCTTCCCCTGAAATATCGCCTGCAGAGCCTGGCCTTGGACAAGTGCATGAAGAAGGAAGGCAGCAAACGCCATCTCCAGCCGCAGAACAACCCAAATCCCCACCAGTTTGGACACCTCGGGAAGACCTCTGGAAGGAGGCTGTGCCCATTGGGACCCCCAACCCACAGCTTGGGGAGGAATTCTGATCGCAGTCCATTCAGAAGGCCATTTTCCCAAGCTCTTGGCCAGCGGAAACAAGGCCAAAGGAGGCCCCGAAAGAGCTGGCCGTGGTGCTGAAGGAGCTCAAAATGAGGCTCCCACAAAAACCCCAGCAGAATGGGGGGGGGGGCAGGATGGGGGGGTATCCTCCTCTGTTTTGCTCTGTACTAAGGGGGAGGGGGTGATTTCCCTCAAAACCTCATTTAGGACTTTTACATCACGACTGGAAGGGAGCAAGGGGGAAAGCACTCTGGTAACCCTTCCAGCAAGGAAGGAAGAAAGACTACGGAAGGAAGGAAGGAGGGAGGGAGGAACGAAGGGAAGGAAGGAAACTAGGAAGGAAAGAAGGGGAGGAAAGAAGGGGAGGAAGGAAGGAAGGAAGGACAGAAGGAAGGAAATAAACTAGGCAGGAAAGGAGGGAAGGAGAAAAAGAAAGGAAGGAAAGAAATGGAAGGAAAGAGGGGGGAGAAAAGAAGGAAGGAAGAAACTAAGGAAGGAAAGGACGGAGGAGGGAGAAAAGAAAAGGAAAGAAGACTAGGAAGGAAAGGAGGGAGGGAGGGAAAAGAAGGAAGGAAAGAAACTAGGAAGGAAAGGACGGAGAGGGAGCAAAGAAGGAAAGAAACTAGGAAGGAAAGGAGGGAGAGAGAAAAGAAGGAAGGAAAGAAACTAGGAAGGAAAGGAGGGAGGAGAAGAAAAGAAGGAAGGAAAGAAACTAGGAAGGAAAGGAGGGAGAGGAGAAAAGAAGGAAGGAAAGAAACTAGGAAGGAAAGGAGGAGAGAGAGGGAGAAAAGAAGGAAGGAAAGAAAACTAGGAAGGAAGGGGGGAGGGAGGGAGAAAAGAAGGAAGGAAAGAAACTAGGAAAAAGGGAAACTAGGAAGGAAGGAAAGAAACTGGAACGGAGGGAGGAAAGAAAGGAGAGGGGGGGAAAGGAAGGAAACTCGGAAGAAAAAAGGATGAAAGCAAACTAGGAAGGAGGGAAGGAAACTAGGAAGGAAAGAAGGAAGCAAACTAGGAAGGAAGGGAGGAAGGAAGGAAGTAAACTAGAAAAGAAACTAAGGAAGGAAGGGAGGGAGGGAGGAAGAAGGGAGGAAGGAAAGACTAAAGGAAGAACTGAAGGAAAGCAGGAAGGAAACTAGGAAGGAAGGAAGGAAGGAAGGAAGGAAGGAAGGAAGGAAGGAAGGAAGGAAGGAGGGAAAGGAAGGAGGGAGGGAGGGAGGGAGGGAGGGAGGAAGGAAAGAAGGAAGGAGAAGAAGGAAAGGAAAGGAAAAGGAAGGAAAGAAGGAAGGAAGGAAGGAAGGAAGGAAGAAGGGAGGGAGGGAGGAAGGAAAGACTAAAGGAAGAACTGAAGGAAGGCAGGAAGGAAGGAAGGAAGGAAGGAAGGAAGGAAGGAAGGAAGGAAGGAAGGAAGCCAACTTTTAAGGGAGAGAAGAAGGAAGGAAGGAAACTAGGAAGGAAGGAAACTGAGAGGGAGCGAGGAAGGAAGGAAGGAAGGAAGGAAGGAAGGAAGGAAGGAAGGAAGGAAGGAAGGAAGGAAGGGCCCAGTCTGCTCAGAGTGGTAAAGCCTTGGGGACCCCCCCCCCCATGCACCAGAAGGCCGTGGGTGCCTCCAGCCACTGGAAGACTTTGGACCCTCCCAGCAAACAGTCAGCTCCAGCCAATGGCTTTTCTTATAGCTGGCAGTCTCCAGTGGATGGAAGTACCCAAGGGCTCCCACTGTCTAGAAGTGGCCAATGGTCTCCACCAACTGGAAACCCTTGTGGTCCTCCAATGTTACGCCTTCTTGGGAATTGGTACAAGGGCATGCTGTGGTTGGGAAAATCCACTGGTTTCCAGTGCTTGGCAATCCCCAGTGGCCATAGAAGGGCTTTTGGCAAGGAGAGTCTCCCAGTGGATATTTCTTGGGTCCCTCTGGTCATTGGGAACTTGCCATTACTGGAAGCCCTTGGCTCTTTCCAGCCACGGGAAGGCCTTGGGCACTTCCCACCACTGGAAACACTAGGATGGATACTTCCAGTCACGGGAAGACTTTGGATACTCCTGCCAAATGGTCAGCTACAGCCAATGGGTATTTCCAGCTGATGGAAGTCCTCGGTTTTTGGTTCTTCATGGCATACTGTGGAAAGCCTTGGGTACTCCCAGCCACTGGAGGCTCCCAGCTCTGAGGAAAGCCTTGGCCTTTTCTCAGCCAGGGGATGTTTCCAGCCCTGGGAAGGCCTTGGGGACTCCCTGCCACTGGAAACACTAGGATGGCTACTTCCAGTCCCTGTAATATTTTGGCTCCCCCTGCCAAATGGTCAGCTACAGCCAACAGATATTTCCAGCTATTGGAAGTCCTCAGTTCCACCCAGCTCAACTGGAATGCCTTGGGTACTCCCAACCACTGGAGACTCCCAGTGGATGTTTCCAGCTCCAGAAGGGTCTTGGGTCTCTCCAACCAATGGGAATCTGCAGAGACTGGAAGCCCTTGACTCTTGTCAGCCATGGGAAGGCCTTGGGTACTCCCTGCCACTGGAAGACTTTGGATACTCCAGGGAAATGGTCAGCTACAGCCAATGGGTGTTTCCAGAAGTCCTCAGCCAGCTATTGGAAAGCCTTGGGTACTCCCAGCCACTGGAAGACTTTGGATACCCCGGGCAAATGGTCAGCTACAGCCAAGGGGTGTTTCCAGCTACAAGAAGTCCTCGGTTACAGCCAGCTACTGGAAAGCCTTGGGTTCCTCCAGCCAATGTTGGAAGCCCTTGCCTTCTCTCAGCCAGTGGAATGTCTTGGGTACTCCCTGCCACTGGAAGCCCTAGTCCCTGGAAGACTTTGGCTCCCTCCTCCTGCCAAATGGTCAGCTACAGCTAAAGGGTGTTCCGAGTTACAAGAAGTTCTCAGCCAGATATTGGAAAGCCTTGGGTCCTCCCTGCCACTGGAGGCTACCAGCTTTCTGAGGAAAGCCTTGGAAGTCCCCCCAGCCTTGATTTTCTCAGCCAGGGAATGTTTCCAGCCCTGGGAAGGCCTTGGGGACTCCCTGCCACTGGAGGACTTTGGATACTCTGGGCAAATGGTCAGCTACAGCCAATGGGTGCTTCCAGGTACCAGAAGTCCTCAGCTAGATATTGGAAAGCCTTGGGGACTCCCTGCCACTGGAAGATTTTGGATATTCCGGGGAAATGGTCAGCTACAGCCAATGGGTGTTTCCAGGTACCAGAAGTCCTCAGCTAGATATTGGAAAGCCTTGGATACTCCCAGCCACTGCAAGACTTTGAATACTCTGGGCAAAGGGTCAGCTCCAGCCAATGGGTGTTCCCAGCTACAAGAAGTCCTCAGCCAGCTATTGGAAAGCCTTGGATACTCCCTGCCACTGGAAGCCTTTGGATATTCCAGGGAAATGGTCAGCTACAGCCAGTGGGTGTTCCCAGGTACCAGAAGTCCTCTGGCAGAGCCTTGGGTACTCCCTGCCACTGGAAGCCTTTGGATATTCTGGGGAAATGGTCAGTTCCAGCCAATGGGTGTTTCCAGGTACCATAAATCCTCAGCCAGATATTGGAAAGCCTTGGGTACTCCCTGCCACTGGAAGACTTTGGATACTCTGGGCAAATGGTCAGTTACAGTCAGTGGGTGTTTCCAGCTACAAGAAGTCCTCAGCCAGCTATTGGAAAGCCTTGGATACTCCCTGCCACTGGAAGACTCTGAATATTCCGGGGAAATGGTCAGCTACAGCCAATGGGTGCTTCCAGCTATAAGAAGTCCTCAGCTAGATATTGGAAAGCCTTGGGTACTCTCAGCCACTGGAGGCTACTAGCTTTCTGAAGAAAGCCTTGGGTCCCTCCTGCCCATGTTGGAAGCCCTTGCCTTCTCTCAGCCAGTGGAAGGCCTTGGGTACTCCCTGCCACTGGAAGCCCTAGTCCCTGGAAGACTTTGGCTCCCTCCTCCTGCCAAATGGTCAGCTCCAGCCAATGGGTGTTTCCAGGTACCAAAAGTCCTCAGCTATATATTGGAAAGCCTTGGGTACTCCCTGATACTGGAGGCTACCAGCTTTCTGCGGAAAGCCTTGGAAGTCCCTCCAGGCTCGATTTTCTCAGCCAGGGGATGTTTCCAGGCCTTGGGGACCCCCTGCCACTGGACACACTAGTCCCTGGAAGACTTTGGCTCCTTCCTCCTGCCAAATGGTCAGCTCCAGCCAATGGGTATTCCCATCCCGTGGGTCCTTCCAGTCAAGGGCAGCTTGAAGCGACTGGAAGCCCTTGGGGACCCCCGACCCTTGCCTCTACCCCCCCCCCCCCCCCCCCCCCCAGTCCCCCGGCTTCTCCCACCTTCTTCTTGCGGTCCCGGGAGCGGTTTCTCCTCTTGCGGTTGGACTCCTCCTTCTCCTTCTGCTCCTGCAAGGCCTGCGCCTCGATGTCTTTGATCTTCTTGAGCTGCTTGGCGGCCTGGGCCATGGTCTCGACGCCCCTTCCTCCTTCTCCTCCTCTGCAAAGGGGTCTTCCTCAAGGAAGGGGGCACGGGAGGGGGGCTCTCAGGGCCCGGGTCCACCGGGAGGGAGGCTGCGGCGCCTCGTCATGATGCTGCTGCTGCTCCTCCTGCTTCTCTCCTCTGGCTGCTCCTGCTTCTTCTTCTTCTTCTGCAGAGGCGCTGCGGAGGGAGAGGAGACCAGGAGGAGGAAGCCCAGCG
>NW_026847882.1:4559501-4686786 GCF_025583915.1 Anolis sagrei ordinatus
ATTATTGTACAAACACCACCCAAGCCCTCCCAACAGAGAGCCATCAAAAACCTCTGCTGGAAAGCCTCCAATACTTCCAAATAAGGAGCCTCCACACTGGAGGGCCCCAAAATCAGTATTATTATTATTACTACTATCTGAAAATAA
Source organism: Anolis sagrei ordinatus (assembly GCF_025583915.1). NCBI lineage: Eukaryota > Metazoa > Chordata > Lepidosauria > Squamata > Anolidae > Anolis > Anolis sagrei. The sequence goes on from NW_026847882.1 coordinate 4,559,649, forward strand.
TAATAATAATAATAATAATAATAATAATAATAATAATAATTATTATTATTATTATTATTATTATTGTGGAAGCACCATCAAAGCTTCCCAACAGATGTCCATCTGAAAATTATTATTATTATTACTGTAGAAGCACCATCAAAGCCTTCCTAACATATGTCCATCTGCAAATAATAGTAATAATAATAATAATTGTAGAAGCACCATCAAAGCCTTTCTGACAGATGGCCATCTGCAAATTATTATTATTATTATTATTATTATTATTATTATTATTATTATTATTATTATGGAAGCACAATCAAAGCCTTCCCAACAGATGCTGTTGTTGTTGTTGTTATTATTATTATTATAGAAGCACTATCAAAACCTTCACAACAGATGGCCATCCAGCCTCTGCTTAAAAGCCTCCAGAGACGCCATCATTAGCAGCATACTATCAATTACTCTGAGTATTGTTGTTGTTGTTATAGAAGCACCATCAAAGCCTTCCCGACAGATGGACATCCAACTTCTGCTTAAAAGCCTCCAGAGAAAGAGCCTCCATCATCAGCATTATCATTATCAGTCGTTATTATTATTACGGTACTACTACATAATATTAGAGCTGGAAGGGACTCCCAGGGGCCATCCAGTCTAACCCCCTACCATGCAGGAAAAGCACAATCAAAGCAGCCCCAACAGATGGCCATCCAGCCTCTGTTCCAAGAAGGAGCTTCCACCAGACTCTAAGGCAGAGAGTTCCCCTGCTGAACAGCTGACCTTGGGTGAGTCACACACTCTCAGCCTCAGTGCTACTTTAATTGCCGGATGACTTGAAAACATATTTCTATGCTCAATGCTAAGCTGAAGGGCTGCTTTCCCATTGATTGCACTTTATGCCCAACTGATGCTCTTCCTATTCATGGGTTGTCTTGCACAACTTCCCTTTTTGGAAGGATAATCTTGCCTGGGGCAGAGCATAAAACAGCTTTGCTTGGGTATGTGTCTGGGAAAAAAATTAATTGCTCTTTGTCACGGATGTATCTCAGCTCCGGTATATATTTTTCTGCAGGGCTGCGGAGGAAATACTGGGTGGCACCAACTGGCAAAGTGGCGACATATGGCACGTTGTCTCCAGAAACATGGCAGAAGTTGCCTTATGGGAAAGCAGGGGCATCTGTGCTTCATTGCAACAGGCGGCGCAAGAGAAAACCAGCCTGAAAGGATCCCAGAGACGGAGAAAAGGATCCAAAACTGACCCAGAAGTCGAACCACTTCCTGGCTTGGAGAGATTAAAATTCCATATATATAATATAATATTATATATGTGTGTGTCTGTGTGTGTGTGTATACACACACACACACACACACACACTAGCCGTCCCCTGCCACGCGTTGCTGTGGCCCAAGATGGGGGTTCTGTGTGGGAGGTTTGGCCCAATTCTATCGTTGCTGGGATTCAGAATGCTCTGTGATTGTAGGTGAACTATAAATCCCAGCAACTACAACTTCCAAATGTCAAGATTCTATTTTCTCCACACTCCACCAGCGTTCACATTTGGACATATTGAGTATTCGTGTAGAGTTTGGTCCAGATCCATTATTGCTCGAGTCCACAGTGATCTCGGGATGTAGGTGAACTACAACTCCAAAATGAAAGGACACTGCCCCCCAAACCCTTCCAGTATTTTCTGTTGATCATGGGAGAACTGTGTGCCAAGTTTGGTTCAATTCTATCGTTGGTGGGATTCAGACTGCTCTGTGATTGTAGGTGAACTATAAATCCCAGCAACTACAACTCCCAAATGTCAAGATTCTATTTTTCCCAAACTCTACCAGTGTCCACATTTGGACATATTGAGTATTTGTGTAGAGTTTGGTCCAGATTCATTATTGTTCCAGTCCACAGTGATCTCTGGATGTAGGTGAACTACAACTCCAAAACCAAAGGACACTGCCCACCAAACCCTTCCAGTATTTTTTATTTATTTATTTATTTATTACTTGCACTTGTTAACCGCCACTCTCAGCCCGGAGGCGACTCGTGGCGGTGTACAAAACATAGAAAAGACAACAATTTACAGTGGAACAAGACCATCACACAACATATAAAAATCCGCTTCGTCTAGATTAGGGTCATAGTCAGTCTCATCGTCATAGTCCATTCCGGTGATCATTCCAAGGAAAACATATAGCACTAGCTGAAGGCCTTTTCGAAGAGCCAGGTCTTCAGGCCCTTACGGAAGGCCATGAGGGAAGGTGCCTGTCTGACTTCAGCAGGGAGGGAGTTCCATAGCCGGGGGGCCACCACCGAGAAGGCTCGCTCTCTCGTCCCCGCCAGGCGTGCCTGTGAGGCAGGCGGGACCGAGAGAAGGGCCTCCCCAGATGATCTTAAGGTCCTCGTGGGCTCGTAGGCCGAGATGCGGTTTTCAAGGTATTTTGGGCCGGAACCGTTTATTTTCTGTTGGTCATGGGAGAACTGTGTGCCAAGTTTGGTCCAATTCTATTGTTGGTGGGGTTCAGAATGGTCTTTGATTGATCCCAGCAACTACAATTCCCAAATGACAAAATCATTATTATTTTTTTTTTAGTGAAGGACATATATTGGGTTGTTAGGTGTCTTGTGTCCAAATTTGGTGCCAATTCATCCAGTAGTTTTTGGATTCTGTTAATCCCACAAACGAACATTACATTTTTATTTATATAGATTTATTTACGACATTTATATGCCGCCATCAGAACCAATGCCATATATATATGTGTGTGTGTGTAGAGAGAGAAGTAGCTGCTCTGGGGAAACATTATAATAATGATTTATAATAATAATATGTATTTATTTATTGTGTCATCATAGGGACCCATTGGTGGCGCAGTGGGTTAAACCGCTGGGTTAAACCAGTGGAAACAGTTCATGAAGCAAGTTGCTTGTCCATTGTGGGCAAGTTAAGAAAACCACCAATTTCGCAGAGTTTTAAAGTGTTTAGTCTGTTGTGTTGACGATCTAAGAAGTATTTGATTGATTTGTTGAAGAGTTAAGCACCAATAAAGAACTTTGTTAAACTTTCTAAGCTTCTAAAGACTTTGTATAAGGAAATTCATAGGGTGTCTCAGCTGAGGCACCCCGGCGTCCTGCTGGACAATTGCCACAGGTCCAGCGTGTGACAGCACAATATCCAGTTCTGTAAGCCACTCCTCACAGAGATTCTATTGTGTTCCCCTATGAACCATCAAGACCATTAAGATCGTCTGGAGGGGCCCTGATCTTGGTTCCACCGCCTGCACAGTCACGGCTGGTGGGGACGAAGGACAGGGCCTTCTCGATGGTGGCTCCCCGGCGTTGGAACTCCCTCCCATTAGAGATCAGAACTGCCCCCTCCCTCATGACGTTCAGGAAATTAACAAAGACCTGGTTGTGGAACGTGGCATTTGACAACTGAGGAGGGAACAAGCTTGTTTTCTGCTTCCCTGGAGACTAGGACGCAATGGGACAATGGCTTCAAACTACAAGAGAGGAGATTCCATCTGAGCATTAGGAAGAACTTCCTGACTGTGAGAGCCGTTCAGCAGTGGAACTCTCTGCCCCGGAGTGTGGTGGAGGCTCCTTCTTTGGAGCTTTTTAAACAGAGGCTAGATGGCCATCTGTCAGGGGTGATTTGAATGCAATATTCCTGCTTCTTGGCAGAATGGGGTTGGACTGGATGGCCCAGGAGGTCTCTTCCAACTCTTTGATTCTATGATTCTATGATTTAATTCTTTACTCACATGAAAGGAGGATGATGAACGGTAGTTTGGGATTGCGATTGTGTGGACGATTTGGCTCTTATAACTGTGATGATAATGTTTTTAATGTTTATGGTGCTTATATTTTAATCGTGAAATGAAGTGGCATTGTGTTGTTATTGTATATTTTTTGTATGTTAACACATGTTGTGAACCGGTCCGAATCCCTCTTTGAAGGTGAGAGGGTCGGTATATAAAACCTCGAAATAAATAAATTCCAGATTTCTAGGCCTTTGGCCATTTGGGTCACTCTTCTCTGCACACCTTCATTCTCGTCCATCTGCTCCTTGGATTGTGGTGCCCGGTAGTATTCCAAGGGAGGCCTGACCAAGGCAGAATGGAGTGGGACTATATGTCCTGAAATTACGCTACTGACAACAAACCTTGGAGCTATCCTCAGCATGTTGAATCAATAGATCTCATTGTCGTCGGCTGCTTCGGCTCGCCAGAAATCGATTCGCAAGTGAGACGCCACCAAGGAGCAAAAAATTAATCTCTTTTAACACATTTAAAAGCTGTAATTGCTAGCGTGAAGACTCGCTCCTTTGACAACAAAGGAAGTTGCAGAACATTAAAATCAGTAAAAAATTCATCTTCGGCTGAAAACGTTCCTCTTTTCTTGGACTGATTACGTTGTGAACCACTTTGAGTCCTCCCAGGGGTGAGAAAAGTGGTATATAAATGCAATAAATAAATGCTTAGGTGATCCCTCGTAGCCTGAGGATGATGGTCCTCCAAGTGTAGTGTCTTGGCGGTGGGTCCGTAGGTGGCTGTGGAGCCCTATTCTCGATCCGCATGTTCTCCCACAGTGAGGGCATCGGTTTAAAGATGGAAGGCGGTCCTGGTCAGGGTTGGCTTCATGTGCCTTCCTCTTGGCATGTTTCTCCCTTTTGCCCTCCATTCGTGCCTCTTTGAATTCCACAGCACTGCTGGTCACAGCTGACCTCCAGCTGGAGCACTCAAGGGCCAGGGCTTCCCAGTTCTCAGTTTCTATGCCAGAGTTTTTAAGGTTGGCTTTGAGCCCATCTTTCAATCTCTTTTCCTGCCCACCAAGATTCCATTTTCCATTTTTGAGTTCGGAGTAGAGCAACTGCTTTGGGAGATGGTGATCGGGCATTTGGACAACATGGCCATCCAGCGGAGTTGATGGCGGAGAAGCATCGCTTCAGTGCTGATGGTCTTTGCTTCTTCCAACATGCGGACATTTGTCCGCCTCTCTGCCCAAGAGATTTGCAGGATTTTTCTGTGGCAACGCTGATGGAATCATTCCAGGAGTTGCATGTGACGTCTGTAGACAGTCCACGTCTCACAGGCATAAAACAGGGTTGGGAGGACAATCTATATAAATAAAAATGTAATGTTTGTTTGTGGGATTAACATAACTCAGAAACCACTGGACGAATTCCTGACAAATTTGGCCACAAGACACCTACTAACCCAAGGAGTGACCATTACTCAAAAAATTGATTTTGTCATTTAGGAGTTATAGTTGCTGGGATTTATAGTTAACCTACAATCCGAGCTCCGCCAATGATGGAATTGAACCAAACATGGCACACAGGACTCCCATGACCAACAGGAAACACTAGAAGGGATTGGTGGCCACTGACCTTGAGTTTGGGAGTTGCAGTTCACCTACATCCGGAAAGCACTGTGGACTCAAACAATGATGGATCTGGACCAAACTTGGCACGAATATTCCATATGCCAAAATATGAACACAGATGGAGTTTGGGAAAAATAGCCATTGACATTTGGAAGTTGTAGTTACTGGGATTTATAGTTCACCTACAATCAAAGAGCATTCTGAACCCCACCAACAACAGAATTGGGGCAAACTTCCCATGCAGAACCACTATGACCAACACAAAATACTTAAGGCCATCCAATCCAACTCCCTTCACCAGGGCAAGAAAACATAATCAAAGCCCTCCTGACAAAGAGCCATCCAGCCATAGATATATAGATCGATATGATTTACACACAGAGAGATATATTTGAAAGGGACCCCTGAAGGACAATGATATGTTGCATGTTCTGGAGTAGGCAAACCAGACACTCTCCACATCAACACTGACAAAGAAACAACAAGAAATGCTGTTTACTCACAAGCAGAAATAAATAAATTAGAAACCAAGACCTCACAACCTCTGAGGATGCTTGCCATAGATGTAGGCGAAACGTCAGGAGAGAATGCATCTAGAACATGACCATATAGCCTGAAAAAAACCCTACAACAACCCAGTGATTCTGGCCATGAAAGCCTTCGGCAATACATAGAAACCAATACTTTCTCGTTACTTTATTTTCCAGATCACCAGACTGGGCCACAGCAACGCCTGGCAGGGGACAGCTAGTAGCTTTATAAACAAGCTCTTTGGTCTCCCTATGGATGTCCCGCTCCTCAGACACTCTCTCATTCGGAAAAATGCTGCACTCGCAGAGCTCAGGCAGTGTTGTATTTCAGTATGAATGTTGACTTTTGTGGAGAGGTGACTGCCAAGTTAGAGTAAATTATCAACATTTTCTCATGTTACGCCATTAAGCTGTATTTCTGGCATTGGAGAGGGATTGGCTGGTGACTGCTAAAAAAGCACTTTGGTTTTCTCGATGTTCAATGGCATATCGAGCTTCGCAAATGCGTCTATGAAGGTGTTTGGAGTGGCATGGAGGTCTTCTTAAGGTAAAGGTAGTCCCCTGACATTAAGTCCAGTCATGTCTGACTCTGGGGTGTGGTGCTCATCTCCATTTCTAAGCCGAAGAGCCGGCGTTGTTCGTAGACACCTCCAAGGTCATGTGGCCGGCATGACTGCATGGAGCGCCCTTACCTTCCCGTCGGAGCGGTACCTATTGATCTACTCACATTTGCATGCTTTCGAACTGCTAGGTTGGCAGAAGCTAGGGCTGACAGCGGAAGCTCATGCCGCTCCCCAGAATCGAACCTGCGACTACTTTGCTGGTTGTCTTTATGCATTTAAGGGCAGCCAAAAGATCCTTCTTCCATCCCCAAGTGGTCTTTTGAGCTAATCAATATTCTGAAGCATAAAAGGTGCCTAAGGCTTAGTTTGGATTGTTTGTTGGCAGCCAATTAATATCGCAGTGAATTGAAACCTTTCGATGGCTGAAAGAGCCTTATAGTCTAACACAGTGGTTCCCAACCTTCCTAATGCCGCGACCCCTTAATACAGTTCCTCATGTTGTGGTGACCCCCCCCAACCATAACCCTAACGTTATGAATCGCCTTGTAAATAATGATCTGCAGGATGTACTTTCATTCACTGGAGCAAATTTGGCACAAATACCCGGTATGCCCAAATTTGAATATTGGTGGGGTTGGCGAGGGGGATTGGTTTTGTCATTTGGGAGTTCTAGTTGCTGGGATTTACAGTTAACCTGCAAACAAAGAGCATTCTGAACCTCACCAACAATGGAACCAAAGTTGGCACACAGAACTCCCATGACAAACAGAAAATACTGGAAGGTTTTGGTGGCCATTGAGCTTGACAACAGAGAGGAAACAGTCAGGCACATCCCAACAAAAGATTCCCCCCAGGCACTTCCAAGCCATTAAATGCTAATCAAGGTGGTCAGTTGAAACATTCATACCTAGCTCCAGCAGACAAGAGTCCTTTGTCCCACCCTGGTCATTCCACATATATATAAACCCATTTTTCTACTTCCAACAGACCTCACTACCTCTGAGGATGCTTGCCATAGATGCAGGCGAAACGTCAGGAGAAAATGCCTCTAGAACATGGCCATATAGCTCGGAAAAACCTACAACAACCAATTGAGCTTGAGTTTGCGAGTTGTAGTTTGCCTACATGCAGAGAGCACTGTGGACTCAAACAATGATGGATCAGGACCAAACTTGGCACGGATACTTACTCAATATGCCCAAATGTGAAAACTGATGGGGTTTGGGGAAAATAGACTTTGACATTTGGGAGTTGTACTTGCTGGGATTTATAGTTGACCTACAATCAAGGAGCGTTCTGAACTACACCAATGATAGAATTGGGCCAAATTTCCCCATGACCAACAGAAAATACTGTGTTTTCTGATGGTCTTTGGCGACCCCCCCTGACACACCTTCGTGACCCCCCAGGGGTCCCGACCCCCAGGTTGAGAAACACTGGTCTAACACAAGGATTACAGCAGTCTGCTTTGATGGGAAAGATGCAACTATTTTAAATGGATTCTAATGCAAGAGAATTTGCATCAAAATAACTTTACTAGTTCTTAAGTTGAAGATCCATCATTGTTCGAGTCCACAGTGATCTCGGGATGGAGGTGAACTACAACTCCAAAATGAAAGGACACCACCCACCAAACCCTTCCAGTATTTTCTGTTGGTCATGGGAGTTCTGTGTGCCAAGTTTGGTTCAATTCCATCATTGGTGGAGTTCAGAATGCTCTCTGATTGTAGGCGAACTATAAATCCCAGCAACTACAACTCCCAAATGGCAAAATCAATCCCCACCAGTATTCAAATTTGGGCATATCTAGTATTTGTGCCCAATTTGGTCCAGAGAATGAAAATACATCCTGCCTATCAGATATTTACAGGACGATTTATAACAGGAGCAAAATGACAGTTGTAAAGTAGCAACGAAAATAATGTCACGGTCAGGGGTAAGCACAACATGAGGAACTGTATTCAGTAGGCTTGGGTGATCCAGTTCGTTAATTTCGTAATTCGTTATTAATTCGTATTTAAATTAGCTTACGATCCAATATCGAACCATGCAGGAATAGTGTGAGGAGTAATTAAGAATCGAAACAATTTTTCCAATTTTCGTAATTATTTCGTAATTATTTCGTAATTATTTTCATATGTCTGGTGCAAGTTTTACAATCTCGCATTTACCCCACTTCCGGTCCCTTTGCTCTGCTGCTTCCCTCCTCTTTCCTCATGCTTCTTCTTGCCTCACTCTAATATGCAATACTATAATATAATATATAATATAATAATAATATTATAATAATAATATATTATATTATATATTTTATTACTATATTATTATATTATAATTGTATAATATAATATAATATAATAAAATATAATATATATAATATAATATAAAGTAATATAATATAATATAATATACAATAACATAATATAATATAATATATAATATACAATAATATAATATAATAATATTATATAATATACAATAATATAAAATAATGATATAATATGATATAAAGGTAAAGGTAGTCCCCTGACATTAAGTCCAGTCATGTTTGACTCTGGGGTGTGGTGCTCATCTCCATTTCTAAGCCGAAGAGCCAGCGTTGTCCGTAGACACCTCCAAGGTCATGTGGCCGGCATGACTGCATGGAGCGCCGTTACCTTCCCGCTGGAGCGGTACCTATTGATCTACTCACATTTGCATGTTTTCGAACTGCTAGGTTGGCAGAAGCTAGGGCTGACAGCGGAAGCTCACGCCGCTCCCCGGAATCGAACCATCGACCTTTCGATCAACAAGCTCAGCAGCTCAGTGCTTTAACCCACTGCGCCACCGGGGGCTCCTATAATATGATATACAACAATATAATATAATAATATTATAATTATAATATAATATAGTTGTTTGTTTTATCACACCAACAGTCAACAACAGAGGGAGAGGGAAGCTTCAGAAGTTCCCCCTGTCCCATTTGGAGGTTTTTTTTAGCGTATTGCGCAATCGCGTCCGCCATTAACGAATCAATTCGTAATTTACGAAATTTCGGAAATTTTGAAATCTTAAATTTCGGAAGTCCTCAGAATTTAGAAACGCTAGCGCACCCTAGAAACAAAACGAGTTTAGAACCATTTTTTTTCCTTGATCGCCCAAGCCTAGTATTCAGGGGTTGTGACATTCTGAAGGTTGAGAAACACTGTCTTAAGGTGTTACAAGACTGTAGTGAACCATTTGCATTTGTTGTTGTTTGGAAGATGCATGAATTAGAAAAACTGGGATGCTACATGAATGGAAAAAGGGAAGATTTGATCATTTGTGTAAATTTTGTTGTTGTCCTTCAAGCCGTCCTGGCTCAGAAGTTCTACTCTGGCTGAATCACTGCCTCCATCTAGTGTTCAAAATGTAATTTTGCAGTATTTTGTGCTCTCCAGGTTTCATCACTGGCTTAAAGACGGATATCACATTGTGGGCAATGTTGCGATGGGTAACAAAAGTTATCTTTCAAGAACAGTTTCAGAGTCCTTTTTTGCAAGTTCTCTGCTGTTTTCATCTAAACATTACAGGATTTCCCTGTTTGAGAGGTAATGGAAAGTAACGGAAAAGTTAATGAGGAAAGTGCAAGTCATGAGGGCCATCCTAATTAACTAACAAGCAAAAAGAAGTAAAAGCTTTAAAAATGGCTCCACAGGCTTGGATCTTATTTCAAAATATATTCCAATCCAGAGGGTTTAAAAGAGGCTGTGGTCTCTCCCCTGCTGAAGAAACCAGACTTAGATTGTATTGTCGAAGGCTTTCATGGCTGGAATCTCTAAGTTCTTGTGGGTTTTTTCGGGGTATATGGCCATGTTCTAGAGGCATTTCTCCTGACGTTTCGCCTGCATCTATGGCAAGCATCCTCAGAGGTAGTGAGGTCTGTTGGAACTGGGGAAAAGGGTTTATATATCTGTGGAATGACCAGGGTGGGACAATGGGCTTTTGTAAGTTGGGCTAGGTGTGAATCTTTCAACTGACCACCTAGATTAGCATACAATGGGCTGACTGTGCCTGGAGCAAACTTTTGTTGAGAGGTGATTAGATGTCCTTGTTTGTTTCCTCTCTGTTGTTGTGTTGTTGTAATTTTAGAGTTTCATGACTCTTGCCAGCATAGCAGACATTCTGTTGGCAATTTCTTCCTGGATGTTGGTCTTCAAATCTTGTCGGGTCCTTGGACAGTTCACATAAACATGGGATTAAAAAAAAAACACAGAAAAAAATCACAAGGGGCCAAATCTGGAGAGCAGGCCGGCCACTCCAAATCCCCCCAAATTGAGATGAGGCGCTCTGGGAAATGTTCCCTCAAAACAGCCATCGATGCTCTTGAAGTGTGTGCAGTTGCACCGTCTTGTTGGAACCAAATGTGCCCTAAATCCAACCTATCTAACCATGTAACATGTAACATGTTTACATACCAGTCTGAATTCACTGTCACTGCGACTTCATTTTCCTCAAAGAACCAGGGACCAGTAATTCCAGCTGAGGAAATGGCACACCCACAGTGATTTTACGTGAATGCAAAACCCTTGGATGCCATTCTCGAGGATTGTTGTCAGCACATTAGCGCATGTTTTGTTTGTTGACGGATCCACACAAATGAAAATGGGCTTCGTCACTAAAAAAACAAGAGCGTCCTCAGGAACGAGTTCAAGAAGAACCTCACACGCGTTCCTCCGAGAATTCAAGTCACGTTCAGAAAGTTCTTGCACAATCGCCATCTTGTAAGGATGGAAATGAAGATCATCATGAAGAATTCTCCTCACAGAACGATCGGAAAGTCCGAGGGCAGACGCATGTTTGCGCGCAGAAAGCCGTGGTGATCGCAACATTGAAGCTCTCACTGCCTCAATGTTCTCAGGTGATCTAATGGGCCGAGAGACTCCAGTTCTTCGTCTTGTCGCACTTGCAGTTTGTCTGAATGTAGTGACCCATGTCACAATTGATTTCCGGTCCGGGACAAGGGCCAATGGGGCTAAATTAAAGCAATTCCGAAAGGTGTGCTGGATTGCAATCTGTCATATGTTCTGCAGTTGATGGTGGTTGGTGATGGAAAGGTTAATGTATTAGTTCTAGAGGGTTTGGTGATCTGTAAGTGGGAGTTCATGGGTGAAAGCAATTAGGGGTGGAGGTGTGCAGGAGATGGGTTGCAGCTGGTTACTGGATTTAAGGAGCTAACCTTGGGACTGATCTTTGGGAGAAAAGTATTTGTTGCATTTTGGTGGTGGATGCTGCTGGTTTTCCCCCCAGGTCTGTTGGATTTTCGGGATCCTGACTTGTCTCCTGTAATATTGGAACCCTGGAACCTTGAATCTTTGGATTGGCTTTTGACTACAGTATAGAATCTTGATCCCTGGACTCTGTTATTGACTGGACTGGACTATTGACTCTGTCACTGGACTGGACTCTTTTGACTACAAAGTTAATTTTGCTATCAGTTTTCATTTATTATGTAGCTGAGTGCTATCTTTGTGTTTTATATTTTGGACTATAAAAACAGCCAGCAAGTAAGTACTGTTTTAATTAAACTATTTGATAAAACTGAGAGTTTGGTTCATATCTACCTAAACAAGGTAGAGCCCTGGCAACGAGACACGATCACAGAACATCTGCTCGAAAAGTAGGCCTCAACAGCAAAAGCACGCTCCTCACTGTTCCAACGCAGGATGGCAACTGAACTGTGTCAGGTCAAAACTTTATACTCCCGCCTCTCGAACGAGACCTAGCGCTCCGCTACGTCAACCGACTGAATGGCGCGCATTTTAAAAATGCTATGATGCCGCATCCTGTATAAGAGTGAAGTTCCTTTGTGGCTTCAGTGTTAGAATACAACTTCGGAAACCAAAGTCCAAATCCCTGCTCAGCAACGGAAACTTTGGGCAAGTCTCACTCTCTCAGCCCCAGAAAACTCCGTAAGAAAGTGGATCTGTAATTAGTTACATGGACAAACCCAGAGGGTGATTTTCCCCAAGGCTTCCTTCCTCTTCATCCTGGAAAGAAGTGAGGCATGGAAGGCCATCACCAGGGTTCCCTCCTGGGCCCGGTCCTGTTCAGGATCTTCATTCATGACTTAGATGAAGGGTGAGAAGGCAGGATCATCGAGGTTGTGAGGTCTGTTGGAAAAGAGGCAAGTGGGGATTATAGATCTGTGGAATGCCCAGGGTGGGAGAAAGAAAGGACTCTTGTCTGTTGGAGGCAGGTGTGAATGTTGCCATTGGCCGCCAGAGGGAGAACTGTTTGATGCTACAGACAATGCCGTCGCTGTTGCCCGTTTTTGGTCAAAAGGTATTTAGCCACTTGTGCTCCTTCTATGGAGCCCCCGGTGGCGCAGTGGGTTAAAGTGCTGAGCTGCTGAGCTTGTTGATCGAAAGGTTGCAGGTTCGATTCCGGGGAGTGGCGTGAACTTCCGCTGTCAGCCCTAGCCTCTGCCAACCTAGCAGTTCGAAAACATGCAAATGTGAGTAGATCGATAGGTACCGCTCCGGTGGGAAGGTAACGGCGCTCCTTGCAGTCACGCCAGCCACATGACCTTATTTATTTATTTATTTGCAGCATTTATATTCCGCCCTTCTCACCCCGCAGGGGACTCAGGGTGGACTACAGTGTATACATATATGGCAAACATTCAATGCCAATTTTGACTTACAACATATACAGACATACACAGAGGCTATTTAACAGAGGCCGCCAGGGGAGCTGTCGCTTTAATCGTCCATCTGCGACACTGATGAAGTACTTCCGCATTCCCCGCATGCTTTTTTGCTGGAGTCTTTTTTTATGGCCTCATAAATTAGTTAATTTAGCCTCCCCACACTTTAAGGTGGTACCTAATTTTCCTACTTGACAGATGCAACTGTCTTTCGGGTTGCAAAGGTCGACAAGAGGCTACACAATTGGTTGGAAACTCACTCCAACCCGGGCTGGCTTCGAACCCATGACCTTTTGGTCAGAGTGATCTTAATGCAGCTGACACTAAGCCAGCTGCACCACAATCCCGGTGCCTTGGAGGTGTCTAAGGACAACGTCGGCTCTTCGGATTAGAAATGGAGATGAGCACCAACCCCCAGAGTCAGACACAATTGGACTTAATGTCAGGGGACAACCTTTACCCACTGGAGCATTGCAGCACACCCAAGTACCTGGGAGTCACCCTGGACCGTGCTCTTACCTACAAGAAGCATTGCCTGAACATCAAGCAAAAAGTGGGTGCTAGAAACAATATCATACGAAAGCTGACTGGCACCTGGGGATCACAACCAGACACAGTGAAGACATCTGCCCTTGCGCTATGCTACTCTGCTGCTGAGTATGCATGCCCAGCGGGGAACACATCTCACCACGCTAAAACAGTGGATGTGGCTCTGAATGAGACATGCCGCATTATCACGGGGTGTCTGCGCCCTACACCACTGGAGAAACTACACTGTTTAGCCGGTATCGCACCACCTGACATCCGCCGGGAAGTAGCAGCTAATAGTGAAAGGACCAAGGCAGAGACACCGCTGTGAGTCGCCCCCGGGCTGAGAACAGCGGTATATAAGCAAAGTAAATAAATAAATAAATAAATCTCCAGCTCATCCCCTGTTTGGGTATCAGCCAGCACGTCAATGACTTAAATCCAGACATAGTTTTCTAAGATCTATAGAGACACTCGCTGGAACGCCTCAGCAAGCGAGAGTCCAAAAGTGGCTCAAACCCAGAACATCAACCAATGGCTGATACCAAATGAGAGACTCCTCCCTGGGCACACAGAGGACTGAGCGACTTGGAAGGCGCTGAACAGACTGCGCTCTGGCACCACGAGATGCAGAGCCAACCTTCAGAAATGGGGCTACAAAGTGGAATCCACGACATGCGAGTGTGGAGAAGAGCCAACCACTGACCACCTGCTGCAATGCAACCTGAGCCTTGCCACATGCACAATGGAGGACCTTCTTGCGGCAACACCAGAGGCACTCCAAGTGGCCAGATACTGGTCAAAGGACATTTAATCAACTACCAAAACTCAGAAATGTTGTATTTTCTCTGTTTGTTTGCTTTGTTCTGTTAGAAATGTAATATAATTGACTGGCTGCCCTGACACGAGAAATAAATAAGCCCGACTGCTCACTGGAGGGAAGGATACTAGAGACAAAGTGGAAGTCCTTTGGCCACATCATGAGGAGACAGCAAAGCCTAGAGAAGGGAATGATGCTGGGGAAAGTGGAAGGAAAAAGGAAGAGGGGCCGACCAAGGGCAAGATGGATGGATGGCATCCTTGAAGTGACTGGACTGACCTTGAAGGAGCTGGGGGTGGTGATGGCCGACAGGGAGCTCTGGCGTGGGCTGGTCCAGGAGGTCACGAAGAGTCGGAGACGACTGAATGAATGAACAAAAAATCTTTTTACGTGCTCCTACTTCTATCGGTTTTATACTAATTTATGCAATGCTTTTGATATGAAATAATTAAAATTATTTGGAAAAGACTCAAAGATACACAACAATGGAAACTGGTGGAGCTTTAACCTCCACTGTCTTGATCAAAATATCCTCAAAATCCCAATAAATCGGCGCACACTGACCCACCAACTTCTTGCGCAATTCCGCTCCCCAACATCTCAGAAAACCAGAAGAAATCCATGTGCAAAACCAGACATCCAAAATGGCTCAACATAATTTATTTTTTTATGTTAAAATGTACAGAGTTCTTTTGAAAGTACTTGCTAGAAAGGGGGGAGGGAGGGAGGGAGGAAGTGATCTTACATACAAAGGGAGGAAGGGAGGCCGGCCGGCCGGGAGCGCATGACGACGTGGAGAATTACAAAGGGTTTTGTTGGTTTTTGTTGTGTTGTGTTGTGTCTTTCACCCAGGCACCCCTTCCCCTTTGAAGCTTACAAGTCACCAAGAACAAAGTACAAAGAAGTTACAAAACAGGAAAAGCAAATATAAACAGACAGGAATAGACGCGCGGCTTCATTTTGTACATGCGGCTTTAGAGGCATCTGGAGCTCTAGTCACACACTCTAGAGATCTCTTTAAAGAGAATTTTCATCTTTCTTAAAATAGTCTTTAATATTCTACAACAAAGATAAAAAATTTTAAAGATGGAATGAAATGAAAAAAGCTCTTTTTTTTCTTTAAAAGGCATCAAAGTCACTAACAGTGAGATTTTTTTTTAATTTCTTTTAGATTACCCAAGTTTTATTTTTGCTAAAAATACATTATTATTATTAATTATTATTTTTTCTTCTTAAACGGAAGTGGAAAAAAAATGACAAGGTACCAATATTACTGTGTCGGAGAGACTTCTTTTTACTTTCTTTTTTTTTATAATAATAATATAGAAAAAGAACGCCGGTTCTCTACAATAGCTCTACAGTCACAAAGGTTTGTGGGGGGAAAGGGGAGCTGCCCGATTTGACTTAAAAACAAAACAAAAACATACAAAAAAGACCCCCCAAAAAACTGGGAAAAAAGGGTAAACAGCAGACAAAACTAAAAAAAAAAAATTCACGGCCCTTGTGCCAACAGCTTCGCTTTCGACACCTGACAAACCTGCCCCACGGAAGTGGCGCCAATGCAATGGGTCTCCCTCCGGGAAGGAGAAGGAGGAGGAGGAGAGCAACACCTTTCTGGCGCACGACAGGTTCGTAGATATATATCTATATATATATACAGGGACGTGGGTCCGCGGGTCCTACCCTCAGCCTTGTACACATGCTCAAGAACTAAGAGAAAACGCGGGCTGGAAGCCCTTGGGATTCTATCTTTTGTTAAATTTTATTTCAAGATATTCGATAGTACAGAGGAAGTCCTTTGTTTTGTTTCCTAGTGCAGCTGAACCCTCTTCCTCCTCCTCCCTCTCTCCCTCCACAACGGCCTTTAAGGTTTCTTTGCAGAAGTAGGAGAAGTAGAAATGTCTTTACACATCTAAGTCACTCTAAGTGCATCTGTAGCTCTACAAGAATATACAGAGAGAACTTTACATCAGGACAAGCAACGTTTCCCTCCTCCTGGTGTGTTATGTTACCTTAGCTGGCGGTGGTAGGCTGTGGAGGGTTGGACTGCTGACCAACCGCTGACCAACCATTGGCCTTTCAATCACACAGCTCTGGGGAGACTAGATATTGTAGTGAGTGCCTCCCCGACATTCCCGCCTCTATCCCCTCCGGGCACGCAAAGACACGCACAGACAAGGCCAAGAGCATGCCTGGACTCCTGCAATGCCCCCCAGGAGATGGGAAAGGGCTGACAGGGCCACCCTATCTCTCCAAAACGTGTCAACAAGGAGAGACAAACCGCAAGAAGCCCAAAGTGGTTGCAGTGTTCCCTCCGGCTAAAAAGGCCAAACATTGGCCGATGGCCTTTCAACCACATAGCTCTGGGGGATTGGATATTGCAGTGAGAGCCTCCCCGACGTTCCCGCCTCTATCCCTTCCGGGCACGCAAAGACACGCACAGACAAGGCCAAGAACACGTCTGGAGTCCTGCAATGCCCCCCAGGAGATGGGAAAGGACTGTCAGGGCCACCCTATCTCTTCAAAATGTGTCAACAAGGAGAGACAAACCGTGAGAAGCCCAAAGTGGTGGCAGTGTTCACTCCGGCTAAAAAGGCCAACCGTTGGCCGATGACCTTTCAACCACATGGCTCTGGGGAGACTAGATATTGCAGTGGGAGCCTCCCCGGCGTTTCCTCCTCTATCCCTTCCGGGCACACAAAGACACGCACAGACAAGGCCAAGAACACGCCTGGAGTCCTGCAATGCTCCCCAGGAGATGGGAAAGGACTGACAGGGCCATGCTATCTCTCCAAAACATGTCAACAAGGAGAGACAAACCGCGAGAAGCCCAAAGCGGTTGCAGTGTTCACTCCAGCTAACAAGGCCAACCGTTGGCCAATGGCCTTTCAACCACATAGCTCTGGGAGACTGGATATTGCAGTGAGAGCATCCCTGGCGTTCCCTCCTCTATCCCGTCTGGGCACGTAAAGATGTGGCCGAGGGAACGCCTGGAGTCCCGCAATGCTCCTCAGGAGAAGGGAAAGGGCTGACAGGGCCACACACTCTCTCCCAAACAGGGAGAGGCGAACCACGAGAAGCCCAAAGCGGTCGTAATGTTTACTCTGGCTAACAAGGGCCTTCAAGCTGCACCCTGGGCATCCCGGCTGGCAAGGTTCGCCTGTCAGATTCCTGATGGCGCTCCATGGGGTCCCTGGCAAAACAATGTCTGCATAGCTCTCCCTTAAGGTGCCGCAGCTAACCGTATCTGTCTAGAGTATGCATGAGTACACCTTTTAGAAGCTACGCTTAAATATATTTGAAGGGTGTGTGTATGGGTGCAAGGAAATAAACCGTTCCGATTGCTAGAGGAGAGTCAAGCAGGAAGGGAGAGAGAGAGGTGGTCAAAGAGGGTCAGAGAGTTTGCTTTGGGCGCTATATGGGCACCGCATGTCCCACGACAGACCTGAAATAAGACTCAGAAGGGGAAGACAGGAGCCTTTAGAGATCAGGCCATCTTAAGAGCTGTGCCCAAGGGGAGAGGGAGGGAGGGATGTGGCCGTTGGACATGTCCTCGCGCTGCGCAGGTGGCCAGCAAAGTCAGGCTCTGTGTCCAGCTACGGAAAGGCCTTGTGCACATACTCCATCATCCCCTCCCTGAAACCAAACCGAAGGGGAGAGGGGAGGGGGAAGGAAGAAAGACCGTAGCCCATTTTAAAAATGGCTTTGGACTGAGTGAAGCGTTCCAGGTACTGCGGAGGAAAACGAAGACCCATCAACACAAGAGAAACCCCACAAAACGTGAAAAGAATAGAGACCAGGCCCCCTAAAAATAATAACAATAATAATAATTATCATAATAATAATAATTATAATAATAATAATAGAACAAAAGAAACCAAAGGGAACAAAACCCCATCTAAAATCTACAGCAATATTTAACTGGAAAAAGGTCCATCGTCTGCTTTGTCAGTATAAAAGGTTCCTTTATTTATAGGGATTTCAGTTCGTTATGATTTTGTTTTTCCTGTGAGGTTTGTGTCTGCGTGTCTCTTGGTTGTGTGTGAGTTTCGAAAGCGCTGGCCAGGTCTGCTCGCTCATCTTCTCATGTAGGGTCCGTTGAGCGACTGCTTGGGCACCCCGGCAGCATTCATGTAGCTGTGATGCGAGGGGCCAGTGTACATCATGTTCCCATGAGGGTTTGGCTGCATAGGCTGCTGGGGATAGGCTTGGCTCCCCATCATTCCCATTTGCATCTGCATAGGATATTGGGCCGTCTGGTTCATGTAGGCAGGGTTGCTATGGTAGCTGCTGTTCATCATGGGCTGGGTCATCCGGTAGCTGTTCATCGCGTTCAGGGTGTTCATATTCATGGAGTTGACGTTGTACGGGGCGGTCGACATCAGGTTCACCCCCATGTTCATGCCCCGCTGGACGGCCAAGGCCCGGGGGCTGGCCTGCATGGCCACGGCGGGAGGGCTGCGGCCGTAGAGCTGCTGCTGGTGGGCGGTGGCTGCGGGCAGCGGGGCCGACTTGGAGCGGATGGAAATGTGCCCCTTGACCGGCATCTGCCCCTGCAGCCGCTGGGTGTGGGGAATGCCGATGTTGGTGGTGGACATGTTGCACTGGAGGAGGGGCGAGGTGAGGTTCATGGTGGTGGAGGCCAGGTTGGGCGGGGGCGTCATGGTGGCTTGTGCTTGGGGCGCCCCGGCCAGGGGGTGAGACGGGGCCAACTGAGCCAGGCCGGTGTTGGACAAAGACACGCTGGTTGCATAGGAAGTCACCGCAGGAGAATGGCTGTAAGGCATGGCATGGGGGTCCATTATGGTGTTGGTCAGCTGCTGCAACTTGGCTAAGCTAAAGGTGGCAGAGGGCTGGGAGTAGCCACCGGCACCAAAGTCTCCGGGAATCCTCTCATAGATGCTGATGTTGCCGGTGCTGCCGGATTCAGGGATTTCCATAATCATCGGTGCTGGGGTGAAACTGTTGTTCATGCTACATTGAGACAACGGTGGTTGTTGTTGTTGTTGTTGTTGCTGCTGCTGCTGTTGCTGCTGTTGTTGTTGTTGCTGCTGCTGCTGTTGTTGTTGCTGCTGCTGCTGCTGTGAAGGAGGTGGTGGCTGTGGCTGCTGAGCTTGAGCCTGCGGCTGAGAGGGCTGTGCCGCCGGCTGCTGGTTACTCGGCGGCCTTTCAACCACGCAGCTCTGGGGAGACTTAATATTGCAGTTAGTGGCGGGCGGGACGCTGCCCTGGGGCATCATGCTGCAGCTGTTGCCCATGCTGGCGATCTGCTGGGTGACCACGCAGCTGTTCTGGGTGAGGCTGCTGGAGGAGGAGAGCCCGCCGTAGGAGCAGCTGCTCTGCGAGGAGTTGTTGCCGCAAATGCTGCCCCCCATGGTGGAGTCGTAGCTGCTGGGGTTCTCGTAGTTCTCCGTGGTGCTCTCGATGCTGCCCAGGTCGCTGAAGCCGCTGTCCACCACCTGCTGGGAATGGTCCGATACGGAAGGCACATCCATCATGGGGCTGGTCTCCATGTTCTGCATAGAAGGCGCGGAAAGAGAGCCTTGCTCGGGGCTGATCTGGGTGTAGCTGCTCTCCAGAGCGCTGGGCACACTGGGGCTGCTGACCGAGCGCACGGACTGGCTGGGGTGAGACTGGACCGAGGAGATGGGGCTGTTGTGCTCCGAGGCCTGGCAGTCTTCGACCATCGACATCGGAGGATCCTCTTCCGCGTTGGTGTAGCTCTGCAGGTTCTGGCAGGCGGCCAGGGTCTCCTCGCAGTCCTGGTAGGCCACCTCATGGTCGTGGTTCTCTTCCTCTTGCGTCAAGGACTGCACTGCCTGGACGGTCTCAAGGTCCAGTTCGCTGTGAGGGATTGGCTCCTCTTCCTTGAGCTCAACCAGCCCTTCCTTCGCCTGCTGCTCTTCCTCTTGGTCGTCTTCGGAGGCAGGAGCAGGTTCGGACCCCACAGACGTCTCGTGGGATGCCTGCTCTTCCTCGGAGTCTGCCTCTCCCTCACTCTTGCTCTTCACATCCTCCTCCCTACCATCCTGGGTGCTTGGCTCTAAAAAAGGCTCCTGGGCATCTGGTTCTTCCTTCAACTCCTCTTTCGCTGTCTGCTCTTCCAACTCACTCTTCTTGGTGGATTCCATGTGGCCATCATCTTCTTCGTCATCAGCATCGTGGTCTTCATTCTCGTTGGCCGCTGCAGCTGCCGCCTCCTCCTCCTCCTCCTCTTGTTCACGCTCAGGTTCCTCCATCTCTGGATTCTCTTCCTCGGACTGTCTTTGCTCTTCCAGGACCGGCGGCTTCTCTGCTTCCTCCTCCATCTCGGGTTCTTTCACTTCTGCGGCCGGGCTTTTGCTGCTTCCTAAAGGAGATGCCACTCGGGCTTCGCTGGCAGGTGCGTCTTCCTCTTCCTCTTCCTCCCCTTCCCCCAGATCCCCAGCTTCGGTAGACGCGTCTTCTTCTTTCCCCTCCTCTGCAACAGGCAGTTCTTCCTTCTGCTCAACAGGCTCTTCCTTCTCCTGCGCTTTGGGTTTGCGCCCGGGTTTCGGCGTGGCCTCCACGGGATCTGACTCCTCTTCTGGGGAAGGGGCTGGGACCTTCCCCCTCTTCGGCTTGAATCCCGGCTTGCGTCCGGGCCTTTTCTTCCAGTGGATGGGCTTCCGGCTTTTGCCCTTGGGCCAACCCTTCTTCTTTTTCATGGGCGTGGAGGTGTCCGGCTGGAGCGGAGAATCTTTTGCCTCACATTTTCTCAGCATGGTGACTGGTTTCAAGGTGGGAGAACCTGAAAAAGACACAAAAATGAGAGAGAAGGTTAAAAGGCTGAACCTATAATCCCCCCTCTAATCGGATCTGAAATGGAAGGACCTGTAGATGTTTGAACGTATGACCAACAATGACCGAAGCCTCAACAGACATTCTCCATTAACACACTGGAGGAAAAGACATGATAATCTATGATTTAGTTAGGTTACCGCTCATTACTGAAAGCAGCAATGAGAATTTCAACTGCCCTTTTCCCATTCTTGATCACCATTGAATTAACAAACGACATAGCTTCCATGCCACGCACTCAGGCTAAGATGGGCCTCCTTAACACCCAGGGCCACAAAGTGTTATCAAACACAAAATTTTAGTTTACCAATTAAACACTGTAGTTCTACTTTGTAGCAGAACGCCAGAATCTGTGTGCCCTTTGGATATGCCAAAAAGATAGCATGTGGACTGGAGTTGTCTTCATAGATGTGTCACCAGCATGTGGTACTGTAAATCATCACCTTCTTCTGAGAAAAAAATTATAATATGACAAAGGATTGCCACCTCATCCGCTTCATTGGAAATCCGCTACAACAGAAGCTTTTTTGTTGAGTTCCAGGGCCAGAGAAGCAGATGGCAGAAACAGAAGAATGGCCTGCCTCAGGGGAGCGTGCTTGCTCCATCAATGTTGAACATTTACACAAATGACCAGCCACTGCCAAAAGGGACAGAGAGTTTCATCTATGCTGATGATCATGCCATCACCGCTCAAGCAGGGAGCTTTGAGATGGTAGAACAGAAGCTCTCCGAAGCTCTAGGTGCTCTTACTGCCTATTACAGGGAAAACCAGCTGATCCCTAATCCATCTAAAACACATACATGTGCTTTTCACCTTAAGAACAGACAAGCATCTTGAGTTCTAAGGACTGCCTGTGAAAGAATCCCACTGGAGCATTGCAGCAGACCCAAATACCTGGGAGTCACTCTGGATTGTGCTCTGACTTACGAGAAGCACTGGTTGACTATCAAGCAAAACGTGGGTGCGAGAAATACTATCATACAAAAACTGACTGGCACAACCTGGGGATCACAACCAGACACAGTGAAGACATCTGCCCTTGCACTTTGCTCCTCTGTTGCTGAATATGCAAGCCCAGTGTGGAATACATCTCACCATGCTAAAACAATGGATGTAGAGACATGTTGCATTATCACAGGATTTCTATGCCCAACACCAGTGGAGGAATTGCACTGTTTAGTTGGTATTGCACCATCTGACATCTGCCAGGAAGTAGCAGCCAATAATGAAAGGACCAGGGCATTGACATCTTCAGCCCATCCTCTCTTTGGATATCAGCTAGCATACCAATGCCTTAAATTAAACCTGAGGAACCAACCTGGACACAGCATATGATTGGAAAACACAGAAATGCGGGACCACTCCAACAACCACCATGTCAGGCTACACAGAGAAGCCATTGAAATCCACAAGCATGTGGACAATTTCAACAGAAAGGAGGAAACCATGAAAATGAACAAAATCTGGCTACCAGTATTAAAAAACTCTAAAATTACAACAGCAAAACAACAGAAAGGAAACAATCAGGCACATCTAATCACCTCTCAACAAAAGATTGCCCCAGGCACTGCCAGGCCATCAAATGCTAATCAAGGTGGTCAGTTGAAACATTCACACCTAGCTCCAGCAGACAAGAGCCCTTTGTCCCACCCTGGTCATTCCACAGATATATAAACCCATTTTCCTAGTTCCAACAGACCTCACTACCTCTGAGGATGCTTGCCATAGATGCAGGCGAAACGTCAGGAGAAAATGCCTCTAGAACATGGCCATATAGCCCAAAAAAACCTACAACAACCCAGTGATTCCGGCCATGAAAGCTTTCGACAATACTTCGACAATAAACTGGGAGCCGCTTCTCCTGTTCTGGAATTGATTTCTTCAAAAAGTAGTCTAGCATCACAGCCAAGAATTTCACAGTCACTGGGCATGAAGGGGGCTACCTTCGTTAATAAAACATAACAACAGCCTTCTTACAAAATGACTCAGCTTGATAGGTGTATTCAAGAGAGTTTCTGGTCTCACTGACTGCCGTTTGAAGAGGTTAAATGCAGTTTAATGGCCTAAATCAAAGAAGGGGGCATAAAAGCACTTTAGGGGGAAGATGAAGCAGCCAAGGCTAGTACCAGCTTCCCCACACTGGTTCCTGCCTTTGGGGAGGATGTGATGAAGATTTACTCAGTGGCCTTCATGCCATTACCATCAGGGGGAAAGTAGCACAATGGGATGAGTTCACGCTTTGATGTCCATATAGAGCAGGTATGGGCTAACCCAGGCCAGGGAGCTGGGTGTGGCCCCTTGGGCTCTTCTCCCTCCTCTCTCTCCCCATCCTATCCTTCCTTCCTTCTCTTTCCTTTACTCCCTCCTTTCCTTATCTCTTTCTCCTTCCCTCTCTCCCTCTTTCTCCTTCCTTCTATCCTTCCTTCTTTCTTCCTCCCTCCCTCACTCACTCCATTCCCTTCCACCCTTTTGTCCTTCCTTCCCTTTTATCTCCTTCCTTCTTTTATTTCTCTTT
This sequence comes from Anolis sagrei ordinatus, assembly GCF_025583915.1. NCBI lineage: Eukaryota > Metazoa > Chordata > Lepidosauria > Squamata > Anolidae > Anolis > Anolis sagrei. Next base: position 4,583,463 of record NW_026847882.1, read on the forward strand.
CCTTCCCTCCCTCCCTTACCGCCCTTTCTCCCTCCCTCCTTCCCTTCCACCCTTTCATCCTTCCTCTTCCTTCCCTCTCTCCCTCTTTCTCCTTCCTTCCTTCCCCTTTGTCTGTCTGTCTGTCTGTCTTTCTTTCTTTCTTTTTCTTCCTTCCTTCCTTCCTTCCTTCCTTCCTTCCTTCCTTCCTTCCTTCCCTCCCTCCCTCCCTCCCTCCCTCCATTCCCTTCCACCCATCCACCCTTCCTTCCTTCTTTCCTTTCCCTCCCTTCTACACTTCCATCCTTCCTTTCTTCCCTTTTATAAATCCTTCCTCCTTTCTTACTTTACCTCTCTCTTTCTCCCTCCTTCACTTCCACCCTTTCATTATCCCTTCCTTCCCTCTTTCCTCCCTCCTTCCCTCTCTCCCTCTTTCTCCTTCCTTCCTTCCTTCCTTCCTTCCTTCCTTCCTTCCTTCCTTCCTTCCTTCCTTCCTTCCCCTTTGTCTGTCTTTCTTTCTTCCTTCCTTCCTTCCTTTCCTTCCCTCCCTCCCTCCATTCCCTTCCACCCACCCTTCCTTCTTTCCTTCCATCCTCCCTTCCATACTTTCGTCCTTCCTTTCTTCCCTTTTATCTCTCCTTCCTCCTTCCCTCCCTCCTTTCCTACCTTACCTCCCTCTTTCTCCCTCCTTCCCTTCAACCCTTTCATTCTCCCTTCCTTCCCTCTTTCCCTCTTTCTCCTTCCTTCCTTCCCCTTTGTCTTTCTTTCCTTCTTTCTTTTCTTTCTTCCTTCTTTCCTTCCTTCCCTCCATTCCCTTCCACCCTTCCTTCCTAGGCTGCCTTGGAGTGTGGTGACGGCTCCTTCGCTGGGGGATTTTTCATAGTCAGTCTGTTGAGAGTGCTTGGATTGTGCCTTCTTGCATGGCAAGGGGTTGGACTGGATGGCCCTAGGGGGTCTCTTCCAGCTCTAGGATTCTAGGATTCTCTATCAGGAGTAGGCAATACGGGGTGTAACGGATACCCTTTTTCTCTCCCCTCCATCATCTCCTCCTGACCAAGGCCAACCCTTTTGGGATCCAACCATTTCCTGTCTTTCCTTTACTTTCTGCCTCTGAAAGAGAAGAGGAAGGGGAGGAAAGGGCAGCGAGGGGGCTTGGGGAGGACCCCCTCCCTCCCGACCTGCCCGCCATGTGGCCCCTAAGTTAAAAAGTTTGCCCATGCCTGATATAGAACATGTAGGATTGCCTCCTTATGCAGAGACATAATTCCCACCCCATTTTGCAGTTCACGGTGCCACCCAAAGTCAAAAATGAGGTGGGAATGATGTCTCCCCTTGATGAGGCAATCCTACATGTTCTGTATCAGGCATGGGCAAACTTCAGCCCTCCAGGGGTTTTGGACTCCAACTCCCACAATTCCTAACAGCCTAGAGGAAAACTGAGCCATGCACACAATTGGTATCCCTGTTTGGGAAGCATACCAGCGGCCTCATCTGAGTCCTCCTCAGCCTGGGACGCCCGCTTGGAGGAGGGCCGGTGCCTGTGGGAGTCCTGGGGAGAGAGGTGCCGAAGGTACCCCCGGGAGAACGGCTCGCTCTCTTCTTCTTCCTCGTCCTCCTCGTCCTCCATCTCGAAGGTGGGCTCCAGCTGAGGCATGGGCCTCTCCGAGTCAGAGTCTTCAAAGGGCTCATCCAGAACCTCGGTCGTCTCAGAGATGGTTTCCGTCACCACGCTGCTGTTGTGGTACTTGCGCTTCCGGACCCGCCGCTTTCGAGGGATGGGCTTCTGTAAGAGGGAAGAAAGGCAGAGCGTTATGGAAAGCAAAACCAGTCATAGAAACCTACATTCTGGAATTGTGCGGCCTTTGTACAAACACCATGTTTTTTATTTTTATTTTATTCTGTTTATTATTATTATATTTATAATTTATTTATTATTTTTATTATTATATTTATTATTTCTGTTATTTTGCTCTATTATTCTTATATTTATTATTTTACTCTGTTGTTATTACTATTACTATTATTACATGTATTATTTTATTGTTTATTATTATTATTACATTTATAATTTATTATTGTTATTATTATTATTATTACATTTATTATTTTACTCTATTAATTATTGTTATTATTACATTTCCATTATTTTGCTCTATTATTTTTATATTTATTATTTTACGCTATTATTATTGGGAAGGATATGGAAGCACATTTACATGGAAGAAGGTCAGAATAATGGTTTAATGGTTTATTATTATTATTATTATTATTATTGAGTCAATAAGTTTTCCCAGATTTCTTTTGGTATAAATTAGGTCCCTTGGCATATCTATTTATTATTTATTTTGGGCTTTTATATCCCGTCCTATCTCAACCTCCGAAGAGGGACTCAGGACGGGTCGGCTTATACTCGAGTGTATACGATACCCCCAAAAGATGGACCAAGGTAACAGCTAGGAGGTGGCCTGAAACACCTCCGCTGCTGCTGTTTGACTGCTGTTTGATTCAGCAGTCCCTGGCTGCTGAAGAGTTGTAATATGGGTACAATCCAAGGGGAAAGCAATGGCAACACCTTTGCAGCACAGATTAGCAGAGGAAAGCGGGTTCTCCAAGAAGAGTGCCTGAAGCTACGGAGCCAAACGCAACCCCGAGAGGTGAAGCACGCACCTTTCGCTTCAGCGTGGGTTTGGTGAGCACCGGAGGGGAGCTGGAGCAGGGGGAGGCGGGCTCCTCCTCCTCCTCCTCTTCCTCTTCGCTGCTCTCGCTGAAGTGCCTGGGCAGGGCCCTCTCGCTGGGAGTGCTGTGCCGCCGGGGTATCCTCCCGCACTCCTGGGCGACCCTGCTGCTCTTGAGGGGCTCGTGGGTTTTCAGCTGCCCTCTCCAGGTCTCCATGGTGTCGCTGTAACGCCTCTGGGTCGCCGAGGGCTTTTCTCCTTTCCCATATTGTCCTTGGGAGACGGCGGGCTTCTCCTCATCTTTGCCAAAGTGCCCGCGGTGAGAAGGGGCCTTCTCCTCGCACTTGCCGCACTGTCCCTGGGCAGCAGCAGAAGTGGTCTTCTCTTCACTCTCTCCAAATCTCCCTCGAGAGGCGGCGGCAGCAGTAGCGGCGGCGGCGGCAGCAGCGGCGGCAGCCTTTTCCTGGCACTCCCCGCAGCGGCCCCCTCTGGCCATGGCCGATTTCTCTTCTAAGTGGGGTTTGGAGTCCTTCTTAGCAAAGGCCTCCCGTTGCTTCCGGTTGTTCTTCCGGCTCCACCGGCCCCTCCGCGGTGCCTGGCTGTTTGCGGGAAGACCGGCCAGGGGAAGACTTGGCTTGTTGTGCCGACCAGGGTTGGCGGGAGGGGCGGGTTCTGCCTTTTTTTCAATCTCCAGAGGGAAGCAAGACACTTCTCGTTCTTTTCTTTCCCAGGACATAGACTTGATCACCTGACACGGGGAGGAAAAACAAATATATATATATATTTTAAATTTATTTATCTCACCTCTGAAGACAGTGTTTCTCAACCTGGGGGTCGGGACCCCTTGGGAGGTCGTGAAGGGGTGTCAGAGGGGTCACCTAAGACCATCAGAAAACACAGTATTTTCTGTTAGTCATGAGGATTCTGTGTGGGAAGTTTGGCACAATTCCATCATTGGTGGGGTTCAGAATGTTCTTTGATTGTAGGTGAACTATAAATCCCAGCAACTACAACTCCCAAATGTCAAGATCTATTTCGCCAAACTCCACCATTGTTCACATTTGAGTATATTGATTATTCATGCCAAGTTTGGTCTAGATCATCATTGTTTGAGTCCACAGTGTTTTCTGAAGTTGGTGAACTACAACTCCAAAATTCTTTTTTTAATTTTTTAAATTTAATAATTTTTATTGAGAATTTTTTAATTAAGTATACATCGAGGGAGTGTCAATCATCGTCCCAACCCCCAAGTTATATCAAGCCACTTTCCTGTTGCCTCTGATTTCCCGCCCTTCTTCCTCGATTCCCAGCTCATCTATACTCTCCTCCCTTCTTTCCTCTCTTCTGAACAATCCCTGTAGCCATTTTCAAAATTGAACTTGTTATCAGCACAGATAACACAGGGTAACGGCTCTCCATGCAGTCATGCCGGCCACATGACCTTGGAGGTGTCTACGGACAAAGCCGGCTCTTCGACTTAGAAATGGAGATGAGCACCAGAGTCAGGCAAGACTGGACTTAATGTCAGGGGAAAAACTTTACCTTTATCAACACAGAAGCATCCTTTTCCTTTCTTAATATACTGCATTTCTCCTTACCCATGACTCAAGGCAGTCATACTAGAAACATTTAGCATACTAGAAATTCCTGACAACCTCTGCTGGAAGAAAAGGTACAAAAGAATAATCCTGTAGCCAGACTCACAATAAATTGCTATTCACAAGGGCTGCATAACTAAATTAGGTAGCGAGTGTGTACTAGTGTAAATGTATTTCTTTTTTAGTATATCTTTACTAGAGTTTTACATACAGATAATTTTTAAAACAACAACAAGAAGAGAAATAAGGAATAAAATGTATTTCTTGCTGACCTCTATTTCTCTCTCCTTTGGCTGATGCTGATCCTCATTGTCCCCGTCATCAGGTTCTTCTTCTTCATCCTCTGAAACCACAGAGTTTGAAACAATGACAGGAGTCCAGCGTAGACATTCGGGATCCACAGTGACAGGCCGGTGGTTCTGTTTCAGCTTCACCATGTGGTCTTGGATGAGTTTCTCCCGCCGAACAATCACAAATCTGAGAAGAAACAAAATCTTCAGTTGGTTGTTGTTGAGTGCAGGTCGCACCCATAACAATGCAAGGAAAGGAAAACGTACTCGGGGAAGAGCCAGCCAAAGAGATGATGTGAGCAGCCCAGAAAAACAGGGCACCTAAAGCTCACCACAGTTCAAGATAGCTCCCAAATCTTCATGTCATGCTAACTGATACACGTCTTGGGGTGGGAGACATGCATCCACCCAGATGTTATTTTATTATTATTTATTATTATTTACTTCATTTATATACCATTTTTCTCAGCCCTTGGGCGACTAAATAAAAATGTAATGTTCGTTTGGGAGATTAACATAACTCAAAAACCACTGGAAGAATTGACACCAAATTTGGACACTATACCAGGTCACCGTGTGGCCATCACTCATAAAAACACTGAAAAACAAAGCGGAAGGGACTTAAAAAGCAAAAAAAAAAAAAAAAACCCAAAAGACGCTACCACTCATGCGCAAAACGACTCCCAGCATCCCCTAGACCAGGCCCTTTAGGAGAGGAGGATGCTCCAAATGCACTGCTTCCAAGCTGCAAGCTTTCTTCTCCTTGGATTTCTTTGAGAACATCCCAATCCCTGCACATTTCCAATTTCCAATTCTGGACTACAACTCCTAGCAATCCTTCAGATAGAGAAGATGGGTAGATTAGATAGAGATAGATAGGTAGGTGGATAGATTGGTCAGGAGGACTGCTGGGAGTTGCCCAGCTTACTTGTCCTGACGCATCCACCCCTATGTCCTATCTCGTAATCTAAGATCATCCGGGAGGTCCTACTCTCGCTCCTGTCAATTGCGCAAATGCGTCTGGCGGAGACGAGAGACAGGGCCTTCTCGGTGGTGGCCCCTTGCCTATGGAACACACTCCCAAATGAGGTAAGATCTGCTCCCTCCCTCCTGGCTTTCAGAAAGAAATTAAAATCATGGCTTTGGGACCAGGCCTTTGGACAGTGGATGTTTGTAGAGTTTAAAGGACATGGACTAGAATGACAATACTAGTGTATTGAATATAGGGACATGGAACAATGGATTATGAGATTGGATCTTGATTCTACCTATGAGATGCTAATGAGATATTATTGTTACGTTTAATTGATTGTTTATTATATCATTGTTTTTAACTGTTTTTTAACTCTTTTTATGATGTTGAGCATTGAATTTTGCTATTCTTAACTGCTTTGAGTCGCCCAAGGGCTGAGAAAAGCGGTATATAAATGAAGTAAATAAAATAAATAAAGAAATAAATAAAGCCTCCTGTTAAAGAGATCACATGGGTCCAGTGTTTTTGTTCTTTTTTATCACTTTGAGCTCCTGGTGCTGGGTCACGCCACTGCTGCGGCTAAGTTACTCTGCTGTACATTTATTTTTTTCTATTTTTTTAAAAAAAAATATTTGAGAAGAGAAAATACAGTTATATAGACATATACTATACATTTCCCTCTCTTTTATTTACATTCACCCCTGTGCTCCCCTTCTCCAGAGCCATCTCTTTTCTTAAAGTCCCACCAAAAAATCAGTTCTTCATTTGGAGGTAAATTCCCATCTTCTTTTTCCAATAATTTTTCTAGATATTTTCTCCAGATACTTTCAAAGTCATTTTTTTTACATAATCCCTTCTTTACTTTTCAGTTTGATGTTAGCTTATCAGTCAATGCCATTTTCCAGATTTCTTTATACCATTCATTAATCAGTATTTTCATTGCCCCTTTCCAATATTTTGCAACTAATAGTCTAGCTGCTGTTAATAGCATGTCTATTAAATTTTTTTCATCTCTGCTGTACATTTATGAGGAGGGTCTTTTATTAATAAGCCCACTCACCCAACATAAACATCCAATACATATTATGACATGTAAGAGTAACTGTGGATGTCTGAACAAGATGTAGACTGCAGATGTTCTCTATCTACTCTTCCAGCACCAATGACTGCATGGGTACAAAATTTCAGTTTCTGAGTTGTTCATAGTCTCAGTGGCCATCTGCTTGTCACTCTTTTGCCAACGCACTAGATTTGAGCGACTAGTCGGCACAAGGAAGTCACTGGCCTACACCCGATGTCCTAATCTTCCCAACACCTAAACTGGAAGAGCAGCAAAAGCATGTTTTTCTCTTCCATGAGCTCTTTGCGACACTCCACCGCCTGCCTCCAAACGACTAATTAGGCAGCCAGTAGAGGCACGACACGCCAATTATGTAACTGCTTCTCCATTTCATTTTGTTCCATGCTTTTTACTACGATAGGGAGCTGTTAAAGTAAGAGGGCTCAGGGCCAGGGTTCTGTGTCTGTAGGAATATTACAATTCAGTTCTTGTGGGTTTTTTCGGGCTATATGGCCATGTTCTAGAGGCATTTCTCCTGACGTTTCGCCTGCATCTATGGCAAGCTTCCTCAGAGGACCTCTGAGGAAGCTTGCCATAGATGCAGGCGAAACGTCAGGAGAAATGCCTCTAGAACATGGCCATATAGCCCGAAAAAACCCACAAGAACTGAGTGATTCCGGCCATGAAAGCCTTCGACAATATTACAATTCTTTATCTAGGCCAGTGTTTCCCGACCTTCCTAATGCTGCAACCCCTTAATACAGTTCCTTATGTTGTGGTGACCCCCAACCATAACATTGATTTTGTTGCTCCTTCATAACTGTAAGTTTGCTACTGTTATGAATCATAATGTAAATATCTGATACGCAGGATGTATTTCCATTCACTGGGCCAAATTTGGCGCAAATACCCAACCTGCTCAAATTAGAATACTGGTGGAGTTTGGGGAGGGGGGGGGGGTTGGGTTGATTGTGTCATTTGGGAGTTGTAGTTGCTGGGATTTATAGTTCACCTACAATAAAAGGACATTCTGAACTCCACCAATGATGGATTTGAACCAGACTTGGCCACACAGAACTCCCATGACCAACAGAAAACCCTGGAAGGGCTCGGTGAGCACTGACTTTGAGTTTTGGAGTTGTAGTTCACCAACATCCAGAGAGAACTGCTGACTCAAACAATGATGGATCTGGACCAAACTTGGCATGAATAATCCCATGTGCGCAAATGTGAACACAGATGGAGTTTGGGGAAAATAGACCTTGATATTTGGGAGTTGTAGTTGCTGGGATTTATAGTTCACCTACAATCAAAGAGCATTCTGAACCCTACCAACGACAGAATTGAACCAAACTTCCCACACAGAACCCCCATGACCAACAGAAAATATTGTATATTCTGGTTTTCGGCGACCCCTCTGACATCCCCTCGCGACCCCCCAGAGGTCCCGACTCCCAGATTGAGAAACACTGATCTAGGCAATCGGAATCCTCTGCCATGAAAAGATATGCACAAATTATGAAAACTGAGGTGAGCTGCATAATTTGCCTGCGAATTCTTCATTTTTAAAAATTATTTTGCATTATTTATTCTGCTGGTAGAGAAAAAGATACCAAGGTTCTCTAAATTGTATCTACTGTGTCGAAGGCTTTCATGGCCAGAATCACTGGGATGCTGTGAGTTTACTGGACTGTCTGGCCATATTGCAGAAGCATTCCTTCCTGACGTTTCACCCACATCTATGGCAGGCATCCTCAGAGGTTGAGGGGTCTGCTGGAAAACCAGACAAGTGAGGTTTATATATCCGTGGAATAATGTCCAGGGTGGGAGAAAGAACTCTTGTCTGCTTGAGGCCAGCGTGAATGTTGAAACTGGCCACCTTGATTAGCATTTAATGGCCTTGCTGCTTCAAAGTCTGGCTGATTCCTGCCTGGGGGAATCCTTTGTTTGGAGGTGTTAGCTGTACCTGATTGATTCCTGTCTGGAATTCCCTGCTTTTTGAGTGTTGCTCTTTGTTTACTGTCCTGTTTTTAGAGTTTTTTTTTAATACAAGGGTCAGATTTTGATCAATTTCATGTTTTATTCCTTTCTGTTGAAGTTGTCCACATGCTTGTGGATTTCAATGGCTTCTCTGTGTAGTCTGACATGGTAGCTGTTAAAGTTGTCCAGCATTTCTTTATTTTTTTTATTATTCTTATAAAACAACTATACATAACCATAGGAATGGAACAATGGACGACGAACCTGGACTACACTTGGATGATGAGAAGATTGGGTACGGTTGTTTTTTGTAATAATTGTGCATTGTAACTGCTTATTGGTAATTTATGGATAATGTGTTAAGTCAATTGTTATATGTTGTATGGAACCACTGCTGTTTCTACTGTTTTTACTGTTTGTGAACCGCAGTGAGTCGCCTTCGGGCTTGAGATACAGCGGTATATAAGCAAAGTAAATAAATAAATAAATAAATAAATAATTACCATGCATTTTATACTTTTTCATTCCCTTCTCCCTCCCCACTCCCACCCCTCCCTTTACCCTGATGACAATGTAATCCTTTTTTTACCCGTTACATGAGCCTTTTTTCGATTCTATCCATTTTTTTCTTCCAGCTTTCATCATCTGGTTTAACGACCTATAACCATCTTTTAAATAGTCCAAATTTCTTTAATTTTCTTCTGTTTATCTGACCATGTCTTTTTGCTTTTAGCGTGGTCCAGCATTTCTGTGTTAAATGCTAATCAAGGTGGCTAATCAAGGTGGCCAATGGCTAATGGTAATCAAGGTGGCCAATGGCAACATTCACTCTTGCCTCCGACAGACAACGAGTTCTTTCTCCCACCCTGGACATCATTCCACAGAGATATAAACCTCACTTGTCTAGTTTTCCAAGAGACCCCTCAACCTCTGAGGGTGCCTCCTGCCATAGATGTGGGCGAAACGTCAAGAGCGAATGCTTCTGGAACATGGCCAGGCAGCCCAGAAAACTCACTGCAACCAAATGTTATCTACTGCTTGATCCCAAAAAGGACAGAAAAGAACACCAAGATCCATTCTCGTTGAACGTCCACAGACACCACTTCAAGGACATCTATCATCTTGATTGTTGTGACCTTATTAAAACATTTGGAGCCAAAATTGTGCAGAAATTATAATGTTGGATTAGGACTTGGGGAGGCCAAAGCTTGAACCCTTCCTGCGGGAACACACTGGATAACTATCGGTGTATCACTGTGACCTTTACAAAAGACAATAGGAAATCTATCAGAACGATTTAAGATGGAGGCACCACAATTTGATTTCCACTTAAAGGCACCAACAAATAATAATTGTGGTCATTGTGATACCTCAAAATGATTTGTATCCTAAAAGGCAGACCCTATCCACAAAAAGTCATTACAGTAATTCCAGCTATCTCCCTGGCTGCTGAGATTGTGGCGCAGCTGTCTGAGTGTCAGCTACATTAAGATCACTTCTGACCAAAAGGTCATGAGTTCGAAGCCAGCCCGGGTCGGAGTGAGTTTCCGACCAATTGTGTAGCTTGTCGTCGACCTTTGCAACCTGAAAGACAGTTGCATCTGTCAAGTAGGAAAATTAGGTACCACCCATGTGTGGGGAAGCTAATTTAACTAATTTATGAGGCCATAAAAAAGATTCCAGCAAAAAGCACTCCAGCAAAGCATGCGGGGAATGCGGAAATACTTCAGCAGTGTCGCAGATGGACGATGAAAGCGACAGCTCCCCTGGGGGCCAGAAAAGTTAAATAGCCTCTGTGTATGTCAGGGGTCCACAAACTTTTTAAACAGAGGGCCATGTCATAGTCCCTCAAACTGTTGGAGGGCCGGATTATAATTTGAAAAAAAAAACATGAATGAATTCTTATGCACACTGCACATATCTTATTTGTAGTGCAAAAAACACTTAAAAACAATACAATAATTAAAATCAAGAACAATTTAAACAAATATAAACTTATTAGTATTTCAATAGGAAGTGTGGACCTGCTTTTGGCTAATGAGATAGGATTGTTGTTGTTGTTGTGTGCTTTCAAGTCATTTCCCCAGGAAAAACAGATCAGAGAAGGCCTTTAGGTGCATATACAATGTAGAATTAATGCAGTTTGGCATCAACTTAACTGCTCTGGCTTAATGCTATGGAATTCTGGTAATTGTAGTTTTACAAGGTCTTTAGTGTTCTCTGTGAAAGAGTGCTGTTGCCCCACCAAAATACAACTTGCAGGTTTCTGTAGCATTGACCTATAGCAGTTAAAGTGGTGTCAAACAGCTTTAAGTCTATACTGTAGATGTACCCTAAGTGGATTTGGAAGCGCCTAAGGGAGAGATTCCAATGGAAGGAAGTAACAGTGCTATTTAGTGAAATGTCACACTGCATGGGTTATGCATCTGATTTATTAATTCATATATTTTAAAAATTATATCAAAGCGGCTCTTAAATATTTAGTCACTTATAGCTACCTCTGGGGCAGTGAGTGTATTGCATTACAACTGTACTACTGTTTTCAAGGGAGCAAAAGGTAGGTTTCCGAGAGCAAGGGCCGGGTAAATGACCTTGGAGGGCCATATCCGGCCCCCGAGCCTTAGTTAAGGACCCCTGGTGTATGTCTATATCTGTTGTGTGTCTTTGGCATTGAATGTTTGCCATATATGTGTACATTGTAATCTGCCCTGAGTCCCCTGCGGGGTGAGAAGGGCAGAATAGAAATACTGTAAATAAAATAAATCTCAACAGGCGTTGCCCACAGATTCACAGACATAGTGATGAAACCGTAATGGGGTAGCGATGGTTTTCAGGATTTCTGCTGCCTTCCTGCCTGCTACTGCAGGACTTGGGCCCTTCCTCCCCTTGCTCACAGAGCTTGCCCTTTCATCCCTCCTGGCCCTATCACAGAAGCACTCACTGGTCGTGGCGGAAGTCCAGCATCCTCAGGTGGTGCAGAGTGGAAGTGATGTCCTGAGGGCAGATGCCTGTCAGTTTGCTGAGCTTCTTGATGCTGATCTGCTTGTCGTTTTGATGATAAAGGCACTCCAAGATTACACTTTTCCAGTACGCCATGTAGGAGAGGCGGCCCAAATCAGATAACGGCTTCTCTGGGGATCCCGCTTGGCCTTCACGTTTGGAGAGGAGATAACCTGAGGGAAAAGAAAAGCAGAAAGGACTGAAGGCTGTGTCAGAAATATTTAAAATAACGAGGTATTTTTAATTACAAAAATGTGAGCCAAGCACTGAAAGGGTTAAATGGATACAATGACTCAGCAAAAGCTGCAGCTCTGTATAAGCAGTGTGCCTGTAGCTTAGTAGCCCTCAGTGTGCAAGGTCTCTGTGGGAGAACAGCCTCAGTGTGTTAGTAGGCCTCAGCTAGAGAGAAGCCTTGGTATAAGAAGACCTCAGTATGAGAAGCTCACAAGCTCTGAGGATGCCTGCCATAAATGCAGACAAAATGTCAGGAAAGAATGCTTCTGGAACATGGACAGACAGCCCGAAAAACGTACAGCAACCCAGCTCCAGCGTTAGTTTGCCTCCATATGAGAACGCCTCAGTGTTAGTAGGCCTCAGTGTGTGAGAGGCCCAGTGTGAGATGCTTCAGTGAGAGGAGCCCCAGGTGAAAAGCTCCAGACAGAAGCTTTACCAAACATGAATCAACAATGTGATGTGGCAGCAAAAGAAGCCAATGGGATTTTGGCCTGCATCAATAGGAGCCTAGTGTCTAGATCTAGGGAAGTCATGCTCTCCATGCTCTATTCCGTTTGGTTAGACCACACCTGGAATATTGTGTCCAATTCTGGCCACCACAATTCATGAGAGATATTGACAACCTGGCATGTGTCCAGAGGAGGGCGACTAAAATGATCAAGGGTCTAGAGAACAAGCCCTATGAGGAGCGGCTTAAAGAGCTGGGCATGGGATTTTGGCCTGCATCCATAGGAGCCTAGTGTCTAGATCTAGGGAAGTCATGCTACCCAAGCTCTATTCCGCTTTGGTTAGACCACACCTGGAATATTGTGTCCAGTTCTGGGCACCACAATTGAAGAGAGATATTGACAAGCTGGAAAGTGTCCAGAGGAGGGCGACTAAAATGATCAAGGGTCTAGAGAACAAGCCCTATGAGGAGCGGTTTAAAGAGCTGGGCATGTTTAGCCCGAAGAAGAGAAGGTTGAGAGGAGACATGATGAGGGCCATGGATAAATATGTGAGAGGAAGTCGTAAGGAGGAAGGAGCAAGCTTGTTTTCTGATTCCCTGGAGACTAGGACGCAGTGGAATAATGTCTTCAAACTACAAGAAAGGAGATTCCATCTGAACATGAGGAAGAACTTCCTGACTGTGAGAGCCGTTCAGCAGTGGAACTCTCTGCCCTGGAGTGTGGTGGAGGCTCCTTCTTTGGAGCTTTTTAAACAGAGGCTAGATGGCCATCTGTCAGGGGTGATTTGAATGCAATATTCCTGCTTCTTGGCAGAATGGGGTTGGACTGAATGGCCCAGGAGGTCTCTTCCAACTCTATGATTCTATGAAGGGTGGTGTGTGTAAAAGGCTACTGTGTGAAGTTCCTGTGTAAGTTTGGTGTGAGAGAAAGCTCAGTGAGAGCGAAGCTGTTGATCCACATGAGAAAGGCCCAGCGTGGAAGCAAAGCGGGAAATATAAAGAACCTTTCTGTGTTATGAAATCCTTGTTCCTGTAAATAGTGCAACCATATTATTTTGCTATTTTAAAAAGCATTCTAAGGAAGAGATAACTTTGGTCTGTGTGTTTTTTTGTCCTTTTTATCACTTTTGGCTACTGGTGCTGGGTCACACTGCTGCTAATAAGTTACTCTGCTGTACGTTTAAGAGGAAAGTCTTTTGTTAATAAGCCCACTCGCCCAAGAGACTGGGCTTTGTAAGGCAGCGGAGCATTATTCCCCATCAACACAACCAGAGGAGCTGATCCCTGTCTTTCAGCTAGAGTTAACGGGATTTGTTTGAGACTGAACCACTACAACCGTGCCTCTCTAATAAAGGAAAACAGCCCCCACAGTACCATCAGTATGGGCCACAATTTCCTTCTTCTGTGTTTGTCAGTAAATGCTCTTTTTGGTTCAACGTAGACGAGTCAGCCATAGGACTCTAACCCATGGCCATCTGTCAGGGGTACTCTGAATTTTGTTTTTATTGATGTGTTGTTGGGCTTGGCCTCATGTAAGCCGCTCCAAGTCCCTTGGGGAGATGGTGGCGGGGTAGAAATAAATAAATAAATTATTATTATTATTATTATTATTATTATTATTATTATTATTATTATGTACTTTTCCCTACATGGTGGGGATTGGACTAAAAGGCCCATGCCGTCCCTTCAAACCTATCATTCTATAAAGACATTTTGTTTTGGTTTCTTTATGCTTCAATAGAAATGCCTGAAACTCCTCTATAATGTCAAACCCTCCATTTCAAAGGAGGAAATCCAAAAACCACAAGCGGCAATACTTTTACTGGACCAACCCCAATGCATGTAAAGGCACCATGCGAATAGATTGTGAATAGTTTATTCAATGCTTAGACCATAGGTCTTTCACATACAAGGCAAGGCAAATAAATAAATACACGAACACCAGATTATTAAATACAATATAAAATACACAATAAAATCCTATAAATCATTAAAATGCTACATATATCGATGGCAAGATGCACCTTTAAAATACTACATGATGTATAGAGTCATACCTGCGTAATTAAAAACCAAGTAAAAGCAAATAGATACAGCATTATTAAAACTACATAAACAGCCACTATTAATTGAAAGCATCCCCAGCACAGTCAACTGCAATATCAGAGATTAGTTTTGCCCGGATTTTCTGTGCTGCCAGGGCAAAAAGACACCTTTTGAGTAACCACGGGGTTAGTGTCAGCCAAGAGATAGAAAATCTTTTCGGACACAGTGTTGGTCTGAAGGAGGTGAAGAATAAACCCCAGGATTTTGGTTCTTGGATCAGAATACAAAGGGCAGGAAAGCAAATAGTGAGGCAGATCCTCAATTTCCGGGGCCCCACAAACACATAAACGATGAGCCAGAGGGGTGCCCGTATATCTGCCCTCAATCACTGCTGTGGGCATACTTTGAAAACGAAGGGCAGTGAAGGCTTGTCTAAGTTTTGGAAATGTGAGCCTAGTCAGGTAGATAGCCCTATCGTGGTCAAGCTTGTACAGTCTAAACCAGTGGGAGAATTGGGAGTTGTTAATGGCCTGCCTATCATGGTGGGCACAATTATTAAAAATATATTCCTGGAGCTTCTCCCTTGAGTTCAAGATTGAAGGCTTATCAGACAGAGTGGGGTGAAATTCCAGCAGCTTCTGGAATCTAGTGTTCCAGACTTTGCATTTTACTAGCTGTTCAAAACATCCCTTGGAAAGAACCCTAACTGAGGAGTCTTTGACATTTCTCCAATAATTAAATAGGGTAAAATGAACACGTGATCTAATGGAGGGGAGACCAACCTCTGCCCGGAGCAAGGCTGCCGGGCTGCCCGGTGGGAGTCTCAGTAGTTTCTTAAGAAATGTGTTCTGGAGAGCCTCCAGTTTTGCTATCTGAGACTCATCCCATCCCCAGACAGCAGCACCATACAAAATCTGGGCTATAACTTTACTCTGAAATATTTTAAGGACTGGGACATGCAAGCTTTTGACACTTTAGTGGCAGCTTCATCGGGCAAAAGCATTCAAAATCATTCAGGAGACAAAATGGTGACCATGTTCAAGTCCTACATTTTGCATGAGATGTCGTCAGTCGAGATGGTATTGGGGGGCGAGGAAGAAATGTTGCTCTGCCAGAGATCTGAAGTGTTTTGGACCCAGTTCCAGTGGCCACAAAAGGGGAATCAGTGCTGGCCGATTTGGAGGAAAGACTCTGCAGGCCACACCTGAGGACGACAGGGCCACTAGATGGCAGATTTCCCCATTCTATCGCTCACAGGCGAGAACACAAACAAAACAGCCCAAGGTGGAGCGCTCCTGCCAGACAGCCATGCTATTTCTTCCAGAATCCTCCATTCCACACCACTCTGCTTACAGAGGCGACTTTCCCCACCCTGCCCCAGCCGCACACGGTAGCCACTGAGCATGTGCAGCGCTCTGTGGGCCATCCTGGGACCATTTCTGCCTGAAAATATTTCCTAGGGTGGCATTATCTGCAAATGCTGTTTTTTCCCCCAAGCGTGCTGATACCCCTGCCTCTCTCTGGTTTGGATGGAGTCCCATGCACATGCACTATTCACGGAGCAGTACATTTGGGGGGGGGGGGAGCACAGGAGCCGAAACGTCACCAGAATTCACACGTCACTTCAGTCTCCCGTGATCTTGCAAAAGGGAAGGATCACATCAATTTCCTTTCATCATTAAATAACGGAAGTGTGGCTTTTCAAGAACTATTTCTGGCTCAAGTGGCAGTTTGCAATCTGACAAAATAATGAGAAGCAACTGGAAGGTGTGGGGGAGAGGGGCACAGCCTGCGGCAGGCTGAAGTCACAGGAAAGTCTGGTTTTCTGTGGGGGCTTTCTCTTTTATCAACAAGTTAAGGGCTATTTGTTTTGTTCTGGTTGATGGGCCTTCTACTGTGCCTTTGATTAGACAGTTCCCCAGATACTTTTGGCCCAGCTATGACACAAGATCTAGTCCAAGGGTCCTCAAACTTTTTAAACAGAGGGCCAGGTCACAGTCTCTCAAACTAACAAAATGAAGTTCAACAGTGACAAATACAAGATACTCCACTTAGGCAGAAAAAACGAAACGCAAAGATACAGAATGGGGGACAATGCCTGGCTCAAGAGCAGTACATGTGAAAAAGACCTTAGAGACCTCGTGGACAACAAGTTAAACATGAGCCAACAATGTGATGTGGCGGCAAAAGAAGCCAATGGGATTTTGGCCTGCATCAAGAGGAGCCTAGTGTCTAGATCTAGGGAAGTCATGCTCCCCATGATCTATTCCGCTTTGGTTAGACCACACCTGGAATATTGTGTCCAATTCTGGGCACCACAATTCAAGAGAGATATTGACAAGCTGGAATGTGTCCAGAGGAGGGTGACTAAAATGATCAAGGGTCTGGAGAGCAAGCCCTATGAGGAGCGGCTTAAGGAGCTGGGCATGTTTAGCCTGAAGAAGAGAAGGCTGAGAGGAGATATGATAGCCATGTATAAATATGTGAGAGGAAGTCACAGGGAGGAGGGAGCAAGCTTCCTTTCTGCTTCCTTGGAGACTAGGACGCGGAATAATGGCTTCAAACTACAAGAGAGGAGATTCCATCTGAACATGAGGAAGAACTTCCTGACTGTGAGAGCCGTTCAGCAGTGGAACTCTCTGCCCCGGATTGTGGTGGAGGCTCCTTCTTTGGAAGCTTTTAAACAGAGGCTGGATGGCCATCTGTCAGGGGTGATTTGAATGCAATATTCCTGCTTCTTGGCAGAAGGTTGGACTGGATGGCCCATGAGGTCTCTTCCAACTCTCAGAGGGCCAGGTCACAGTCTCTCAAACTGTTGGAAGGCCAGATTATAATTTGAAAAAAACATGAATGAATTCCTATGCACACTGCACATATCTTATTTGTAGTGCAAAAAACACTTAAAACAATACAATAATTAAAATGAAGAACAATTTTAACAAATATATATTAGTATTTCAATGGGAAGTGTGGGCCTGCTTTTGGCTGATGAGATAGGATTGTTGTTGTTGTTGTTGTGTGCTTTCAAGTCATTTCAGACTTAGGTTGACCCTGAGCGAGGGCCGGGTAAATGACCTTGGAGGGCCGTATATGTCTCTCAGGCCTTAGTTTGAGGATCTCTGATCTAGTCCTTGCACTTTAAGACTGTCGCCTGCCCATAGATAAGAGTGTTGTACTTCATGTTGCCCTTCTACTCCTAATTCTGCCATCTGACTTTTGCACGTTAACGACCAGCCCTGTCCTTGAAACTGACTGTACTAGTAGGAAGCGGGATACAAACATAAGGCTATTACTATTATTATTATTATTATTATTATTATTATTATTATTATTATTACTATCATTATTATTATTAGGCTTTTAATCGTGTGCCACACTGTTCTCAGTCCTCTTATATTTTAATTCTCTGGACAGTTTAATTATGTTGCAACTTTTCTGTTTTTTGTTATGAGACTTTTCACATGTATCTCTCTTGGTTTTTGTAATTATACTGTAGCTCTTATGTGTTTTAGTTATGGGAGCTTTCATTTGTATCTCTTGTGATCTTTGTAAACTGTTTTGACTCCCCGGAATGAGGACAAGGCAGAATGCAAATAAATAAACCACAGTAACAGAAATGCAACTTCTGTAGAGAGAGGGAGCCGGTCCAATTTATTTATTTATTTACCCTTCTTACACCCTGCCTTTCTTTACTCCGAAACGGACTGGGGGCGGATTACATAGAGGCGATCATTCAATACCATAAAACACATATAATTCCCCAAAAAATTAAATTAAAATAGATTAAATCAAAAACATATTAAACATTTAAAATCATTACGTTCTATATTAAAATCACACCAAATTCAAGGGTAGGAAATCCTAGGATATTTCGTTCCCACCCTTTTGTCCATTGTTTCTGGGTCAACATCCGGCTGCTCTGGATTTCTTTTATTCAGGGTTGCGAGGCCACATTTAAAATCATCCTAGTATAAACATTAAAATCCCACAATCCAGAATTCGTATACCATAGCCATTCCGAATTGTCATTGCTCATGGTCCTTAATTATTCTTTGTACTGTATTATTTATTAGCATTATTTATTCTCTTGCTAAAAGCCAGGAGGGAGGGCGCTGATCTAATTTCGCTGGGGAGGGAGTTCCAGAGCCGAGGAGCCACCACTGAGAAGGCCCTGCCTCTCATCCCCGCCAACCACACTGGCAATGGAGGCGGGACCAAAAGCAGGGCCTCCCCGGATGATCTGAACCTCCGTGATGGTTCATCGAGGGAGATATGTTTGGAAAAGTAAACTGGGCTGAATATTATGGAAACTCTTGTTCTTGTACTTAGTAACGATATTATTTCACTCCCTACTGCCCTCCTCAAAACTGCCACAACACCAACAGGCCCAGGAGGGCCTCGCCATCATCCTCCTTAAGGCCGGTCTGGCAAAAATTTGGCAGAAATACCTGATACATCCACATTTAAATACTGGTGGAGTTGGGGGGGATTGATTTTGTCATTTGGGAGTTGTGGTTGCTGTGATTTATAGTTCACCTACAATCAAAGAGCATTCTGAACTCCACCAACAAGGGAATTGAACCAAACTTAACACACAGAACTCCCAACAGAAAATACTAGAAGGACTTGGTGGGCATTGGCCTTGAGTTTGGGAATTGTAGTTCACCTACACCCAGAGAGCACTGTGGACTCAAACAATGATGGATCTAGACCAAATTTGGCACTAATACTCAATATGCCCAAATGTGAGTTTGGGGAAAGTAGGTCTTGACATTTAGGATTTGTAGTTGCTGCAATTTATAGTTCACTTGCAATAAAAGAGGATCCTGAACCCCACCGATAGAATTGGGCCAAATATCCCACACCGAACACCCATGCCTTGAAGGGACTTAGAATCATAGAATCATAGAGTTGGAAGAGACCTCATGGTCATCCAGTCCAACCCCCTGCCAAGAAGCAGGAATACTGCATTCAAAGCACCCCTGACAGCTTTTAAGCAGAGGCCATCCAGCCTCTGTTTAAAGGTTCCAAAGAAGGAGCCACCACCACACTCCGGGCAGAGAGTTTCACGGCTCTCACAGTCAGGACTTGTTGGTGTGAACCTCCCTCCAGTCTCATCTGCTCTCCCTTGCCTGCACATGCGCACCACATTGCCATGTGCCAAGCACGCCTGCTCTCCCCTGCCCGCTTGGAGTCTCAGAAACAGCTCTCCCCTTGACCGAGAAGCTAACCAGTCACAGCAGAAGAGGGCTTTTGGTGGGAGCATTCACCGTCTGTTTCCCAAAAGGAAGAGCAGGACAGGCAGAGAGATCTTCAGCCTTTTCTGCCAAAGGAGTTCCTAAGACCAGCAGAAACACATGTTTTCCGATGTCTTTGCTGATCTCCCTGAACCCCCCATGACCCCCCCGGGTCCTTTCCCCCCCAGGTGAAAAATGCTGTTATACAGAAAGAAAGAAGAAACTTTTTTTTTTACAAATAATAATAAGGAAGGATACACTCCTTCATGCAAGGATGCAGATTAGGGATTACGAATCCCAATATCAGGATTATTTTGTACTGAAATGTGACAAGGAAGACCAGGATGGTACATATATTTTTCCATTTGAAAGAAATAGGAATGTATGCATCCACATATATCAGAAAAAGGGTTCTCCTCGGAATCCCAAAAGGCAGCCAGTGGAGATCATTAATGCTCCTGACGTCCAGTGCAACAAAACACAGTCCTGAAATACTGTGCATCTTCATGAATTATTGTGCAAAGCTTAAAAGAGGATTTTTAAAGAATTGAAAAGATGCTTACTGAAATCGATGAGAAATCTGCCATAGCCCTTGCGCTGGTATTGGGGAAGAATCATTATGCAGGAAACGTTGTATTTCTGCTGGCAGTGCTTCTCCTGGTGAGAGACAGAGAGAAGGAACAGAGATTTTTAAAAGCAAGGGATTAGTGAGATAGAAAGGAAGTTCTTCTGGGATAGTAATGAATTCAGATGGAATATTCCAGTAAGAGACACACACAGTTATAGCCCCACTGGGAAATTCATGAGCATCGGCCTAAAACAACCACCCGGTGAAAGCACACATCATTGTATTAAGTCACTGCCACTGAGGCAACTGTCAGAAATATTAAAAATTAACTGAGTAATTTGATTACAAAAGTGTAAGTCAAGCACTGAAAGAGTTGGTAGGCCGCAGCCTGTTAGAGTGAGTGGGCCAAAGCTACTGCCATCATGAGGAGTGTGAGGTAAACCTTTGTGTGAGAAAGCTTTAGTGTATGAAGGCTGCTGCGTGTAAAGTTTCTATGTATTAGTTTATTTGTGTTATGGAAACTTTGTAGTTGTAAATAGTGCAACCATATTATTTTACTACAAAGAAAAGCTTCCTATGGAAGAGATGATAACTTTGGTCTGTGTGTTCTTGTTCCTTTACAGCAACCCCAGTGTTAGTTTGCCTCCGTATGAGAATGCCTCAGTGTGAGAGAGGCTCAATGTGAGAGGCTTTGGTGAGAGGAGCCCCAGGTTGAAGGCCTCCTGTGTAAAGCTCCAGTCTGAAGGGTGGTATGTGTAAAAGACTACTGTGTAAGTCTGGTGTGAGAGGAAGCTCAGTGAGAGCAAAGCTGTTTATCTGCTGGAGAAAGAAAGCCCAGCGTGGAAGCAAAGCGGGAAGTATAAAGAACTTTTCTGTGGTATAGAATCCTTTTATTATTATTATTAATGAAAGACTTTATAAGACTTGACTGTATGATAGTATATAATATGTAGTACCATGTGTTATGGAATCTTTGTTCCTGTAAATAGTGCAACCATATTATTTTGCTATCTTAAAAAGCCTTCTAAGGAAGAGATAACTTTGGTCTATGTGTTTTTTGTTCTGTTTCTCACTTTGGGCTCCTGGTGCTAGGTCACGCTGCTGCTAGTAAGTTACACTGCCGTACATTTATGTGGAGGGTCTTCTGTTAACAAGCCTACTCGCCCAACAGCAACTGCTGTCCGGAAATGGGGGATAAATGAACAACCTGCCAAGGAACACATGAACCTGCTTATTCCCAAGTTAGCTACTGGGAGATCTAGCCCAGTAAAGTCTATTCCAGGTGGGACTCAGTTTCAAGGGTCTTGGCCTCAGAAAGTCTTCCCAGCCCACTTACTCCAGTCCCTTTCAAAACAATGGTGAGAAAAAGCAATCCAGGGACTTTCTCATTACAAAGTGTACTTTACGACCACCAAGTCATTGTTTCTGGACTTTGTGCTTAAAGTGAAATGCAGTTCGCATGCCCAAACAAAGGTGTTGTCATATGGTCTGCAGTTGATGGTGGTTGGTGATGGAAGGGTTAATGTGAGTATTAGTTCTAGAGGGTTTGGTGATCTGTAAGTGGGTGAAAGCAATTAGGGGTGGAGGTGTGCAGGAGATGGGTTGCAGCTGGGTTTAAGGAGCTAATCTTGGAACTGATCTTTGGGAGAAAAGTATCTGTTGTATTTTGGTGGTGGATGCTGCTGGTTTCCCCCCCAGGTCTGTTGGATTTTTTTGGTATCCTGACTGGTCTCCAGAACCCTTGGAACTCTGGAACCTTGAACCTTTGGACTGGCTTTTGACTACGGTATAGACTCTTGATCCCTGGACTCTGTTATTGAACTGGACTGGACTCTTTTGACTATGAAGTTATTTTTGCTATCAATTTTTGTTTACTCTGTAGCTGAGTGCTATCTTTGTGTTTTATATTTTGGACTATAAAAACAGCCAGCAGATAAGTGCTGTTTTAATTAAACTGTTTGTTAAAACTGGGAGTTTGATTCATCTCTACCTAAATAAGGCAGAGCTCTGGCAACGTGACAGGTGTCTAGGATAAAAGAATACAATCCTTGCTGCGACCCCGAGGAGACTGGGGCACTTAAAACCCAATCAAAATCCAATCTGTGTGTTTGTTTGTAAAGACAAAAGGAGAGAGGCATGAAGTAAGGTTCACAATAAGGCCCTCCTCCAAAGTTTCCTCTCCAAGCAAAACAGCCTCAACACTGGAGTTGGAGGGAGGAAGGGGGGGGAAGGCGAATGTAAAGACGGGGCCCTCTTTCAATGGGAAATACTAAGGCTACATTCAGACTGAACCCTCTCTTTCCCAAAGTGCAAACAAAAGCTTTGAAATGAGATCAGCATCTGATTTTGAGAAACAAGCCCCGTCATCGTGGAGGTCACAATTAATGTTTACTCCACCGCCTCGCTCTGCTCTCCTCTTCGCCACCCAAGAGACTCGGAAGTCGTGTAAAACCCACTCTCCACAGAGCCACCTCCTTGGAGGATACACTCCTTACAATGGGGCGAAGGGAAAGCCAGCCTTATTAACTGCTTCACTTCCCTGGATTTCGATTTCAAGAATGCATGGCAAGCCGCACTCATCATTTCATAGATCACTGGGCTGGTTAAACCACATACAGTTAAGCGGAATGAGAATTGTTTTAGAGCCACTTAAAACTGGCTTATATTTAATTCACATTGTTAAGCTGACAACTCAATCCCAATCATATTTACTTGCAGGCAAGTCAGACCAGTTCCAACAGACCTTTGCAGAGGCATGGCATGGCATGACAACTCTGGCCTTAAAATAAGACACAGTTACACACTTGGATCTGTCAGGGAGAGAGCCAAAGAACCACCCACCTCCTGGCACATAGGAATTGTTGGGCTATGGCCAGGACTTCATACATATGGCACAATTCTAAGTTGCCACCCAACAAGTATTGGGATTCAGATCTGGATGCTGAGATGCTTAGTGAGTTTCGATGATGATTTATTTATTTATTTACAGTATTTATATTCCGCCCTTCTCACCCCGCAGGGGACTCGCTGGAGTCTTTTTAATGGCCTCGTAAATTGGTTAAATTAGCCTCCCCACACATAGGTGGTACCTAATTTTCCTACTTGACAGATGCAACTGTCTTTCGGGTTGCAAATATCGACAACAAGCTACACAATTGGTCAGAAGCTCACTCCAACCCGGGCTGGCTTCGAACTCATGACCTTTTGGTCAGAGTGATCTTAATGCAGATGACACTGAGACAGCTGCACACAGTCCCGGTGCTGATGATGAAGATGATGATCTTTATGTATATCCTGCCTTTCTTCCCATAGGGAGTCAAGGCAGCTCACAACCACACCACATAATCTAATAACAATGTTGTTGTTTATTCATTCAGTCACATCCAACTCTTTGTGACTTCCTGGACCAGCCCAGGCCAGAGCTCCCTGTCGGCCATGGCCACCCTCAAGATCACCTTTAGAGTCAGGCCAGTCCCTCCCTTCAAGGAGTCCATCCCTCCACCTTGTCCTTGGTCGGCCTCTCTTCCTTTTTCCTTCCATTTTCCCCAGCATCATTATCTTGTCTTCTCATTATGTGTCCAAAGTACTTCCTCTTTTGCTTCTCATCTCCTTCCCTTCAGTGAGAAATCGGGCATTATTTCCTGGAGGATGGACTGGTTGGATCTTCTCGTGGTCCAAGGTACTCTCAGAATTTTCCTCTGACATTACAATTCAAAAGCGTCTCTTTTCCTTCACTCAGACTTCCTGATGGTCCAGCTCTCACATCCATAGGTGACTATGGGGAATACCATTGCTTTAACTATGCAGTTCTTTGTTGCCAGTGTGATGTCTCTATTCCTCACAATCTTATCGAGATTGGTCCTTGCTCTTCTCCCAAGAAGGAAACTTCTCCTGATTTCCTGGCCTCAGTCTGTGTTTGCAGTCATCTTTGCGCCTAGGAATACAAACGCTGTCATGGCCTCCACGTTTTCTCCCTCTATTCAACACCTGGAATACTGTGTCCAATTCTGGGCACCACAATTGAAGAGAGATACTGACAAGCTGGAATGTGTCCAGAGGAGGGTGACTAAAATGATCAAGGATTTGGAGAATAAGCCCTATGAGGAGCGGCTTGAAGAGCTGGGCATGTTTAGCCTGAAGAAGAGAAGGCTGAGAGGAGGTATGATAGCCATATATAAATATGTGAGAGGAAGTCACAGGGAGAAGGGAGCAAGCTTGTTTTCTGCTGCCCTGCAGACTAGGACACGGAACAATGGCTTCAAACTACAAGAGAGGAGATTCCATCTGAACATGAGGAAGAACTTCCTGACTGTGAGAGCCATTCAGCAGTGGAACTCTCTGCCCCTGAGAGTGGTGGAGGCTCCTTCTTTGGAAGCTTCTAAACAGAGGCTGGATGGCCATCTGTTGGAGGTGCTTTGAATGCAATATTCCTGCTTCTTGGCAGAATGGGGTTGGACTGGATGGCCCATGAGGTCCCTTCCAACTCTTTGATTCTATTGATCAGTCCAGTTGCCATAGTCTTGGTTTTTTGGATGTTTCCCTGCAGCCCAGTTTTTGCACACTCTTCCTTCATCTTGATTAGAAGCCTCCTCAGCTTCTCCTCACTTTCAGCCATCAAAGTGGTATCATCTGCATATCTAAGGTTGTTAATGTTTCTTCCAGCAATTTTAACTCCATCCTTGGATTCATCAAGCCTCGCACGACACAGGATGCATACAAGTTAAATAGGGAGGGTGAGAGTATGCAACCCTGCCATACTCAATCTTGAACCAGTTTCCCAATCTTGAACCAGTCTGTTGTTCCATGGTCAGTTCTTACTGTTGCAACTTGGTCGTTATAGAGATTCCTCCAGAGACAGACAAGGTGGCTTGGTCTCCCCATACAGACCACCAAGAACTTGCCACAATGTATTATGATCCACACAGTCAAAGGCTTTCAATAAAACAGAAATAGATGTTTTTTTTTCCTGAAACTCCCTGCCTTTCTCCGTTATCCAGTATCCAGATATTGGCAATTTGGTCTCTCATTTTCTAAAACCAAGTTTGTACATCTGGCAATTCTCAAGTTTGTACATCTGGCAACTCTCATAACAATAACAATGTTAAACAAAGTAAATACAAAAATGTTTAAAAACCAATTAAATATTAGTTAAATTACAATAAAAACTTGAAGTGTACACTAAATACTAGGCTTGGGCAATCCATGGTTCTAAATGGTTCTAAAGTACTTACAAAAATAAAGTTCTGGTGGTGCAAATTTCAGAACTCTAACAAAACTTTCAAAATTTAATTATTATTTCATTATTGGTGATTTTAATGACTGAACCAATTAGGAACTGCCATTTATTATGAAATTTTCAGAGTTTTGTTAGAATTCTGAAATTTTCACCACCAGAACTTTAGTTTTGTAAGTACTTTAGAACCATTTAGAACCATGGATTGCCCAAGCCTACTAAATACCAAAATATACTGAATACTATGGGCTTCCTTGAACCTTCCTATTACAAGTAGCATTAGCTTTCATACAAAATAGCAAAAAAAATGAAAATTACAGAAAACAGCAGTGGAATAAAAATAGCTTGCAAATTTGCTTCAGTTTTACATTACTGTTGTTGTTGTTGTTCATTACCCGCCTCTCCCTGTGGCTCAAGGCTCAATAAAACAAGAGACAACCTCCTATTAAAACACAACATTAGTAATATCATGGTGCAGAATTTTACTCTGGATCTCTGCAAGCTGACCTTAGAGAAGTAGCCAACGAGATGGCAGCCCTTCACATCGTTCTGCGTCAGCACATAGAAAAGAAATGGCTCCACGTCATAGTAGAGTGTCTTGTGATCCAGGAAGAGCTTTGCCAATAGACACAAGTTCTGGCAGTAAATGGTGCTGACGTTCCCATCCACCTTTAAGAAAAAAAACGAAAGAGGTGAAGTTGTCATCCTGAAAAAGCGCTGCTAACAGGCAACCATAGCTAGTGCTCCAATGGAGCCCAGCAGGATTGTTTATTTATATTTTATTTATTTATTTGCGACATTTATATGCCGCCCTTCTCACCCCAAAGGGTACTCAGAGCGGCTTTCTCTCTCTCTCTCTCTCTCTCTATATATATATATATCTATATAAATAAAAATGTAATGTTTGTTTGTGGGATTAACATAACTCAAAAACCACTGGACGAATTGACACCCAATTTGGACACAAGACACCTAACAACCCAATGTATGTCCTTCACTCAAAAAAAAAAAAAGATTTTGTCATTTGGGAGTTGTGGTTGCTTGGATTTATAGTTCACCTACAATCAAAGAACATTCTGAACCCCACCAATGATGGAATTGAACCAAACTTGGCACACAGTTCTCCCATGGCCAATAGAAAATACTGAAAGAGTTTGGTAGGCAGAGTCCTTTGGTTTTGGAATTGTAGCTCACCTTCATCCAGAGATCACTGTGGACTCAAACAATGATGGATCTGGACCAAACTCTACACAAATACTCAATATGCCCAAATGTGAACACCGG
This sequence comes from Anolis sagrei ordinatus, assembly GCF_025583915.1. Lineage (NCBI taxonomy): Eukaryota > Metazoa > Chordata > Lepidosauria > Squamata > Anolidae > Anolis > Anolis sagrei. The sequence goes on from NW_026847882.1 coordinate 4,610,065, forward strand.
TGGAGTTGGGGGAAAATAGAATCTTGACATTTGGGAGTTGTAGTTGCTGGGATTTATAGTTCACCTACAGTCAAAGAGCATTCTGAGCCCCATCAACGAGAGAATTGGGCCAAACCTCCCACATAGACCCCCCATGTGGGCCCCAGCAACGCGTGGCAGGGGACGGCTAGTATGTGTGTGTGTGTATATATATATATATATACACACACAATACATTATACCATTAGCACAGTACAATATCAGCGCTATACATCACTATATTGTATTATACAATTATATTGTAATATTATTAGTACTATTACATGTAATATAAAATATATAATTATAATATATTATTATTATACTGTATTACATTAAAATATTATAAATATTATATGTATATACAATATATTATATTATATTATATTATATTATATTATATTATATTATATTATATTATATTATATTATATTATTATATTTTAGCATAGCACAGGAGACACGGTGGAACTGTCCCCTGGCCTCCCCTGTCTTCACTATAGCTCAACCTCAGCGGTTGTTGCTGAGGGGAGGGGTCTCCAACTGATGACATATGCAGGAGAAAAGATGATGAATTGTTTATTGTACTAGCCATAGGCCATGACATAAAATATACAACCTTTAAAGGTACAATAAGCGTTTTCCAATACAAGTATTAAAACAAGTACCGTATACTAGCTCTTTAAAATTATAGTAGTGATATAATGACAATTACAAATGTCTGGTTTGTATCATCCCCAAAACATCTTAATTTCAATTTCTAGCTTCTGCTGTGGAATTTACTAGTTTGGATTGGATTTTTTGGGCTGCGACTGCAAATGTGGCAACCTTTAATGTTATATTTTTGGAATAATCTGCTAACAAGTCACAGATAACTGCTGACTGTTGCCATGCTGCCCTTTCTTCCAAAAGGGCTCACAAAAGATTGTTTCGAGGGTCATTTATACAGTGGGCAATGTAACAGATAGTGTGTTAAATCCTCTCTTTTCCCAGACCCACATTAGGAGACAAGATGGAACTGTCCCCTTACATCGAACCCATCCAATGCCTTAAAGAGACTTAAAGAACAGCATAAAAGGATGACGTTAGGGGTAAGTAGTCACTTTGGCTGCCAGTATCTTATAGATCTGTGATGGGCAACCTTTTGAGCTTGGTGTGTCAAAATTTGCCAAAAACCTGAGCATAACTTGGGTGGGGTGTCAACTTCGAGACAAAAAAAACCATAATTTTGCAATATTTATAGTTTAAATAAGAAAAATGTATATTCCACGCTGAGTTATGGAGTGAACAATGCTCAAACATGCAGATGTTAAATTTCTAGAGCCTTTTACAAATTTAAGGATGGAATTAGATTGGCTCTTATAAGGTGTACTTCTCTGTATGCGGCCGCATGTGGCCGCGTGTCATCAAAAATAGCCAAGCGTGTCAGTGCTGACACGCGTGTCATAGGTTCACCATTACCTCAAAGACAGAAACATTGCTCTTCCTGTAAATTTCATTTGCCGGGGGATGGAACCAACCACATTTCTTCATGTGCTGCTGCAGGATAGTCCTGCTTTTCATGTACTTGAGACAGAATTCACAAATGTAGAGCTTAGGCAGCCTGCAAGAGAGACAGCGTTTATATTTCTTCAATCAAAAATGCACTGGAGAATTGCAACATTCCTCAATTGCTCACTGCAGTATTGCAAAAAATTTTTTCCTTTGCCTTAAAAGCTGGGTCTGAATGAGAGAATGTAGAAGTGAAAGTACAAGAGAAGGTCTAGAGGCGGCTTGGGCTGGAGTTTAACAAGAAGGCAAGAGCCACTCCACCAGCTCTGCTAATAGGACATTTGTTCTCCTTTGCAACCTCCTTCACAACTCTGTCCCCTTTCGTCACATCTATTTAAGCTGTAAGTGGCAGGCAGGGATTACTCGAGTATAAGCCAACCCAAATATAAGCCGAGGCACCTCATTTTACCACAAAAAACCTGGGAAAACATATGGACTCAAGTATAAGCCAAGGGTAGGAAATGCAGCAGCTGCTGGGAAATTTCAAAATAAAAATAGATACCAATAAAATTACATTTAATGGGGCAGCCATAGATTGAATGTTTTTGAATATTTACATAAAACTGTAATTTAAGATAAGACTGTCCAACTCTGATTAAACCATTATTCTAACCTTCTTCAATGTAAATGTACTTATGTATCCTTCCAATAATAATAGAGTCAAATAATAAAGGTAATAATAATAATAATAATAATAATAATATTAATAATAATAATTGAAAAGTCGATGACAGCTCCCAAGTGTAGACTCTGCAAGGAAGCAGATGAAACAATAGATCACATCCTCAGCTGTTGCAAGAAGATTGCGCAGACAGACTACAAGCAGAGGCATAACACCGTTGCTCAGATGATTCATTGGAACTTGTGCCACAAATACCATCTGCCTGCAACAAAAGAACTGGTGGGATCACAAGCTGGAAAAAGTTACAGAGAATGAACTTGTCAAGATACTCTGAGACTTCCATATTCAGACATAGAGAGTTTGGGAGCACAATACTCCTGACCTTACGATCGTGTTAAAAAACAAAGTATGGATTGTCGATGTCGCAATCCCAGGTGACAGCAGGATTGAAGTGAAACAACTGGAAAAGATGACACGACATGAGGGTTTAAAGACTCTGGCACAAACCAGTAAAGGTGGTCCCAGTGGTGATCGGCGCACTGGGTGCAGTGCCTAAAGACCTTGGCCTGCACTTAAACACAATCGGCACTGACAAGATTACCATCTGCCAGCTGCAAAAGGCCACCTTACTGGGATCTGTACACATTATTCACCGATATATCACACAGTCCTAGGCACTTGGGAAGTGTCTGATGTGCAATCCCATACAACAGCCAGCAGAGTGTCTGCTGTGGACTCGTCTTGTTGTGTTTCAAATAATAATAATAATAGAGTAAAATAATGGAAATATAATAATAATGAATAGAGTAAAACAATAAATGTAATAAAAATAATAGAGTAAACTAATAATATTAGGCTAAGTCTAGAACTAGGGCGTTTCTGCATTTCTAGCTGCCCATTCAGCTTGTGGCAAAAGAATGAAGGTGTGTGCACTGTACCTGGAATACTCTTGTGGGTATGGCGAGGAATACCAAGTGTGGATTTCATATTTCCCAAATTCAATGACAGATGGACAGCGGACTTGTGGGTCGGGGGCTCCGGTCACCCCCACTTTCTGTAAAAGAAAGAAACATCCGCCAGCATTAACCAAAAAATGCTATATAACAGATCCAGGAGTCTATCAAAGCAACAGCCTTGGGTAAAGAAAGCTTTCTTCCTCTGCACAGATCCACAAAGATGCAAGACAACTATGAAAATAGGTGTGTGCTGGGGAAAATTTAATGTCAGCTATTTGCTAGGTACCATTATTCTTAAGGTGTTCAACTTTAACAATGATATTTATATCCCTTCTTTATAAATCTAGAAAATCACCGGCCTCTGAAAAAACAACAAAAAGGTTCATGAGTGCTTCCTACACACTTCTACAATAGCACAATCTGACATGAATTGTTTATAAAGGACTGAGTCACCAAAGGACAAGGTTTCATTTTTTTTTACCTTCACAAAACTTAGTAGAGTTATATCAGGAATGGGCAAACCCAGGCTCGGGGGCTGGATGTGGCCCCTTGGGCACTTTTCTCAGGCCCTCCTCTCTCTCAGCATTCTGTCCTTGTTTCCTTTTCTCCCTCCTTCCTTCCTTCCTTCCTTCCTTCCTTCCTTCCTTCCTTCCTCCTTCCCTCTCTCCTTCATTTCTTTCCACCCTTTCTTCTTTCCTTCCCTCTTTCCTCTCTCCTCCCTTCTCTTTCTTCTTCCTTTGCTTTTGTTTTCCTTCTTTCTCTCTTTCTTCCCTCCCTCCATTCTCTTCCTTCCTTCCCTTTTTCTCCCTCCTTCCCTCTCTCTCTCTCTTCTCTTTTTTTCTTTCCTTCCTTCTCTTTCCTCCCTCCCTCCATTCCCTTCCACCTTCCTGTCCTTGTTTCCTTTTCTCTTTCCTTCCTTCCTCCTTCCCTCCCTCTTTCTCCCTCCCTCCTTCATTTCTTTTCACCCTTTCGTCTTTCCTTCCTTCCCTCGTGCCTCTCTCCTCCCTTTTCTTTCTTCTTCCTTTGCTTTTGTTTTCCTTCCTTCCCTCTTTCCTCCCTCCCTCCATTCTCTACCTTCCTTCCTTTTTGTCCTTCCTTCCCTTTTTCTCCCTTTTTCCCTCTCTCTTTCTCCTTTCTTCTCTTTTTTTTCCTTCCTTCTCTCTTCCCTCCTTCCCTCCATTACCTTCCACCTTTCCGCCCACCCTCCCCTTTTTCCTTCCTTCTTCCCTCCTGTGGGATGTTTTGTTGGGAGAAGAGAAGATACAGAGGGAACAGGAAAACCATGCTGCAACATGTAAAAGGGTGTCCCATTGAGGAGGAGGAGAGAGGAAGGGGGAAAACAGACTTTCTGCTACTCTAGAGACCATGGCACAAGAAGGGAGCCATGGGTTCAAATGACAGGGAAAGAGATTCGACTGAAAAGATTAGAAAGAACTTCCTGAGAGTAAGAGCTGTTGGAGAGTGGCCTAGGCTGCCTGGGAGTGTGGTGGAGTCTCCTTCTCTGGAGGCTTTTCCGCAGAGGCTGTCTATCGGGAGTGCTTTTGGCTGTTGTCACGGCTCAGGATAGATTCACCTTGCTCAGAACAACACCACACACCAAGGCTGTAGATTTTGTAGTTTATTGAAGAAAAAGCAAAATCATAAACATATAAATAAGGTTGCAAAAGTTCAATAGCCAAAACAGAGTCTTAAATGCAAAGGCAGAGTTTCCAAGATCCAGAGGCAAATAACATGAATTATAATCCACAAACATGGGTCAAACAAGAATCCATGGCAGCATGACAAAGTCCCCAGAAGCCAAGATCAAAACAAAAGTCCCAAAGAGCCAAAGCTTTCCCCAAAAGCCGAGGCAATTCCAGAGAAGTTAACAGGGTGTAAGCAAAGTTGCACTGACCACAGATTGACTTCAATCAGATCATTAAATATGTTTCCCTAGCATGAAAGCACTACGTTGACCTCGAACTTCCCGTTTGCTGGCAAGCCGAGCACTTCGGCGTACCCTTAATTGCAAACGGTCCTCCCTACTCAAATCTCCATCACCTTCAAGGCTGGATATCTCATTATCCTGGGAATGGTCGCACTGGGAACCGAGAGGCACTGAGCTCACAGATGGAGCAGCCGACTCCTCCACCTGCAGCTGTAAAGTTTCCCTTACCTTCATCTAAAACAACATTCCTTTCTCTGGGAAACAGAAATGCAGTCTCTTCTTCAGAATCAACACTGTCTGCCTCAACAATAGGGCCATGTTCAGAAATCCTCCTTGTCCTGAGGAAACTCGGGCTCAGAAAACTCAGGCTCCAACTGAGCCACAACAGCTGTGCCTTCTTGCATGGCAGGGGGTTGGACTAGATGGCCCTGGAGGGTTTCTTCCAGGTCTAGGATTTTAGGATTCTATATCAGGAGCAGGCAATATAGGCTCTCATGGAGACACCTTTTCTCTACAGTCCACTATCTCATCCTGACCAAGACCAACAAAATGTTTCCCGTCTTTCCCTTCACTTTCTGCCTCCTAAAGAGAAGAGGAAGGGGAGGAAAGGGGCTTGGGGAGAACCCCCTCCCTCCTGTCCCGCCATGCAGCCCCCAAAATAGAAAGTTGGCCCATGCCCGAGTTACATCAATTTGCACAGATGCAAAAAGGAAATAGCAACTATTTGCATTTTGGATGTAAACTGCTTCCCATACTGAACAATATTTACATCTGAAAACGAGCTCCAGCCCAACCCAAAATAGATAAGCAGGTAGAATTATCTTTTGTTTTAAAGCAGGGGTAGGGAACCTTTGGCCCTCCAGCTGTGGTGGACTTCAACTCCCACAATTCCTTGAGGCTCGGCATTCGCCCCAAAGGCTTACCTTGGCCCAATGCCGAGCCTCAAGGAATTGTGGGAGTTGAAGTCCACCACAGCTGGAGGGCCAAAGGTTCCCTACCCCTGTTTTAAAGGGAACATTTTTTTCATGGGCCAGAAATGTTGGGAAGCAATTTCTGCCTTCTGGCAAAAAATATATGCATTATTTATTTATTTGCTATACTTGTATACCACCTTTCTCAGCCTTATTGGCGACTCAAGGCAGTTTACAACAAGTCAGTACACATAACAACAAAATATAAATTAAACATTAAACAGTATAAAACCACAATAGAAGCAAAGGGAACTGTTTTGGTTTTTTTTCATGGGCCAGAAATGTTGGGAAGCAATTTCTGCCTTCTTGCAAAAAATATTTACATTATTTGTTTATTTATTTATTTACTAACTATACTTTTATACCGCCTTTCTCAGCCTTACTGGCGACTCAAGGCGATTTACAACAAGCTCAGTACACATAACAACAAAATATAAATTAAACATTAAAACAGTATAAAACCACAACAGAAGCAAAGGGAACTGCTTTGGGTTTTTTTTCCCATGGGCCAGAAATGTTGGGAAGCAATTTCTGCCTTCTGGCAAAAAATATCTGCATTATTTGTTTGTTTATTTATTTACTAACTATACTTGTATACCGCCTTTCTCAGCCTTATCAGCGACTCAAGGCGGTTTGCAACAAGTCAGTACACATAACAACAAAATATAAATTAAACATTAAACAGTATAAAACCACAATAGAAGCAATAAAAACAAAATAATTCTGCCCTCCATCGTTTCTTCTGATTGATCTATTTATTCCTTTTTCTTCCTTCCTTCTGGCTTCCACCCCTCAGCTTCCTTTTCACATAGGCTTTGAAAAGATGATCCCTTGCAAACTGCCAGAGCAAGTTAAAGCAAAAGTATAAAAGGAGCAGAAAAAGTATGGATTAGACTTCCATAACCCTTATCTCTTACTATCACTATTATGGTTCCTTGCATGGAAATGTCCCTATAGCCCTTTACTGTGTTTTGCTATTGACCTTCAAGTGCTGTGAGTCGTGCCGGAAGGCCTTCCAATCCTGGGAAGTTTTCAAATGTCTGGTTCTAAACAAGTGCTAAATGTATGCCAGCTAATACCGGAAGGCCCAGCCCTTGCTCGCCTTCCCTTGCGTTGCACACACTCACATTTCTTCAGCATTCGGCATCCAGCCGCTCAGGAGGGACCAATTAGCTCAGCTTAACAGGACAGGATCCCTTGTTTTCTTCCCTTTGGTCTCTTTGCTTTCCTATATACCAGTGCTTCTCAACCTTCTTAATGCCGCGACCCTTAATACAATTCCTCATGTTGTCGTGACCCACAAACATAAAATAGTTTTTGTTGTTACTTCATAACTGTCATTTTGCTACTGCAACGAATTGTCATGTCAATATCTGATGTGCAGGATGGATTTTAATTCACTCGACCACATTTGGCACAAATACCCGATACGCCCAAATTTGAATACTGGTGGGTTGGGGGAATTGTTTTTGTCATTTGGGAGTTGTAGTTGCTGGGATTTATAGTTCACCTACCATCAAATAGCATTCTGAACCCCACCAACAATGGAACTGAACCTATCTTGGCACACAGAACTCCCCTGACCAACAGAAAATACTGGAAGGGTTTGCAGGGCATTGACCTTGAGTTTTAGAGTTGTAGTTCACCTATATCCAGAGAGCACTGTGGACTCTAACAATGATAGATGTGGACCAAACTTGGCACGAATACTCAATATGCCCAAATGTGAACACTGATGGAGTTTGGGGGAAATAGACTGTGACATTTGAGAGTTGTAGTTGCTGGGATTTATAGTTCACCTACAACCAAAGAGCATTCTGAATTCCACCAATGATGGATCTGGACCAAACTTGGCACAAATACTAAATTTGCCCAAATGTGAACACTGGTGGAGTTTGGGGGAAATAGACAGTGACATTTGGGAGTTGTAGTTCCTGGGATTTATAGTTCACCTACAACCAAAGAGCATTCTGAATTCTACCAATGATGGATCTGGACCAAACTTGGCATGAATACTCAATATGCCCAAATGTGAACACTGGTGGAGTTTGGGGAAAATAGACAGTGACATTTGGGAGTTGTAGTTGCTGGGATTTATAGTCCACTGACAATCAAAGAGCATTCTGAACTCCACCAACAATGGAATTGAACCAATCTTAGCACACAGAACTCCCATGGCCAACAGCTTGCCTGGGGTCCCCTCCCCTCCCTCTCAGAAACATCCCTCCCCTTGGAGGGGAGCACAGAATGGCTTTTGGTGGGAGGATTTGCCCTCTGTTTCCAAAAAGGAAGAGAAGGACAGGTGAGAGACCTTCAACCTTCTCTGCCAAAGGGGCTCCTAAGAGCACCAGAAATAAGTATTTTCTGATGGTCTTTGACGACCTCTCTAAAATGCCCATTTGACCCCTCTGGGGTCACAACCCCCAGGAAGAGGAAACACTGCTATATACGATGAAAGACGCCCCCGTTTAGATATCAGTTCCCAGTCCTCCTCACTTAGGAACCAGACAAGTTATGGCACACTCTTCTTCCCTCTTCCCCTGGCACTACAAGAGTACGGCTCATGTGCGCGCACGCGCGCATGCACTCCCGCCTGGCGCCCCTTCCCTCCTGTCCCACAAGCCACTGCCTCTTGAGTGCCAAAGCTGATCGTTCTGTTCCAACTGATAACGTAGAGCCTGTGCTCGCAGTTCAAGCCAGGACTTAATCAGTCTCCAATTACCATTTGCAAGTTGATTTCTTTTGACAGCAAACAGTAGCCACAGCTTGGACATAACAGCAAGCCTAAATCACAGCACTGGAGCAAAGAAGTGCACAGGCCCAATGTCAGCTTATCACACTCTCAAGAGTTTCAAGTTATTCGAGCCTGCCTTATAATAGGTACAAATATTGACATCAGGGTGATGACAGGGAGGGAGGCAAACTGCCAGTCTCCATGTCTATGATCTGTCTGAAGTTCCTTTGCTTTGGGTTGCTGTGAGTTTTCCGGGCTGCATGGCCATGCTCCAGAAGCATTTGATCATCTGGGGAGGCCCTGCTTGTGCTCCCACCTCCATCACAGGTGCGATTGGTGGGGACGAGGGACAGGGCCTTCTCGGTGGTGGCCCCTCGACTCTGGAACTCACTCCCCAAGGACATCAGGCATGCCCCAACTCTTTAGGAGGAGCCTGGAAACGTGGTTGTTCCAGTGTGCCTTCCCAGAATAAGGAAACTCCCAGCAATATGTCCTCTAAATGCACATTATTATTGATCTAGGAGTGTCTGCACACCCATCCCTCTCTGAAAACTCTATTCTAGTCATATTTCACCTGTTCATGCTCAGCATTATTTTTAAATTTTAATTATTACATTTGGCCCAGCCATAGGTTTTTAAACGTTGTTGTGTTACTGTTAATGTTTATTGCTTATTTTCTGTTATGAGTTTTATTTTTATTGTTTGTATTACTTGTTGTTATTGTTTTTATTACTAATGCATTGTGGGCTCGGCCTCATGTAAGCCGCACCGAGTGCCTTGGGGAGATGGTAGCGGAGTATAAATAAAGTATTATTATTATTATTATTATTATTATTATTATTCTCCTCTAATGTTTTGCCCACATCTATGGCAGACATCCTCAGAGGTTGTGAGGTCTGTTAGAATCAAGGCAAATGGGGTTTCTAAATCTGGACAGGAAATAAAGAGCAACACTCTGATAATGGGGGAAATCCCTTTACAATCAGGGGCAGCTAACACTTCCCAACAAAGGCAGCAGTCAGCCAGGCGTTGAATCTGCAAGGCTTTGCAATGCTAATCAAGGTGATCAACTGCAGCATTCACACTTGCCTCCAACAGACAAGAGTACTTTCTCCCACATGGACCTTCAACAGATATATAAACCTCACTTGCCTGGGTTGTTGTAGGTTTTTTCGGGCTGCATGGCCATGGTCTAGAGGCATTCTCTCCTGACATTTTGCCTGCATCTATGGCAAGCATCCTCAGAGGTAGTGAGGTCTGTTGGAATTAGGAAAAAGGGTTTATATATCTGTGGAATGACCAGGGTGAGACAAAGGACTCTTGTCTGCTGGAGCTAGGTGGGAATGTTTCAACTGACCACCTTGATTAGCATACAATGGGCTGACTGTGCCTGGAGCAAACTTTGGTTGAGAGGTAATTAGATGTCCCTGCCTGCTTCCTCTCTGTTGTTGTGCTGTAGCAATTTTAGAGGTTTTTTTAATACTGGTAGCCAGATTTTGTTCATTTTCATGGTTTCCTCCTTTCTGTTGAAATTGTCCACATGCTTCTTGTGGAGTTCAATGGCTTCTCTGTGTAGCCTGACATGGTGGTTGTGAGAGTGGTCCAGCATTTCTGTGTTCTCAAATGATATGCCGTGTCCAGGTTGGTTCATCAGGTGCTCTGCTATCGCTGATTTCTCTGGTTGAAGGAGTCTGCAGTGCCTTCCATGTGTCTGGGCCATGCTGCTGAGTGTGGTGGTCCCTATGTAGACTTGTCCACAGCTGCATGGTACACGGTAGACTCCTGCAGAAGTAAGAGGATCCCTCTTGTCCTTTGCTGAACGGAGCATTGGTTGGATTTTCTTGCCTGGTTTCCAACAGATCTCACAACCTCTGAGGATGCATGCCATAGATGCAGGCGAAATGTCAGGAGAGAATGCTTCTGGAACACAGCCAGACAGCACAAAAATCTCATAGCAACCCAGTGATTCCAGCCATGAAAGCCTTCGAGAAAACAATTCAAGGTTCAGGTCATCACCTATAAAGCCCCAAACCAGGGGTCCTCAAACTAAGGCCCAAGGGCCGGATACAGTCCTCCAAGGTCATTTTCCCGGCCTTCACTCATGGTCAACCTAAGTCTGAAACTACTTGAAAGCACATAACAACAACCACAATCCTATCTCATCAGCCAAAAGCAGGGCCACACTTCCCATTGAAACACTAATAAGTTTATATTTGTTAAAATCGTTCTTCATTTTAATTATTCTATTGTTTTTAAGTGTTTTTTGCACTACAGATAAGATATGTGAAGTGTGCATAGGAATTCATTCATTCTTTTTTCAAATTATAATCCGGCCCTCCAACAATTTGAGGGACTGTGACCTGGCCTTCTGTTTAAAAAGTTTGAAGACCCCTAAACTTTGAAGACCCCTAACCCTAAATGGTTTGGGACCTGCTTATCTTTGTGATCGCCTTGTCTCCTATGAACCAGAGCCCATCTGGGGTGGCACTGCTCTCTCTCCCCCCGCCATCTCAAGCACGGTTGGTGGGGACAAGGGAGAGAGCCTTCTCGGTGGTGGTCCCCCAACTCTGGAACTCTCTCCCTAGGGAGATCAGACAGGCTCCCACCTTGTCCTCCTTCCGCAGTCAACTAAAAACCTGGATGTTCCAGTGTGCTTTCAGTTAAGGAGCTCACCAGTAATTTCCCTGTCCCTATTGAATTCTGCATTTTGCTCCAGCCCTCATATGATCTACCTCAACAAGTTTTATGACACTATTTCTTGCCCAATCTACTGGTTTGTTGCACTTTTCTTTCGCTCCTGTAAAGTTTACTGTACTCATTGATTTTTTTTTCTCAGCCTTACTGCTCTTATGTTGGTAATAATAACAATAATAATAATAATCTTTATTTATACCCCGCCACCATCTCCTCAAGGGGACTCAGGGTGGCGTACATGAGGCCAAGCCTAAACAGAAAATTACAATAAAATAAAACCGAAAACGCAAACAATAAACAACAAACAACATAATTACATAAAACATATGAAAACATAGCAATATAAAATTACAATAGGCACAATCACAATGACAATGGGCGGGCTACATATAATGATTAAAAGAGAGACTGATTAAAACTAATTAAAACTCAGGCGAGGTAAGAGAGACAAATTATTTGCGGAGGAGGACTCATTATAGTGCGGATTGTGGAATCAAGCTTTCCCACAAAGAGGGGGGGGGGCATATACTCCAATGACAAAACGTTGAGGTTAAGCAATAGTGTGAGAATGTAAACCTATTCATCAAAAGCGCAGCGGAAGAGCCAGGTTTTAAGGTCCTTTTTAAAGGTTTCTAAGGTAGGGGCTTTCCTAATTTCTCCAGGTAGGGATTTCCAGAGTCGGGGGACGGGACGGGGGGGGACACAGGGGAAAAAGCTCTCTCCCGTGTACTTACTAGGTGAGCTTGTGAAATTGGCAGGGGCGAAAAAAGGGCCTCCCCAGATAATTGTGTTGTATTGGTTTATCCCAGGGGTCCTCAAACTAAGGCCCGGGTGCCGGATACGGCCCTCCAAGGTCATTTACCCGGCCCTCGCTCAGGGTCAACCTAAGTCTGAAACTACTTGAAAGCACACAACAACAACAACAACAACAACAATCCTATCTCATCATCCCACACTTCCCATTGAAATACTAATTCGTTTGTATTTGTTAAAATTGTTCTTCATTTTAATTATTATATTGTTTTTAAGTGTTTTTTGCTCTACAAATAAGATATGTGCAGTGTGCATAGGAATTCATTCTTTTTTTAAAAATTATAATCCGGCCCTCCAACAGTTTGAGCGACTGTGACCTGGCCCTCTGTTTAAAAAGTTTGAGGACCCCTGGCTTATCCGATGTTTTTAATTGGTAAGTGTTTTACTGTTGTGTTTTAATTGTAATTTTTAGGCTTGTCCCTTGTAAGCCGCCCCGAAACCCCTAGGAGTGATGGCTGGCAGGGTATAAAAATAAAGTTATTATTATTATTTGCTTTCTCTCCCTTGATCCCATAAAACCTCCAAAAAACCATTGTTTGTTTGGCTGAAAACAAGCATTCATTCATGAGCTCTCGGCGTCCTCAGATCCTGATTTTGATGTAAACTCTGGTTTTGACAAACCATGGAGACTTTACATTTTAGCGAGCAAACGGCTGGATTATAGTCCTCATTCTCAGTCCAATAAACCATGATTTATTAGTCTGAGATGCCTTAATCTGCACTGGGTGTTTGGAAGAGCACAGAGAACATATTCAAATAAATGTTCTCGGATGCCAAGTGGCAGCAGCGAGTACACCCTGCTAATGCTTTTCTGTAATACGAGAACATTTCCCTTGTAGCTGGTCAGGCATGTAAAATGCATTTCTAATTTAGTTGCAGAACATGAAAGCAGTAAGAAAGAAGTGGCTACCAGCTTTGATTCTGAGACTTTGACTTTTCCATGTAAAGTGACATTTAACTTTGGAATTTGCTACCAAAGGAAACAGAAGAATCGAGAGGGCAGCAAAACCAATGCCTGCTGTGCTGAGCTTCTACGATAAGGCCCAGTAAGTCTGAAAATCTGTATGTGTCTATGTAGCTGAGGTGTCTACCTACACAGACAATCTCTCGCCTCCACAAACAGCTACAGATTCCTCCACTCAGGAGACACCAATGGCCCTACCTCCAATGACATTGCAGGTAATCGTAAGCGCCATGAACATGACCAAGAGCCCTATCAATGTCCTCCACAAACACAATACTGCCCACCACCCAAGGGAAGGCTTTCATACAGGGACAATTTCACCCTATATTTCATGTATTTCCTCCACCACAGACATACCAGTGCTTCTTTCTCTCCACTGCTGTGGAATTTGCATGACCCCGCCTACTGCCTCACCCTTAACTCTTTGAGAGGAGGATGGATCACGGATGATGGGACTCGCAGTACCTTCACACACTTCCTGAGACCACTGCGACCCCCACGAATTATAGGTCTGGACCAAACATGGCACACAGAACACCCATGAACATAGGGGAGGGGTTTAGGGAGGACTGACCCACACACGTTGGAGTTGTAGTTCACCGTGCATCCAGAGAGCATTCTGAAATCCTCCCATGATAGACCCGAACCAAACTTGGCACACAGAACCCTGATGACCAACAGAACATAATGGAGAGGTTTGGGAAACTGACCCACCCGCATGGGAGTTATAGTTCACTTGCGTCCAGAAAGCACTGAATCTAGCTGACGACAGTTCTGGACCAAGCTTGGCACACAGACCCAATATGGCCAACTGTGCATACAGACAGGGTTTGGATGTGATTGACCTTGGACCTGGGGGTTGTAGTTCACCCTTATCTAGAGAGCACTGAACCTAGCCGACAAATGTGCTTTTCAAATAACCCAGGCATCGCCGGGTCCCCAAGCTAGTTAGTGATAAAAGCAACAAGAGGCAACTACTTTTACCATGCCATGGCCATGACTTACTGGACTGAAGTTTGGACCGGCTGCTGAACCTCCTTCACCAAGAAATTTTTTTTGGGGGGGGGGGGTCGTATCAGGAGCAACTTAAGAAATTGCAAGTCGCTTCTGATGTGAGAGAATTGGCCACCTGCAAGGATGTTGCCCAAGGGACGTTGCCTGGATGTTTTGATGTTTTACCATCATTTGAGGGAGGCTTCTCTCATGTCCCCTTTGCATGGGGAGCTGGAGCTGAGAGAGGGAGCTCATCTATGCTCTCCCTGGATTCGAACCTCCGACCTGTCGGTCTTCAGTCCTGCCGGCACAAGGGTTCAACCCATTGCGCCACCGGGGACTCCAAGGAAGATGTGTTCACATTATCAAAGGTAAACTTTCTTTTCCTCTTGGGGGAATTTCAGAAGCAGCCCTTACTTTGCCCTCACTTGGTAAACATCGTAAAAGCACAAATAAGGTAGGCGGCCATCCGCACAAAACCTTTCCTTCCTCTGCTTTCACACTGTACTCAACACAACCTCTTGTACCTTTCTGTAGCACCAGAAAAACAAAACAAAAGCCTTTGCTCGTCGTTCAGTGATAAGCGAGTTCAGCCACGCTAAACAGCACTTCTTCTTCACTGCTCACTGACTGACTCCCAGGGCTCTTGCAAAACAAAACCAAACATGGGGAGGAAGAGCCTGGGGATTTGCTGGGTTTTCCTCAAGGGAAGGATGCAAGATGAAGCAGTGGATTTACCTTCCCCTACACTTTGAGACAGCCTCCAGCGAAACAGGGAGGGAAATACAATAGAATTAGAAAACAAGTTTGATGCTAGTAATGGTCTTATACTCAGCTGCTCAAACAGAATGGCAGCAAAAGAGCCACTGCCCCATCTGCTACAGAAAAAGGATTTACGCAATGGAAGACTTCTATTTACTGACAGAAGCTCATTTACCAAGACACCACTGTTTAAAAAAGAATGGAAGCCTCATAATAACGATGAAAACGCCCAGAATGCAACCCTTGATCCCATCCAAGACAGAGTGTTGCAACACCAAGCTCATGCAATGCTGCCAAGGTAAACAAGAGGTGCTGCAAGGAGGCAGGAATGCAATCGGCACCTGTGGCGCTTCTGCCTTCCCGATATCCAGAGATTCCTCCAAATGAATGCCTGAGCTAAAAGAAGAGTCCCAGTTCCAGTACAACTGCTTGCACATCACCACTGCCCCAAACGTCATCAAACCATGGTAGGCTGTTGCCCCGCTGGCTGCGCTCTGCCCCACGTCTCCCTCCTTCCGCAGTCAGGCGGACATTCTTGTACCTCCGCTCTTGGGGGCAGCCCTCGGCTCCACCTGGAGACAGGCTGCGTCAGCACTCAGCCCAGGTTAACCCCATCTCTGCTGAAAGAAATCCACCTGGCTGTGCAAAGGCAGGCACAGGACCCGCACCAAAAGACTTCTCTCAGCGCTTGCAAAAGGTGTGGGGTGGCTCCATAATGTCCACAAAGATACCCATATTTTTCACTTCGTTACAAGAAACAAAACCATTTCTTTCAAAGGTCTGAAAAAATTCTCCAAGGCATACCATATATACTCGAGTATAAGCCGACCAGAATAGAAGCTGAGGCACCTAATTTTATCACCAAAAATTGGGGAAACACATTGATTCGAGTATAAGCAGAAGGTGGGAAATGCAGCAGTGACTTGGAAATAAAAATAGATACCAATAAAATGACATTAATTGAGGCATCAGGAGGTTAAATGTTTTGGAATCTACATAAATAAAAATGTAATGTTTGTTTGTGGGATTAACATAACTCAAAAACCACTGGACGAATTGACACCAAATTTGGACACAAGACACCTATCAGGCTACCTAGTGACCGTCACTCATAAAAACACTGAAAAACACAGCAGAAGGGACTTAAAAAGTAAGCCCCCAAAATACATTACAATGCATGCGAAAAACCACATATATACACAAACACACACATATACACACATATATGCCTATACACACACAAAACACATACACAGAAAGGGGGAAGGAAGGAAAGAGAGGAGGGAGAGAAGGAGACAAAGAAGGAGGGAATGAGTGAAAGAAGGAAAAAAAGAATGGTAGAGAAGGAAGGAAAGAGAGAAGGAGGGAGAGAAAGAGGGAAAGAAGGGAAAGAAGGAGAGAAAGAAGGAAAGAAAGAAGGGTAGAGAAGGAAGGAAGGAGAGAAGGAGGGAGAGAAAGAGGGAAAGACGGAGGGAAGAAGAGAAGGAAAGAAAGAAAGAAAGAAAGAAAGAAAGAAAGAAAGAAAGAAAGAAAGAAAGAAAGAAAGGTAGAGAAGGAAGGAGACAAGGAAATAAAAAAGTGAAAGAGGGAAGGAAGGAGAGAAGGAACGAAAAAGAGAAAGAGGGAGGGAAGGAAGGAAGAGTCAAGAAAGGATGGAACCAAAGACCAAAGGAAGCGAGAAAAGAAATAGGTAGAAAAGGAAGAAAGAAAAAGGGAAAGAAAAAGAGGGAAGGAAGGAAAGAGGGAGGGAAAGAAGGAGAGAAAGAAAGAAGGAGAAAAAGAGGGAGGGAAGGTTGGCCACAGCAATGTGTGGCGGGTACAGCTAGTATTTAAATTAAATTGTAATTTAAGAAAAGACTTTCCAACTCTGATTAAACCATTATTCTAACCTTCGTCAATGTAAATGTGCTTACGTATCCTACCCAATAAAATAGAGTAAAATAATAAATGTAATAATAGTAATAGAGTAAATGATGGAAAGATAGTAATATTATTATTAGTAGTATAATAATAGTAGTAGAGTAAATGATGGAATAATAATAGTAATAGAGTAAATGATGGAAATATAGTAATATAATAAATGTAATAATGAAGAAAATATAGTAATATAATGTAATAATATCAGTAATGTTAGAGTAAAATAATAAATGTAATAATAATAATAATAATAATAGAGTAATAAATGTAATAAAAATGATTATAATGACAGAGTAAAATAATAAATAACTTTGATTCAAGTATAAGCTGAGGCGGGCATTTCCAGCCTAAAAAGAGCTGAAAAACTCAGCATATACTCAAGTATATATGGTCTATGGTTCAGTCTCTGACTGTAACATCTGGGACACAAATGCTCAGAACCTTTCTATTAAATCCACTAGACTTTGCCATCAAGCAAGACTGATTTAAGTCAAAGTAATCAGGATTTATGTTCTCGAGTGTGTCACGGCCACCCAGCTCCAACAGTTTCTGGATTAGATGGATTATCTAGATCTATTTCAATCTGGTCTCAGGTCTGGCTATGGGACAGGAACGGCTTTGTCAGACTACACTGGGGACAGCGGAAGCGTGTCCCTGGTCAAGGACTGAGGACAAAGCAAGAACGAAAGATCCATTCATTCATTTTTAAAGGATGCTGAGGATATGTTGAGTTATTTAAGTTGCAAGTATATTTAAATTTAAATAACTGATTGAAGTTAGAAATCAATTTAAAATTTCAAGATCAGATTTTTTTATTTTTATACACCTTGTTCTGTATATTCTAAAATCTTTGTTGTTTTTCACTGTGTCTAACCACAAAGGCAACCTACAACTTTCACTGAAAGTTTTCCAACATACATACAGTGGTTTGTGTACCGGGATTGTGGCGCAGCTGGCTGAGTGTCAGCTGCATTAAGATCACTCTGACCCAAAGGTCATGAGTTCGAAGCCAGCCCAGGTTGGAGTGGGCTTCCAACCAATTGTGTGTAGCCTGTTGTCGACCTTTGCAACCCGGAAGACAGTTGCATCTGTCAAGTAGGAAAATTAGGCACCACCTTAAAGTGTGGGGAGGCTAAATTAACTAATTTATGAGGCCATAAAGAAGACTCCAGCAAAAGCATTCCAGCGGGGAAGCATGCGAGGAATGCGGAAGTGCTTCATCAGCTTTGCAGATGGACAATGAAAGTGACAGCTCCCCTGGTGGCCAGAAAAAGTTAAATAGCCTCTGTGTATGTCTGTATATGTTTGTATGTCAAAAATTGGCATTGAATGTTTGCCATAAATGTGTACACTGTACTCCGCCCTGAGTCCCCTGCGCGATGAGAAGGGCGGAATATAAAAGCTGTAAATAAATAAAATAAATAAATTGTCCGATGTGTAATAAGGTAGTACTCTTTCTATCGGATGGTGACAAACAAGTAAACACTGTGCCTTCCTGGGAATAAGGAAAATTCCCAGCAATATGTCCTCAGAATGCACTTTATTATTGGTTCTTTTAAAACCCTCCTACCAGATATATCCTACCTTGTTCATGCCCAGCATTTATTTTTTTAAATTTAAACTATTACATTTGGCCCGGCCATAGGTTTTTAAATCCTTGTGTGTTGTTGTTTATTGTTTATATGTGATTTATATTAACTGTATTGTATTGTATTGTATTTGCTTACTGCTTTCTTGTTTTTATTGATGTGTTGTTGGGCTCGGCCTCATGTAAGACACTCCGAGTCCCTTGGGGAGATGGTGGCGGGGTATAAATACAAGCATTATTATTATTATTATTATTATTATTATTATTATTATTATTATAAAAATTACCAAAAATTACCAAAAATCCTAATCCTAAATCAGACTTAGTAGAACGTCATGTACACAGAAGGAGGAGGGGGCCATGTACGTGAGCACAGAACAGTAAAAATTGTGGATTACCTTAGAAAAAACAAAGCCAATGTTTGTATTTAGCATGGAAAGCCTCATCATATTAGACAACTTTTAAGCACCCGCTATCAGTGTATTGATTCTGAGCCACGCAATTCTAAATTCTCCTCGCAGTAGACTGACTACTTCTCTCCCCCATCTGGGAACTTACTCCATTGCTGGTTGATGCCCAGGAAATCCTGCTTGCTCCACTTCTCCTCCACACTAGAGAAGAACGCCTGATATGACCCACACTTCCTTCTCTGAACTTTACCTGCAGTGCTTGCTCCTGGATGTCTCTGAACAACTCCATTTCCTTTTCAGCCATGACGTCTGGGCCTCCGAGGAGCCATTCCTCGTTCTCTTGCTTTCCATCCCAGCCATCCTGATTGTCTGAAAATAAAAACGGAAGGACAGTTGGGATCTTTTCATGACTCTCAGCATGCAACCTATCGGGTGGTTTCAGATAATGGCCTCCTATAAAGAGAGGCAAAGTGAAGTACAACTGCGATATTAAATGAGGGTGTACTAATTCTCCACCACCTAAAACTATACATTTTGTATGACACCCTGATCTGTTGTGGTGGAAATGTTTTCAACATGTTAATACAACAGGACAAATTGACGTCGAAATGGAAGCTTAATGTCTGCGGTTTGCAATTAGCAATAATCACCTCTCAATTTTGGTAAAAGGGGCAGATGCTTGGACTGTGAAAACATCCCAAACGGAGAAGCATACGTCTATATAAATAAAAATGTAATGTTCGTTTGTGGGATTAACATAACTCAAAAACCACTGGACGAATTGCCGCCAAATTTGGCCACAAGACACCTACTAACCCAAGGAGTAACATCACTCAAAAAAATTGATTTTGTCATTTGGGAGTTGTAGTTACAGGGATTTATAGTTCACCTACAATCAAAGAGCATTCTGAACCCCACGGACAAGAGAATTGGGGCAAACCTCCCACACAGAACCCCTTTGACCAACAGAAAATACTTAAGGCCATCCAGTCCAACTCGCTTCACCAGGGCAAAAAACGTAATCAAAGCCCTCCTGACAAAGAGCCATCCAGCCACAGACATAGATAGAAATATATGATTCACACACAGAGAGATATAGTATCATAGATTTGAAAGGGACCCCTAAAGAAGGACAATTATATGTTGCATGTTCCAGAGTAGGCAAACCAGACACTCTTCACATCAACACTGACAAAGAAACAGCAAGAAATACTGTTTACCCACAAGCATGAAGACATTGCATATATTAGAAACCAACACTTTCTCATGACTTTACTTTCCAGATCACCAGACTAGGTCACAGCAACGCATGGCAGGGGGCAGCTAGTTTTCAAATAAAACCTTTCCAAGACCCTTCAGTCAAAGTACACTGCACCATACTACCTCAGGGCAGCGAACTTGCACCATCAATGTCTCATATTTACACAAAAGGCCAGCCACTGCCAGAAGGGACAGAGTTTCATCTACACTGACGATCGTGCCATCACCGCTCAAGCAGGGAGCTTTGAAATGGTGGAACAGAAGCTCTCTGAAGCTTTAGGTGCTTTTGCTGCCTATTACACGGAACACCAGCTGATTCCTGATCCATCTGAAATGCAGACGTGTGCTTTTCATCTTAAGAACAGACAAGCATATCGAGGTCTGAGGATGACCTGGGAAGGAATCCCACTGGAGCATTTGCTCACATCCAAATACCTGGGAGTTACCCTGGAACATGTTCTGACTTATAAGAAGCATTGCTTGAACATCAAGCAAAAAGTGGGTGCCAGAAATAATATCATACAAAAGCTGACTGGCATAACCTGGGGATCACAACCAGACACAGTGAAGGCATCTGCTTTTGTGCTTTGCTACCCTGCTGCTGTGCTTTTGTGCTTTGCTACCCTACGCATGCCCAGTGTGGAACACATCTCACCACGTTAAAACAGTGGATGTGGCTCTTAATGAGACCTTATCACAGGATGTCTACGACGTACACCACTGGAGAAATTATGCAGTTTAGTCGGTATTGCGCCACCTGACATCCATTGGGAAGTTGCAGCCAATAAGGTTTGGATATCAGCCAACATGCCAACGCCTTAAATCAAGAAAACAGCTTCCTAAGATCAACAGAAATACAGGAACATCTGAGCAAGTGAGAATCCAAAAGTGGCAGGCTCAAACCAAAACGTGGCTGAGGCCAGATGAGAAGCTCCCCCCTGGGCACACAGAAGACTGGGCAACTTGGAAGGAGATGATGTGGTGCCAGAGCTTGTGGCTCTGGCACCACAAGATGCAGAGCCACCTCAAGAAATGGGGCTACATGAAGTTCAAATTAAAACCGGAATATTTCCTTTTAGGAATATACTTTGAAATTGATTTAAACAAAGACAAACTTTTCAATTACCTAGTGACGGCAGCCAGAATAAACTACGCAAAAATTTGGAGAACGAAAGAGACTCCATCCCAAGATCAATGGCTAAAGCAAATTTTGGATATTATGAATATGGACAAATTGACTCAACGGATGAGCGTAAAGCAGAACTTAAAAATATCCAAAATGGATTGGACACCAATAAAAATCTTTATAATTCAAGAAAACCTGAAATGGTTAATAGATATAAGATAAATATAAACAACAAAAGCTCTTAAGAGAGAATATGGAAAGAAACTGACCGAATAATCATGAGAGATCAGATGATTAAATTAAAAAAGGTCCTATCCGAGGTGAAGAAGATTGGAAGTCAAACCAACGACCTAACCCAAATTCTAACCACAACCCCAACACTTTTTTTCACATTTTTCTCTCCCCCATTTTTTTTTTGGATCCCGAATCTATGCTTTCCTACTTTCCTATACCAATCATATGTTCCCCCACTTTTATTGTTATCTGAAAACCTTAATAACATATATTAAAAAAAGAAATGGGGCTACAACGTGGAGTCCACAACATGCGAGTGCGGAGAAGAGCAAACCACTGACCACCCACTACAATGCGGTCTGAGCCCTGCCACAGGCACAATGAGGGACCTTCTCACAGCGACACCAGAGGCACTCCAAGTGGGTGGCTTTTGGTCAAAGAACATTTAGCCAAGTTTTAAACTTTGTTTCTGTTTTAAATACATTTTAACTGCAGAATAATGAGTTGGCTGGATTCGGTCTGCCTTTGCAATTTCTGGGTGTTCTGGGTCCGGGAGCAGGGCAAGTGCTCAAGCGGCACATTTGGGATGTCTATGCACAGCTGGACCTAGAGAGCATAGGTAGGTCTTCAGCCACAAGGCTTTTAGCAAGGAATACTCATTTAGAGCACTAAGTATTCCACTTCCACTACCCTTAAGAAGAATATATATACACCGCAATGAGTCGCCCTTGGGCTGAGAACTGCGGTATATAAGCGCAGTAAATAAATAAATAAATAAATATATACTAGGGCTAGGTTGAACAACTCGGTATTATGATGCAAACCGGGCGCTACTGTAACATCCCAAGAAGGGAGAGATTCTGCATCTGGGGAGAACAAACAGTGGAAGACATTGAACATTTCTTAATTGACTGTCCAGCATACACTGAACTGCGAGACAGATATTTACATCCAATATTATCCAACTGCAGGTCCCCCAACAGAAATGATATTCCGACATCCCTCTTGCAAGGTCAGGAAAGATCCAACATAATCAGAGTAAGCCTTTTTATTCTGAAAGGTATTTAAAAAAGAGCAGATTTCCTGAAAGAAGAACCAGGAAAATAAGATTCTGACTATAAATAGAAGGTCAGCTGCTGTCCTCACTTTTTTGCCTTGTTTTTTACTCGTGTTCTATTTTGAAATGGTCATATGACTGGTCAAATAAATATATATTATTACTATTATTATTATTACATTTTAACTGTACCCTCAAGGCCTTAATTTAGGAATGCAATGGCTCAGCCATATTTAACATTGTTTCTCAAGAAACTATCAGCCAAAGCAATCAGTTTGAGACGTAAGCCAAGCTATCATTGTGATGATGCTCTAACAGACAAACCAACTGATTACGGCAAAGTTCTCCTCAGAAAAAGAGCGAGGAGGATTCTTCTTTTGGGGAGTGAATTTCAGAGAGTGCTAAATTCAACGCGCTCCAGCATTCAGCTACCTGTGGGCCAGTCCGAAGTGCTTGATTTCCTATTGTCCTTTCTTCTGATCCTATATTGCTGAGAGTAGTCCACCACTTCTCCTCGAGCTTTACGCCCATCAGGGGACGGGGTGAAGAATTTGGTGAGGCCGTCAATTAGCCCTTTGGTTTTCTTGTTGAACTTCAAGGTGGTGCTGGCATCGCGGCAGAACTCCAGGCCGTCAACATGCTCCAGGTAACTCCCTTCCGAAGAGCAAACCGACTGGCTGGACAAGGGAGTTTTCCGCTTACGACCTCGGCCCGGTCCCGTCTGGACTTTGCTGAAGGGACCCTTTGATCTGAAGGGACAAGGAAACAAAAGAAGTCAGGAAAACGGCAAAAGACGTTACACGGAACATTAATGAACCATGTGCAAATGGTCTGTTGCGTGAGTAAGTGATGCATTTTAAGGTAACTACAGGATAACCTTGTGTGGGTTTATTTGGAAATATGTCCAATTGCCTTCAATGAGTTTACTCTCATGTTAACGGTGCACAGAATGACAACTCTGAAGTAATCTCTCATTTAGAATAAAAAATCAATTTAAGATTATTATGGGTGTTATAGAACCTTTTTATCAAGACATTTTACCACAAGAAAACTGGGAAAACTTACTGACTCAAGTATAAGACAAGGGTGGGAAATATAGCAACTACTGGTCAATCTATATAAATAAAAATGTAATGTTTGTTTGTAATGTTTGTTTTGTTCCTGCAATTTAGATACACGCACAAAAAGCCAGGAAATTGGGTGGGTTTGAAAGAGAGCCATACAAACAACGAGGACCTTTCCTCCTTTGGACTGGAAAAGAAAAAACACACTGTCAAGGGAGGGGAAGAGGAGAGAGAAATAGATCCTATATTGCAAGCAATGGCCTCCAGGCTCCACTGCCAGCTTTGCCCCATTATAAGCAGAGGGATACTTTTTCAGTTAAAAAAAGGGGGCCTGAAAACCCGGCTTATCTTCGAGTATATACGGTATAGGGTTTAAGAACACAAACCATTAAATTTGGACAAAAATTTCCCAAAATATGTAATGAGTCATTTTGGTAGTAACAACATTTGTAACAAGAGAATTGTACTGGTTATTGCTCCAACGCTGTACCTCTCCAGAAACATTAGAGTGACTTACGTTGCATTTTGGTTCTTTAATCGGTTTTTGGGTCGTCCTATTGGGTTGGCATATCGCCGCTTAATCTGTGCTGCTTTCTTATATAGAAGTTTTCTTCCTTTTCTACGGGGCCGACATATCTGACATATCCACATGCCTGTAAGGGAAATAAAGCCAGCACACAGTTAGGACACAATTTAACCCTGGGCTCACACCCTGAGCCACTTCCACGTCAATACAGCACACTTAATTATACTGGCGTGCAAGTATAAAAGACGTGAAATGCTCCAAAAGTCTTCACTTGGGCTATGCTACCATCCAATTCCACTTTTGTAAGTTGAAAGCGGTAACAAAATGCTACTGTTAAAGAAAGTTTTCCCTTCTGTCAATCATGCCCTGGGTACCTTTTGGCATCCTGGTCAAAGGAGGGTCACAACACTCCATGTGGAAGCCCCGGTCGCATGAGTCACAAAACAGCATATTGTCCTGTAACAGACAGAGGTTCAGAGTTAATACCTTTCCAATACAAACTTCAACTGGTAAAACAACAACACTTTTGATTGTTCTTAAATGTAGCTCATTACAATTCCAGTCTAATCTATATAAATAAAAATGTAATGTTCGTTTGTGGGATTAACAGAACTCAAAAACCAGTGGACGAATTGACACCAAATTTGGACACAAGACACCTAACAACCCAATGTATGTCCTTCACTCAAAAAGAATTGATTTTGTCATTTGAGAGTTGTAGTTGCTGGGATTTATAGTTCACCTACAATCAAAGAGCATTCTGAACCCCACCAACAATGGAATTAAACCAAACTTGGCACACAGTTCTCCCATGACCAACAGAAAATACTAGAAGAGTTTGGTGGGCAGTGTCCTTTGCATTTGGAGTTGTAGTTCACCTACATCCAGAGATCACTGTGGACTCAAACAATGATGGATCTGGACCAAACTCTACATGAATACTCAATATGCCCAAATGTGAACACTGGTAGAGTTTGGGGAAAATAGAATCTTGACATTCGGGCATTGTAGCTGCTGGGATTTATAGTTCACCTACAATCACAGAGCATTCTGAATCCCACCAACGATAGAATTGAGCCAAACCCCCCACACAGAACCCCCATGTGGGCCACAGCAACGCGTGGCAGGGGACGGCTAGTGAGAAATATATATATCCCCCAAATAGGAAAAAATACCCACACCACTAAGGACATAATGAGAATAGGCTCACAGAGGGATGAATTTTAGTTCACATATAAGCCTGGGAAATAAAACATATGGCACTTGAACAGAAATCTAAAACTTGGACCAATCCCAATGGGCTTTCCCCCTTTTCCTGCATTTTGATAATAGGGACTGCCTCCTTTTCTGACTCAGAGATTGTAGAAGCATCTGCAATATCAAAACTATCAAAATGATGAGCTCGGTCTTCTTTGGGTCTTGAAAATGTCTTTTTTAGATCATTTTTTAACAAATACAGTTCAGTTTCACTATGCTTTCTGACTGACTGCTCCATTAATATTATTAGTATTACTGTCATTATCATTTATCGTATTATTAGTTCCTGCTATGGATGTATTTTGGAGGCTCTGGTGGCAAAGCAGGTTAAATGCTGAGCTGATGAATCTGCTGACCGAAAGGTCGGTGGTTCAAATCCGGGGAGCGAGGTGAGCTTCCGCTGTTAGCCCCAGCTTGTGCCAACCTGCAATTCTGAGTAGATCAATAGGTACTGCATCTGTGGGAAGGAAATGGTGCTCCATGCAGTGATGCCAGCCACATGACCTTGGAGGTGTCTACGAACAACGCCGGCTCTTAGAAATGGAGATGAGCACCAACCCCAGAGTTGGACACGACTGGACTTAATGTCAGGGGAAAACCTATGCCTTTACTTTACTGCGGATGTGTTTTATTGAAGGATGGAAATACATTCTCCCTCTTCTAGCTAAATTTGATTTATTCACTCAAAGGTTGAGGACACAAGAGCTAATGAGTCAAGAACATTTGTTCATTCTGCTTATAAAAATGTACACACAGTTTACTTCATTCTTCTACTATGCAGTTTTACCAAGAAACTAGCGGCCGGGGGGGGGGGGGGGGGGGGTATTAACCGTTTTTGGAACACAAAGATTTTAGGACAGTGTGTGAAAGGCAGAGGGTATAAAAGGAACTCTCAAGAGAGAAGGTACCTCTCAGTGTAACGGCCGCAAAGGAGCTGCTTGTGTATTTCAACTCGGCTAACCTCAGATGGTGGCAATCAGAAGAGATAGGGTTGCAAAGTAGCCCTTCAGGTGACGATCTGAAGAGATTCCCTGGTGTGTTTATACTGGAGAAGATCATCCATGAGCTCTGAGTGCTGACCACAGCACTCTAAGTTGGATCCAGAAGGAAGTAAGGCAACATAACCGAAGGAACATGCACTCCCTTATAACAGACTAGCTGCCCCTGCCATGCGTTGCTGTGGCCCAATCTGTGTATGTGTTTTGTGTGTGCATATGTGTGTCTATATATTTGCGTATATGTGTATATGTGCATATGTGTGTGTGTGTGTGGTTTTATGCATGCGTTGTAATGTATTTATTGTTTTTTGGCTTTTTAAGTCTCTTCTGCTGTGTTTTTCACTCATTGGCCTGAGAGGTGTCTTGTGTCCAATTTTGGTGTCAATTCGTCCAGTGGTTTTTGAGTTATGTTAATCCCACAAACAAACAAACAAACATTACATTTTTATTTATATAGATACTTGTCAGAACCCTGAACATCATACTTCACGCCACTGAAGCTAAAAAAAAAAAGCAATTCCATAGAAAGGTCTAACCAGGATGTTACCAAAGTAATCCCTTCCTGGATTCTTCTGCTGAGCACCATCCACACAATCATAGAATCCTAGAGTTGGAAGAGACCTCATGGGCCATCCAGTCCAACCCCATTCAGCCAAGAAGCAGGAAAATTGCATTCAAAGCACCCCTGACAGATGGCCATCCAGCCTCTGCTTCAAGACCTCCAAAGAAGAAGCCTCCACCACACTCCAGGGCAGAGAGTTCCACTGCTGAACACCTCTCATAGTCAGGAAGTTCTTCTTAACGTTCAGGTGGAATCTCCTTTCCTGTAGTTTGAAGCCATTCTTCCCCGTCCCAGTCTCCAGGGCAGCAGAAAACAACTTCCCCTCACATATTTATACATGGTCCTTATCATGTCTCCCCTCAGCCTTCTCTTCTGCAGGCTAAACATGATCAGTTCTTTAAGCCGCTCCTCATAGGGCTTGTTCTCCAGACCCTTGATCCTTTGAGTTGCCTTCTTTCCCTGGACACAGTATTCCAGCTTAGAGTCAACACCTCCCTTCAATTACGGTGCACAGAATTGGACACAATGTGATTCCAGGTAATGTGGTCTGACAAAGGCAGAGTAGAGCATGGGGAGCATGATTTCCCTGGATCTAGGCACCAGACTCCAATTGATGCAGGCCAAAATCCCATTGGCTTTTTTTTTTTTGCCACTGTATGACAATCCCCCCCCCCCCCCTTTCTGTTATTCCTAGCTTGGTCTCCATGAGTTTAGTATTATGCAACTGGTTAGAAAATGGGACTATCGACCATCCATCAGTGAAAGGATTACCAACCCAAGTAGTACTTACAGCATTTTTGCCCTGGTCTCGACAGGAACTGCACGTTTTGCACTCAATGCACTGCCATCGTAAGGCCTTCACCCGAACCGTCAACTCTGGGGAAAACTTCAAGCAGGATGGATGACCTGTACCAAGGTGTTGAGAACAATTTCAGCGTAACGAAGTAGGAGCAGCCCGTGCGCAGGGAGAGCACAAGGTACAGATTCAAATGCAGTTAACAGCTGATATCTCTCAAAGGCTTGAGTTCTATCAGAGGAGTTCGACATGTGCTCAGCACTCAAAGATTAACTCACACAATGTCTCTTTGGAAGGAAACTGGTTCCTTGCCCAAGCACACCATTTTCAGAGTTATGAGAATCTTTCAACCCTGGAGGAACTGTATGAATGATACAAACATAAACTCTATCCACTTCATGTTCTTTAGTTTCACATTCTGCAAAAAAAGGTAGAGCAAATCAAAATGCTTTGGCTCTAATTAAGTTTCATTAAATACATGAATGCTACCAGAATTCCCAACTCTATTCCCATGGTAGTTAAAAGAAATTAAGGTATCCCTACACTGTTATGATTGAGATATTTATCTTCCCCCTGCTTTTACTGGCCTTTGAGACACACAAGACACAGAAAGATAAATATCTTTTTTCTGTGAAAACATTGCTTATAGTGTGGATACCCTACAAAATTCTAGAGAGGTTGTCATGTTTGTTGTCCATGCTAATATGAGCTGAACACCTAGAATCCTAGAGTTGGACGAGACCTCGTGGGACATCCAGTCCAACCCCATTCTGCCAAGAAGCAGGGCAATCACATTCAAAGCACCCCAGACAGATGGTCATCCAGCCTCTGTTTAAAAGCTTCCAAAGGAGGAGCCTCCACCGCACTCTGGGGCAGAGAGAGAGTTCCACTGCTGAACTTCCTAATGTCCTTCCTAATGTTCAGGTGGAATCTCCTTTTTCATGTAGTTTGAAGCCATTGTTCTGCATCCTAGTCTCCAGAGCAGCAGAAAACAAGCCTGCTCCCTCCTCCCTATGCTATATTCCCCTCACATATTTATACATGGCCCTCATCATGTCTCCACTCAGCCTTCTTTTCTGCAGGCTAAATATGCCAAGCTCTTTAAACCACTCCTCACAGGGCTTGTTCTTCAGAGCCTTGATTATCTGAGTCGCTCTCCTCAGGACACATTCCAGCTTAGAGTCAACCTCTCCCTTCAATTAGACACAGTATTCCAGGTGTGGTCTGACCAAGGCAGAATAGTGCATGGGGAGCATGACTTCCCTGGATCTAGGCACACATTTATTTCATGTATTATTTGAAACATTTAGCGTATATACTCAAGTATAAGCCGACCCGAATATAAGCCAAGGCACCTAATTTTATCACAAAAAAATGGGAAAACGTATTGACTTGAGTATAAGCTGAGGGTGGAAAATGCAGGCTCTATGGGTAAATTTCAAATTGCAGGAGATGAAATGTTTTTGAATATTTACATAAGACTGTAATTTAAGATAAGACTGCCCAACTCTGATTAAATCATTATTCTAACCTTCTTTAATGTAAACATACTTACGTATCCTTCCAACAATAATAAAGAGAGTAAAATAACAAATATAATAATAATAGAGTAAAATAATAGAAATGCAAAATAGAGTAAATAATAAATGCAATAATAATAAAGTAAATTAATAAATGTAATGATAATAATAAATAGAGTAAAATAATAAATGTAATAATAATAGGTAAAGGTAATAATAATAATAATAATAATAATAATAATAATAAATAGTGTAAAATAAATGTAATAAAAATAATGCTAATAACAGAGAAAAATAATAAATAACCTTGACTCCAGTATAAGCCGAAGGGAGCTTTTTCAGACTAAAAAAGTGGCTGAAAAACTAGGCTTATACTTGAGTATATGCAGTATATTCTGCCCTTCTCACACCGAAGGGGACTCAGGGCAGAGCACAGCATACATATGGCAAGTATTCCATGCCGGAACATAAAATAAGTATAAATATAGACAAGCACTAAAAACAGTTACATCTACTTAAAATCAGTTGTTTTTTATGCAGGCCAAAATCCCATTGGCTTTTTTAGCTGCTGCATCTCATTCCTGGCTCACATTCCCCTTCCACCCCACAAGGACTCCAAGATCTTTTTCACACGTCCTGCTGTTGAGCCAGGCATCCTCGTCCCCCATTCTGTCTCTTTGCGTTTCCTTTGTTCTGCCTAAGTGGAGTCTCTTGCATTTGTCCCTGTTGAACTTCATTTTGTTAATTTTGGCCAATCATCTCTTCAATCTGTGAAGATGGTTTTGAATTCTGCTCCTGTGTTTTGGAGTATTGGCTCCCCCTCCCAATTGGGCCCCGTCTGCAAACTGGATGATCCTGCCATCTCACCCTTCATCTAAGTCAGTGGTTCTCAACCTGGAGTCCCCAAGATGTTTTTGGCCTACAACTCCCAGAAATCCCACCCAGTTTACCAGCTGTTAGGATTTCTGGGAGTTGAAGGCCAAAAACATCTGGGGACTCCAGGTTGAGAACCACTGATCTAAGCCATTAAGCAAGTTCCTGAACCAAGACCGGGCCCAGGATGGAATCCTGCTGATGGCACTCCACTCCTCACCTCTTTCCAGGAAGAACTCTGGAAGGACTGTGCAATATATTATTACATACTTTTGCATGAGTTAAAAAGCCCACTTTCTGAGGTGCATTTGGAAGCTTAATTCATTGACCTTGAAGGTACCAGGTTCCCCACTGCTTTTGCTACTAACATTTATGAAAACAAAAACCATTATGCGAAAGCACGAGAGCCGTTTAGATTGTCATACTTCAACCTAAACAGCTGGTGATACAGTATCAGGCATTATTTCTTCTGGCCATTAAACAATGTGAATCCAGCAGTACTGTGGCGAAGCACAAGCCCTGAAATAGCAACACCACGCACCATGGTGGTTCCAGCAATAGATAACTTAAGGTACAGAACTCCATGTTTTTTGCAAGATTTTTTCAGTCTCCATCAACTTTAAGACTTGGCAGTTCACCAAGCAGTATATGGAAAATCTTAAATTAACCCTCTTCCCCCAATTAGCAGAGACTGTAATATGGCAAAAAAAAAAAAAAACCTATGGAGATCAGGGCAACAGGGGAATTAAACTTCAAAAATGTGAATTTGTGTACAGTTAAGGAAGTACACAAAGGCCCATCCTGGGTGACTCCAAACCAATGGGACCAGCTGTTGTCACCACCACAGTACAGCACATCGCTTGAAATACAGGCAGTCACCTACCACTATTGCCGCAGTCAGCACATGAGATGAGCTCCTCGGCCTTCTTTTCTCGGTTTTGTTCTTTTGTACCAAGGCAGAAACTGCAGATTGGGATTGGTTCAGCAACTGGCTGCAAGGGGGAAGAAAGGAAAAGAACACACATTGTCATTGTTTTTAGCATGTTTTGCAAAATGTAACACTTATATAAACAGAATAAAAAGGTGTCACAATGAATGCGAAAGGAGAGTTGAGAAGGAACCTTTGAATTTATATTCAGAGGAGCATTTCTCAACTTGGGGGTCAGGACCCCTGGGGTGGGTTGCGAGTCAGGTGTCAGAGGGGTCACCAAAGACCATCAGAAAACACTGATTCAGAGTATCTTATAATGAAGATTCATATGACAAGCAAGCGCAAACCTCACTCTAGAGCAGCGCTTCTCAACCTGGGGGTCGGGACCCCTGGAGGGGTCGCCAGGGGGTATAAAAGGGGTTGCCAAAGACCATCAGAAAATACAATATTTTCTGTTGGTCATGGGGGCTCTGTGTGGGAAGTTTTGCCCAATTCTATTGTAGGTGCAGTTCAGAATGCTCTTTGATTGGAGGTGAACTATAAATCCCAGCAACTACAACTCCCGAATGTCAAGCTCTAATTTCTCCAAACTCCACCAGTATTCACATTTGGGCAAATGGAGTATTCGTGCCAAGTTTAGTCCAGATCCACCATGGCATGAGTCTCTCTGGATATAGGTGAACTACAACTCCCAAACTCAAGGTCAATGCCCATCAAACCCTTCCAGTGTTTTCCATTGGTCATGAGAGCCAAGTTTGGTTCAAATCCATCACTGGTGGAGTTCAGAATGCTCTTTGATTATAAGTGAACTATAAATCCCAGCAACTACAACTCCCAAATTACAAAATCAATCCTCCCCCAACCCCACTAGCATTCACATTTGGGTGTATTGGGTATTTGTGCCCAGTTTGGTCCAGTGAATGAAAATGCATCCTGAATATCAGATATTACATGATGATTTATAACAGTAGTAAAATGACTATTATGAAGTAGCAATGAAAATAATATTATGGTTGGGGGTCACCACAACATGAGGGACTATATTAAGGGGTCACGGCATTAGGAAGGTTGAGAACCACTGCTCTAGAGCAGGCATGGGCAAACGCGGACCTCCAGGTGTTTTGGACTTCAACTCTCACAATTCCTAACAGTCTACTGGCTCTTAGGAATTGTGGGAGTTGAAGTCCAAAACACCTGGAGGGCCGATGTTTGCCCATGCTTGCTCTAGAGCTGGGGTCCTCAAACTTTTTAAACAGAGGGCCAGGTCACAGTCCCTCAAACTGTTGGAGGGCTGGATTATAATTTGAAAAACACATGAATGAATCCCTATG
Organism: Anolis sagrei ordinatus; assembly: GCF_025583915.1. Lineage (NCBI taxonomy): Eukaryota > Metazoa > Chordata > Lepidosauria > Squamata > Anolidae > Anolis > Anolis sagrei. The sequence goes on from NW_026847882.1 coordinate 4,642,519, forward strand.
CGCACTGCACATGTCTTACTTGTAGTGCAAAAGGCACCTAAAAACAATACAATAATTAAAATGAAGAACAATTCTAACAAATATAAACTTATTAGTATTTCGATGGGAAGTGTGGGCCTGCTTTTGGCTGATGCGATAGGATTGTGGTTGTTGTTGCGTGCTTTCAAGTCGTTTCAGACTTAGGTTGACCCTGAGCGAGGGCCATATTTGGCCCCTGGGCCATAGTTTGAGGACCCCTGCTCTAGAGTCTGGTTGTGGTAAGAACTGAGCCCCATGAGGGAAAAAATGGTGTGGTTCCAGAGTGCAAAGTGCAGTGATGCCCTGATACAGCAAGCTTTGCTACCTAGAGAAGATTTTAGCCAAGATGTCTACCTGATAAGTGGCAAGTGCCAACTAGCAACAGGGAGGGGAGGGAGCCCGTCCCTGCTCTGCCATGCAGGCTTCCTGGGTGGGGCCTGAGGAAAGTTATTCCCACAGTTCACTAGTGAACATGTCTTCCACTGCCATTGATCTACCTATGCATAATGCAGGCATTGAGTATCCGTGGTGAACCAAAGGTCTTAAGCAACATGACTGGCTCAATGTTCAAGATACACACAGCACACAAATAAATATGCTGATTATTGATCACATTTGCATCCCCTTTTCTCCTGAAAGATCTCCAGATAAAACATGCAAGCTGAATTTTTTTTAATAACAGCCCAGCATTGTAAGCTGACTTGTGGGAGTGTCCCATTTCATCTGGCTTTGAAGTAAAAATCTGTCTGAAATGGGAGACACTAGTCAAGGAACCAGGACTGTCCTGATTTTGCAAACCGAGGCAGAGAAGTTGATGGCAGAGAGACATGGAAGTCTCTCATTTATAGGGCTGCCATAAATTGAGTTGACAAGCAGTGAACAATGAGGAAGAATTAACCGATCTGTTTCTGGAGTAGTTACCTAAAAGGTATGTATGAAGACTGAAATGGAAAGTTCTAACTCTCAGAAGACTGAATTCACAACATAGTAGAGCAGTGGGTCTCAACCTGGAGTCCCCGGATGTTTTTGGCCTTCAACTCCCAGAAATCCTAACAGCTGGTAAACTGGGTGGGATTTTGGGAGTTGTAGGCCAAAACCATCTGGGGACCCCAGGTTGAGAACCACTGCAGTAGAGGATGGTTTCCATTGTATATGTTTTCCTCTGTAGAATGAGGTAAACAACAGGTCTGGGATCTCTTTCGGCTCATTTAAAATTCCTAAATCACCAAGAACAAAATGACTAAGATTATGTTGAATTTCAAATCCCAACAGCCCAGCCAGTATAGCTAATCTTCAATTACAATGGGTGTTGTAGTCCAAGTAATGTTGGAGGTTCACACTTATCCACCCTGATACAGTGAGGTATAAAATGAGATAGCTTTCCCATGACCAATTTTTTCAGGAGCGTGCAAAACAATCTAGAGCAGTGGTTCTCAACTTGTGGGTCCCCAACACCCAGAAATCCCCGCTAGTTTACCAGCTGTTAGGATTTCTGGGAGTTGAAGGTCAAAACATCTGGGGAACCACACATTGAAGACCACTGATCTAGGGTGAAGAACTCTAAAAGGCACTTTCTAGACCAGTGTTTCTCAACCTTCCTTATGCCGTGACCCCTTAATACAGTTCCTCGTGTTGTGGTGACCCCCAACCATAACATTATTTTCGTTGCTACTTCACAACTGTAATTTTGCTACTGTTATGAATTCCCATGTAGATATCTGATAAGCAGGATGTGCTTTTATTCACTGGACCAAATTGGGCACAATACGCCCAAATATGAATACTGGTGGGGTTGAGGGGGGGATTGATTTTGTCATTTGGGAGTTGTAGTTGCTGCTGGGATTTATAGTTCACCTACAAAGAGCATTCTGAGCTCCACCAATGATAGAATTAAACCAAACTTTGCACACAGAACTCCACGACCAACAGAAAATACTGAAAGGGTTTGGTGGACATTGGCCTTTAGTTTTGGAGTTGCAGTTCATCTACATCCAGAGAGCACTGTGAACTCAAAGAATGATGGATCTGGGCCAAACATAGCATGGATACTCAATATGCTCAAATGTGAATACTGATGAAGTTTTGGGAAAATAGAGTGTGACATTTGGGAGTTGTAGTTGATGTATAGTTGACCTACAATCAAATAGCAGTTCGAACTCCACCAACTATGGAATTGGACCAAACTTCCCATGCAGAACCCCCATGCCACGAAGGAACTCGCTGGCGTGTGCCTCCTTCCAGCCTTGCACATTCTCCCTCACCTGCACATGCGCACTGCACTGCCATGCGCCAAGCATGCCTGCTTTCCCCTCCCTGCGTGGGGTCTCAGAAACAGCCCTCTCCTTGGCTGACAGGCTGGCCAATCACAGTGGAGGAGGGCTTTTGGTGGGAGGACTCGCTGTCTATTTCCAAAAAGGAAGGGAAGGACAGGAGGAGAGATCTTCATCCTTCTCTGCCAAAGGGCTTCCTAAGACCATCGGAAAGATGTGTTTTCCGATGGTCTTTGGTGACCCCTCTGAAACCCCCTCACAACCCGCCCAGGGACCCTCAGGTTGAGAAACGATGATCTAGAGTGAAGAACTCCACAACACACTCTCTAGACACGGGAATAGGACAAAAGACATTTGATATATGTGTTAAATGATGCAAATGGAAAGAATAATCCTAAATCACACAAACGTTGTTGAGAACTGAACTGATTTTGCCTAAGCAGGAGAGAAATTTGGTGAGAACAATGCAGAAATCAGCTTTTTGTGCTAGGGCCCTGAAAAGGGCAGTTGGAGGGAGAGGGTTGGACTTGTTTCCAAGGTGATCAACAGCCACCGCGTTTTTATTCCAAAATTCTCAAAAGTGGGGCTCTCAATATGTTTCCGTCTCCATCCCCTAATCACTGCCCAAGATGGCTGTGACTGTTGAGAGCCACAGTGCCAAATGTGTGTAAAGGGAAGCCTTAGCTAATCCCTCGCTTGTCTGTGTAATTCTCCCTCCTCCATACAAACTGCGTAATATAACTTTCTCATGGCTGATAAGAACAAGAGACAATTTACTTGTCTTGTGCCGCAGCTGCCCGTGTCCCCTTACCTGGCTCTTTTCACGCCTGCGGCGCAATTGGCCCATTAAAACAAACAACCAGACAATTCTGAGAGAGCAGCCGAGAAAGGAACGGAAGGGTAAGAAAAACATTTTTCACAGCTTGAGGTTTTCCTCTAGCTATCATCCCTAAGGGAGTCACTGAACAATAAACTAACAGCTTTACAAGTCCAATCAATGCCAGTATACTTAGAAGGAGAGCATATTGAATGCTACCACGATGTGATAAAGATACATGTAATTACACCAAATAGGTGTGGGAGCCTGGGCAGAGTAATCTTTTGAATCAAACATTACAGTTCACGGGGAGGATTTCCTTGCTGGTGTGTGTGTATCTGCTCAGTGGAAAAATCTGAGGAAAAAGAAGAAAAATTAAATGCATACGACTGAAGACGGGGGAAAACAAAGGTAAGGAGGGGGAAGGGCAGCTCCACTTCCAACAGCCGAGTTTTGGCAGACACTCAACTCTCGCTGCTGTTTTCCTTGCAAGCACATCCATCTATGTAATGTCACCAGAGCTGGAGGGAAAAAGGGAGGGGAGGACAAGGGGAGGGAAAGGGAAGAGTCAAGAGAGAAAGAGTGACTGTGTTTTAAAAGCTGCCAGTTTCTCAGCACATGCTGTTACTATACAAAGGATGTCTGGGAAGCCAACTTGCTTGACAGATTCAAAGACTGAACTGCTCCCACGGAGAGACGCAGAGCAAAGAACCATCTCTGGAAAGGAAGGCTTTCGCACAAAATGCATACATACGCACACAACGCACACAGCCAGCGAGTCTGTTCTGCAGACATATGGGCTCTTTTTTATCTCATTTTGTGGTCACACGTCTACAAACAGAAGAAGAAGAAGAAGAAGAAGAAGAAGAAGAAGAAGAACAACAACAACAACAACAACAACAAGAACTTTATTTTTCTACCCCGCCTCAACAACAACAACAACAACAACAACAACAACCCCGCCTCCATCTCCCCAAAGGGACTGGGGGCGGCTTACATGGGGCCCAAGCCCAAAGCAGAATACAATGAAAAACAAAGCAATAACAATTAAGACAGCATAAAAACTGTAGGTCAACTATAAATCCTAGCAACTACAACTCCCAAATGACAAAATCAATCCCCACCCCACCCAACCAGCATTCAGATTTGGGCATATTGGGTGTTTGTGCCAAATTTGGTCCAGTGAATGGAAATACATCCTGCAGATCAGATGTTTACATTACAATGATTCATAAAATGACAGTTCTGAAGTAGCAACGAAAATAATGTTATGGTTGGGGGTCACCACAACAGGAGGAACTGTATTAAGGGGTGGTGGCATTAGGAAGGTTGAGAACCACTGTTCTAGTGGATCTGTGGCTTCCTTTATTGAATCCGTCCACCTGCCACATTGCCTTCCACTTTGACCAACATTATTGTCTTATCTTCTAAAGGGAGGCAAGCTGTCCAAAGCACGATAGCCTCAGTCGAACCACCCTGGTCTCTCGTGAGTCTCTGCTAAGAAGGAGGAGGAGGAGGAGGAGAAGAAGAAGAAGAAGAAGAACAACAACAACAACAACAACAACAACAACTTAATTTTTCTACCCTGCCTCCATCTCCCCGAAGGGACTCGGGGCGGCTTACATGGGACCCAAGCCCAGGCAGAATACAATTAAAATAAAACAACAACAATTAAAACAACATAAAACAGCATAAAACAACATAACAAAATAGCAAGCAACAACAATAACAGCAGACTCATTTTGGAGCGGGGAGGAAAACCACTATGTGAACTAGTTAAAGAATAAAGTGGTTTAGTAAAGTAGATGATAATGTAATTAAGACATAGGAAAAATCATGGAAACTGAACAAATTAACAGGATCGATTAATGTAATATAGGACATCAGATTGAATGACAATTCAAGTCATGATACAGGCCATTTGTCACAGGAGTCGTCAGTCAAAAGCACGACGAAACATCCATGTCTTTAATTCCTTACGGAATGTGGATGGGGGGGGGAGGGGTGCCAGCCTAATCTCCCTGGGGAGGGAGTTCCAGAGACCGGGGGGGGGGGGGGCACCACCGAGAATGCCCTCTCTCTCGTCCCCACCAACCGTGCCTGAGGCGGGGGCGGGAGCAAGAGAAGGGCATCCCCGGAAGATCTTAAGGAGGCTTGGATACCAAATCCTGCTTTGAGAAATAAGGGCCCACGTTACAAGAATGTACTGCATTTACTCCTTTCTCTTCTCAATAGCTTGAAGCAAACAAAAACGACTGGGAAAGAGACAATAAAAGTTGAATAACAAGTTTAGAAACAACATGTGCATGTACACATATGCACATACAGACACAGAGTAAGTTGCCTTGAGATAGATAACTTTTATTTCATAAGAAAATCAAGTCCCAAAGTCAAGCTGTGATGGTACATTTATGTCCTCCCAACAACCCTGAAGTGCTAAAACCAAGTGCAATCCCCTCATGGCTAAGTAAAGGTATACACCTCGGTTGCCCATATCACAAAAATGTTCCAGAGAGTCAGTCGGGTCCTCTGAGTTCAAAATCCTAGGACAGTGGTTCTCAACCTTTCTAATGCTGCGACCCCTTAATACAGTTCCTTGTGTTGTGGTGACCCCCAACCATAACATTATTTTCATTGCTACTTCATAACTGTCATTTTGCTACTGTTAGGAATTGTCATGTAAATATCTGATCTGCAGGATGTATTTTCATGGCTAAGTAAGGGTATAAACCTGGGTTGAGCATATCACAAAAATGTTCCAGAGAGTCAGTCAGATGCTCTGAGTTCAAAACCAAATGGACCAAATTTGGCACAAATACCCAATACACCCAAATTTCTATACATGTGGGGTTGAAGGGTTTGGGGGGAGGGTTGATTTTGTCATTTGGGAGTTGTAGTTGCTGGGATTTATAGTTCACCTACCATCAGAGCATTATGAACTCCACCAATGATGGAATTGGTGGAGTTCAGAACTCCCATGGCTAACAGAAAATAGTGGAAGAGTTTGGTGGGCATTGGTCTTGAGTTTGGGAGTTGTAGTTCACCTACATCCAGAGAGCACTGTGGACTCAAGCTGTGGTGGATCTGGACCAAACTTTGCACAAATACACAATATGCCCAAATGTGAACACTGGTGGAGTTCGGGCCCCACCTATCTTTGCGATCGCATCTCCCTCTATGAACCGGCGCTAACGTTAAGATCTTCCGGAGAGGCCCTCCTTTCGCTCCCACCACCGTCACAAGCACGGTTGGTGGGAACAAGAGAGAGGGCCTTCTCGGTGGTGGCCCCCTGCCTCTGGAATGCCCTTTCTGGAGAAATAAGACAGAACCCATTCCTCCGCTCTTTTCGTAAGAGCCTGAAGACCTGGTGATTTAAACAACCTTTGGGAACGACTAGTTCTAGCTCTGCCCCAGATACTGTTGAAATTGGCCATATCTTTTTCTACCAATTACCCAGGTCACTTTCTTCTATTAGGCCCTGGAAATGTACAGCCATAGACTCTACCTAATTTCCTGGGCCCTCTACAATCACACTAGCCCGGCCTGGCCTTTTAAACTGCCTTGAACAGGCAGGATTATTTTAAATATATATGTGCTATTGTGGTTTTAATGCTTATATTGTCTTGTTAATTTTATATTTATGCTGGCTTTTTTGTATGCATTGATTATGTTTCTTGGAAACCACTCTGAGTCCCCTTGGGGAGATAGAGCGGTATACAAATAAAGTTTTGTTGTTGTTGTTGAGGAAACGTGACCTTGATGTTTGGGAGTTGTGGTTGTTGGGATGTATAGTTCACCTACAATCAAAGAGCGTTCTGAACCCATCAACAATAGAATTGGGCCAAACTTCCCACACAGCACCCCTATGACCAACAGAAAGTACTGTATTTTCGATGGTCTTTGGTGACACCTTTGACACCCCCTCGCAACCCCCAGGGGTCCCGGCCCCCAGGTTGAGAAACACTGCCCTAGTATGTTGTACTAGGGAAATATGCTGAAATTCTCATTCAACAATAAGATGGAACAAGGAGGAGATTTAAAAGTACCACTCACACTGTACCAATAAGATTGTAAAAGACCCAAATCAAAGGGAGTTACAGGAACTTATGAACAAAATTAAATTAGACATAACATATATTTAAGGACATGAAGAACCATTCCCAACTCTTCTTTCCCTCTACTGGTTTACTAGTGCAGGGCATCAGGATGTGGGGAAAATGATAACAGAGGGTGTTTCCCCACCAGGAAAAAAGATACTGTAAATATTAAAAATCCATAGCAAAGTCAATTAATGTAGACACCCGGGAAAAAATAAGAGGCTATCTCACATTAACTGACCCCCACTCTTAAATGAGAAGCTAATGATGTTGGGAACCAATATCTCTTTTAGACTTTCAACAACACTCCGAGTATCATAAATCCTGAAATGCTCTGACAATAGCTGAACTCCTTGACCAATTGTACCCTTGGAAACTGCAGAATCCTATTAACATGCAGAGATTTTAAGAACAGACGCTTGTTATCTCCTGCTGCAAGATACATAAAATTCGACTCAGTTCCTACATCCAGCCCACAGCTTGAGAAGGAGCTATGAAGTTCTCTCCTAGGACTACACTCAATCACAGTTTAAAGAGACCAAGACAGGATGCTACTTGGCTCAAGAAGCAGATCAATAAACTACTGCAACCTCAAGGGTCAAACGTTTGCCTTTGTTTCTAGCCTGAGTCTGGCCAGCCACAGCAAACAGATTGTTTTTACCTGCTAAACTAATGAAATTTCTGTCATAGCCTTCTTTGCCCTGAAAGAATAAAAACAGATCACTGAAAGTACCCTGGATGTATAAGGAGACTTAAAGGCATGCCCTCAAGTACCCTGGCTTCATAACAGCTTCTAGAAGGTGCTCAAAGCTCTAAAATAAGAAAGTGAGAGATCCCAGTTAGGATGATGTGGGTCTTCCGCCCTGCCTCAGCTTTTTCTCAAAAGCATAGTAAAATTCTGACACTTATGTAAAACCTTTCTGGTTTTTTTTAATGTTTTCAGGGTATTTTCAATCTGCAGGTGGTCATAATAATAATAATAATAATAATAATAATAATAATAATAATAATAATAACAACAACTTTATTTTTATCCTGCCATCATCTCCCAACAGGGACTTGGGGTGGCTGACAGAGCAGCACATAATGGTACCACACAAAACACATAGAATAAAATGCGTCAGCATTTATAAAATCAATGATACACAATTTACATAAAACAACAAACAAGAACTCAACTCAATTTAAGTAGAGTGCTCAGCAAAATGCATCAGTTGCCACTAGTTTAAAGGGCAGTACAATCGTTTATTGATGTACTGTGGTCTTGGCCTCATGTAAGCCGCTCCGAGTCCCTTGGGGAGATGGTAGCGGGGTACAAATAAAGGGTTTTTTTTATTATTATTATTACAATCAAGTTGACCATCCCAGCCATGAACCAGTTGAAATGCCAACATTGAAGTGTCAAAGTAGAATAGCAATCAGTTTAGCTGCTGCGTTAACCCTTGTCAAAGGCCTGCTTGAAAAACCATGTTTTTAACTCTCTCCTAAAGCACTGCAGTGTGGGGGCTTGCCTGATTTCCCTGGGGAGGGCATTCCAAAGCCAGGGAGCCACCACCAAGAAGACCCTCTCCCTCCACCCCACCAACGGCATGTGAGACGGAGGTGGGAGATTTTAGAGTCAGTTCAGGTTTATGGGAGGGATGCAGTCACAATGATAGGCTGGACCCAAACCATATAGGGTTTTGTCCGTGAAAACTTGCACTTTGAAATGGGACCAGAAACTTATCAGCAACCAGTGGAGCTGCTTTGATAAGGGCGTGGTGTGCTCCCTATAGCTAGCCCCAGTTAGTAGCTTGGCTGCTGATCTTTACACTAATTGCAATTTCTGAGCCATCTTCAAAGGCAGCCCCACATAGAGTGCATGACAGTAATCCATTCTAGATGTAACTAAGGCATGGACCACCATGGTCAAGTCAGGCTTTTTGAGGTACGGTTGCATCTGGCACACAAGTTTAGCTGTGCAAAGGCCGTCCTGGCCACCGCCAACACCTGAGCTTCAGGCGTCAGCGTTGAGTCCAGGAGGACCCCTAGACTGCGGACCTGTGTCCACAGGAGGAGAGTAACCCCGTTCATCACAGGTTGCCACCCTATACCCCAATCAACCTTGCAACTAACCAGGAGGACCTCTGTCTCCTCTGGATTAAGCTTCAGCTTGCTAGCCCTCATTCAGTCCATCACAGGTGCCAGATACTGCTCCAGAATCCAGGGAGCTTTCTTGGATTAAGTTGAGTTGCGTCATCTGAGCAGAGTTGGCACCCAACTCCAAAACTCTGGATGACCTCACCCAGAGGTTTCATGTAGATATTGAAAAGCGTAGGGGATAGAATCTAACCTTACAGGACCCCAGGGGCCCAAACAGGTATTTGAACTGAGAGACCCTCCCAGCAGCACAGCTATCACCAACATAACCTCTTCTCTCACAGAAGGATGTAATCCCATCACAATGGAAAGGTAGTGCTACGGTGGGTTGACACAGTGAGAAAAAAATGTGAAAGTTCTTCCATAAGTACAACTGCCAACCTTCTCCATCCCATCTCTGGAGGTTGCTAAGAATATAAAACATAATATTTATCTGCCTAATTTGCATTGTTTACTCTTGAGGCCAACATAAACCTGCCTTTCAAGTAATTTGGGGTTACTGCGCTGTATCGCCTAGGAAGCTGCCAACTTTTGCCTATGGCTTTAAGAGGCGGATACTCACTAGATATGATTGCATAATGGCTGAAAACTAGCTCCTTGCTTTGGGAGGGTGCCTCTCACTTTGTTGCAAAATTTTAATCCACCTAAAATTTCATCTGTTTGTCCAACAATTGTGACAGGCAACTGTATCAGCTCCAACTCAATTACAATAAAACTAAAATCATGGCTTTCGCTAATAGGCCCAGGACTTACTCTTGGAGCATAGATGGTCATAAAATTGAACAAGTTACATCCTTCAAATATCTAGGTGTAGTTTTCCAATCTAATGGTAGCTGAAGAGCTCATGGGGATCAAGTATCCAACACCGCGCAGGGGAGCTCAATTGCCATTCTTAAATATCTTAAGACAAGAGGGGGCCACTTCACACCGGCAGCACTCAAGCTGTTTGAAGCCAAGTCATTAGCCCAACTCTTGTATGGGGCTCAGCTGGGCCCCTTCCCCAGTTTTGCCCCATTAGAGGTGGTTCAGTCCAAGTTTCTGAGATCGGCCTTGCAGGTCCCTAAATGCGTTTCTAATGCCACCCTGCGACTAGAGACGGGTTTTATGAGAGTGGAGGCCAGGGTGTGGGTGGCCATACTCAACCTCTGGCTCAGACTGTCCCGTGCACCCCTTGGCCTTGCCCCACTAACCATGGAGGATGACTTCCAATCCACATGGAAGCAGGCGGTAGCATCCAAAATCTCCTCATTGGGATTTTCTCCAGGTCTACTATTAGCTATGGATTACAATCAAGCCAAAGCACTTATTAAACAACGTATCACAGACACAGAGCGCCAACTAGATCTGGCCTCGGCTCCAAGCTTCCTTATCAGTGAAGACAGCAGATACCTTGCCTCCCCTATGGCATATTTAACATACTTAGAGGTTCCTATTCATCGAAGGGCTTTCACCCTGGCCCGATGCCACGCTCTCCCATCAGCTGTACTCGAAGGCCGCTACCGGAAGATCCCTTTCCCAGAGAGACTCTGCCCCTGTGACTCGGGTCATGTAGAAACAATAGAACATGTGCTCCTTCAGTGCCCGTTCTACAGGGATATCCATGCCAGGCTTATCTTACCTCTGATAGACAAGCACCCAGGCCATTCAGGACAATTTTATACCTCCCTGCTACTTGCAGATACTAATTCAGCTACAACCTACAATGTCGCAAAGTTCTGTGCAGCAGCATACAAAATCCGCCAGGGAATGACTAGTTCCAAAAGTAACTGTGTGTCCAGTAATCTTCTTCCCTGAATCTACAATTTGGTGATGGATCTGGGCATTGTATGTTTTTTTTACCCTGTTTCCCCTTCCGCTCTCTCGCCCATATTGTGCTTCAGTAGTTATATTTATATTTTTAATGTACCAAACATGCCAGGTTTGTCTGGAAATGTGACACTATTTCCTGTGCTGGTCAATGACCAAAATAAATATTTTGATTTGAGGCAACTGTATCAAGATCTGCACTGATTCTCAGCACCACAGTTTGCTCCTGAGGGATCACATTTACTATAATGTATCATGATGACTTTGGTCTTCCGTTGCTATGCCTATGAATTTCCAGAATTAGAAAGACTGTCAGACATACAGGTCTCAAGGTACTTGAGCTTCATATTCACAAAACCAGCTCCTGCTTCAGTGGTAGAGAGAGAAATAATTAATTGAGTAAGTGGGACAAAGGGCCTGTATCATGATTTCTCTTATATGGTGATCAGATAAATGCACTCCACTGGATTTATTTTGCCACAAAGCTGACATCAGGATTTTGCAACTCCAGCTCAGGCACAAAAGACATTGCAAATGAAAACATGATGCAAAGAACAGAAAGTTCTTAGCAGCTGCTGCACATCATTTTCCTGAAAAGATCTTCCTGCTACTTTCACAAACAAGGAGGCAGTTTAAAGTTGTGCCACACTAATCTCACTGAAGCAGCTCCTTTAGTCCCCTAAAAGAAAAGAATATTTCAATTTGAGAAAGTGCCCTACCTCCACAAAGAAAAGTATGACAACAATCGCAGGAATCACTCTCTTCCACATCTAGAATGTTCAAGCACTTTGAACCCACATCTTGACAAAGGTTGCTCTTTTAGTATCAACGAATGTTTATTCTTTGAAGAGCAAACATATCAGATCCCTGTTTAACAACTGTTTTTAAAGGGCATGCGTTGAACACAGGAAGGGCAACGATTTCTTGATAACTTTAGCTCTGCCTGCTGACTCACTCACCTATGAACCAAGCAAAGAGGTTTTTGGCACATCACTTCAGTAACTTACTGTATATACTCGAGTATAAGCCTAGTTTTCCAGATCTTTTTAAGGCTGAAAAAGTCCCGCTCGGCTTATACTCGAGTCAAGGTTATTTATTATTTTACTCTGTTATTATTATTATTTGTAATACATTTATAATTTTACTCTATTAGTATTATTACACTTATTATTTTACTTTATTATTGTTATTACATTAATTACTACAGCTGCATTGGTTACCAATTGAGCACCAGATCACTTTGAAAGTGATGGTACTCATCTTTAAGGCCTTGCATGGTCTGGGGCCAATGTACCTGAGGGACCGCCTCACCCCCTCTCAACCCCAGAGATCCCTCCGTTCTGAGGACCAAGATCTATTGGAAATTCCCAGTGTCAAGACCTTGCGTCTAACAGCAACCAGACGCAGAGCCTTTACAGCAGTGGCACCATTACTCTGGAATACTCTGCCACCTGAAGTCCATGCCTTGAGGGGACTTATTAGCTTTCTGCAGGGCATGCAAGACATACCTGTTTCGACAGGCCTTTGATCTTGGATATTGCTGTTTTTAAATTGTTTTAAATTGTTTTAAAATTGTGTTAGATTTTAGTCATTCTTGTAAGCCGCTCCGAGCCCCAGGGGAGTGGCGGCATATAAGTTCAAATAATAAATAAATAAATATTTACATTTATTATTTTACTCTATTATAACTCCTACTACTACATTTTCATTATTTTAATCCATAACAATAATAATAAATGTAATAATTTATTTTTATTAATTATCATATTCTCTTTATTATTATTGCAAGGATACATAAGCACATTTACATTGAAGAAGGTGAAAATAATGGTTTCATCAGAGTTGGACAGTTATCATAAATTACAGTTTTATGTAAATATTCAAAAACATTGGACCTTCTGATACCTCAATTAATGTAATTTTATTGGTATCTATTTTCATTTTGAAATTGACCAGTACCTGCTGCATTTCCCACTCTCGGCTTAGACTTGAGTCAATATGTTTTCCCAGTTTTGGGGGTAAAATTAGATACCTCAGCTTATATTCGGGTCGGCTTATATTGAGTATATACGGCATTTCTATTTCCTTGTGTCTGGATTCACACAAGAGAATAAGGCCCTTCCACACTGCTGAATAAAATTCTACATTTTCTGCTCTGAACTAGAATATATGGCAGTGTGGACTCAGATAACCAAGTTCAAAGCAGATACTGTGGGATTTTCTGCGCTGATATTCTGGGTTATATGGCTGTGTGGAAGGGCCAAAGCTACCACAGTTAAAAGCAAAACTCTGGCATGCCTCAGCTATGGTTAATAACAGAGGGATGAGGATTAAATTGTCCATGCCCGTCTCTTAACTTGAAAATGGCTGAGGTGCATAAGAATTAGAGGCCAATAACCCTTGCAGTCGAGGACTATTCTAGGGTGCATGGGGAAAGTTAATTTAGGTACTAGTTGCCAGCTCTGGATTTAGGTCATGGTAACTTTGCATCAAGGACACAGTCCATGTTTTGCTAAAGAAGTAGGACGCAGAATATAAGCTTAAAAATCAGCAATTATCCTCTATACCACTGACCTTTTTCACTGCTATGCATTGCTATTGCCATCAAAACAGCACCAGACCTTTCACAATTACGCACAAGTTGGTGATCAGCTTCTATTTGTTTACATTCCACACTATAGTTTCAAGAGACAAGGAACAGTAACATACTCTATATACACAATTTATGTTATATATCTATGGAGGGCTACAACGCACTCTGAAATTGTCAGGTTGATCTGACAAAAGTTTTCAGAGTTTACTCTGACTGTAACACAGACTAATGCTATTAACATTTACAAGCTTTTCATGAACCAAACAAGAAGAGGAAAAAGTTGACTATTTCTCTAAAATGCATTTGGTCCACTGAAAGTGTTCTATCACATAAAAACAAACATTTTCTAAGCAATGTTATGGTTGGTAATAACTGGGATTTAAGTTTCCTTTTGGCAAGGAGAGAAAATTTAAAAAACTAATCAAACGGATATTTTAAAGTGCCCCAAATTGCAACTGTACCACAAAGTGGTACACGCCTTTGTACACACAAAGTGGTACAAGCAGACGATGCCTCTACTGAAGCAGCTCTACTGGTTGCCAATAAGTTCCTTGGCCCAAAAAGGACAGGTCATTACCTATAAAGTCCTAAACAGTTCGGGTCCTGCTTATTTTCATGACCGTATTTCCCTCTATGAACCAGCGTGAGTGCTAAGATCTGCTGGGGGGACCTTTCTCTTGCTTCCACCTCCATCGCAAGCTTGGTTGGTGGGGATGAGAGAAAGGGCCTTCTTGTTGGGGGCTCCCCAAACCTGGAACTCTCCCCAGCAAGGTTAGATTAGCCCGCACCTTGTCCACCTTTCGGAAACACCTGAAGCCTTGGATGTTCCAATATGCCTTCAAATAATGATTCAACTACTGGTCAAGTCTTCCTAGCCCTCATCTTTTGGTAGGATCTCCAGCACTTTAATTCCAGCCCCTGACCTTACAGTTTATGTTGCACTAGTACTGTCCTGCCCTATTAATCCCAAATCTGCACATGCCCACTTTTCTTGGCTATTGATTGCTTGCTGTTTGGTTATGTTTTATGATGTCTTAGATTTTTATTGGTTTTATTGTCTTAATGTATTTGATTGTTATATATGTTTTTGATTGTGTTATTTTGTAACTTTGCTTATAATGGGCTGGGTTCCCATGTAAGCTGCCCCAAGTCCCTTCGGGGAGATGGAGGCAGGACGTAAAAATAAAGTTATTGAAGTTATTATAAAGTGGGGAAGAGCTAACTGGCAAAGCACCAGGCTCAAATCCCAAGGATTTCCAGTTAAAAGGGGAAGGACATTTGTCCAAGATCTCAGAGAGCTACTGCCTATCAAAGAGACTTTATTGGATCAATGGCCTGGCTCAATATTGCACAGCTTAATTTCTCAAATATTTACTATTTGCAATGGTACAAAGCAGGAGAGTACCAACTAAATAAACTGTGAGTTAATTTCTAGTTTCCTTGTTGTTTATTTATTTATTTATTTATTTTATACGCTTGTATACTGCTAATATCTCAGCCTAAGTCGGCGACTCATTGCGGTTTACAACATTTAAAAAACAGTATTCAGTTTAAAAGCATAAAACACATATATGGCTTTGGAACACCCTCCCTATAGAGATACGATCAGCCTCTTCGCTGATGGTGTTTCGGAAGAGATTAAAAACATGGTTGTGTAAACAAGCATTCGGTTAGTTTGTTATCACCGAATTTTATGGACTAAGGACTGGTTAATTATGGATGACGAATTCTGGACTGTGATTTTAGTGACGAGATACATGGTATTATTATTGGTGGCCCAATAATTTGTATTGTCTATGTGTTGTTGTTTTAAATTGTATATTGTTTTTAATTGTTGTAAACCGCAATGAGTCGCCGACTTAGGCTGAGATATTAGCGGTATACAAGTGTATTAAATAAATAAAATAAAATAAATAACTGACATTAGAAGAGAGACCCAGAAAGAACAGAGAACAAGTGAAGAATCTGAAGACCATGGGGCAAGACAGAAAACCAACAGAGATCAATAGCAGAAACGCAAACATTATCTTTTCAATGAACTTTTTGCTGTAAGTAAGAAACTGATGGCAAACACCATCAGCGAGGGGGCTGATCGTACCTCTATGGGGAGGGTGTTTCAAAGCCGAGGGGCCACCACAGAAAAGGCCCTGTCTCTCGTTCCCGCCAGCCGCACTTGTGAAGCCGGCGGGATAGAGAGCAGGGACTCTCCAGAAGATCTTAGGGTCCTGGTGGGCTGATAGGCTGAGATACGTTCGGATAGATAAGTTGGGCCAGAACCGTTTAGGGCTTTAAAGGCCAACGCCAGCACTTTGAATTGAGCCCGGTAGCAGATCGGCAGCCAGTGGAGCTGGTGTAGCAGAGGAGTTGTATGCTCCCTGCGCCCCGCTCCTGTTAGAATCATGGCTGCCGCCCGTTGGACTAATTGGAGCTTCCGGGCTGTCTTCAAAGGCAACCCCACGTAGAGAGCGTTGCAGTAGTCAAGGCGGGATGTAACCAGAGCGTGGACTACCGTGGCCAAGTCAGACTTCCCAAGGTACGGTCGCAGTTGGCGCACAAGTTTTAACTGTGCGAATGCTCCCCTGGTCACCGCCGAAACCTGGGGTTCCAGGCTCAGCGATGAGTCCAGGATCACACCCAAACTGCGAACCTGCGTCTTCAGGGGGAGGGCGACCCCGTCTAACACAGGCTGTAACCCTATACCCTGTTCGGCCTTGCGACTAACCAGGAGTACCTCTGTCTTGTCTGGATTCAATTTCAATTTGTTCGCCCCCATCCAGACCGTCACAGCGGCCAAGCACCGGTTCAGGACCTCAACAGCCTCCTTAGTAGCAGGTGGAAAGGAGTGACAGAGTTGGACATCATCTGCGTACAGATGACATCGCATTCCGAAACTCCGGATGATCTCGCCCAGCGGCTTCATGTAGATGTTAAACAACATGGGAGACAGTATTGAACCCTGAGGAACCCCACAAGACAAAGGTTGTGGGGTTGAACAGGAGTCTCCCAGTAACACCTTCTGAGACCGACCCTCGAGGAATGAGCGGAGCCACTGCAGAACAGTACCTCCAAGACCCATCCCCGCGAGGCGTCCCAGAAGGATACCGTGGTCGACGGTATCGAAGGCCGCTGAGAGGTCCAGCAGCACCAACAGGGACACACTCCCCCTGTCGAGCTCCCGGCGCAGATCATCCACTAAGGCGACCAAGGCTGTCTCGGTACCATGTCCCGGCCTAAAGCCAGACTGTGCCGGATCCAGATAATCCGTGTCTACCAAGAATGCCTGGAGTTGTGAGGCCACCACACGTTCCAGACTTTGCCCAAAAAGGGGAGATTGGAAACAGGCCGATAGTTGACGAATTGAGTGGGGTCCAGTGATGGTTTTTTCAACAGCGGTTTTATCACAGCTTGTTTTAAGCTGGCTGGAATTTTGCCCTCCCGAAGGGAGGCATTAACCACCACCTTCACCCACTCGGCCAATCCCCCTCTGGCCTCCTTCAGAAGCCAGGATGGGCAGGGGTCTAGGATGCATGTGGTTGCTCTCATCCTCTCCAAGATCCTGTCCACATCCTCGGATTGAACCAATTGAAATGAATCCATCAAAACCGGACAAGCAGATGCTCGTGTTACATCCTCAGATACTGCCGTTAATATGGTATCCAGTCCAGAGCGGATCTGCGAAGAACCGAGCAAAAGCTTCGCAGCGAGCTGCCGAGTCATCAGGGCACCCATCCTGAGTGGTGGGTTTTAATAGGCCTCTGACAACTCGGAACAGTTCAGCCGGACGGTTCTTTGCAGACGCAATAGTGGCCGCAAAGAAGGTTTTCTTTGCGGCTTTTATTGCCGTGGCATATGCCCTTAAAAAGGACACAAACCGTGTTCGGTGGCTCGCTCGGATCTGAACGCCACACGCTCTCTAGTTCCCTCTTCTTTCGCTTCATCACTGCCAACTCCTCGTTGAACCAAGGAGCTGGTTTAGCTCGGCTACTTGAGAGGGGACGTTCCGGAGCGATCGTGTCAATCGCCCTAGTCATCTCCCCATTCCAGAGAGCCACCAGGGCGTCGACAGGGTCACCTACCGAGGTGGCGGGAAATTCCCCAAGAGCCGTCAGGAATCCATCCGGATCCATAAGCCTCCTGGGGCGGACCAATCTTAATTGGTCCTCCACCTCTGCAGAGGTTAGGGGGTACAGTGAGTCTAAACTTGACCAAGTGGTGGTCAGTCCATGGCAGTGGGACTAAAGAGAGTTCCTCCATGCCACCACCTTCCTCCCATCCTTGACAGAACACCAAGTCCAATGTATGTCCAGCACTGTGAGTAGGGCCAGAAACCACTTGGGACAGCCCCACGGTGGCCATGGTTACCAAGTCCTGAGCCACCCCTGACAGGGAGGTCTCTGCATGAACATTGAAATCCCCCAGCACTATAAGCTAAGGCAACCTCGGCATGGACATTGAAGTCCCCCAGCACAAGCAGCCGTTGGGACTCCAATGCCAGGTCCGAGACCACCCCCGCTAGCTCAGTCAGGGAGACTGTAGTGCAGCGAGGTGGGCGGTACACTAACAGAATCCCTAATCTGTCCCGGTCACCCACCCTCAGGTGGACGCATTCAAAATTTGTTGACTGCGGGATGGGGGCCCTGGTCAGAAGAATGGAATCTCTATAGACCACTGCAACTCCGCCTCCCCGCCCTCCGGATCTCGGTTGGTGCTGCACAGAGAAACCCGGTGGACAAAGCTGGGTCAAATTTACACCTCCCGCTTCGTCCAGCCAGGTCTCTGTGCTGCACAGAGAAGCCTGGTGGGCAAAGCTGGGTTAAATTTACACCTCCCGCTTCGTCCAACCAGGTCTCTGTGATGCACGCCAGATCTGCCCGTTCATCCAGGATTAAATCCTGGATGAAAGTTGTTTTACCGTTGACAGATCTGGCGTTCAACAGCACCACTTTCAATTCGGAGGGACCGCCATCCTGGTTACACCGACTTAACCATATCAGGAGACCGACTTGGGATTACTAATGTTGTTCCACATTCCCTAGGCCGAATTAAAGGTCTCCTTTTCCCGTATCTCCCCCTCCCCACCATATAATGTTTCCTATTATATCTCCAGTTCTTTCAATCTCATGTGCATATTTAGTTAGAGTACCAACTAAATAAACTGTGAGTTAATTTCGAGTTTCCTTGTTGTTTCCTATTATATCTCCAGTTCTTTCAATGTCATGCTCCAACTGCCCCACAATTCTATGATAAGTATGCCTTATTCTGTTGGTATAGCCCCAATTAAACATACACACTACTTCCAGCAATAGAATCATAGAATCCTTGAGTTGGAAGAGTCCTCGTGGGCCATCCAGTCCAACCCCATTCTGCCAAGAAGCAGGAAAACTGCATTCAAAGCACCCCCAACAGATGGCCATCCAGCCTCTGTTTAAAAGCCTTCAAAGAAGGAGCCTCTACCACACTCTGAGACAGAGAGTTCCACTGCTGAAGAGCTTTCACAGCTAGGAAGTTCTTCCTAATGTTCAGGTGGAATCTCCTTTCTTGTAGTTTGAAGCCACTGTTCCACATCCTAGTCTCTAGAGCAGCAGAAAATGAGTTTTCTCCCTCCTCCTCCCCATTATTTCCTCTCACATATTTATACATGGCCATCATGTCTCCTGTCAGCCTTCTCTTCTGCAGGATAAACATGTCCAGCTCTTTAAGCCATTCCTCATAGGGCTTGTTCTCCAGATCCTTGATCATTTGAGTCACCCTCCTCCGGATACATTCCAGCTTAGAGTCAACATCTCCCTTCAACTGTGGTGCCCAGAATTGGACACAGTATTCCAGGTGTGGTCTGACCAAGGCACAACAGAATTAAATCTAAACATGAGCCATCAGCTCAACAATGGGAGGAACTTAATAAATGGCAGGCAAGAATTATATTCCATGTCTCCATGTACTTGGAAGATAACTGAAGCAAAAAAAAGCACACTAAGAAAAAAAAAAGAAAGAAATCCAGAACCCATGTATGACAACAAGAATTAAAGTAACTGGATATGCAACCTTTCTTTTGCCAATTCCCAGTCAGGCTGTGGGATGTTACTATACAATAGCTTGTGCAAAATACAAGGAATATGAGAGATTTACTCATCTGCACAACTGATGCATGTCTCAGAATACACAGAATCATAGAGTTGAAAGAGACCAAAATACCCATTCGATCCAACTTCTGCCATGCAGGAATACCCAATCAAAATAATCTCCAAAGATAACCATTCAGCCTCTGCTTAAAAACCTCCAGAAGAGACTCCACTGGACTCCTAGGAAGCATATTCCACTGAAGAACAGCTCTTTTAATTATATTGCAGTGTATTCTAAGATAGAATTTTAATTTCTTTTAGGATGAGAGCAGGGAACATACATAGAAATAGCATCCTGACTATAATAGTTTTAAAAAGCAGAGGGGAATCATGCAACTCTCCAAAAGCAGTTGAACAGCAAGTCCCAACAATCACAGTCAGCATAACAAACTTTGAGAAATGCAGGGGTTTGCCCTCCATCATCACCTGGAAGGTTGCATAATGCCAACCCTTGACTTAAAGGCTCAAACAAAAAGACCTGAACAGCAGCATGACAAGAGGAGGGCAGGCAACCCATACAACAGAGCCTACTAGTTCAGGCAATATTTGCTAGAAAGATTTAAAAAGGAAATTCTAGTTGTCACAGCTGTGGAGCAGAATTCATAACACTCATATTGCAAAGGTTAAAAAAAAAAACCCTAACTGCATCACAAGCAACCAAGTTGCCTTTTGGGGACTATGTCTGAACAGAAAAAAATTTGATTAATGGAATTTTGTCTCACAGAGCCGACTAGAAAACAACAGAGGACTATTTTGAATTTTTTGGAGGGGGAAAAGAAAGTGGCTGCCCAACAGCTCTGTCCCTGGTGCTAGGTGTAGTTGTACCAATTCTCAGTGCTCTTGTTTCTAACTGATGCCAGGGAGAATTAAATTTGTTTCTTCTAAGTGATGTAAACCGATATTAATCATGAATTTTAAACTTGTGTTCTGTGTTTTACTCTTTGTTCTCTGTATTTTATATTTTGGAAAAAAAATGTATTAATATGTATATTTTACAAAAAAAAAATTAGATGATTATGTATTTTTAGCAATGTTGTAACTCACCTTGATCTACGTACAGAGGCGGACAAGAAATAAAATTATTGTTGCTGTTGTTGTTATTGAATGTAAGGGCAGGGTGTGTGAATGGGCTTTTAAAAAAGCTATGTTTATAATTTGTGTTTTGAATTATCGCTATTTGTTATCATCAATATACCATTGATATTCCATTTAAAGTAGAGTCCGATCTTCGCCTATCTGACATTTTGTCTTATCTGACACTTATCCGATGCCCCCTTTTCCTCCAGCATTTCCCCTTCAATTAAATGAGTGTTCCCAAAATCTCTCTCCATTCCCAATAAGTGAAAAAGGGAAGACAAGGAGGAAGAGGAGGAGGGGGGAAAGGGGGAAAAGAGGCAGGACCGGAAGCACAAGCGCTCTCCCTCTTTCCTTCTGTGATTTCCAAGCTCCTCTTCCGCATTCGGGCGGTTCCTGCTGGGCCGCTCCAGCCCCAATGCATTGCCTTGCCTTAATTCTTTGAGTCCCTGGTGTTAGTATTCTAGGTGTCTAGTGCCACAGTTGGAGACTCCATATTATCCAACATTTTCGTTTATCCGACATTCTGCTGGCCATTTATGTTGGATAAGCGAGACTCTACTGTACTAGCAGTCGAAGAGAGCAAGCTCATAAGTGGGGAGTTGAGAGGAGATACCTTATGATACAAGATGTTTGTTGTTCTTGTTTGCAGAACCCAGTAAATAAATCTACAAGAGAGACTAGAAAAACCAAAGTTATTTCAATTTGCTTCCTCAAGTCCGGTGGCGCAGTGGGTTAAACCCCTGTGCCGGCAGGACTGAAGACCGATAGGTCACAGGTTCGAATCCAGGGAGAGGCGGATGAGCTCCCTCTATAAACTCCAGCTCCTCGTGCGGGGACATGAGAGAAGCCTCCCACAAGGATGATAAAAAACATCAAATCATCCGGGCGTCCCCTGGGCAACATCCTTGCAGACGGCTAATTCTCTCACACCAGAAACGACTTGCATTTTCTCAAGTCGCTCCTGACACGACAAAAAAAAATCAATGTAGCTCATTTCTTATGTACTACCATCTCTGCTAAAAATTAATAAGCACAAGTGAGAATGATTCATACAAACCTACAGAATCCAGAACTCTATTAATATGACCACAAATGCTTTTACAGCCAAAACGTATCTCATAGATTATAAATCTTGATAATATCTTCTTCTCCTTCTTTATCAACAGCTCTAAGGTGAGAAAACACTAATCATATAGAATATAAGGGCGATTTCATTTGTGAACATCGCTGCATTCAACCCCAAGTGTTCAATCTCAATACATCAAACCAAATCCAGCTCTTCCACAAGCTACAATTTCTTCCTCCGAAATATCTCCACTGCCATCAACTTCTGTGACTTTGCATGAAAGCATCACAGTCCTGAACCTTTCAAATCAAATGCCAACACACACCCACTTCCTTTGTTTAAAATTCCACCCAGGCCGGACTGTCCTCCTGTTGCTTTGTTTTTTGTTTACCATTTGCCCAATATACTCAGTTATTAGGAACCATTTCAACTGTTCACAAACCCAGTGAAGCACATTCAGACTAATTTTCTGGCACTGGGGTTTCCAGAGTTACGCACAGATGGTGGCCATCTGTTCAGAGCATGACTCTCTGTCAGGGAAACAAGCAGGAATACAGCAACTCCCCTAATCCTGCTCCAGCTGGGACAAGCCATGCTCACATGGAGAGTGAGGTTTCCCATCTCTTTGTACGACACTGCCTGCCACAAACCATTTTGAAATTAGCTCCACTCAAAACAACTATTGTTGTTGTCGCTACATGCAATTATATCTACTGATTCTTTCTCAAAGGAGACTAAAAGTGGCAATTCTAGAAAGGTGTCAACTTTCTAAGATGTTCCTAAGTTTGTTTCTAAAGCTACTGCTACATGAAAAGCAGCATACATTTGTGCAAAAGAGATTATCCATTGAGTAAACATTGGCCATGCTGGCTGGGGATGATGTGGGTGGCAGCCCAAGACTAGAGGGCACTAGATTCATGCCTCTTCAATTAGTAAGTCTTCAACCACAGAGCAGATATAATTTCAAGGACTTCATCTGGATTCAGTGTAGATGACAAATAGATGTCAATATTATCATTTTACTTATTACACTAAATAATATGATTGCAGGACTACCTCTCCCAAAGGTGCCATGCAGATATCGAAGTGTTCTGGAAAGAACTGCCATAGAGATGAATAATCAGTATCATGATCGGAAATCTACCTTTTGCTCCCTTGAAAACAGTAGTACAATTATAATGCAATACACTCACTACCCCAGAGGTAGCTATAAGTGACTAAATATTTAAAAGGTGCATTGATATAATTTTTAAAATATATGAATTAATAAATCAGATGCATAACCCATGCAGTGTGACATTTCACTAGATAGCACTGTTACTTCCTTCCATTGGAATCTCTCCCTTAGGCACCCCCAAATCCACTTAGGGTACATCTACAGTATGGACTTAAAGCTGTTTGACACCACTTTAACTGCTATAGTTCAATGCTACAGAAACCTGCAAGTTGGTGGGGCAACAGCACTCTTTCACAGAGAACACTAAAGACCTTGTAAAACTACAATTACCAGAATTCCATAGCACTGAGCCAGAGCACTTAAGTTGGTGCCAAACTGCATTAATTCTACATTGTATGTGCACCTAAAGGCCTTCTCTAATCTGTTTTTCCTGGGGCTAAAAAGAGGAACAAAACAATATCTATGTTTTGCTCCTTACTTTGGAAAGCTCAGAAAGTTTGCAAGCATCGACCTATACCAGGGGTCCTCAAACTAAGGCCAGGGGGGACGGATATGGCCCTCCAAGGTTATTTGCCCAGCCCTTGCTCAGGGTCAACCTAAGTCTGAAACGACTTGAAAGCACACAACAGCAACAACAACCATCCTACTGCATCAGCCAAAATCAGGCCCACACTTCCCATTAAAATACTAATAAGTTTATATTTGTTAAAATTGTTTTTCATTTTAATTATTGTATTGTTTTTAAGTGTATTTTGCACTACAAATAAGGTATGTGCAGTGTGCATAGGAATACATTCATGTTTTTTTTCAAATTATAATCCGGCCCTCCAACATTTTGAGGGACTGTGACCTGGTCCTCTGTTTAAAACGTTTGAGGACCCCTACCCTATACGTATCTGTTCAGAGCTGTTAAATCCAACTGAGTTAAATGTGTCTTATACTCAGATATGTGGATATACAACTGTAGCTTGTGGTATCAGTAAAGTTTCAGAAGATCTGTTATTGAATCATTTATATCACAGGCAATCCCTAGCATTATAAAATGCAGATATAAATAGCCTGTTTGCTTCCTCTCCCTCTGCTAAGTAGTATTAACGATGCTCCTTTTGGCAAGAGGAACCGCTGCGGTATTAAGAACTCATTACGCAGAAACAGAAATTCTCTGAATTATGATATCTTCTGTGACCAAAGATCCCTCGGGCAGGATAATCTCTAGTTATGTTAATGCAGCTCTAACTGACCCATCCAAACAATCAGTAGAGTGGAAAAATTCTAAAGATGTTTTTCAAAATGGACACAAACCAATAATTTCTTGCAAAAGACTTTGAACTTGATTTTGAAATTGGCTTCTGAAGAACAATCTAGTTAAAAATACAGTTGTCCCTCACTTTTGCAGATTTCATTACTCACAGAATCTCTAGGTTATCCAGTGTGGCACTATGGCTAGCCTTGTCCAATCATGCTGGAGGGCCTCGAGATTTCTAGAGAGAACACCAAAATAGAGCCAAAAATATCTCCCTTCGTCTATGCCTTCAAAATCTTGTACAGATCTCATCCACCAGAAAAAGGAAGGCATAACTAAAGTATTTGCAGTCAAAGATCATAACAGAGATCCTACATTTTGATCCTCCCTCCAGCACAGCAGGCAGAGATGAGCATGTTATGCAAGAGGCAAACAAAAAAAGCTTCCTATCATTTGTACTCTTCTTTTTTATTCTTCCTCCAAGATCAGATTCCTGAGGGCAAAGACTGCTCAGTTTCCAGCAGAAAAGAGATAATGGCTACAGGTAGACCAAAAGTAAACACAACACATTACTTACAAATGGCCAACTCCTTTGTCCTGGAAACAAGACAAGGACAGAAGGACAGTAAACACTATATGAAACAAAACAAGCAGTAAGTGATACCAAAACTGACAGGACATGGCCAGAGTACATGGTGAATCAATTGACTTCTGGTCTGCAATTGTCCAGGGACATGCTGGAGGCCTTAAAGGAGCACATCTCAGCTTAAAGAACTGCTGATGGTTGTGTTTGAAAAGGTGCTGTAAGGTGGAAATTTGACACAAGCTGTGTACCACAGTATACCTACAGTAAGGGGGGAAGAAACCAACTTAAAAAACAATTATCCTCCAGAGGTGGTAACTGCAGCACCTCAAATGAAATGGGCAATGCATTTTCAGACTCTGGATAGCTCCTCTTCCGTCTGTGAAAATGAAGACCACACTAAGTCTGCTTCCAGCAGTTTTTCCTGGAGCCAGAAAAATTTTCTTTAAAAAAAGTATGTGCAAAGCAAGACTAACATGAGGGAGTCAGGAATACAGCCTGGTTGACATGTTACACATGTCTGACATGTTACCCACACTTCTGCCTTGCACTTAGACACCACAGCTAGGATAATCATTAAGCATGAACTGGAAAAGTATGGAAAAGTATTCCTGACCACTTAGGCTCTCAAAGGGTGCTGCAAAATGAAGGTCAAGAAGTATAGCCACCACAGGAAACATTCCAATAACATATTGAGATTTAAATGAGTCTTTAGATATTTTCACAAGCCAATATGTTTTCTATTAACTAAGTTCCCAGTACATCTAAAACAGATTGTTTCAACACCATTAATCAATTTAGACAACACGGAAAATTATACTTGGTGAAAAGACTTCCCAGTTTACCAACTCTCATAAAGAGGCTGTGAAAAATCGTACATATCTCATTTTGTTAATTTGAGACATACACATTCCAATGCAGTTATTATGTCCAATCATTGGTTTGGGTCAGGCAAGTTCTTTAGTCCACAAATAACTGGAGCTGGACTTAGGACCTAGCACAGTGGGCCCCATCTGATCTTGGAAACTAAGCAGGGTCTGTCCTGGTTAGTACTTAGATGGCAGACTGCAAGTGGATACCAGGTGGTTCTGGCTATATGTCAATGGAAGAAAGTGGCAAAGGTGCCTCTCAGTATTCCAAACCTAAGAAACCCCTATTAAATTAAGGATAACATGAAAGCTCATACACTGGTAAAGGAATATATATATATACATATATATATATATATACATATATATATATACACACACACACACACACACACACACACACGTATATGTGTGTGTGGGCAATATATAATGTGCATATGTGTGTGTGTGTATAATGTGCATATATATAAACATTATATATTTTGCCTCGCACATCCCGTGAGAGCCAATACAGTGTAGGATTTGAGCATTGGACTGTAAGGCTGGAGAAAACAACTTGAATTCCTGATCAACCATGGAAACCTTTGGGCAAACCAAGCTCTCAAGTCAAATTCTCTTTGAGTAAATATCACCAAGAAAACCTTGTAATGTGTTCACCTTAACTTTGCCATATATCGTAAATGACTTGAAGGAACAACAACAAAGCCTCACACAGCAAAAAAAAAACCTGCCATCTAGGAGAACATGAGTTTTCTAGAATCTGTCTCAATTCTAGATAATGCTTTTTAAATGTCTCCAATGTTAAGAAAATCCTTCATTATAAGAAACAAAGCCAGGCCTATAGAATTTCTCCAAACCAGGAGCTTTCTTCAAGTAGGATCAGCTGATATTAATGGATCAAAAACTTCATCAGTCCCAGTCAACAGAGTCAGTGGGCATGACTGATGAGACCCATGTTGGGAAAGACTAATCAACAGGATATTTTTTGAGTTGTGAGTTTTCCAGGCCGTCTGGCCATGTTCCAGAAGCATTCTCTCCTGAGGTTTCACCCGCATCTATGGCAGGCATTATCAGAGGTTGTGGGGTCTGTTGGAAACTAGGAAAATGGGGTTTATATATCTGTGGAATGTCCAAGGTGAGAGAAAGAACTCTTGTCTATTTGAAGTAGGTGTGACTGTTTCAATTGGCCACCTTGATTAGCATTTATGGCCAACAGTTTCAAGGTCTGGCTTCTTACTGCCTGGGGGAATCCTTTGTTGAAAGGTGATTAGCAGGTCCTGATTGTTTCTTGTCTGGAATTCCCCTGTTTTTTAGTGTTCTTTATTTACTGTTATGATTTTGGAGCCTGGAAAACTCACAACAACCCAGTGATTCCAGCCATGAAAGCCTTCAACAGGATATCTTTTTCCTGTGACTCTGAAACATGTCTTAAACAAGAAAATATTAATCCTTACAAGTTTTCCCAAAGTTCCACAATGTCGAATATCAATGAACTAAAAAGTTATCCAACAGTTAAAACTAAAAGGACATCACAGTTTAAAAAAAATGTACTCTTGTACCCCTGTCTGAATAAATTAATTTTAATGCTTCTGCAGGAGATCCCACATAATTACACAATCCTCTGATATTAATCAAAAGCTATTAACTATATTAACGACAAACACATACACTCCAGTTCTGCACAAAAAGCCTCAAAGTTCTTTTCATTTTGTTTTACTTCCAGTACAAACCACACCCTATTTCAGTGCCATGATGTTTTGATTTAATATTTCTAGAATGTACAGTATGTTCCTATTATTCTACTCTCAGAGAGGTTTACTTGCAATTATGCAAAATTGGTTCCTTACAATTATAATTAAAGTATGCACTATTTCATGGCCAGCATTTCCTTTAACGGAATAGCTAGACTGAAGTGGGAGTCCAGATGCCATTGGCTATTATTGTTAAAGCTGCATGGAGTTGCAACCCAGAAATAGCTGGAGGGCTGCATCTTCCCATCCCCAGGTCAGATAAAAGGAAAAGTAAAGAATTGTTTCAATCTTGAAGGCTCGAAATGAAAACAAGAGAGAAGGTCACTCGTACTAATTATCCAAGCCGGTATTTAAACAGATCCTTCTGTAACTCTGTTTGGTATCTGAAGTGTTCATCAACACTGCAGAGATAAGCAGACACTTATGAAAAGGCTGCAGTTCTAGTCCTACTGTATCTGTTTAACACTGGTTCTTGTTTTGAAAAGACTAGGAGCTACTACAAGACAGGAGTGTAAGTGCTTTACAAGACTGCTTTGAGGGAGTGTTTCTTGTGCCATGTGATATAGTAGAGCAGTGTTTCTCAACCTTCCTAATGCCGTGACTCCTTAGTACAGTTCCTCCTGTTGTGGTGACCCCAACCATAACATTATTTTCGTTGCTACTTCAATACTGTAATTTTGCTACTGTCATGAATCATAATGTAAAATATCTGATATACAGGATGTATTGTCATTCATTTGTCACAAATACCTGATACATGCAAATTTGGATACGGGTTGTGGAGGATTGAGTTTGTTATTTGGGAGTTGGGGTTGCTGGGATTTATAGTTCACCTACAATCAAAGAGCATTCTGAACCCCACCAACGATGGAACTGAACCAAACTTGGCACAGAGAACTCCAATGACCAATAGAAAATACTGGAAGGGTTTGGTGGGCATTGACCTTGAGTTTTGGATCTGTAGTTCATCTACATCCAGAGAGCACTGTGGACTCAAACAATGATAGATCTGGACCAAACTTGGCATGAATCCTCAATATGCCCAAATGTGAACACTGCTGAAGTTTGGTGAAAATAGGCCTTGATATTTGGGAGTTGTAGTTGCTGGGATTTATAATTCACCTACAATTAAAGAGCATTCTGAACCCCACCAATGATAAAATTGGGCCAAACTTCCCATACAGAACTCCCATGCCTTGAAGGGACTTGCTGGCACAAGCCTCTCTCCAACCTTGCATGCTCTCCCTCATCTGCACATGCACACCACGCTGCCATGCACCAAGCATGCCTGCTCTCCCCTCCCCCGCTTGGAGTCTCAGAAACAGCTCTTCCCTTGGCTGAGAGGCCAGCCAATCACAGCGGAAGAGGGCTTTTGGTGGGAGGATTTGCCCTCTGTTTCCAAAAAGGAAAAGGACAGGCGGATAGATCTTCAGCCTTTTTTTGCCAAAGGGGTTCCTAATGGTTTTCTAATGGTCTTTGGCGACCCCTTTGAGACCCCCTCCCGACTCCCCAAGGGGTCCCAACCCCCAGGTTGAGAAACACTGTAGTGGAGTGAATTTTCCCCCAAGTTCCAGGGACTGGAACATTATGTGTCAGGAACTCACTGCAGTCCTAGTAGCCAATGGCTTACTAACTCATGTCAACTCGTGGATCACCACTTTGTGAAGACCTGGAAAGCCAGCCAGTGAGTTGTATGGCTTGAGAATGAAATTCAACACTGACTGGGAATGGATTGCTTGGTCCATGTTTTCTTAAGGACTGTGTTGGGGGGACTGTTTGTGTCTCCAGATCCAATACGTTATCACTACCTTTTCCTAGATTTCAATATGCATGTATCCTCTTTTAGCAATTTTTAGTTTTCAAATAGAGCAGTACTGCATCTAAACACCACAGAAAGTATATAGAAAGTAAAGATAACCAAGAACATATAAGCAAGTGGCACAATGAGTTTAAGGTTTTATTGTTAAAACTGATCGAACAGAGGCCTAATAGTAATGTAAATGCTCTGCCAAATATTTCAAGGTGCAAGAAATGGAACTCAATAGAAAAGGTGCCACAGAAATTGAACATGATATGTACGGTAGCTCCTTAATTTTTTATTTGGTTTTTTTTTTTTTCAGAAATGACTCATTTTCTGTATTTTAAAGAAATGAATGTTCAACACTGATTTTCAAAAACCAACACATCAAAAAGGAAGCGGAATTCTGAACTGGCAACTATACAGAATTATTGTTATGAACTTCCAAAATACTTAAGCAGAGCAACTATATTCAATGTTTATAATTCTGGGCAGGATTCACACAACACATATCTGTATCACTCAATTTACTAACCTTGCAATAACAAATTGCAAAACGCCTATCAGAGTTCATAATGTTCACACTGCAACTGCCAAATAGTCAAGCCAATGTTATTCTTACTCAACAGAAGGTGAACTGAGGCCATGAGCCAACTACTTTTCATCTAACAAGCCAATGACTTAGGAGGAGCCCCCAGCAGTGCAATAGGTTAAACCCTTGTGCCAGGACTGTTGATCAACAGGTCAGCAGTTCGAATCCAAGGAGAGCAGGCTGAGCTCCCTCTGTCAGCTCCAGCTCCCCATGCAGGGACATGAGAGAAGCCTCCCACAAGGATGGCAAAACATCAAACATCTGGGCGCCCCCTGGGCAATGTCCTTGCAGATAGTCAATTCTCTCACACCAAAAGTGTCTGGCAGTTTCTCAAGTCACTTCTGACACACACAAAAATGGCTTAACAAGGACCCGAACACTGGTTTTCAAGCTCTCTTAACTGGATAGTGTACATTACAGTTTGCCTTGTCTTTTACTCGTCATAAACAATCTACTGGAATTAGATTTCTGGCTACAACAGTCACACCTGCCTCAAACAGACAAGAGTTCTTTCTTCCACCCTGGATATTCCACAGATATATAAACCCCACTTTCCTAGTTTCCAACAGACCTCACAACCTCTGAGGATGCCTGCCATAGCTGCAGGCAAAACGTCAGGAGATAATGCTTCTGGAACATGGCCAGATAGGCCAGAAAACTCAAAGCAACCCACATTTCTGGTTTTCTAAATGTCAAGTTTTTGATCAGCACCAACACTTAAGATTCCTGCTGTTCCTACTACATTACACTCTGTATTAAAATTACCTCAAAATACTAAACACTTACTGTACACTTAGCAAGCAGAATCAATGGTACCAAAATGAAGGGGGAAGAGCAAGTGTTGAAAAAATTCAGCACAAACATTTGGCACAACATTCAAAACATTTTGAACATCACCACCTACTTACAATGAAACCCACATATGTATGAGGTTTTTTCTGCTTGCCAATACTGGCAGAAAAGTACAAATGCAGTTTCATTCAACAATCTGGAGGGATTTCTGATTCCTTACTCCACAAAACTTCAAACATCAAGAACGTATGTATTCTCATGAAACATGATTTTGGGGGGGGGGGGGGGTTGGTCATGTCAGGAGCGACTTGAAAAACTGCAAGTCGCTTCCGGTGTGAGAGAATTGGCCGTCTGCAAGGACGTTGCCCAGGGAACACCCAGATGTTTTAGTTTTTACAATCCTTGTGGGAGGCTTCTCTCATGTCCTTGCATGGGGAGCTGGAGCTGATAGAGGGAGCTCATCCGCGCTCTCCCAGGATTCGATCCTGAGACCTGTCAGTCTTCCGTCCTGCCGGCACAGGAGTTTAACCCACTGTGCCACCGGCGGCTCCTAGCTATGTTCATAGCTTAGGAAAAGGCAAGCAAAAATGTATTACTCTACAAAACATGTGGAAATTCTAAAAGAAAGGAGAACCCATTCTGACAAACAGGGGCAGATTGTGACTGATTATTCAGTAAATAAAATAATTACAAATGCATTATACTTGTCCTGTGGATTTCGCACAACTCAGAAATAAGATAGTCCCAATTTTTTTAATATGTACACCTTGAAAAAAAGAGTTCCTCCACCTCATGCTAAATCTATTCCCATTCTTTCACAGAGAATACTGGGGTTTGTTTTTTTTTTCAAGATTTACTTTCCAAACAGGGTACAAACAACCAATGTTTAGAATAAACTCTACATGCATGCCCATGCAACGTTTAATTACACTACTTGGAAGTCCTATCAGCATCTTAAAGAGATTATTAAATCCTATAGATACTTTATAATTCTTATTTTGTGTGTGTGTGTGTGTCAGGAGCAACTTGAGAAACTGCAAGTTGCTCCTGGTGTGAGAGAATTGGCCCTCTACAAGGACATTGCCCAGGGGGTCCCCGGATGTTTTTTATGCTTTACCATCCTTGTGGGAGGCTTCTCTCATTATCCCCGAATGGGGAGCTGGAGCTGACAGAGAGAGCTCATCCACGTTCTCCCCAGATTCGAACCTCTGACCTCTCAGTCTTCAGTCCTGCCAGCACAAGGGTTTAACCTAATCCTTATAAGGGGCCTGTAAAAGTATTATCTCACAGTACATAATAGAAAGAGGGTCAAAAGCCCAGGTGAAATCTGAACTGGGAAATTCCCATTCCACAGCTTACCTCCTAGAAAGAGGTCACAAATACTTTTACATGCAGTATAATTTTAAAAAGTAATCTCAAGTCCTGAACTCAACTTTTGACATCATTAGCAAGAGCTGGTGAGCAAGTCTTACCTTATCTTTTTCATGTGGAAGGAGAGATACGGGAGGAAGACAAGAAAGAGACTCAGAGCTCTCCTTCCCATCAGCATTTGTAGCTGTTTTCGTATTAAGCTGGTACAGAGGTCCATCTTTAAGGAGCCGACCATGGCCAACAGCACGCTTGACAGCCAAACGCAATTGCTGGTGAAAGGCAGAAGGAGCACTGTTTGCAAACAAAGCTGACACATCTTTCTGCCCTTTCAAAAAGCGCTCAATGTTCTTCAGTGATGAGCCACTGGACTCTGCCAAGCCATCAACTGCTCGTTTAATCAGTTTATTCCAGTCCACGTTTGGTTTGCCATCCAACTTTCCATGATTCCGTGGTTTAGGAAGTGCTATTCGCCCAGGGTTATCAGGATCCTTATAGGAATTAAGTCCTTTATTGGAAACTTTTAAGATGGTTCCATCTTTAACACTCAGTTCCAACTGTTCCAGAACAGTTTTGCGGTCCAAACCGTGGGACGAAGACACGGCATTGCATATCCTCTCTTCCGAAGGACGTTGTTTCTGCTTCTTGACCTTTTTAATTGCCTCCAAAATCCACTCCGTGTACAGCGGGTTAGCGAGTTTTACCATGGTGAAAAATTCTGTATATCCATAGAGTCGCTATCCTTTATCCCTATGCTGAAGGAGTTTCACACAGTGGGAAAACAAATGATCGGAGAATGGGGACCAGTTAACCATAGCATACACGTTTCTTGCCCCAAATTGCTCTTCCTTTTTCAAACATGAGTGTTTCACACTTTCAGTTTAAAAAAACACGTTTCCTGGTAAGGACTGTTTCATGTTTTCCCATAAAACCCAAAAACAGCCAGTAAATAGGTACAGCACACAGGTGAAAAGAATTCAATATATCTCACTCGATGTTCAAATCAGACCCACAAGTGAGTAGAAGTAATATACCTGCAATAAAAGAAAAAAACAAAGTTATGTCACTTTTGAACAAATCTCACAGCAGACAATACTGTATATTTTTTTCTAGGTTAGGACTCATTAAACTATCAAATGTGGGGAACCATCAGGGTCGCCCCTCCAAATGAATTGTGGCTTGGCAATACATTTGTGCCCACTGGCTACAGCTGTTTATTTATTTCATGGAAATTCACCAAGGAGCAGCAGCCAATGGCTCCCAGAACAGCACTTGTCCATGGATCACAACCTTGAGTAACTCTAGGACATCACAGCAACACTGGCAATATATCTGTATTGTTTTCAAAAAGCCCTGAAGCTGGATCAAATCAAAGACCATTTTTATCCAGTGGGATGTTCCCACAGTGGCTGGCCAGAAATCTACAGGATATCCAAGAATATTTGGCTATGGCTGAAATTGAAAGCAATTAAAGAGCTAGCATTTAAAAATAGACCTACTGGGGTTTTCCAACAACCCTGAACTTGTGTCATCAACCTATCAAGAGAAAAATGCTAGCAACTTGCAAAGGTAGGTGAAATTTCTCCAAAGGAAAGAGAGAGAAAAGTCAGCTCCTCAAGGGAGGGATACACGGGCTTGTAAACAATTATACAAAAACAGAACAGACAAACCTGCCACTGCCAATGTAAGTAGATAAAACTGAGGTCAAGGGCAACTATATCGTTTTTAAACAATCTTAAATTACACATGATGTATAGATTTGAGGACTAACCACAATACCCTTAATGCCTGCTGGAAGTAACACCTAAACTGAGCCCACTGAGAAAGTTTTCTTTTCTTTCACTTGGAATCCTTTATTAAGTTGCTTAGGGGGGCACTCTAATATCAACATGATTCCAGTCCTAGACACCTCCTAAGGAAGGACTGAGCATTTCATGAACCGGATGTGAGAAAGAATTGAGAGGAAGGCATTGCGTATCCCTTATTCAAAATGTTTGGGACCAGAGAGGTTTCTCCCCTGATATTGTTGTTGAATTTATGTATTTAATGAAATTTCTTGGCAATGGGACCCAAGTCTAAAGACAATATAAATCTCTGTTTCATATACATCATATAAAGGTGTTTTTGGACACTGAAGGGAGTGCAGATGAGCTCCCTCTGTAAGCTGCACTTCCCCATGCGAGGACATGAGAGACGCCTCCCTCAAGGATGGTAAAACATCAAAACATCCAGGCAATGTCCCCTGGGCAACGTCCTTGCAGATGGCCAATTCTCTTACACCAGAAGCAACTTGTAGTTTCTCAAGTTGCTCCTGACACAAAAGAAGAAGAAAAAGAACCTCGCTTTCTGATGCCTTGCTCTTACTATGTTTGCAAATTACAATCTGGTTCCATTAAATTGGTAAAGTATCTGCTCTTCTGTCAGTTCTTCTTGCCTGTATGGCTTGCTTGGGACCACTCTCATACATGCTACAGCATACTGTAGTGCATTATTTTCATTTGTAGCCAGCCCAAATGCAATTGCAAGTTCTTTAAAACAAAAACAGGGTTCCACTTTCCAAGCAAGCCCACTTTCCAGCAATGCTGTGCTCCCTAACCCATTAGAGGCTCCCTACACACACAGCCTGAATTTACTATTATATACAATATTTGAAAAAAATGTGTGCATAAAACAAAGTCTGCAAATACTGAACCATGAAAAAAGCAAAAGGGTCACTACCTCAGCCACCCAGGTAGACAATATTTTGGTGTTCCAGATAAACCTGTACATCTTATTAGACCTATTACCCAAAAGTAATTTAATACACAATATTTTTTACAATTCTGGAGTCCCCCCGAGGGGGTTGAGAAGGCCGGGGTAGAAGCACTCCAAATAAAATAATAAAATAATTTCCCTGAGGGGGACTAATTAAAAAAATATTAATTTTGAAGTATTTCAATATACCAAATAATGCAGGCATGGGTCAGCTTCAGCCTTCCCTCCAGGTGTTTTGGGCTTCAGCCCCCAGAATTCCTAACAGCCCACCAAATAATGCAAGCATGGGTCAACTTTGGCCTTCCCTCTGGGTGTTTCAGACTTCAGTTCCCACAATTCCTAACAGCCTACCCAACAATGTAGGCATGGGCCAACTTTGGCCTTACCTACAGGTGTTTCAGACTCCAACCGCCACAATTCCTAACAGCCTACCAAATAATACAGGCATGGGCCAACTTCAGCCTTCCCGCTGAGTGTTTTGGACTTCAGCTCCCACGATTCAGAACAGCCTACAGAATAATGCAAGTATGGACCAACTTCAGCCTTCCCTCATAAATAAATACATATGAAGTATTTCACTATACTGAATCGTGCAGGCATAGGCCAACTTCGGCCTCAGGCCCCTTCCTTCCAGGAAGCATTTCAATATAATAACAATAACAATAATAATAAACTTTATTTATACCCGCCACCACCTCCCCAATGGGGACTCGGGACGGGTAACATGAGGCCAAGCCCAAAATAAAATACCGAAGAATGCAGGAATGGGCCGACTTCGGCCTTCCCTCTGAGTGTTTTGGATTCCGACTCCCACAATTCCTAACAGCCTGGAAGGAAGGGGCCTGAGGCTGTTAGGAATTGTGGGAGCTGAAGTCCAAAACTTAAGCTTAAACTAAACTGAATTTAAATTGATATAGATTACGAAATTACTACAAATTAATCAATAAAGGCCGAAGTTGGCCCACGCCTGGATAAAGGACCTCCAAGTCGTATAATAACCCAAAGGGAGGGAAATGAAACACAATAGTTTTTAATGAACTTTGTGGGCACTCAATGATCAGGAAGCCAAGAAGCGATTTCAGCCCTTGGTGTGGATAATCGCGGGAGGGTTTCACTCTCCAGGTCCAGCCTGACATCTTACTATTTACTAGCCGTCCCCTGCAACATGTTGCTGTGTCCCACTCTGGTGGTCATGGGGGTTCTGTGTGGGAGGCTTGGCCCAATTCTATCGTTGGTGGGGTTCAGAATGCTCTGTGATTGTGGGTGAATTACAAATCGCAGCAACAACAACTCCCAAATGTTTTCCCCAAACTCCACCAGTGTTCACTCCTGACACACACAACAATGGCTTAGCAAGGACCTGAACATTGGTTATCAAGCTGTCTTAACTGGATAGTATACATTACAGTTTGCCTTGTCTTTTACTCATTGTCATAAACAATCTACTGGAATTAGATTTCTGGCTACAACATTCACACCTGCCTCAAACAGACAAGAGTTTTTTCTTCCACCCTAGATATTCCACAGATATATAAACCTCACTTTCCTAGATTCCAACAGACCTCACAACCTCTGAGAATGCCTGCCATAGATGCAGGCAAAACGTCAGGAAAGAATGCTTCTGGAACACGACTAGACAGGCCAGAAAACTCAAAGCAACCCACATTTCTGCTTCTTTAAATATGTCAAGAATTTGAACATTCGTGTAGAGTTTGTGTAGAGTTTTCGTGTAGAGTTTGGTCCAGATCCATCATTGTTTGAGTCCACAGTGCTCTCTGGATGTAGGTGAACTACAACTCCAAAACCAAAGGACACTGCCCACCAAACCCTTCCAGCATTTTCTGTTGGTCATGGGAGAACTGTGTGCCAAGTTTGGTTCAATTCCATCGTTGGTGGGGTTCAGAATGCTCTTTGATTGTAGCTGAACTATAAATCCCTGCAACTACAACTCCCAAATGACAAAATCAGTGTTGCTGTTTTTTTTGAGTGAAGGACATACATTGGGTTGTTTGGTGTCTTGTGTCCAAATTTGGTGTCAGTTCGCCCAGTGGTTTTTGAGTTCTACAACTCCAAAACCAAAGGACACTGCCCACCAAACCCTTCTAGTGTTTTCTGTTGGTCACAGGAGTTCTGTGTGCCAAGTTTGGTTCAATTCCATCGCTGGTGGGGTTCAGAATGCTCTCTGATTATAGCTGAACTATAAATCCCAGTAACTACAACTCCCAAATGACAAAATCAGTGTTTTTTGAGTGATGGACATACATTGGGTTGTTTGGTGTCTTGTGTCCAAATTTGGGGTCAATTCAGAAAATACTGGAAGGGTTTGGTGGGCAGTGTCCTTTGCTTTTGGAGTTGTAGTTCACCTACATCCAGAGATCACTGTGCACTCAAAACAAGGATGGATCTGGACCAAACTCTACACCAGGGGTCCCCAAACTTTTTAAACAGAGGGCCAGGTCACAGTCCCACAAACTGTTGGAGGGCCAGATTATGATCTGAAAATAAGAAACATGAATGAATTCCTATGCACACTGCACACATCTTATAAACTATACAATAACTAAAATGAAGAACAATTTTAACAAATATTAACGTACTAGTATTTCGATGGGAAGTGTGGGCCTGCTTTTGGCTGACGAGATAGGATTGTTGTTGTTGTTGTGTGCTTTAAAGTCGTTTTAGACTTAGGTTGACCCTGAGCGAGGGCCAGGTAAATGACCTTGGAGGGCCGTATCCGGCCCTCGGGCCTTAGTTTGGGGACCCCTGTTATAAACTATACAATAATTAAAATGAAGAACAATGTTAACAAATATAAATGTATTAGTATTTCAATGGGAAGTGTGGGCCTGCTTTTGGCTGATGAGATAGGATTTTTGTTCTTGTTGTTGTTGTTGTTGTGTGCTTTAAAGTCGTTTTAGACTTAGGTTGAGCCTGAGCGAGGGCCGGGTAAATGTCCTTGGGGGGGCCTTATCCGGCCCCCGGGCCTTAGTTTGAGGACCCCTGCTCTACACGAATACTCAATATGCCCAAATGTGAACACTGGTGGAGTTTGGGGGAAATAGAATCTTGACATTTGGGAGTTGTTGTTGCTGGGATTTGTAGTTCACCCACTATCACAGAGCATTCTGAATCCCACCAACGATAGAATTGGGCCAAACCTCCCACACAGAACCCCATGACCACCAGAGTGGGCCACAGCAACGTGTGGCAGGGGACGGCAAGTAAATAGTAAGACGTCAGACTGGACCTGGAGAGTGAAACCCTCCTAGTGGTTTTTGAGTTCTGTGAATCCCACAAACGAACATTACATTTTTATGTTACTATTTATTTATTTATGATAGGAAATGAGTCAAGCGATGGGAGCTTTTAAAGCTTTGAAACAGGCTGGATGGCCATCTGTCAGGGGTGCTTTGAATGCAATGTTCCTTCTTCTTGGCAGAATGGGGTTGGACTGGATGGCCCAGGAGGTCTCTTCCAACTCTTGGATTCTAGGATTCTATTTATTTATGATGATAGGAAATGAGTCAAGTGATGGGAGCTTTTAAAGCTTTTAAGCAGAGGCTGGATGGCCATCTGTCAGGGGTGCTTTGAATGCAATGTCCCTACTTCTTGGCAGAATGGAGTTGAACTGGATGGCCCAGGAGGTCTCTTCCATTCAGCAGTGGAACTCTCTGCCCCGGAGTGTGGTGGAGGCTCCTTCTTTGGAAGCTTTTAAACAGAGGCTGGATGGCCATCTGTCAGGGGTGCTTTGAATGCAATATTCCTGCTTCTTCGCAGAATGGGGTTGGACTGGATGATGGCCCAGGAGGTCTCTTCCAACTCTTTGATTCTAGGATTCTAAGTTGTCTGTGAGAGCCGTTCAGCAGTGGAACTCTCTGCCCCGGAGGGAGTGTGGTGGAGGCTCCTTCTTTGGAAGCTTTGAAACAGAGGCTGGATGGCCATCTGTCAGGGGTGCTTTGAATGCAATATTCCTGCTTCTTGGCAGAATGGGATTGGACTGGATGATGGCCCAGGAGGTCTCTTCCAACTCTTTGAACACGATGGAAGAACTTCCTGACTGTGAGAGCTGTTCAGCAGTGGAACTCTCTGCCCCGGAGTGTGGTGGAGGCTCCTTATTTGGAGGCTTTTAAACAGAGGCTGGATGGCCATCTGTCAGGGGTTTGAATGCAATATTCCTGCTTCTTGGCAGGGGGTTGGACTGGATGGCCCAGGAGGTCTCTTCCAACTCTTTGATTCTAGGATTCTAAGAACTTCCTGACTGTGAGAGCCGTTCAGCAGTGGAACTCTCTGCCTGGATTCTATGATTCTATTTATGTATGAGGATAGGAAATGAGTCAAGGGATGAGAGCTTTTAAAGCTTTTAAACAGAGGCTGGATGGGCATCTGTCAGGGGTGATTTGAATGCAATATTCCTGCTTCTTGGCAGAATGGGGTTGGACTGGATGGCCCAGGAGGTCCCTTCCAACTCTTTGATTCTAGGAGTCTAAGAACTTCCTGACTGTGAGAGCCGTTCAGCAGTGGAACTCTCTGCCCCGGAGTGTGGTGGAGGCTCCTTTTTTGGAGGCTTTTAAACAGAGGCTGGATGGCCATCTGTCAGGGGTGATTTGAATGCAATATTCCTGCTTCTTGGCAGAATGGGGTTGGACTGGATGGCCCAGGAGGTCTTTTCCAACTCTTTGATTCTAGGATTCTAAGAACTTCCTGACTGTGAGAGCCGTTCAGCAGTGGAACTCTCTGCCTGGATTCTATGATTCTATTTATGTATGAGGATAGGAAATGAGTCAAGGGATGGGAGCTTTTAAAGCTTTTAAACAGAGGCTGGATGGGCATCTGTCAGGGGTGATTTGAATGCAATATTCCTGCTTCTTGGCAGAATGGGGTTGGACTGGATGGCCCAGGAGGTCCCTTCCAACTCTTTGATTCTAGGATTCTAAGAACTTCCTGACTGGGAGAGCCGTTCAGCAGTGGAACTCTCTGCCCCGGAGTGTGGTGGAGGCTCCTTCTTTGGAGGCTTTTAAACAGAGGCTGGATGGCCATCTGTCAGGGGAGATTTGAATGCAATATTCCTGCTTCTTGGCAGAATGGGGTTGGACTGGATGGCCCAGGAGGTCTTTTCCAACTCTTTGATTCTAGGATTCTAAGAACTTCCTGACTGTGAGAGCCGTTCAGCAGTGGAACTCTCTGCCCCGGAGTGTGGTGGAGGCTCCTTCTTTGGAGGCTTTTAAACAGAGGCTAGATGGCCATCTGTCAGGGGTGATTTGAATGCAATATTCCTGCTTCTTGGCAGGGGGTTGGACTGGATGGCCCAGAGGTCTCTTCCAACTCTGATTCTATGAAATGTCCTGACTGTGAGAGCCGTTCAGCAGTGGAACTCTCTGCCCAGGAGGGAGTGTGGTGGAGGCTCCTTCTTTGGAAGCTTTTAAACAGAGGCTGGATGGCCATCTGTCAGGGGAGCTTTGAATGCAATGTTCCTGCTTCTTGGCAGAATGGGGTTTAATCTAGGAGTCTATGATTCTATTTGTTTATGATGATAGGAAATGAGTCAAGGGATGGGAGCCATGGGGCCGCTCTCTTCGAAGGGGGAACGGCGGCGTTACGTAAGGCGGTGGTGGCGGTGGCTTCCCTCCAGGCCAAAGAGCCTTGGGGCCCGCCTTGAAGAGCGAGGCCTACCCGCCTCAGGCCTGCTTTGCCCTCCGCGGCCTGGCCTGCTGGGAGAAGCCGCGGCCTGGCGTGGAGAGGCGTCCCCCCTCCCTCTCTCTTCCCTCCCTCCCTCCCTCCCTCCCTCTCCCGGAAGGCCTTCTCGGCGGGCTGAGGCCTGCACCTGCCGCGGAAAGGGGCCCAGGCCTGGCGGGATAGGCCGCGGCGCCGGACGCGAAGGAGTTGGGCCTCCCCTCGCTCGCTTTCCCTATTCCTTCCCTTCCCCTTCCCTCACTCACCGGGTTCCTGGCTGAGGCGGCGCCCAGGCGGCGGCGGCGGAGAAGAAGAAGAAGACCCAAACTGACACGGCGGCCATCTTGGCGGGTCCCGAGCGCCGCGGAGGGAGGAGAGGCGCCTGCCAGCGGAACAGCCCCCCTTCGCGTTCTCGCGCTCGCGCTCTCGTTCTCGCTCTCGTTCTCGCGCGCGCGCCCCCGCTCGCTCTGGCTCAGAAGGGGGAAGGAGGAGGAGGGAGGAGAGGCCCAGCTGAGGGAACAGCCTCCAAGCCTGTCTCTATCTGAAGGGAGGGAGGGAGGGGGGCGGGCGGAGTGGATGTGTGCCTTGCTAGTGCGCCTGCGCGGGCTTGGCGGTAATTATGGGCAAGCGAGGAGAGAGAGGGAGGGAAAAAGGAGGGAGCTGAGCAGGCTCACGCGCACGCGCACAAAGCACACCCAGCCCAGCCAAGCCAGGACTGAGCCATGCGCACTTATTTATTTCTATCTATCTCTATCTAAATGCTCTGTGCATAATGAGTACCTTAAAAACAAAAGAACCAGTGAACGAAATCACACCAAATTTGGCAGCAAGACGTCTCACAACACAAGGAGTGACCATCCCTCAAAAAAACTAAGGTTTTGTCATTTGGGAGTTGTAGTTGCTGGGATTTATAGTTCACCTACAATCAAAGAGCATTCTGGACTCCATCAACCAGAGAACTGAATCAAACTTGGCACCAGAACTCCCATGACCAACAGAAAATACTGGAAGGGTTTGGTGGGCAATGTCCTTTGGTTTTGGAGTTGTAGTTCACCTACATCCAGCGATCACTGTGGACTCAAACAATGATGGATCTGGACCAAACTTGGCACAGATACTCAATATGCCCAAATGTGAACACTGGTGGAGTTTGGGGGAAATAGACCTTGACATTTGGGAGTTGTAGTTGCTGGGATTTATAGTTCACCTACAATCAAATAGCATGATAGAATTGAACCAACCGGGGCATACAGGACTCTCCATGACCAACAGAAAATACTGGAAGGGTTTGGTGGGCATTGACCTTGAGTTTGGGAGTTGTAGTTCACCTACATCCAGAGAGCACTGTGGACTCAAACAATGATGGATCTGGACCAAACTTGGCACGAATACTCCATATGCCCAAATATGAACACAGATAGAGTTTGGTGAAATAGACTTTGACATGTGGGAGTTGTAGTTACTGGGATTTATAGTTCACCTACAATCAAAGAGCATTCTGAACCACACCAACGATGGAATTGAACCATAGGGAATTGTAGTTGCTGGGATTTATAGTTCACCTACAATCAAATAGCATGATAGAATTGAACCAACCGGGGCATACAGGACTCTCATGACCAACAGAAAATACTGGAAGGGTTTGCAGGGCATTGACCTTGAGTTTGGGAGTTGTAGTTCACCTACATCCAGAGAGCACTGTGGACTCAAACAATGATGGATCTGGACCAAACTTGACAGAAATACTCAATATGCCCAAATGTGAACACAGATAGAATTTGGGGGAAATAGACTTTGACATTTGGGAGCCGTAGTTGCTGGGATTTATAGTTCACCTACAATCAAAGAGCATTCTGAACTCCGTCAACGATGGAATTCAACCAAACTTGGCACACAGGACTCCCATGACCAACAGAAAACACTAGAAGGGTTTGGTGTGCATTGACCTTGGGTTTTGGAATTGTAGTTCACCCCCATCCAGAGAACACTGTGGACTCAAACAATGATGGATCTGCACCAAACTTGGCATGCATACTCAGTATGCCCAAATATGAACACAGATGGAGTTTGGGGAAAATAGACATTGACATTTGGGAACTGTAGTTGCTGGGATTTATAGTTCACCTACAATCAAAGAGCTTTCCGAACCCCACCAATGATGGAATTTGGCCAGACATCCCACACAGAACCCCACAGAAAATTCTGTGTTTTCTGGTGATCTTTAGTGACCCTTCTGACACCCCCCTGGTGACCCCCCCCCCCCCGGGTCTTGACTTCCCAGGTTGAGAAATGCTGCCTTAAGGCCATCCAGTCCAACTCCCTTCAGCAGGACAAGAAAACATAATCAAAGCCCTCCTGACAAAGGGCCACCCAGCCATTCACACACACACACATATATGTATATGACAGATGTAGTATCAAAGACTTGAAAGGGACCTCTAAACAAGGACAATGATATGTCGCATGTTCCAGAGTAGGCAAACCAGACAATCTCTACATCAACAAAGACAAAGAAACAGCAAGAAATACTGTTTACCCACAAGTATAAAGACATGACATATATTAGAAACCGACACTTTCTCATTACTTTATTTTCCAGATCAACAGACTGAGCCACAGCAACGCCTGGCAGGGGACTGCTAGTTTATTTTTATTTATTTATTAATCAACCCTATTTATACCCCGCCTTCTCTGCCCCCCCCCCCCAAGGCGGCTTATATAATGGCAATGATGCAGTGCCTTCCATCAGGGCCAACTTGGGCACTCCTTCCCTCCCTTCATCCAGGGTTTTGGACTTCAACTCCCATCATCCCTACCGGCTGTTGGGAATTATGGGAATTGGAGTCCAAAACACCTGGAGGGAAAAGAGAGAGGGCCCACGTTGGCCCAAGCCTGCCGAGAACACAAACATTAAGCTTAAACTCAATTGAATTTAAATTGATATAGGATATTATAAAATTAATACAAATTAATTTTTGTATTAATTTTATAATATCCTATATCCTAAGCTCTTACTGCCTATTACAGGGGAAACCAGCTGATCCCTAATCCATCTAAAACACAGACATGTGCCTTTCACCTTAAGAACAGAGAAGCATCCCGAGCTCTGATGATTATTACCTGGGAAGGAATCCCACTGGAGCATTGCAGCGCACCCAAATACCTGGGAGTCACTCTGGACTATGCTCTGACCTACAAGAAGCATTGCCTGAACATCAAGCAAAAAGTGGGTGCCAGAAACAATATCATACGAAAGCTGACTGGCACAACCTGGGGATCACAACCAGACACAGTGAAGACATCCGCCCTTGCGCTGTGCTACTCCGCTGCTGAGTACGCATGCCCAGTGTGGAACACATCTCACCACACTAAAACAGTGGATGTGGCTCTTAATGAGACATGCCGCATTATCACGGGGTGTCTGCGCCCTACACCACTGGAGAAATTACACTGCTTAGCCGGTATTGCACCACCCGACATCCGCCGGGAAGTGGCAGCCAATAGTGAAAGGACCAAGGCAGAGACATCTCCAGCCCATCCCTTGTTTGGGTATCAGCCAGCACGTCAACGACTTAAATCAAGACATAGTTTTCTACAATCTACAGAGACACTCGCTGGAACACCCCAGCAAGTGAGAGTCCAAAAGTGGCAGGCCCAAACCCAGCACCT
>NW_026847882.1:4686888-4759564 GCF_025583915.1 Anolis sagrei ordinatus
TATCAAAGATTTTCAATATCCATTCATCAACTGTTGGTATGTCTTTTTGTTTCCATGTCCTCGCCAAAGTCATTCTTGCGGCTGTGCTTAGAAGGAAAAATATCCTATCCTGATTTACATCAAATTTTGGATAAGAAATGCCCAATAAATACATTTCAGGTGATGATGGAAAATTGGTTTTTAAAATTTTTTGCATTACTAAATGTATTTCTTTCCAAAATTTTTTAACTTTTTTGCAGGTCCACCATTGGTGAAAATACGTTCCTGTCTCTTTGTGGCATTTCCAACATTTGTTTGAAAAGGATTTGTTGAATTTAGCGATCTTCTCCGGATAGTAATGCCACCTATAGAACATTTTATACCAGTTTTCGATTAAATCATTTGAAACTGTGTATTTGAGCTTCCTATTCCAAATTTCCTCCCACTGTTTCAAGAGAATGCTATGTCTAATATCTCTAGCCCATTTTATCTGGCATTCCTTAATTTGTTCCTCTTCTGTGTCCCAGCCTAAAAGTTGCTTATATATTAGTTTAATTAAATTCTTTTCTTTCTGCATAATCACTTCCCAAAACCCTTTTTCTTGACAGAAGCCCATCTTTCTGTCTGTTTTGAAACTCTCATGT
Source organism: Anolis sagrei ordinatus (assembly GCF_025583915.1). Classification (NCBI taxonomy): domain Eukaryota; kingdom Metazoa; phylum Chordata; class Lepidosauria; order Squamata; family Anolidae; genus Anolis; species Anolis sagrei. Next base: position 4,687,512 of record NW_026847882.1, read on the forward strand.
AATTGGTGGTATTGTAACCACGAGAAGTTAGATTTCATTTGCCTTATTTCATCTAATGATTTTATGGTTAATTCTCTTTTTTCGGATGGTTTTAACATTTGTTTGTATGTTAACCAATTTTCAGGACCCATCACCCTTCTGTGTCTTGCCTCTATCGGGGAGATCCAGGTGGGTGTTTTATTGTATAACCTTGGTTGGTATTTTTCCCAGGTTTTATTTATGGCTGCCCTTATGTAATGGTTATTAAAATTTTTAAAATCTGTGGGTTTTTTTTCTTTCTTTTTCTTTCTTTTTAATCTGTGTGTTTGTTTTGCTCTGTTAGAATTGTAATACAATGGTTGCTGATGACACGATAAATAAATTATGTTGAAAGCATGACATGATATTTGTTTGCATTTATTTATTTGTTTGCATTTATTTATTTTTCTGCATTTATTTATTTATTTGCATTTATTTATTTGTTTGCATTTATTTATTTGTTTGCATTTATTTATTTATTAATCAAACCTATTTATACCCCGCCTTCTCTACCCCCCAAGGCGGCTTATATAATGGCAATGATGCAGTGCCTTCCATCAGGGCCAACTTCCAGGGTTTTGGACTTCAACTCCCATCATCCCTACCGGCTGTTGGGAATTATGGGAGTTGGAGTCCAAAACACCTGGAGGGAAAGGAAGGAGGGCGCACGTTGGCCCGAGCCTGCCTTCCATCAGGGCCAACTTCCAAGGTTTGGGACTTCAACTCCCATCATCCCTATCGGCGGTTGGGAATTATGGGAGTTGGAGTCCAAAACACCTGGAGGGAAAGGAGGGAGGGCCCACGTTGGCCCGAGCCAGCCTTCCATCAGGGCCAACTTCCAGGGTTTTGGACTTCAACTCCCATCATCCCTACCGGCTGTTGGGAATTATGGGAGTTGGAGTCCAAAACACCTGGAGGGAGGGAGGGCCCACGTTGGCTCGAGCCTGCCTAAAACACATACAAACATTAAGCCTAAATTCAATTGAATTTAAATTGATAGAGATTATTATAAAATTGCTACAAATTAATAAATATTATTATTATTTATAATTATGGGAGTTGAAGTCCAAAACACCTGGAGGGAAGGAGGGAGGCCCTTCTTCCCTCCTTCCCTCCAGGGTTTTGGACTTCAACTCCCATCATCCCTACCGGCGCTTGGGAATTATGGGAGTTGGAGTCCAAAACACCTGGAGGGAAGCAGGGAGGAAGGGTCCACGTTGGCCCGAGCCTGCCCAAAACACAAACATTAAGCTTAAACTCAATTGAATTTAAATTGATATAGTTTATTATAAAATTTCTCCAAATTAATAAATATTATTATTATTTATAATTACGGGAATTGAAGTCCAAAACAATTGGAGGGAAGGCCCAAAACACATGCAAACATTAAGCTTAAGCTCAATTGAATTTAAATTGGTATAGATTATTATAAAATTAATAAAAATTAATAAATATTATTATTATTTATAATTATGGGAGTTGAAGTCCAAAACACCAGGAGGGAGGGAAGGAGGGCCCAAGTTGGCCCGAGCCTGCCTAAAACACATACAAACATTAAGCTTAAACTCAATTGAATTTATAAAGGAAAAAGATTATTATAAAATTACTACAAATTAATAATAATTATTATTTATATCCCGCTTTATCTCTCTCTACGGAGACTCTGGGCCCTTCCTACCACACAGACCTATAATCCAGAATAGCAAAACAGAAAATCCCACATTACCTGCTTTGAATTGGGTTATCCGAGTCCACACGCAGATAATGTGGGATTTCCTACCTTGATGTTCTGGGATCTATAGGGCTGTGTGGAAGGGGCCTCAGATAACCTGCTTCAAAGCAGATATTGTGGGATTTTCTGCCTTGATATTCTGCGTGGAAAGGCCCTCAAAGCTGCTCACAATGAAAAACATGACAACTTAATTTATACAGATATACAACAATAATAATATATGATTACATATTATCAGTAGTGATTATATGTAGTATAACAATATAACTGTATTGCAATATTGTTATATATTATATTGTATTATTAGAATTATATTGTAGTATAATAATAATGTATTGTTGTTTATTCGTTCAGTCGTCTCCGACTCTTCTTGACCTCATGGACCAGCCCACGCCAGAGCTCCCTGTCGGCCGTCACCACCCCCAGCTCCTTCAAAGTCAATCCAGTCACTTCAAGGATCCCATCCATCCATCTTGCCCTTGGTCGGCCCCTCTTCCTTTTCCTTCCTTCTCTCCTTCCCTCCTTCTCTCCCCTTCTCTTTCCTCCCCCTTCTGTGTATGTGTTTTGTGTGTGTATATGCATATATGTGTATGTTTGTGCATATATATATATATATATATATATATATATATATATATATATATATATATATGGTTTTGTATATGCGTTGTAATGTGTTTTTTGGCTTTTTAGGTCCCTTTTGTTGTGTTTTTCAGTGTTTTTATGAGTGATGGTCACTCATTGGCCTGACTGGTGTCTTGTGTCCAAATTTGGTGTCAATTCGTTTAGTGGTTTTTAAGTTCTGTTAATCTCACAAACGAACATTACATTTTTATTTATATAGATGGGAATCTGCCTTGTAGCACCAAGAATATTTGCTTTCGTTTCTTGACTTTTTGAGAGCCTTGCGTCAATCGCTGCCAGCTGGTCTCAGATCCTGCCATTTCTAAAATCCCAGGACTTTTCTCTGGGTTCAAAGGCCGCCCTGCCGCCCTCCTTTCTAACCGCACTCTTCTCATGGCATGTGTCACAACTCCATGTTCCTCCCTTCCTCCTCACCTCATATTCCTAACCTCCTGACCATTTTAACATTCTCATTTCATTTTGTCATTATACCCTCCTCTTCGTCAAATTTTTTGTTTTTACCTTAGATTTTATTCGTTGTCCTGTGTCCACAACCCGCACGTACATCCCACTTCCTAACTCTTTATATTACATGTCTGGCTCGAGCCTCTTCTCCTCGTCCACATTTTCCTCCTCGCGCCGCACGCCTGCCATCCTGTTCTATCTATCTCCTTCTGACTTCAAGCGTCGGAGATGTGTTGGAGCGGACATGAGCTAACATCCGTAGTTCTGTACACGTAGGGACGTATTTTTATCGTGTAACTCTCCGATTACCCCCTTCCGACCTCGTATGATACATTTGTTATTACTTCTGTCGCCAGTGGATATCTTCTACACCAAAACACTAGACAACACGGTGAGATTGCCACACACGACCCCCCGCACGCCCCCTTGAGCGTGTCACAAGTGCATGCATCTTGTCCTTACACCAAATTTAATCAAGAGACACTTGTCTTCATCTACCATTACTTATCTGATGTCTTTGTCCCCTGACGTAGCTCTCTTTTTACAGTTTTTTCTCCCTCTTTAGATAAAGTTGTCGACCAACCAGACCGACCCCACGCCCACCGCTGTATGGCCTTTTCTCTTTTTCTTCTCTTTTGTTTATATCCCCCATTGTCTACTGTCACACAGTTCCACTCACACACCTGAGTCGCACGTGCACACCCACTCCTATGCTTGTTGTTCCTCCCCCTCGAGTACCCTACATCACTTCCATTACACCTCGTGCACAGTACGTACTTCCTTCCTTTACACTTTGACTCTCTAGTCATTTTACTACTTCCACTCGTATATTGTATATGTGCTATGTGTAACCCTTTTTTCAGCTGTCCCGGTGTATACCACTCCCTTTCCCCATGTGAGTACCCCTTACATGTGCTCGCCACACAGACTGTACCCGTTCTTAAATTCTTTCACAGCACACCCCCCATACACCCATATCGAATAGTAGAGACTATTTTACTGTTATCATTCCCTTGACACTGATCATTACGTTTTTTCTATCTCTCATTTCCTTCTTCTGACCTTCCACACCCCCACAGTACTCCGTGTTCTTTTATCATTACAATTTTGTTTGTCATTCCAACCTACCCCTATCCTCGTATCTTCTTGTGACATGTATCTTTGTGACTACTCTGTCCATCTTTATCTGTGACAACTACACTTACATGTGTATTGTCCACCTATATCGATCATTCTCTGTATTCCCCACCCGCTCACCTTCACTAGTCTTTACTCTCTGTTGGGCTACATGTCCAAGTGATTGTATGAATAATGTACAACTGTGTCACTACACACTATTACGCTGACTGACGCATACGCCCTTATGTGTGGTACATGACGATACGGTAGAGGGATGACTATGGTTCAACAAGCTAATATTATCCAAGGCATAGACATTGACAGCAGAATGAAATACAAACCCCCCTGAGATCTGCCGAGGCAGCCTTTTTCTGAATAAAGCAAGAGAGTGTTTTGAAGGACCGGTGGGAACAAGGCACTATCTAGTCGTAAGTACTCACACTCACGGTCGCGTTGCTGTGTGTGTGTGTGTGGAAGGAGATTTACAGTAGATTGTTGTTATCAGTTTTACAGCCACAGGGATCGCCTAAGCCCGTATGACCCTTTACCCTTCACGACTCGCCAATCCAGTGTTGTTACTCACGAGCGTACAGATGACATTTTTTGTCACATCAACCACTAATAGTGTCGTTATACGTGTCTGATATCTAGTCAAGTGTTGCCATACTCTAGATTATGCCAGCCCGTGTTCCTTCGCGGACTAAAAGTCACTGGTCAATTATTGATTCTTGGGAAGACAAGCGGAGAAATGTCAGCGTACTGGAAGAAGAAGCAAAGACCACCAGCACTGAGGCGATGATCCTCCGCCATCAACTCCGCTGGACCGGCCACATTGTCCAAATGCCTGACCACCGTCTCACAAAGCAGTAGTTCTACTCTGAACTCAAGAATGGAAAAAGGTGGTGGAAGTGGCAGAGATGGACATTCTGATGGGATATCTCCAGTCAAAAGACCCTTCAGAATTTAGGAAAGACTGGGAACCCTTCAAAAGGTTTTTAGAAGGAAAGGCTATTTCGACATGGGGATTTCAAGTCTGAACTTTGTTCAAGTTGCCATCTGCATTCAGATCCAAACATGTTTCATTATTTCTGAATGTATATTTTCTGATTATATATGAGATTGTGTCAAATAATTAATAAAAAAAAATAAAGCAAAAAAAGACAGAAATGCAAATAAATAAATAAAAGACAAAAATGAAAAAAAAACCCCACAGAAAATGGAATGTTGGAGGAGAGGAAAAGAGATTGAAAGATGGGCTCAAAGCCAACCTGAAAAACTCTGGCATAGACACTGAGAACTGGGAAGCCCTGGCCCTTGAGCGCTCCAGCTGGAGGTCAGCTGTGACCAGCAGTGCTGTAGAATTTGAAGAGGCACGAATGGAGGGTGAAAGAGAGAAATGTGCCAAGAGGAAGGTGCATCAAGCCAACCCTGACCGGGACCACCTTCCGTCTGGAAACTTATGCCCTCACTGTGGGAGTACATGCAGGTCAAGAATAGGGCTACAGACCCACCGCCAGGACACCGCACTTGGAGGACAATCTTACTCGGACAATGAGAGATTGCCTAATTAAGTAAAATAGAAACTTTGGCCAGAAAACGGAACCGGAAATCTGTGTCGACTTATCCCTGAGTCAATGTGCAGTATATACAAACCGTCCCCAAATAACAAACGTCTGACTTACAAATGACTCATAGTTAAGAACGGGGATAAGACAACAGGAAGTGAGAGAAATCTTCCCCTCGGAAGGAAATTAACTCCTGGAAGAGTTATTATCAGGAGGAAAAGTGTCTCTACTGAAGGTTTCTCACCAATCCTTGTTTGCACAAGAAGCCAATTTTTTCAAAATTCAATGATCACATAGACAGAAAGTGAAGTGGAATCTTCTGAACAAGGAATGCGCAGGCAGCTTTGTATGTGTGTGTGTGTGTACTGTGTGTGTATATATATATATTTATACGCGCACACACACACACACACATAAACACATGCATAAGGATGTGGGTGAACTACAATTCCCAAAACCATGGGTCAATCCTCCCCAAACCAGGCTTGTATGCACAGTTGACCATGTTGCATCTGAGTGCCAAGTTTGGCTGGGTTGAGTACTCTCTCTCGCACCTCCTCCAAGATGAACTGAACCACTTCAACTGAGGTTTACAGGCCAATGGAGACTCCACCTCAGACATCAGAAGAGCTGCAAGACAACCGAGAACAAGTCACGAGAGTCAAGACAAAGAGGAAAAGTGTTCCTGCCATACATCAAGGGAACCACTGACCGCAGAGGGAAGCTGATGAGGAAACACAACATACAAACTATCTACAGACCCACCAAGAAAATCCAACAAATGCTCATTCAGCAAAGGACAAGAGGGATCCTCTCACTTCTGCAGGAGTCTACCGTAGACCATGCAGCTGTGGACAAGTCTACAGAGGGACCACCAAACGCAGCAGCCCAAATCAAGGAACATGAAAGGCACTGCAGACTACTTCAACCAGAGAAGTCAGCCATAGCAGAGCACCTGAGGAACCAGCCTGGACACAGCATATTATTTGAGAACACAGAAATGCTGGACCACTCTCACAACCACCATGTCAGACGACACAGAGAAGCCATTGAAATCCACAAGCATGTGGACAATTTCAACAGAAAGGAGGAAACCATGAAAATGAACAAAATCTGGCTACCAGTATTAAAAAACTCTAAAATTACAACAGCAAAACAACAGAAGGGAAACAATCAGGGACGGCTAGTCACCTCTCAACAAAAAATTGCCCCAGGCAGTAACAAGCCACCAAAAAACTGCCAGGCCATCAAATGCTAATCAAGGTGATCAGTTGAAACATTCACACCTAGCTCCAACAGACAAGAGTCCTTTGTCCCACCCTGGACATCATTCCACAGATATATAAACCCTTTTCCTAGTTCCAACAGACCTCACTACCTCTGAGGATGCTTGCCATAGATGCAGGCGAAACGTCAGGAGAGAATGCCCCTAGACCATGGCCATATAGCCCGAAAAAACCTACAACAACCCAAGATTAATTTGCTTTATTGAGGTCCTGAGCCAGGAGGAGAAACAAAATGGATAAAACCAATTTTAGTTTCCAACAGACCTTCACAACCTCTGAGGATGCCTGCCATAGATACAGGGAAATGTCAGGAGAGAATGCTTCTGGAACATGGCCATACAGCCCAGAAAACTCACAACAACCCATACTAAAACTTTATTTGTATTCTACCCTCTATATATGGATGTTTGCAAAAGAAGTCGGCTTGCCGGCCTCCAAGAGAAGAACTCCGCTCCGGCAGAAGAACCAGCTGGGAAATGTGAAATTTATTGGCTCTTTAACACCAACTCTCATTTAATTAACTAATAATTTAGCAACATAATTGTGGAATTAAATTAATGTTGACATTCCAGACTCAATCAATCAAATTAAAAGTCAATTTAATTAAGCTGCCCTTTTTCTTTGGGAAAAAAATCCTAACTTAATCTATTTGAATTAGTTTGTTCGGATCCTCAGAAGTGACGGAAGAGTCGCGGAGGTTTCTCCCAACAGCCAAAATGATCGGCGCCTATAAACTGAACCCACTGACCGTCGCTGGGAAAATCCATGTTTCGTTCCAGTTGTTGCAAGGACTGCCACAGATAAAATGAGAGAGAACGGTGGGCTCTTAAGTGAGACAAGAAACGATGTGATCAAGTGCTGAACCTGACTCAGCACATTGAAGATGGCTTTGAAAGGCAGCAGATCACAGGAGCTGTCTTCATAGACCTGTCAGCGGCTTATGATACTGTAAACCACCGCCTCTTCCTGAGAAAAATGTATAATATCACAAAGGACTACCACCTCACCCGCCTCATAGGAAACCTGCTACAAAACAGGAGCTTTTTTGTTGAGTTCCAGGGCCAGAGAAGCAGATGGCGGAAACAGAAGAACGGCCTGCCTCAGGGGAGCGTGCTTGCTCCATCCATGTTCAACATCTACACAAATGACCAGCAACTGCCAGAAGGGACAGAGAGTTTCATCTATGCTGATGATCGTGCCATCACCGCTCAAACAGGGAGCTTTGAGATGGTAGAACAGAAGCTCTCCGAACCTCTAGGTGCTCTTACTGCCTATTACAGGGAAAACCAGCTGATCCCTAATCCATCTAAAACACAGACATGTGCTTTTCACCTTAAGAACAGACAAGCATCCCGAGCTCTGAGGATCACCTGGGAAGGAATCCCACTGGAGCATTGCAGCGCACCCAAATCCCTGGGAGTCACTCTGGACCATGCTCTGACCTACAAGAAGCACTGCCTGAACATCAAGCAAAAAGTGGGTGCTAGAAACAATATCATACGAAAGCTGACTGGCACAACCTGGGGATCACAACCAGATACAGTGAAGACATCTGCCCTTGCGCTATGCTACTCTGCTGCTGAGTATGCATGCCCAGTGTGGAACACATCTCACCACACTAAAACAGTGGATGTGGCTCTTAATGAGACATGCCGCATTATCACGGGTGTCTGCGCCCTACACCACTGGAGAAATTACACTGCTTAGCCAGTATTGCATCACCTGACATCTGCCGGGAAGTAGCAGCCAATAGTGAAAGGACCAAGGCAGAGACATCTCCAGCTCATCCCCTGTTTGGGTATCAGCCAGCACGTCAATGACTTAAATCTAGAAATAGTTTTCTAAGATCTACAGAGACACTCGCTGGAACACCTCAGCAAGCGAGAGTCCAAAAGTGGCAGGCTCAAACCCAGAACCTCAACCAATGGCTGATACCAAATGAGAGACTCCCCCCTGGGCACACAGAAAACAAAGTGACTTGGAAAGCGATGAACAGACTGCACTCTGGCACCACGAGATGCAGAGCCAATCTTAAGAAATGGGGCTACAAAGTGGCATCCACGACACGCGAGTGTGGAGAAGAGCAAACCACAGCCACCTATTGCAATGCAACCTGCCTCTGGTGTTGCCACAAGGAGGTCCTCCATTGTGCATGTGGCTGGGCTCAGGTTGCATTGCAGCAGGTGGTCTGTAGTTTGCTCTTCTCCAAACTCGCATGTCGTGGATTCCACTATGCTCCTGTGGGATTCCTTCCCAGGTGATCCTCAGAGCTCGGGATGCTTGTCTGTTCTTAAGGTGAAAGGCACATGTCTGTGTTTTAGATGGGTTAGGGATCAGCTAGTTTTCCCTGTAATAGGCAGTAAGGGCACCTAGAGCTTCGGAGAGCTTCTGTTCTACCATCTCAAAGCTCCCTGCTTGAGCAGTAATGGCATGATCATCAGCATAGATGAAGCTCTCTGTCCCTTCTGGCAATGGCTGGTCATTTGTGTAGATGTTGAACATGGATGGAGCAAGCACGCTCCCCTGAGGCAGGCCGTTCTTCTGTTTCCGCCATCTGCTTCTCTGGCCCTGGAACTCAACAAAAAAGCTCCTGTTTTGTAGCAGGTTTCCTTTGAGGCGGGTGAGGTGTCTATTTTTTCCATTATTCTATGCAAAATAAGTCTCTCCAGAACTTTGTAGAGGTGGCACAACAGGGAGATTGGTCTGTAGCTTTTTGGGTCATTACGGTCTTTGCCTGGCTTCAAGATGGCGATGACTCTTGCTTTCCTCCAGATTTTGGGGATCTGACAGGATGCAGTGCAGTTGTTCATCAGCTCCAGCAGCCAGCGCCTTGCTTTTGGACCAAAGTTCTTGATTTGTTCCATCTGTAGATCATCCAAGCCAGCTGCTTTGCCATTTTTACATTTATTGAGAGCCATGTCCAATTCAGTAGATGTAAAGGGTTCATGAAGGTTGTTCTTAATCTCTGGTTGTCTGGCTATTGGTTTCTTTCCTAGGAAAGAGCCCCCCATGACCAACAGAGAATACAGTAGTTTCTGATGGCCTTTGGCAACCCCTCTGACACCCCCTCACAACCCTGCCAGGGGTCTCAATCCCCAGGTTGAGAAACACTGCTGTAGTTTAACCACTTCCCTTGTAAGATGTTCTCCCTTTTGTACTCTGCCTCACAGGAATCTATCCACTTCAGTGTCTTTGTGTAAGTTCTTTTTAAATATCTGTTCCAGGTGTTTAGGACTGGTTTCCGTATTTAATGGTCATTGAACATACCTGTTTGTTTGGCCTTTTGTATGTCCAAATATGCATGCCATCCAAATGGGAGATGTATGCCATCTAAATCTCATTGTCTTCTAGAGTCACCCATTCTTTAATCCAGTCCAAACAGCACGTTTGAAAGTAGAGTAGATTTGGAAGAGATAAGCTGCCTCTTGTTATATCATCATTGAGCATCTTTGTTTTTCATCTTACTCAATGTTTTAACTTATTGCGATGCTACAGATTAGGGAAATAAATAAGTTGGAGTCAATGTTGTCATGTTGCTTCCCAGGAGCTACACTCGTACATTGCACCAACTCTCTTTTAGTGCAATGAAAGATGTTCTTGTGAGTGACAGCCATAATAGAATACAAAGGGCAAAACCATAAGGAAAATTGATCATTAAATTAGCAGCTATATCATACAGGGGTATGATATCAAACAGATGGAAATATTTGCTAATGAGCCCACGCAGATGAAATGGTGGCTAATGATGAGATGTTGTTGTTGTTCATTCGTTCAGTCATTTCCGACTCTTTGTGACCTCATGGATCAGCACACGCCAGAGCTCCTTGTTGGCCGTCACCACCCCAACTCCTTCAAGGTCAATCCAGTCACATCAAGGATGCCATCCATCCAGCTTGCCCTTGGTCGGCCCCTCTTCCTTTTTCCTTCCATTTTCCCCAGCATCATTGTCTTCTCCAAGCTTTCCTTTCTTCTCATGACGTGGCCAAATGACTTCACCTTGGCCTCTACTATCTTTCCCTCCAATGAGCAGTCGGGCTTTCTTTCCTGGAGGATGGACTGGTTGGATCTTCTCGCAGTCCAAGGCACTCTCAGAACTTTCCTCCAACACCACAGCTCAAAAGCGTCTCTCTTCCTTCACTCAGCCTTCCTTATGGTCCAGCTCTCACACCTGTAGGTGACTACAGGGAAGACCATGGCTTTGACTAGGCAATGGATCTTCGTTGCCAGTGTGATGTCTCTACTCTTTACTATTTTATCGAGATTGGACATTGCTCTCCTCCCAAGAAGGAAAGTCTCCTGATTTCCTGGCCACAGTCTGCGTCTGCAGTCATCTTTGCTCCTAGAAATACAAAGTCTGTCATGGCCTCCACGTTTTCTCCCTCTATTTCCCAGTTGTCAATCATTCTTGTTGCCATAATCTTGGTTTTTTTATGTTTCACTGCAACCCGGCTTTTGCGCTTTCTTCTTTCACCTTGATTAGAAGCCTCCTCAGCTCCTCCTCGCTTTCAGCCATCAAAGTGGTGTCATCTGCATATCTGAGGTTGTTAATGTTTCTTCCAGCCATTTTCACCCCAGCCTTGCATTCATCAAGCCCCGTACCTTGCATGATGTGTTCTGCATACAAGTTGAATAAGTTAGGGGAGAGGATACAACCCTGCCAGATGCCTTTCCCAATCCTGAACCAGTCTGTTCCTCCGTGGTCAGTTCTGACTGTTGCTACTTGGTCCTTATACAGATTCCTCAGGAGAGAGGGGAGGGGGCTTGGGATGCCCATCCCACCAAGAACTTGCCACAATGTTTTATGATCCATGCAGTAAAAGGCTTTAGAAGAGTCAATAAAGCAGAAATAGATGTTTCTCCAAAACTCCCTGCCTTCCTCCATTGTCCAGCATCTCGATATTGGCAATCTGGTCTCTGGTTCCTCTGCCTTTTCTAAACCCGGCTTGTCCATCTGGCCACTCTGGTGCTGGAGTCTTTGTCCATCTGGCCACTCTGGTGCTGGAGTCTTCCTTGCAGGATCTTGAGCATTCCCTTCCTGGCATGAGAAATAAGGGCCACTGTATGGAAGTTGGAGCAGTCTTTCGCATTTCCCTTTTTTGGTAGGGGGATATAAGTTGATTTTTTCCAGTCTGATGGCCATTCTTGTGTTTTCCATATTTGCTGGCATGTGAGATAGATAACAATATTTCCCTTTTTTGTTAAGATGCCCATATCTGGTGCAAAGCAGAACTAAACAGATGCAACTAGAGGTCATATATTGCTGTTACAATAATCTCTGCTGCACAAAGTGCAATAATGCTGCCTGTTGCATCCCAGTTCAGGAAACGAGACCATAAGATTAAATCCACCACACTGGACTGTGGGGAAAAACAATCCTCTTTATTGTTGAAAAATGGTTACAAAAGAAAGGTAAATGCAAAGTCAAAATGCCACAGTAGAAACACAGCAGTCAGGAAAACTCTGAACTTGAGCAAAATTCCAAAAGACACAATACACAAAACAGGAACCTGTTAGCATCACTAACTGTACTTGAAAACTAGAACTCTCTGGGAATGCAGGCCATGGGACACAGGAAATCTGCCAAGGTACTGCCTCAGTCTGAAACGTTGCTTGATCTGGCTAGACAGCCGGGAGAGGCCCCTTAAGCTAAAGAAACTATTTCTTGAAACGTCTCCAGATCTTGAAGCCTCCCTCTCCCGTAATCTATTTGACCTTCGTAGAAACTGCGACTCACTCCTGTTTTTCCAAATCTGTTCTCTTCGGTGCTCATTAGCAAACCCAGGTGTGAGTCCCTCTGGAGAGCTATCACTGCTTGATTCCAAAACATTCTCATCAAGAAGTTCAGTTTCACTTTCCCCGCCACTGGCCTCATAATCAACAGTTTCAACACCATCAGGAAAAGATACATGTTCAGAGGCCTGTTCAGTTGCATCAGGAAAAAACAATTATAGAATCAGGTTCAGGTTCTGGTTCGCACGGAGGCTGAACCCCAACACTGCCTCCTTTTGCATTTCAGTAGCTCACCATGGGGTACTTGGTGGACCATAGAAGGAGAAGGCGCTATTTATTTATTTATTTATTTATTTATCATGTCAGGAGCAACCAGACAGTTGTATTACATTTCTAACAGAACAAAAACAAACAGACAAAACACAAAAGGCACATGTCTGTGTTTTAGATGGATTAGGGATCAGCTGGTTTTCCCTGTAGTAGGCGGTAAAGGCACCTAGAGCTTGGGAGAGCTTCTGTTCAACCATCTCAAAGCTCCCTGCTTGAGCAGTAATGGCACGATCATCAGCATAGATTAAGCTCTCTGTCCCTTCTGGCAGTGGCTGGTCATTTGTGTAGATGTTGAACATGGATGGAGCAAGCACGCTCCCCTGAGGCAGGCCGTTCTTCTGTTTCCGCCATCTGCTTCTCTGGCCCTGGAACTCAACAAAAAAGCTCCTGTTTTGTAGCAGGTTTCCTATGAGGCGGGTGAGGTGGTCGTCCTTTGTGATATTATACATTTTTCTCAGGAGGTGGTTCACAGTATCATAGGCTGCTGACAGGTCTATGAAGACAGCTCCTGTGATCTGCTGCCTTTCAAAGCCATCTTCTATGTGCTGAGTCAGGTTCAGCACTTGCGATGTGCAGCTTTTGCCTTTTCTGAAGCCAGCTTGCTGTGGGATCAGACAGGGGTCTATATTTTCCATAATTCTATGCAAAATAAGTCTCTCCAGAACTTTGTAGAGGTGGCACAACGGGGAGATTGGTCTGTAGCTTTTTGGGTCATTACGGTCTTTGCCTGGCTTCAAGATGGCGATGACTCTTGCTTTCCTCCAGATTTTGGGGATCTGACAGGATGCAGTGCAGTTGTTCATCAGCTCCAGCAGCCAGCGCCTTGCTTTTGGACCAAAGTTCTTGATTTGTTCCATGATGAGATGGTAGTAATTTGTGATATTATACATTTTTCTCAGGAGGAAGCATTAGTTTGCAGTATCATAAGCCACTGACATGTCTATGAAGACAGCTCCTGTGATCTGCTGCCTTTCAAAGCCAATTTCTATGTGCTGAGTCAAGTTCAGCACTTGCGATGTGCAGCTTTTGCCTTTTCTGAAGGCAGCTTGCTGTGGAATCAGACAGGGAGAAGGCACTATTGTTTTGGAACGGCTGAAGAATCCCCTTCGACCCCTGGACTAGAGCAGACGCTTAGCTTCGTGCCATCTGTCAGTGCAGCACAGCAAGAGTTAACCTCCATGGCAGGCTCCAACTTCAGGACACCAGCTGGTTTTGCCCGGGATTCACAATGCCCCTGGGATCTCTTAACTGCCTCATAAACCTGGACTTAGTGGATGTCATGTGTTTCATCGTTCCTATTTTGGGGTGTGTGTGGCTGTAGGCACACAAAGGGTGAAATGGATTTTTCATCCCTCATTTTGTCCCTGGGAAACCACACCAATGGGAAGGGTCAAAAACACTGGGATGCCTGTGGTGGAGGAGGAAACATATAAAGTCTAGGATGAAATGGTCTCCTATGAAAGCCTAAACTTGGGTGGTGGGCAGTATGGTGTTGGGGGAGGACATTGGCAGGCACTCACTAGAACCTGCAATGTCATTGGAGTTGGGGCCTTTCTTGTCTCCTGAGTATTTTATTTATTTACTAGCCATCCCTTGCCACGCTTTGCTGTGGCCCAGTTTGGTGATCTGGAAAATAAAGTAAAGAGAAAGTGTTGGTTTCTATTTATTTATTTATTTATTTATTATTTATTTATACATTTGTATACCGCTAATATCTCAGCCTAAGTCGGCGACTCATTGCGGTTTACAGCAATTAAAAACAATATACAATTTAAAACAACAACACATAGACAATACAGATTATTGGGCCACCAATAATAATACCATGCATCTCGTCAATAAAATCACCAATCCAGAGTTCGTCATCCATAATTAACCAGTCCTTAGTCAGCAAAGTTCGGTAATAACAGACTAACCGAATGCTTGTTTAAACAACCAAGTTTTTAGTGTCTTCCGAAAAGCCATCAGCGAAGAGGCAGATCGTATCTCTATAGGGAGGGTGTTCCAAAGCCGAGGGGCCACCACAGAAAAGGCCCTGTCTCTCGTTCCCACCAGCCGCGCTTGGGAAGCCGGTGGGATAGAGAGCAGGGACTCTCCAGAAGATCTTAGGGTCCTGGTGGGCTGATAGGCTGAGATACGTTCGGATAGATAAGTTGGGCCAGAACCGCTTAGGGCTTTAAAGGTCAAAACCAGCACTTTGAATTGAGCCCGGTAGCATATCGGCAGCCAGTGGAGCTGGTGCAGCAAGGGAGTTGTGGTTTCTAATATATATGATTTCTTTCTGCTTGTGAGTAAACAGTATTTCTTCCTGTTTCTTTGTCAGTGTTGATGTGGATAGTGCCTGGTTTGCCTACTCTGGAACATAAAACATATCATTGTCCTTCTTCAGGGGTCCCTTTCACATCTATGATACTATATCTCTCTGTGTGTGAATCATATCTATCTATATCTATGGCTGAATGGCTCTTTGTCAGGAGGACTTTGTTTGCCCCAATTTTGTCATTGGTGGGATTCAGAATGCTCTTTGATTGTAGATGAACTATAAATCCCAGTAACCACAACTCCCAAATGTCAAGATCTATTTCCTCCAAACTCCATCTGTGTTCATATTTGGGCATATGGAATAGCCGTGCCCAGTTTGGTCCAGATCCATCATTATTTGAGTCCACAGTGCTCTATGGATGTAAGGGATACTCCAACTCCCAAACTCAAGGTCAATGCCCACCAAACTCTTCTAGTGTTTTCTGTTGGTCCTGTGTGCCAACTACAACTCCCAAATGACAAAATCAATGTTTTAAAGTAATCGTCACTCCTTGGGTTAGTAGGTGTCTTGTGGCCAAATTTGGTGGCAATTCGTCCAGTGGTTTTTGAGTTCTGTTACTCCCACAAACGAACATTACATTTTTATTTATATAGATTTATTTATTTATTTATTTATTTATTTATTTATTTATTTATTTATTATCCGCTGGAGAATGGAGAAAGGCAGGGGAGTTTCAGAAAAACATCTACTTCTGTTTTATTGACTATTCTAAAGCCTTTGACTGTGTGGATCATAATAAATTGTGGCAAGTTCTTGGTGGGATGGGCATCCCAAGCCCCCTTCCCTCTCTCCTGAGGAATCTGTACAAGGACCAAGGAGCAACAGTCAGAACTGACCACGGAACAGGAGACGGGTTCAAGATTGGGAAAGGCGTACGGCAAGGCTGCATCCTCTCACCCAACCTTTTTAACTTGTATGCAGAACACATCATGCGATGTGCGGGGCTTGATGAATGCAAAGCTGGGGTGAAAATTGCTGGAAGAAACATTAACAACCTCAGATATGCAGATGACACCACTCTGATGGCCGAAAGCGAGGAGGAGCTGAGGAGTCTTCTAATCAAGGTGAGAGAAGAAAGCGCAAAAGCCGGGTTGCAGCTAAACGTCAAAAAAACCAAGATTATGGCAACAAGAATGATTGACAACTGGAAAATAGAGGGAGAAAACGTGGAGGCCGTGACAGACTTTGTATTTCTAGGTGCAAAGATTACTGCAGATGCAGACTGTGGCCAGGAAATCAGAAGACGCTTCCTTCTTGGGAGGAGAGCAATGTCCAATCTCGATAAAATAGTAAAGAGTAGAGACATCAGACTGGCAACAAAGATCCATTGCCTAGTCAAAGCCATGGTATTCCCTGTAGTCACCTACGGATGTGAGAGCTGGACCTTAGTGAAGGCCGAGCGAAGGAAGAGAGATGCTTTTGAGCTGTGGTGTTGGAGGAAAGTGTTGAGAGTGCCTTGGACTGCGAGAAGATCCAACCAGTCCATCCTCCAGGAAATAAAGCCCGACTGCTCATTGGAGGGAAGGATACTAGAGACAAAGTTGAAGTCCTTTGGCCACATCATGAGGAGACAGCAAAGCCTAGAGAAGACAATTATGCTGGGGAAAGTGGAAGGCAAAAGGAAGAGGGGACCAAGGGCAAGATGGATGGATGGCATCCTTGAAGTGACTGGACTGACTTGAAGGAGCTGGGGGTGGTGACGGCGACAGGGAGCTCTGGCGTGGGCTGGTCCATGAGGTCACGAAGAATCGGAAGCGACTGAACGAATAAACAACAAACTTTATTCTTATACCCCGCCTCCATCTCCCCGAAGGGACTCGGGGAGGCTTACATGGGGCCAAGCCCAAAGCAAAATACAATTAAAAGCAAAGCAATAACAAATTAAAACAGCATGTGGTTTCTTGTGGAGACAAGGATTGTGGAGAAAGCTTCAGTGGTCACCCCTTTCCCCCAGGATAACAACTCTTTCAGGAATCCCAATGGATAGCTGTCTCTTACTTCTTGTTGTCTCAGTCCCATTCTTAACTAGGAGTCATTGAACATCGAGAAAACCAAAGTGCTCTTCCAGTAGTCACCGGCCAATCCCTCTCCAATGCTTAATGGTGTAACATTAGAAAATGTGGACCATTTCCACTCCCTTAGCAGCCACCTCTCCACCAAAGTCAACATCGACACTGAAATACAACACCGCCTGAGCTCTGCGAGTGCAGCATTTTTCCGAATGAAGCAGAGAGTGTTTGAGGACCGGGACATCCGTAGAGATACCAAGATGCTTGTTTATAGAGGGAAGCTTCCCACCAGAGTGGAAATCATCTATCAGACAGATGGCAAGCTATTTAACCTCAGCAGACTGAAAGCCAAAACCAAGGTTCAACAACATCTGTTATAGAACTCCAGTATGCTGATGACGATGTCGCCTGTGCGCATTCAAAATAAGATCTGCAAGCCACTCGAAACACCTTTGCAGAAGCATACGAGAAGCTCGGCCTGTCATTGAACATTGAGAAAACCAAAGTGCTCTTCCAGCAGTCACCAGCCAATCTCTCTCCAATGCCAGAAATACAGCTTAATGGTGTAACATTAGGAAATGTGGACCATTTCCGCTCCCTTGGCAGCCACCTCTCCACCAAAGGCAACATTGACACTAAAATACAACACCGTCTGAGCTCTGCGAGTGCAGCATTTTTCCAAATGAAGCAGAGAGTGTTTGAGAACCGGGACATCTGTAGGGAGACCAAGGTGCTTGTTTATAAAGCCATTCCCCACCCAACCTGCTATACGCCTGTGAAACGTGGACAGTCTACAGACATCACTTGCAACTCCTGGAACGATTCCATCAGCGCTGCCTCTGGAAAATCCTGCAAATCTCTTGGGAAGACAGGTGGGAAAATGTCAGCATGCTGGAAGAAGAAGCAAAGACCAACAGCATTGAAGTAATGCTCCTCCACCATCAACTCCACTGGACCAGCCACGTTATCCGGTTGCCCGACCACCATCTCCCAAAGTTGCTCTACTCCGACCTCAAGAATGGAAAACGGAATGTCGGTGGGCAGGACAAGAGATTGAAAGATGGGCTCAAAGCCAACCTTAAAAATTGTGGCATAGACACTGAGAACTGGGAAGCCCTGGCCCTTGAGCGCTCCAGCTGGAGGTCAGCTGTGACCAGCAGTGCTGCAGAATTTGAAGAGGCATGAATGGAGGGCGAAAGAGAGAAATGTGCCAAGAGGAAGGCACATCAAGCCAACCCCAACTGGGACTGCCTTCCTCCTGGAAACCGATGCCCTCACTGCGGGAGAAGATGCAGATCAAGAATAGGGCTCCACAGTCACCTACGGACCCACCACCAGGACACCATCATCCTCAGACTACAAGGGATCACCTAAATAAGTACGTAACTAGGAGTCGTACGTAAATTGGGTGTTTGCAACTTGGGGATTAACTGCATTCATAATACTCTGTGTACCTCAGACGGTTCAGCCCCAAAAGGCTGTTGCTCTGCAAGAAAACCCAAAGTCCAGAACTTCAGAAAGCCTGGAGGCATTGTCGGTGAAAACCTTTTTCATTCAAAGCCTGTGGTTGCCATTGACCGGTTGCCAGGTGAGAGGCCCACCTGCAATAAACAAGACAGTGAAATCATGCAACAGCATGTAATCAAGTGTGTGACGTCACGGAACACTTTGTGCCCCCACCGTGCCAAGACTCCAGCAGAAGCAATTGGATCCCTGTTTGCAAAGCTGAAAGATATTATCTCATTTGCTGACCTTCTGGAAATAGAACGACAGGACAGCCAAGCGGGAAGGGGTCTCGTGGCCATCTAGACCACCCTCCTACAAGGGCAGGAATTTCTTTTAATGGGGTGTTCCACTGCTTGCTAATTGGTATGGATGTAATTTGTGCATGCTTAATTTTTTAAAAAATAGCTTTCTTGGGTGATTTTGTGGTATTTTGTGCTTTGAAAAAATAATTGGAGGGCTTTTGAGTATGAATTATTTTGCATTCATATGTGTTCAAGCAAAAACGCAGTAACGCAGCAATAATAGAACAAATAAACATGGTTTTGGAGATGTATGTTGTTGTGTGTACAACAAAGGAGGTAAAATAGCAGGAATGAGGCAAACACTCTCTGCTTCATTCGGAAAAATGCTGCACTCGCAGAGCTCAGGCAGTGTTGTATTTTAGTGTCAGTGTTGACTTTTGTGGAGAGGTGGCTGCCAAGGGAGCGGAAATGGGAGACATTTTCTAATGTTACACCGTTTAACTGTATTTACTAATAATATAATATATTGTGTATGCACATAATATTTATAATATTATAATGTAATACAATATAATACTATTAATAATAATACAATATTATAGTTATATGTTTATATGCTAATAATATTACAATATAATGGTATAGTGCAAAATAGTAATATATAAGCCTGGAATCCCAGGTCTCGGCGATGGCAGGGAGAGCTTGTGCACCAGTTGCGCCCGTACCTTGGGAAGTCTGATCTGGCCACGGTGGTCCACGCTCTCGTTACATCCTGGATAGATTACTGCAACGCACTCTATGTGGGGTTGCCTTTGAAGACTGTTCGGAAACTCCAACTAGTCCAGCGAGAAGCAGCCAGACTGCTCACCGGAGCGTCTTACAGGGAGCATACCACCCCTCTGTTGTGTCAGCTCCACTGGCTGCCCATCCAATTCCGAGCACAATTCAAAGTGCTGGTCTTGACCTACAAAACCCTATACGGTTCCGGCCCAGCGTATCTGTCCGAACGGATCTCCCTCTACGTCCTACCTCGGAGTCTAAGATCTTCTGGAGAGGCCCTGCTCTCGACTCCGCCTCTATCACAAGTAAGGTTGGCGGGGACGAGGAGCAGGGCCTTTTCGGTGGCGGCCCCCCGCCTGTGGAATTCGCTCCCCGAGGAAATCAGATCAGCGACATCATTCCTCTCCTTCAGGAAAAAAACTGAAAACTTGGATTTGAGACCAGGCATTTGGACAATCGGGCAGATAAAGAAAGGACTTTGACGATGGCCAGGAAATGACTAATGGAATGGAAATCAGAACTCTGGAAGACTTACGCTGAGCATGTGAATAGTTTTATATGATGTGTTGTATATTGATGTTTTGCTTGTTTTAACTGTGATAATTGTTTTAACTATGGTGTTTGTACATTATGTGTAATTTGTATAGGCATCGAATCGTGCCTTTCTTGTAAGCTGCCCTGAGTCCCCCCTCGGGGGTGGAGAAGGGCGGGGTAAAAGTACCCGAAATAAATAAATAAATAAATAAATAAATAAATAAATAAAATACTGATATTGTACTATGCTAATAATATAATATAATATAATATATTGTATGTACATATATCTTGTAAGCCGCTCTAAGTCCCCTTTGGGGTGAGAAGGGTGGCATAGAAATGTTTTATAATCAGAAGGAAAATTAATAAGCTATATTGATATGCAGCATATCTTTGGCAATTGAAGCTGTGAGCTAATGTGTTGCCATCTAAATAGGATTTTTCTCAACCAGTGACGTAGAGCCCTTCTAGACAGGCCGCATATCCCAGGATCTGATCCCAGGTTTTCTGCTTTAAACTGCATTATATGAGTCCACACTGCTAAATAATCTGGGATAAAGATAAAACCTGAGATCAGATCCTGAGATATAGGCCCCTTCCATATAAGATCCAGACGATTTCATAGAATCCTAGAATCCTAGAGTTGGAAGAGACCTCCTGGGCCAACATCCAGTCCAACCCCATTCTGCTCAGAAGCAGGAATATTGCGTTCAAATCACCCCTGACAGATGGCCATCCAGCCTCTGTTTAAAAGCCTCCAAAGAAGGAGCCTCCAAAAAGGAAGAAACCATGAAAATGAACAAAATCTGGCTACCAGTATTAAAAAAACTCAAAAATTACAACAGCACAACAACAGAGAGTAAACAATCAGGCACATCAAATCACTCTCAACAAAAGATTCCCCCCAGGCACTTCCAAGCCATTAAATGCTAATCAAGGTGGTCAGTTGAAACATTCACACCTAGCTCCAGCAGACAAGAGTCCTTTGTCCCACCCTGGTCATTCCACAGATATATAAACCCATTTTCCTAGTTCCAACAGACCTCACTACCTCTGAGGATGCTTGCCATAGATGTGGGCAAAACGTCAGGAGAAAATGCCTCTAGAACATGGCCATATAGCCCGGAAAATCCTACAACAACCCAGTGATTCCGGCCATGAAAGCCTTCAACAAGACACCAAGACTTTTTACAGAAGATGACAGACGTAGTGTCTTGGTATCCAGGGTAGGCAGCTGGACCTCCCTCCCACCCGGACGGCCCAGCCAAAGGATCTCCGTCTTTGCTGGGCTCACCCTCAACCTGCTGGCATGCAACCATCCAGTAATGGCCTCAAGGCACTGATGGAAATTTTTGGATACAGAGTCCGGCCGGCCCTCCATAATAAAGACTTTGTTGCATCATTAAAGACTCTAAAGACCATAACTTCAGAAAAATCCCTGAGAACCTCTCTTTGAGGCACCCTGGCTTCCCGCTGGGCTTAAAGTATACGTCCTATAGAAAAGTACAGCTGTTACAGGCCCAGCGCGCGACAGAACAGGGTGCTTCTTTTCTCACCAGGGCTGAAAGGACTCTCTTTGATGGGTCTGGCCGGTCTCTGCCTCCTGGCTGTTGTTGTTCATTCGTTCAGTCGTCTCCGACTCTTCGTGACCTCATGGACCATCCCACGCCAGAGCTCCCTGTCGGCCGTTACCACCCCCAGCTCCCTCAAGGTCAGTCCAGTCACTTCAAGGATGCCATCCATCCATCTTGCCCTTGGTCGGCCCCTCTTCCTTTTGCCTTCCACTTTCCCCAGCATAATTGTCTTCTCTAGCCTTTCCTGTCTCCTCATGATGTGGCCAAAGTACTTCAACTTTGTCTCTAGTATCCTTCCCTCCAGTGAGCAGTCGGGCTTTATTTCCTGGAGGATGGACTGGTTGGATCTTCTCGCAGTCCAAGGCACTCTCAGAACTTTCCTCCAACACCACAGCTCAAAAGCATCTCTCTTCCTTCGCTCAGCCTTCCCTAAGGTCCAGCTCTCACATCCGTAGGTGACTACAGGGAACCATGGCTTTGACTAGGCAATGGATCTTTGTTGCCAGTCTGATGTCTCTACTCTTTACTATTTTATCGAGACTGGACATTGCTCTCCTCCCAAGAAGTAAGCGTCTTCTGATTTCCTGGCCACAGTCTGCATCTGCAGTAATCTTTGCACCTAGAAATACAAAGTCTGTCATGGCCTCCACGGTTTCTCCCTCTATTTTCCAGTTGTCAATCATTCTTGTTGCCATAATCTTGGTTTTTTTGACGTTTAGCTGCAACCCGGCTTTTGCGCTTTCTTCTTTCACCTTGATTAGAAGCCTCCTCAGCTCCTCCTCGCTTTCGGCCATCAGAGTGGTGTCATCTGCATATCTGAGGTTGTTAATGTTTCTTCCAGCAATTTTCACCCCAGCTTTGCATTCATCCAGCCCCGCACATCCTCGCATGATGTGTTCTGCATACAAGTTAAAAAGGTTGGGTGAGAGTATGCAGCCTTGCCGTACGCCTTTCCCAATCTTGAACCAGTCTGTTGTTCCGTGGTCAGTTCTGACTGTTGCTACTTGGTCCTTGTACAGATTCCTCAGGAGAGAGGGAAGGGGGCTTGGGATGCCCATCCCACTAAGAACTTGCCACAATTTATTATGATCCACACAGTCAAAGGCTTTAGAATAGTCAATGAAGCAGAAGTAGATGTTTTTCTGAAACTCCCTGCCTTTCTCCATTATCCAGCGGATATTGGCAATCTGGTCTCTCGTTCCTCTGCCTTTTCTAAACCCAGCTTGTACATCTGGCAACTCTCGCTCCATGTATTGCTGGAGTCTTCCTTGCAGGATCTTGAGCATTACCTTACTGGCATGAGAAATAAGGGCCACTGTACGGAAGTTGGAGCAGTCTTTCGCATTTCCCTTTTTTGATATGGGGATATAAGTTGATTTTTTCCCTCCCTCCTGTCCTTCAGAAGGACGATAGAAACTTGGCTGTGGGACCATGCCTTTGGGACAGTGCAATAAGGAAGAAATAGGAAACCTTACCATGTCAACCAGTTTTGATGTGGATGATTGAGACGGTATAAACCAGGGGACTTCAAACTTTTTAAATGGGGGGCCAGTTCACTGTTCCTCAGACCGTTGGAGGGCCGGACTGTGGTTGAAAAAAAACTATGATCAAATTCCTATGCACACTGCACATATCTTATTTTGCTACTGTTATGAATCGTAATGTAAATATCTGATATGCAGGATGTATTTTCATTGTTACAAACTGAACATAAAGCATAGTGATTCATCACAAAAACAATATGTAATTATATATTGTGAAATATTTATTTCTAATTACAAATAAATGAAATTTTGACTTCAAGCATGTTGTAGTGTGTGTCTTACTATAACAGCAGGGAACCCATGAATATGTTTACTGATCAGCCTATCAGCCAAACGTCTTTTTTTATTATTATTTTGATTTTTTCCATTATTTTTTCCATTATTTTGGAGAATTTTTTAATTATTATTTTGATTATTTCCATTATTTTTTCCATTACTTCGGAGAATATTATTATTATTATTATTTATTTATTTTTACATTAATTTTTCCATTATTTTGGAGAATTATTATTATTATTGTTATTATATTTCTTCCATTATTTTTTCCATTACTTTGGAGAATATTTTTTAATTATTATTTATTTTTACATTAATTTTTTCATTATTTTGGAGAATTATTATTATTATTATTATTTCCATTATTTCTGATAATATTTTTTTATTATTTTGATTTTTTCCATTATTTTGGACAATATTTTTTATTATTTTGATTTTTTCCATTATTTTTTTCCATTACTTCGGAGAATATTTTTTAACTATTATTTATTTTTACATTAATTTTCCATTATTTTTGGAGAATTATTATTATTATTATTATTATTATTATTATATTTTTCCATTATTTCTGATAATATTTTTATTATTTTGATTTTTTCCATTATTTTTTCTATTATTTCGTAGAATATTTTTTATTATTATTATGATTTTTCCATTATTTTTCCATTACTTCATTATTTTTCCATTGCTTGCAACTAACAGTTCAGATAATATTTTTAATATTATTTTGATTTTTTCCCATTATTTCAGATAATATTTTTTATTATTATTTTGATTTTTCCGTTATTTTGGATATTTTTTATTATTATTATTGTGATTTTTTCCATTATTTTTCCCATTATTTCAGATAATATTTTATTATTATTATTTTGATTTTTTTCCATTATTATTTCCATTATTTCGGAGAATATTTTTTATTATTATTATTTTGATTTTTTCCTCTTTTTTCATTACTTCAGATAATAATTTTACCATTATTTTGATTTTTTCCCATTATTTCAGATAATATTTGTTATTATTATTTTGATTTTTTCCATTATTTTGGATATTATTTATTATTATTATTATTGTAATTTTTCCATTATTTTCCCCATTATTTCAGATAATATTTTATTATTTTTATTTTTTCCATTATTATTTCCATTATTTCGGAGAATATTTTTTATTTTATTTTTCCATTATTTTTTCCATTATTTTTGTGATTATTTTGAGAAATATAATATCGAGGTGCGGTTTCCACTCTGTCCACAGGAGGGCAGCACAGAGGCGTCTCGACGGCTCAAGGGCGCGTTTCCCTATCTGGCCACTTGGTGGCAGCAAAAGATTGCCACTTGATTGCCATCTCAAGGCAAGTGCAAATATTCCTGTGTCCACAAGAGGGCGGCAATGGGAAAGGCCATTAGGATATAACCTGCCATTTCATTTGTATAATTGAGATATTACCATTTTAAATAACAACAACAATAATTTATTTATTTACCTTACTTCTATACGGCTGTTCTCAGCCCGAAGGCGACTCACAGCGGTTCACAACAAATACGAACAGCAAAAATTCAGTGCTACAGTATAGAAACAGTTAACAACCTAACACATTACACAATTAATAAACAGTTACTACAATACCCATTCACTGTCATCTCGTCATCAAAAACATGTTCCAGATTCGTCATCCATTGTTCCATTCCAGTGTTCATTAACCAATCATTGCACTAATTATTCGAACGCCTGCTCAAACAGCCAGGTCTTCACTTTTTTGCGGAATACCATTAGAGATGGTGCTAGTCTAATGTCCGTAGGAAGGGCGTTCCACAGCCGAGGAGCCACCACCGAGAAGGCCCTATCTCTCGTCCCCGCCAGCCGTGCTTGAGAAGCAGGCGGGATCGAGAGCAGGGTCTCCCCGGAAGATCTCAAAGTCCTGGTGGGCTCATAGGCAGAGATGCGGTCGGATAGGTAGCTTGGGCCGGAACCGTTTAGGGCTTTAAAGGCCAACGCCAGCACTTTGAATTGAGCCCGGTAGCAGATCAGTAGCCAGTGGAGTTGGCGCAACAGGGGGGTTGTATGCTCCCTGCGCTCCGCTCCTGTTAAAATCATGGCTGCCGAGCGTTGGACTAGTTGGAGATTCCGAGCTGTCTTCAAAGGCAACCCCACGTAGAGAGCGTTGCAGTAGTCTAAACGGGATGTAACCAGAGCGTGGACTACCGTGGCCAAGTCAGACTTCCCAAGGTACGGGCGCAGCTGGCACACAAGCTTTAGCTGTGCAAATGCTCCCCTGGTCACCGCCGAAACCTGGGGTTCCAGGCTCAGCAATGAGTCCAGGGTCACACCCAAGCTGCGAACCTGCGTCTTCAGGGGGAGTGCGGCCCCATCCAACACAGGCTGTAACCCTATGCCCTGTTCGGCCTTGCGACTGACCAGGAGTACCTCTGTCTTGTCTGGATTCAATTTCAATTTGTTGTCCCTCATCCAGACCGTCACAGCGGCCAAGCACCGGTTCAGGACCTGGACAGCCTCCTTAGTAGCAGGTGGGAAGGAGTGACAGAGTTGGACATCATCCGCGTACAGATGACACCGCACCCCGAAACAATCTTATAACAATAAGATGTTGACTCATTGTCTACAATAATATGGACAATAACAAAAACAACAACAACAATATAATTGCTCCCCTCCGCTTTCTCTGCAATAGCACCGGGATTGTGGCGCAGCTGGCTGAGTGTCAGCTGCATTAAGATCACTCTGACCAAAAGGTCATGAGTTCGAAGCCAGCCCGGGCTGGAGTGGGTGTCCAGCCATTGTGTAGCCCGTTGTCGACCTTTGCAACCCGAAAGACAGTTGCATCTGTCAAGTAGGAAAATAAGGGAGGCTAAATTTAACTAATTTATGAGGCCATAAAGAAAGAAGACTCCGGGGAATGTGGAATGCGGAAGAACTTCATCGGTGTCGTTGATGGACGATGAAAAGCAGCAGCTCCCCTGGCGGCCAGAAAAAAAAGTTAAATAGCCTTTGTCTGTTAAATGTTGTTTGTCAAACTGGCATTGAATGTTTGCCATATATGTGTTTACTGTAATTCGCCCTGAGTCCCCTGCGGGGTGAGAAGGGCGGAATATAAGAACTGTAAATAAATAAATAATAAATAAATAAATACTTCTAAGAAGAAGAAGAAGAAGTCCCAGCAGACTGGAGGAGGGCCAATGTGGTCCCAATCTTCAAGAAGGGAAAAAAGGATGACCCAAACAACTACCGATGTCCGGTCAGCCTCACGTCGATACCAAGCAAGATTCTGGAAAAGATGGTCAAGGAAGTGGTCTGCAAGCACTTAGAAACAAATGCGGTCATCGCTAATACTCAACATAGATTTATCAAAAACAAGTCATGCCAGACTCATTTTTTTTCTTCAAAGGGGTGTTTTTTTTTATTTGAACAAAATACACACCAGACCTCACACTGCAATATATTACGTGTTCGTGACACATATGGTACAACAAGCTTATCAACATACTAAAAAACAAAACAAAACAGAAAACCAACTTTAATGAGCAACATGGATTCACTAGACCACAAACTAAAAGCCTGGTGGGACACAGAAAAAAATAGCTCACATACACACTGTGCTGTTCAATAAACATCTCAGACTGGATGGGCATCCAAATCGCCATTCAGTATTGGTAAGCAAGCAGTGGCTACAGAGGGAGGATAAATTTCCACATTCCCAGAAGTGTATCTTGGATTAAACAATCTGTAAAAGGTTGTATTCCTTGCAAACAAAGGGAAAATGCAGGTACAACCACAGCAAAGGTAGAATGTGATGCTGGAGAAAATCATTCCAGGTGACTGATTTAGTTCCTGCTGACAGGTTTAAGGGACGCTAAAGTGATAGGAGATGCTGAAGGTGCAGAAGAGCATGGCAGGACAGCCAGGTGCCTGAATGTTTTTGCAGTTTCCATGGCCATTGTGTCCCTCATCGTTTCCATCATTGTGTTGGCCACGACTATGGCATTCATCTTTAGCAGATTCATGGATGCAGTTGATGCCCATGAGCACGGCACCCATGCCAGACTCATCTGATCTCTTTTTTCGATAGAGTTACAAGCTGGGTAGATGCGGGGAATGCCGTGGATGGAGCGTGTCTGGATTTCAGGAAGGCCTTCTTCGACAAGGTCCCCCATGACCTTCTGGCAAGGAAACTAGTCCAATGTGGGCGAGGCAAAACTACGGTGAGGTGGATCTGGAATTGGTTAAATGGACGAACCCAGAGGGTGATTCTCCCCAAGGCTTCCTCTTCATCCTGGAAAGAAGTGACAAGTGGAGTGCCGCAGGGTTCCCATCCTGGGCCCGGTCCTGCCCAGGATCTTTATTAATGACTTAGATGAAGGGCTAGAAGGCAGGATCATCAAGTTTGCAGACGACACCAAATTGGGAGGGATAGCCAATACTCAAGAGGACAGGAGCAGGATTCAAAACGATCTTGACAGATTAGAGAGATGATGGCCGAAAACTAACAAAATGAAGTTCAACAGAGACAAATGCAAGATAATCCACTTTGGCTGGAAAAACGAAATGCAAAGATACAGAATGGGGGACAATGCCTGGCTCGAGAGCAGTACATGTGAAAAGGATCTTGGAGTCCTTGTGGACAACAAGTTAAACATGAGCCAACAATGTGATGTGGCGGCAAAAAAAGCCAATGGGATTTTGGCCTGCATCAATAGGAGCATAGTGTCTAGATCTAAGGAAGTAATGCTACCCCTCTATTCTGCTTTGGTTAGACCACACTGGAATATTGTGTCCAATTCTGGGCACCACAATTCAAGAGAGATATTGACAAGCTGGAATGTGTCCAGAGGAGGGCGACTAAAATGATCAAGGGTCTGGAGAACAAGCCCTATGAGGAGCGGCTTAAGGAGCTGGGCATGTTTAGCCCGAAGAAGAGAAGGCTGAGAGGAGATATGATAGCCATGTATAAACATGTGAGAAGAAGCCACAGGGAGGAGGGAGCAAGCTTGTTTTCTGCTTCCCTGGAGACTAGGAACAATGGAACAATGGCTTCAAACTACAAGAGAGGAGATTCCATCTGAACATGAGGAAGAACTTCCTGACTGTGAGAGCCGTTCAGCAGTGGAACTCTCTGACCCGGAGTGTGGTGGAGGCTCCTTCTTTGGAAGCTTTTAAACAGAGGCTGGATGGCCATCTGTCAGGGGTGATTTGAATGCAATATTCCTGCTTCTTGGCAGAATGGGGTTGGACTGGATGGCCCATGAGGTCTCTTCCCACTCTGTGATTCTATATTGTTCTGTACAGTTCTCTTTCATAACAGTCTATTTCCAAGGGACTCAAGGCTATGGCTGACATCTCAGGCTGAAGTAGTCTGCAGTGCCTTTCGTGTTCCTTGATTCGTATTTCTCATTACTTTATTTTCCAGATAACCAGACTGGGCCACAGCAAAGCGTGGCAGGGGATGGCTAGTGTCTAAAAAAAAATGACACAATAAACCCGGAAACACCGTCTCCACGCAGACCTATACTATGTCTAACCTTTTTCATTGTTCTGTCTGCGCGCCCGCGGTTGTGCGCATGCGTATTGGATATACCCGGAAACACCGTCTGCACGCAGACCTATGCTACGTCTAAACTTTTGCATTGCTCTGTCGGCGCGACCGCGGTTGTGCGCATGCGGATTGGATAAACCCGGAAACACCGTCTGCACGCAGACCTATGCTACGTCTAAACTTTTGCATTGCTCTGTCGGCGCGCCCGCGGTTGTGCGCATGCGGGTTGAATAAACCCGGAAACACCGTCTGCACGCAGACCTATGCTACGTCTAAACTTTTACATTGCTCTGTCGGCGCGCCCGCGGTTGTGGGCATGCGGGTTGGGGGGACTGCGCATGCGCGCTCCCGTCGCTGAGGAAACGCCTGGCCGGGGCAGGAGAGGAAGGGGGAAGTAGGCCGCGGTGGGAGCCGGGGCCTCGCGTAGATGTCTTCCCCGGAGGAGGCGCGGGTGGCGCCGGTGTCGGCGGCGGACCTTCCTCCGGAGTGGGAGGCGGACGAGGAGCGGATGGCGTTCCTCTTCTCGGCCTTCAAGCAGAGCCGCGAGGTGAACGCCACCGAGTGGGACAGCAAGATGGGCTTCTGGAGCGAGCTGGTGCTGAAGTGGGGCCGGCGCCGCCGCCTTGGAGGGGTCCGCACCTGCCTCCGGGAGCTGCAGCAGGCCTTCGAGCGGCGGGGGAGCCTCCCCCTCGGCCTCGGCACCGTCCTCCGGGAGATGCTCAGGTCCTGGCCTCGCCCTCTGCTCCTCTTGTTTGGCCTTGGCGTGTTGTCCAAGCCTTTCCTGGCCGGAACTGTGAGGTTTTGCGGCCTGTCTGGCCATGTTCCAGCAGCATTCTCTCCTTGGGAGAGAATCAAGAAAGTAAATAAGGAACACCACTCAGAAATTCGAACTCCAGACAGCAAACAATCC
Source organism: Anolis sagrei ordinatus (assembly GCF_025583915.1). NCBI lineage: Eukaryota > Metazoa > Chordata > Lepidosauria > Squamata > Anolidae > Anolis > Anolis sagrei. Next base: position 4,717,624 of record NW_026847882.1, read on the forward strand.
AAACAGAGGATGCCTCCAGGCCAGAACAGCCAGGCTACCTCTATAACAGTGTTTCTCAACTTTGCTAATGTTCCTCATGTTGTGGTGAACCCCAACCATAACATTGGGTTGTTTGTTGTAGGTTTTTTTGGGCTATATGGCCATGTTCTAGAGGCATTACTCCTGACGTTTCGCCTGCATCTATGGCAAGCATCCTCAGAGGTAGTGAGGTCTCTTGGAACTAGAAAATGGGTGTGAATGTTTCAGCTGACCACCTTCATTAGTATTTGCAAGGCCTGGCTGAGCCTGGGAAAATGTTCTGTTGAGAGGGGTTAAGATGTGCCTGGTTGTTTCCTCTCTGCTGTTTTGCTGTAGTAATTTTAGAGTTTTTTTTAATACTGGTAGCCAGATTTTGTTCATTTTCATGGTCTCTTCCTTTCTGTTGAAATTGTCCACATGCTTGTGGATTTCAATGGCTTCTCTGTGTAGTCTGACATGGTGGTTGTTGGTGTGGTCCAGCATTTCTGTGTTCTCAAATAATATGCTGTGTCCAGGCTGGTTCATCAGGTGCTCTGCTATGGCTGACTTCTCTGGTTGAAGTAGTCTGCAGTGCCTTCCATGTTCCTTGATGCGTGTCTGGGCGCTGCGTTTGGTGGTCCCTATGTAGACTTGTCCACAGCTGCATGGTATACGGTAGACTCCTGCAGAGGTGAGAGGATCCCTCTTGTCCTTTGCTAAACGTAGCATTTGTTGGATTTCCTTGGTGGATCTGTAGATTGTTTGTATGTTATGTTTCCTCATCAGCTACCCTATGCGCTCAGTGGTTCCCTTGATGTATGGCAGGAACACTAAAACACTTAAAAAACTCTAAAATTACAACTGCAAAACAGCAGAGAGGAAACAACCAGGCACATCTTAACACCTCTCAACAGAACATTTTCCCAGGCTCAGCCAGGCCTTCAAATGCTAATGAAGGTGGTCAGCTGAAACATTCACACCTAGCTCCAGCAGAGAGCTCTTTGTCCCACCCTGATCATTTCACAGATATATAAACCATTTTCCCTAGTTCCAACAGACTTCACTACCTCTGAGGATGCTTGTCATAGATGCAGGCGAAATGTCAGGAGAGAATGCCTCTAGACATGGCCATATAGCCCGAAAAAACCTAAAAGAACCTAGTGATTCCAGCCATGAAAGCCTTCAACAATACATTAAATAAGGAACACTTCTCAGAAATGGGAACTCCAGACAGCAAACAATCCAAATAGAAGATGCCTCCAGGCCAGAACAGCCAGGCTACCTCTATAACAGTGTTTCTCAACCTTGCTAATGTTCCTCATGTTGTGGTGAACCCCAACCATAACATTGGGTTATTTGTTGTAGGTTTTTTCGGGCTATATGGCCATGGTTTAGAGGCATTCTCTCCTGACGTTTCGCCTGCATCTATGGCAAGCATCCTCAGAGGTAGTGAGGTCTGTTGGAACTAGGAAAAAGGGTTTATATATCTGTGGAATGACCAGGGTGGGACAAAGGACTCTTGTCTGCTGGAGCTAGGTGTGACTGTTTCAACTGACCACCTTGATTAGCATTTGATAGCCTGGCAGTGCCTGGGGCAATCTTTGGTTGAGAGGTGATTAGAGGTCCCTGATTGTTTTCCCTTTGCTGTTTTGCCATTTTAATTTTAGAGTTTTGTAATACTGGTAGCCAGATTTGAGTCACAACCACCATGTCAGAGTACTCAGAGAAGCCATTGAAATCCACAAGCATTCTCTCCTGACGTTTCGCCTGCATCTATGGCAAGCATCCTCAGAGGTAGTGAGGTCTGCTGGAAGTAGGAAAAATGGGTTTATATATCTGTGGAATGACCAGGGTGGGACAAAGAACTCTTGTCTGCTGGAGCTAGGTGTGAATGTTTCAACTGACCCCCCTGATTAGCATTTGGTAGCCTGGCAGTTCCTGGGGCAATCTTTTGTTGAGAGGTGATTAGATTATTATTACTTACTTACTTAGGCGATCCCTCGTTGGACGACTAAGATTTACTTATCGTGTCATCCGCAACTAGAACATTGTATTGCATTTCTAACAGAAAAAAACCCAAACAAACAGACAAAAAAACAAATTTTACAAGATCGGTAGTGGATTAAATGGCCTTTGACCGGTATCTGGCCACTTGGAGTGCTTCTGGTGTTGTTATTATTATTTTATTTATTATTTACTAGGAACTAGGAAAAAGGGTTTATATATCTGTGGAAAGACCAGGATGGGACAAAGGACTCTTGTCTGTTGGAGCTAGGTGTGAATGTTTCAACTGACCACCCTGATTAGCATTTGATAGCCTGGCAGTGCCTGGGGCAATCTTTGGTTGAGAGATGATTAGATGTCCCCGATTGTTTCCTCTCTGTTGTTTTGCTGTTTTAATTTTAGAGTTCTATAATACTGGTAGCCAGATTTGGGTCACAACCACCATGTCAGACTACACAGAGAAGCCATTGAAATACACAAGCATGTGGACAATTTCAACAGAAAGGAGGAAACCATGAAAATGAACAAAATCTGGCAGCCAGTATTAAAAAACTCTAAGATCTACAGAGACACTTGCTGGAACACCTCAGCAAGCGAGAGTCCAAAAGTGGCAGGCTCAAACCCAGAACCTCAATCCATGGCTGATACCCAATGAGAGACTCCCCCCTGGGCACACAGAAGACTGGGCGACGTGAAGGCGCTGAACAGACTGCGCTCTGGCACCACGAGATGCAGAGCCAACCTCAAGAAATGGGGCCACAAATTGGAATCCACAACATGTGAGTGTGGAGAAGAACAAACCACTGACCACCTGCTGCAATGCACCCTGAGCCCTGCCACATGCACCATGGAGGACTTCCTTGCGGCAACACCAGAGGCACTCCAAGGGGACAGATACTGGTCAAAGGACATTTAATCAACTGCCAAGCTTGCAAACTCTGTGTTTTGTCTGTCTGTTTGTTTTGTTAAAAATGTAATACAAATGTCTGGTTGCTCCTGACACGATAAATAAATAAATAGTTGAAAAATTCACACCTAGCTCCAACAGACAAGAGTTCTTTGTCCCACCCCGGTCATTCCACAGATATATAAACCCTTTTTCCTAGTTCCAACAGACCTCACTACCTCTGAGGATGCTTGCCATAGATGCAGGCGAAACGTCAGGAGAGAATGCCTCTAGAACATGGCCATATAGCCCCAAAAAACCTACAAATGGCCAGGGATTTTGGCCATGAAAGCCTTCGGCAATACACTTCCCATTTCTGTTTGGTATCCTGCAGTGACTTCAGTTGTGCTGCCCTTTGTCACATTGATGTCTTTCTCTTCCCTCAGGCGGGGCAAGTTGCAGAGGGAGTCTGACTTCATGGCCAGCGTGGACAGCAGCTGGATCTCTTGGGGCGTCGGGGTTTTCATCCTGAAGCCCCTGAAGTGGACGCTCTCTAGTGTCCTTGGAGACAACAAAGTGCCGGAGGAGGAGGAAGTTCTGATTTATGTGGAGTTGCTTCAGGTAGACATTTCAAAAATTCCTTGAGTTGCCCATACGATGAAGAAATTGCTGATAATTGCATTAGGTAATATTGGGTGGATGTTCTTTTCTTCTTCTTCTTCTGAAAGGTTTTTGTTGAGTGGAATTAATGGGATATAGAATATAAAAAGGAGAAACATCTAAAGATAGTCACATACATCTAATATAGGTATATCATTGATATATAACCACTAGGCCTGTGCGGTTTCGTTCGTTAATTCGTTAATTCGTTATTAATTCGTTATTTTTACCATTTCCGAAGCGATATTGAAACATATTTCCAAACCCGGAAGGGTTTTTAAATATCGAACCAGCAACCCCCATAGTTTTAACGAGCCTCCGCTTGTTTCGTTAATGGGGTGGAGGCTGCTGGAGTGCTGGTGCATGGGAGCCAATCCGGCGCTCCCAAACAGTGCACCATGGGTCCGTGGCTGCCTGTTTTTGATTGGCCGGCGAGCCCTTTCAAAGCGGCTGCGCGGCCCGTAGCTTCAAGAGGGCGAGGGAGTTTGCATTGGGTTGGCTTGGCAATGGCTGCTAGCAACTTGGATTGGATTCATTCTTTGCTGCTGTGAGTGCTGCTTGCTTCATTTGCTGTCTCTTGCCTGTGTTTGGTCCACATTTGGGCCATTTTTTGGTTAATTTTCCATTTAAAAATATTTTTTAATATTATTTTAATATTATTCTTAAGAAATACCAAAAATATTCTAAAAATTCGTTAATATTTACAAAATTTCTTAAATACCAAAACTTTTTTTTTGGAAAGTTTTGTAATTATTTTAAATATCGAAACAAAAAAACACCCCAATTACAAATCGATTTTAGAAACAATTTTTTTCTTGATCAAACAGGCCTAATAACCACTTTTCTTGACATCCCTCCAGCAAAGCAAGGGTATCTCTCTGGGCAGCTCAACCAGGATATCCCAACTGGATGGCCCCCCCACGAGAGAGGGTCTTCCTCCAGGGGCAAACCAAGAATGGGCAACTTGGAAGTCCCTGAACAGACTCAAAAGTGGAGTGGGCAGGTCAAAAGACAACCTGGCAAAATGGCACGACCTAAAATAATCCCATACCTTGTGTGATTGTGGACCAGAAGAGAGAACTCTGCAACTATATGCTTGTCCATTGTGCCCTGCCTCATGTACAGAGGAGGAATTGTTGGAGGCTACAGACAATGCCATTGCTGTTGCCCGGTTTTGGTCAAAAGATATTTAGCCACCTGCACACCTTCTATTTTTATCAGTTTCATACTAATTTATGCAATGCTTTTGGTACGAAATAATAATAATAATAATCGTTCCCCCAAACAAATACTCTGCAATATTCTAATCTTTCCCCTCCTACCCCCACCCGTGAGCTCACCACCCATAATAATAATCATCATCATCATCATCATCATCATCTTTATTTATACCCCACCACCATCTCCCCGCTGGGGACTTGGGGCAGCTTACTTGAGGCCAAGCCCAGACAACAAATTACAGCAAAATAAAAATGAAAATGAAAACAATAAACAACATCATGATTACATAAAACATATGAATGCATAACGATATAAAATTACAGTAAACACAATCACAGTGACAATGGGCAGACTACATGTAATGATTAAAGGAAAAACTAATTAAAAACCGATTAAAAACGGGTGAGATAAAGGAGTAGCAGGTTATTTGCAGAGGAGGGCTCATTAAATTGGGTGGTTGTGGAATCAGGCTTTCCCACAAAGTGGGGGACACGTATACTCCAATGACAGAACATTGAGGCTAAGCAATACACACTATTGCTTAGCCTCAATGTTCTGTCATTGGAGTATACGTGTTATATACACACAGGTTATATGCCTGCTCACCAAAGGCGCAGAGGAAGAGCCAGGTCTTAAGGTTCTTTTTAAAGGTTTCTAGGGTAGGGGCTTTCCTAATCTCTCCAGGTAATGAGTTCCAGAGTCGGGGGGCCACAGAGGAAAAATCTCTCTCCCTTGTGCTTACAAGGCGAGCTTGTGAAACTGGCAGGGGCGAAAGAAGGGCCTCCCCAGAAGATCGGAGGGCCCAGGTTTGTTCATGGAGGGAGATACGGTCACGAAGGTAGGCGGGTCCCAAATCATTCAGGGCTTTGTAGGTGAGAACCTGCACCTTGAATTGGGACTGGAAAATAAGCGGCAGCCAGTGGAGCTCCTTAAACAAGAGGGTTGACCGCTTTCTGTAAGTCGCTCCAGTTATTAATCTGGCTGCCAAACGTTGGACAAGTTATTGTCGAAGGCTTTCATGGCTGGAATCACTAGGTTCTTGTGGGGTTTTTTGGGCTATAGGGCCATGTTCTAGAGGCATTTCTCCTGACGTTTCGCCTGCATCTATGGCAGGCATCCTCAGAGGTAGTGAGGTCTGTTGGAAATAGGACAATGGGTTTATATATCTGTGGAATGGCTGGGGTGGGGCAAAGAGCTCTTCTCTGCTGGAGCTAGGTGGGAATGTTTCAACTGACCACCTTCATTAGCATTTGAAGGCCTGCCTGAGCCTGGGAAAATCTTTTGTTGACAGGTGTTAAGATGTGCCTGGTTGTTTCCTCTCTTCTGTTTTGCTGTTGTAATTTTAGAGTTTTTTAATACTGGTAGCCAGATTTTGTTCATTTTCATGGTCTCTTCCTTTCTGTTGAAATTGTCCACATGCTTGTGAATTTCAATGGCTTCTCTCTGTAGTCTGACATGGTGGTTGTTGGTGTGGTCCAGCATTTCTGTGTTCTCAAATCCACCCAGAGGAAAAGTGTTCTTGCCATACATCAAGGGAACCACTGACCGCATAGGGAAGCTGATGAGGAAACACAACATACAAACAATCTACAAACCCACCAAGAAAATCCAACAAATGCTTCGTTCAGCAAAGGACAAGAGGGATCCTCTCACCTCTGCAGGAGTCTACCGTGTACCATGCAGCTGTGGACAAGTCTACATAGGGACCACCAAACGCAGCAATGCCCAGACACAAATCAAGGAACATGAAAGGCACTGCAGACTCCTTCAACCAGAGAAGTCAGCCATAGCAGAGCACCTGATGAACCAACCTGGACACAGCATTTTATTTGAGAACACAGAAACTGGTGCTCCTTACAGGGAGAGGTCAACCCTCCTGTTTAAGGAGCTCCACTGGCTGCCATTCATTTACCGGGCCCAATTCAAGGTGCAGGTGCTTACCTACAAAGCCCTAAATGGTTTGGGACCCATCTACCCGCGTGACTGCATTTCTGTATACAAACCCACACGATCTCTTCGTTCATCTGGAGAGGCCCTGCTCACGATCCCACCTGCATCGCAAGCGCGATTGGTGGGGACGAGGGACAGGGCCTTTTTGGTGTTGGCCCCATAACTCTGGAATTCCCTCCCCAAGGACATCAGGCAAGCCCCAACATTGGCAGTCTTTAGAAGGAGCTTGAAAACGTGAATGTTCCAGTGTGCCTTCCCAGAATAAGGAATCCTAAGCAATATGTCCCAAATGCACTTTATGAGAGACTTAGAATTGTCTGCACGCCCACCTATCCTAAAATATCCATCCTATTTCCCTTGGACGTGCCCAGCATTTTTAATTTTAACTCTTGCACTTGGCCCTGACACAGGTTTTTAAATGTGTTGTGTCATTACTGTATTGTTTTTTGCTTTGTTATGAGTTATTTATTGTTGTATTGATGTTGTTATGCTTTTATGATGTATTTGGGCTCGGCCTCTTGTAAGCCGCACTGAGTCCTGCGGGGGATGGTAGCGGGGTATAAATAAAGGTGTATTATTATTATTATTATTATTATTATTATTTATATACCGCTCCATCTCCCCCAGGGGACTCAGGGCAAATTGACAGAGAAAAACAGAAGATAAATATTCTATCGAATAATATTTTTCTTTGGAGGACAATGGGAAGTCGTATATCCCCCCCCCCCCTTTTTTTTTGTTCATTTTTTGGGGGTTTTTTGTTTTTTTGTTTTGCTTTTGTTTCTTTCTCTCCCACTCTTCCTGCTTGTTCGTCTTCTTTTCCTTTCCCTTCGCTTTCGCTGTAAACCTTACTGTAACAAAATAAAAAACTATTTGGAAAGAAAACAACAACACATATACATTAATTTAAGTTCATAACTTGATTGTGTGGAGTCTAAGTTCATAAAAGAATAGGAATGACTGTGATGGCTAAATCAACTGTCCTTTTCCATCCTCTTGTATCGTCATCCTTTTCTTGTTACTGTACAGTTAAGGTACTACCGGTCTCTGAACTCTGTGAGGATATTAAACATTAGTTTTCCTCTTGTATCGTCATCCTTTTCTTGTTACTGTACAGTTAAGGTACTACCGGTCTCTGAACTCTGTGAGGATATTAAACATTAGTTTGTAATTGACATCAAGCCTAGAAGTAGGACATGCTGTTCAAAGTTGGCAATTCCTTTCTTTAGGAAAAGGCGGAAGAAGTGTACCACCTCTACCAGAATTCCACACTTTCATCCCATCCTGTTGTCGGCCTGTCAGAGCTGCGTTCCCTTTGCACCAGCATCTGTCCCGATGAAAGGACGTTCTGCCTAGTTCTGCTCCAGCTGCAGAAGGAAAAGAGGGTCACCGTTTTGGAGCAAAATGGCAGCAAGGTACAGAGAAAAAAGGGTGTTGTTGTTTTTTCGGGAATAGTTCCATACTTTGGTATATAGTGTGTTATAAAAACTAATACTTGAATCATGTTAGTATGTGCTGCAAAATGAATACCTTCAGCTAATATGTAATTTTTTTTTTCCTGATTTCAAAATTGTGCTTCAGGCAGTATATTTTCTCCCTTGTGCTGTGGTAGACACTAGGCCTGTGCGGTTTCGTTCGTTAATTCGTTATTAATTCGTTATTTTTGGCATTTCCGAAGCGATATTGAAACATATTACCAAACCCGGAAGGGTTTTTAAATATCGAACCAGCAACCCCCATAGTTTTAACGAGCCTCCGCTCGTTTCGTTAATGGGGTGGAGGCTGCTGGAGTGCTGGTGCCTGGGAGCCAATCCGGCGCTCCCAAGCAGTGCACCATGGGTCCGTGGCTGTCTGTTTTTGATTGGCCGGCGAGCCCTTTCAAAGCGGCTCCGCGCGGCCCGTAGCTTGCTGCAGAGGGCGAGGGAGTTTGCATTGGGTTGGCTTGGCAATGGCTGCTAGCAACTGGGATTGGATTCATTCCTTGCTGCTGTGAGTGCTGCTTGCTTCATTTGCTGTCTCTTGCCTGTGTTTGGTCCACATTTGGGCCATTTTTTGGTTAATTTTCCATTTTAAAATATTTTTAATATTATTTTTTAATATTATTTTTAATATTATTTTTAATATTATTTTTTAATATTATTCTTAAAAAATATTCTAAAAAAGAAAAGACTCTTCTGTTGGTGTGTGCTCTCATTTGCTGTCTCGTGGCTGTGTTTGGTCCACATTTGGGCCATTTTTTGGTTAATTTTCCATTTTAAAATATTTTTTAATATTATTTTAATATTATTCTTAAGAAATACCAAAAATATTCTAAAAATTCGTTAATATTTACAAAATTTCTTAAATACCAAAACTTTTTTTTGGAAAGTTTTGTAATTATTTTAAATATCGAAACAAAAAAACACCCCAATTACAAATCGATTTTAGAAACAAATTTTTTCTTGATCAAACAGGCCTAGTAGACACCATTCTGGAAATATTTTATTTATTAATTAATTTTATTTACTACATTTATATACCGCCCCTCTCAGCCCACAGGCGACTTGGAATGGTTTGCAGTCAATATCAAAGATGTAAAATACAATTTAAAAACTATCAATTTAAATATAAAAACCAAGGAAATTTATTTATTTATTTATTTCGGGTACTTCTACCCCGCCCTTCTCAACTCCCGAGGGGGGACTCAGGGCGGCTTACAACCGGCACAATTCGATGCCAACAATTCAACAGATAAAATACATAACAGCAATAACCACAATAGTTAAAACATTCAATTAATACAATAACAACTAAAAAGCCAATCTAGTGGCCAACGTTCACCAAGTTCTAAAATCCGTAAGTCCATTCAGCATTGCCATAGTCCTTCCCAAAATTCTGGTCGTCATTACCTTGTCAGTCTGCCAGATTACCCAAAGGCCTGGTCCCATATCCATGTTTTCAGCTTCCTTCTGAAGGAGAGGAGGGATGTTGATGACCTAATATTCCCGGGAAGTGAATTCCACAGGCGAGGGGCCACCACTGAGAAGGCCCTGTCCCTCGTCCCTACCAGCCTCACTTGTGATAGAGGCGGGGCCGAGAGCAGGGCCTCCCCAGAAGATCTTAAAACAATTCTTTGTCGAAGTCTTTCATGGTCAGAATCACTGGGTTGTTGTAGGTTTTTTCAGGCTATATGGCCATGTTCCAGAGGCATTCTCTCCTGACATTTTGCCTGCATCTATGGCAAGCATCCTCAGAGGTAGTGAGGCAAGCAGGTGAAACGTCAGCAGAGAATGCCTCTGGAACATGGCCATATAGCCTGAAAAAACCTACAACAACCCATCTTCTAGTTTGTTTGTTACAGATTCACAAATTGTTTTACCAGTATCTTAAATGATGGTTTCAGATCTCCATGATGCTATCCATGTAGATCTGTATAATGTTTATCCCACAACTGAATAGGCAAGACGAAAACAAGTGTATTGATTTTAATGCTTTTATTAGGTGTTTTAATTCTTACATTTCATGTTTTAAATGTCCTTTTATCTTATCTTATGGTGAATTGTCCTATTGATTTTATGCCTAGTTATATGTTGTTTTGAGTTTTGGTTTGTATGTAAAGCGTTGAATTTTACCGTTATTTTCGTGTAAACAACTCTGAGTCCCCTCGGGATGAGAAAAGCGGCATATTTATTTATTTAATACTGCAAATAAATAAATAAATAAATAAATAAATAGTGTAAAAGTAAATACTGCCCTTTTTAAATGAGAAACAGTTAGACCATGCTTAAACTTCAGGCTTTATGTGAAGTGATGTCATTGTCTTTCAGATCATGAAATTTGCTCGAGGACTTCACGCCAAAGTTTCTCCTGTGAATGATGTGGACATTGGGGTCTATCAGCTGATGCAGAGTGAACAGCTTCTGTCACAGAAAGTGGAGTCCTTGGCCCAAGAAGCAGAGAGGTGATTGATTGTACCGTTTATTTATAGAGAAATGACCTTTAAGCCATTGCTCAGCAGCATGCCTTAAGAAAAAGGATATCTCCACTCCCAGACTCTTTGAGGGAAACTTAAGATGGGCACTTGTTGCTTATTTATTTATCGTGTCATCCAGACCATTGTATTACATTTCTAACAGAACAAAACAAACAAACAGATAAAAAACCCCACAGATTTTGCAAAGCTTGGTAGTTGATTAAATGTCCTTTGACCAGTATCTGGCCCTTGGAGTGCCTCTGGTGTTGCCACAAGAAGGTCCTCCCTTGTGCATGTGGCAGGGCTCAGGGTGCATTGCAGCAGGTGGTCAGTGGTTTGCTCTTCTCCGCACTCGCATGTCGAGGATTCCACTTTGTGGCCCCATTTCTGAAGGTTGGCTCTGCATCTCGTGGTGCCAGAGCGCAGCCTGTTCAGTGCCTTCCAAGTCGCCCAGTCTTCTGTGTGCCCAGGGGGAGTCTCTCATTTGGTATCAGCCATTCATTGAGGTTCTGGGTTTGAGCCTGCCACTTTTGGACTCTCGCTTGCTGAGGTGTTCCAGCGAGTGTCTCTGTAGATCTAAGAAAACTATGTCTTGATTTAAATCGTTGATGCGCTGGCTGATACCCAAACAAGGGATGAGCTGGAGATGTCACTGCCTTGGTCCTTTCACTATTGGCTGCTACTTCCTGGCGGATGTCAGGTGGTGCAATACCGGCTAAACAGTGTAATTTCTCCAGTGTGTAGGGCGCAGACACCCCGTGATAATGCGGCATGTCTCATTAAGAGCCACATCTACTGTTTTAGCATGGTGAGATGTGTTCCACACTGGGCATGCATACTCAGCAGCAGAGTAGCATAGCGCAAGGGCAGATGTCTTCACTGTGTCTGGTTGTGATCCCCAGGTTGTGCCAGTCAGCTTTGCATGATATTGTTTCTAGCACCCACTTTCTGCTTGATGTTCAGGCAGTTGTTGCTAATGGAAAGGGATTTGCTTGATCATTATATACACAAATGTAAAAAGTACACTTATCACTGGGCCAAGTATGGAGGGAGAATACCAGTGGGTGGATGTAACAATCAATCAATCAAACAAACTTTATTTATATCCCACCCCATCTACCCATGGGGACTCGGGATGTTTAACAACATACAAGGCATACATTCAATGCCAGAAAAAAATATATATAAATAAAAATGTAATGTTTGTTTGTGGGATTAACATAACTCAAAAACCAATGGATGAATTGACACCAAATTTGGACACAATCACCTACCAGGCCAACGAGTGACCATCACTCATAAAAAAACACTGAAAAAAAACAGCGGAAGAGACTTAAAAAGTCAAAAAATAAAAATACATTACAATGCATGCACATCACCACATAAATACACATATACACAAATATATACACACAAAAAACATATATACACAGAGTAGGCCACAGCAGCACGTGGCAGGGGATGGCTAGTAAACAAAAAACCTTTGTGACCATATTTCCTTTTACAATCCTGCACAATCTCTTCGATCCTCGGGGGAGGCCCTCCTCTCGCTCCCACCTCCATCACAAGTGCGACTTGTGGACACGAGAGAGAGCCTTCTCCAATGTGGCCCCTTGGCTTTGGAACTCGCTTCCTAGTGAGATTAGGCAAGCCCCCACCCTGGCAGCCTTTAAGAAAGACCTAAAAACCTGGCTTTTCCGGCATGCCTTTGACAAGTGAACACATATCCCCATATCATGTCCATCCCAACTATAGTTCTGTCCTCATGACGCACTTTCCCTTGTCTTTAATGAAGGCTCAGTCCCATTGGTCACCCCTTCTGACACATAGTTCTCCATTTACTTACCTCATCCAGGGTTTTATTAATCTTATTCTGTGCATTTGGCCCACCCACCGTGCTTTTATTTTATTTCTTCATCACGTGACTTTGCATCTGTTTATTTCATTTTCTGTTATTTTCTGTATTTTATTTTGATGTTATTATTTGCTCTTTGTATTTTATTTTGTTGTACTGTAACTCTGGGCTTGGCCTCATGTTTGTTTGTTTACTGACTTACTTACTTACTGTATTTGTATACCGCCATTCTCAGCCCGTAGGCGACTCAAGGTGGTTAACAGGGAAAAATTTAATGCTTAAAATATCATAAATACAATTAAAAACATAGCATATAATAAAAATTAAACGTATCAATAAAATATAAATTCATAGTGTCACCTTGTTAAAAACGTCGTCCGGTCTCATTGTCGTTGCTCCATTTTCCTATGTCAGTTACTCTGCATTTGGTAACACTTGACTTTTTTCCAGAATGTTAAAAGGGAGGTGGCCGATCTAATATCTATAGGGAGGGTGTTCCATGTTGGCCACCCCGAGTCCACTTCGGGGAGATGGTGGCGGGGTATAAATAAAGGTTGTTGTTGTTGTTGTTGTAGGTCAACTATTATTATTATTTATTTTAAACATTTATATTCTGCCCTTGTTGTTGTTGTTATTGTTGTTAGTATTATTATCACTAGCTGTACCCGCCACGTGTTGCTGTGGCCAACCTTCCCTCTTTCTCTCCTTCTTTTCCTCCTTCCTTCACTCCCTCTTTCTTTCCTTCCTTCCCATCTTTCCTTTTCTTCTTCCTTCCTTCTCTATCTCTTTCCTTCCTTTCCCCTTTTCTTTCTCTTCTAGTCTCTTTTCTTCCTTCTCTCTTTCCTGCCTCCCTCTTTCTCTACATCTTCCCCCTTCCTTCACTCCCTCTTTCCTTCCTTCTTTCCCTTTTTTCTTTTTCTCTCCTTCCTTCCTTCCTTCTTTCCTTCCTTCCCCTTTTTCTTTCCCTTCCTCTTTCTCTCCTCTTCTCCTTCTCCCCCTTATGCTTCCTTCTCCCTTTCCTTCTTCCTTCCTTCCTTCCATCCTTCCTTCCTTTCTTTCTTTCCCTCTCTCTTTCTTTTCCTTTCCTTCTTTCTTTCCCTCCCTCTTTCTTTTTTTCCCTCCCCTTCCCTCCCTCTTTCTTCCTTTTTTCTGCATTGTCATTTACTTTTTTGTCATTTAGCTTTTGGGGGCTTTTTAAGTCCCTTCTGCTGTGTTTTTCAGTGTTTTATGAGTGATGGTCACTCCTTGGGTTGTTAGGTGTCTTGTGTCCAAATTTGGTGTCAATTCCCCCAGTGGTTTTTGAGTTCTGTTAATCCCACAAACAAACATTACATTTTTATTTATATAGATTAAATAGTATAAAAAGTTAATTATATAAACAATCACAATAAAGGACCAATAAAACACATTTCACAACATCAATAAAGACAAAAGCCAAACTGAGCAGTAAACATCTTATTTTTATAGATATAAAGAGGAAGCTCGGAGTGCGTGTCGAAGTGGGAAAAAGCAGCTGGTAAGTATTGGGCATATCCAGTTGGGCAGCTGAATTTGAAACTCAGAATGGTTTTTGCTGTCAATGTACCGCATGGGAGGTCAGCGAACGGGGCTGCCAAAGGGATGTGTGTGTTTCCAAAGTGACTTTAGTTTTGTGGTTTTCAGAGCTGGCGACTGTAGAGGCCGCCAACCTTATTGTTGAGGGAGATGAGTGGCTGAGTGTCTTATAATAGAATCCTAGAGTTGGAAGAGCCATGGGCCATCCAGTCCAACCCCATTCTGCCAAGAAGCAGGAATATTGCATTCAAAGCACCCCTGACAGATGGCCATACAGCCTCTGTTTAAAAGCTTCCAAAGAAGGAGCCTCCACCACTCTCTGGGGCAGAGAGTTCCACTGCTGAACGGCTCTCACACTCAGGAAGTTCTTCCTCATGTTCAGATGGAATCTCCTTTCTTTTAGTTTGAAGCCATTGTTCCATTGCATCCAGGGAAGCAGAAAACAAGCTTGCTCCCTCCTCCCTATGACTTCCTTTCACATATTTATACATGGCCCTCCTCATGTCTCCTCTCAGCCTTCTCTTCTTCAGGCTAAACATGTCCAGCTCTTTAAGCCGCTCCTCATAGGGCTTGTTCTCCAGACCCTTGATCATTTTAGTCGCCCTCCTCTGGACACATTCCAGCTTGTCAATATTTCTCTTCAAATGTGGTGCCCAGAATTGGATCTTGGAGGTCCTTCCTGGAGGGTCGTTCCCAGATGGTGAAGCTGGGGAACACCTTCTCAGACCCCTGGCCTTTGACCTGTGGGGTCCCGCAAGGTTCCATTCTGTCCCCCATGCTTTTCAACATCTACATGAAACCGCTGGGCGAGGTCATCCGGAGTTTTGGAGTTGGGTGCCATCTCTACACAGATGATGCCCAACTCTACTACTCTTTTCCACCTAACTCCAAGGAAGCCCCTCGGGTGCTGGATGAGTGTCTGGCCGCTGTGGCTGTCTGGATGAGGATGAATAAGCTGAGGATCAATCCTGACAAGACAGAGGTCCTCCTGGTCAATCGTAAGCTGGATTGGGGTATAGGGTGGTAACCTGTGCTGGATGGGGTTGCACTCCCCCTGAAGTCACAGGTCCGCAGCTTGGGTGTCCTCCTAGACTCATCGCTAATGCTTGAAGCTCAGGCGTCGGTGGTAGCTGGGAGGGCCTTTGTAAATTTAAGACTCGTGCGCCACCTGTGACCGTATCTCATGAAGTTGGATCTGGCTGGGGTGGTCGATGCCTTAGTCACCTCCATATTGGATTACTGTAATGCACTCTACGTGGGGCTGCCCTTGAAGAAGGCTCAGAATTTCAATAGGACCAACGGGCGGCAGCCAGCTTACTAACTGGGGCAACTTACAGGGAGAGGTCAACCCCCCCTGTTTAAGGAGCTCCATTGGCTGCCGTTCATTTTCCGGTCCCAATTCAAGGTGCAGGTTCTTACCTACAAAGCCCTGAACGGTTTGGGACCCGCCTACCTGTGTGACCATATTTCCAACTACGAACCCACATGATCTCTTCGATCATCTGGAGAGGTCTTGTGCTCGCTCCCACCTCCTTCACAGGTGCGATTGGTGGGGACAAGGGAGAGGGCCTTATCTATGGTGGCCCCCTGACTCTGGAACTCACTCCCTAAGGACATCAGACAAGCCCCCACATTGGCAGTCTTTAGGAGGGGCATGAAAATGTGGCTGTTCCAGTGTGCCTTCCCTGAATAAAGGAAACCATTCCCTGCAAATATCTTGAGATGCACTTTAATTACCCGTTAGGTTGTTCTTTACATGTTGTTTAAAACCCTCCTACTAGATACACCCTCTGTTCATGTCCAGCATTTATTTTTTAAAGTTTTAACTATTACATCTGGCCCGGCCATAGGTTTTTAAATCTTTGTGTGTTACTCTCTATGTGTGAGTTATATTAATTGTATTGTTTATTTTGCTTATTCCCTGTTGTTTTTATTGATGTGTTGTTGTTGGTCTTGGCCTCACGTAAGCTGCTCCGAGTCCCTTGGGGAGATGGTGGAGGGGTATAAATAAAGTATTATTATTATTATTATTATTATTATTATTATTATTATTAAAATAAACACCTTTGTTCTCAGGCGCTTAGATGTTTGAAATCCCGACGAAGAACAGAAAGACGCATCACAGAACTTCACTCTAAACTAGATGTGGTACAAGGCATCCTGGATCGGATATACGCCTCTCAGACAGATCAGATGGTATTCCTGCTTTTTAAAAGCATGTTGAATGTCTTGAAGTTTTGCTTGCAGAATGGTTTCATATTGAAAATAGTACCTCCTTATCACTACAGTATTGAACTAGTAGTCACTTGTGGACTGGTATTGACTTGCTGTCTGATATCCAAACCCAGGATGGGCCAGTGATCTCAATGCCTTGGTCCTTTCATTGCTGGCTGCTGTGCAATACTGGCCCAACAGTATAATTTCTCCAACAGTGTTAGGTGTAGACATTGTGTGATAATGTGGCGGCATTAAGAGCCACATCCACTGTTTTAACATGGTGAGATGTATTCCACACTGGGCATGCATATTCAGCAGCAGAGTAGCAAAGCTCAAACTCAGATGCCTTCACTGTATCTGGTTGTGATCCCCAGGTTGTGCCTGTCAGCTTTCGTATGATATTATTTATAGCATCCAATTTTTGCTTTGTATTCAAGCAGTGCTTCTTATAAGTCAGAGCACAGTCCAGAGTGACTCCCAGGTATTTGGGTGTGCTGTGATGCTCCTGTGACCATTTCAAATAACAACTCACCTTTTTTCCCCTTTCTCCTAAGGTATTTAATGCCTACCAGGCTGGAGTTGGAGCTCTCAAGCTGTCCATGAAAGATGTCACCGTGGAAAAAGCAGAGAACCTGGTGGATCAGATTCAAGAGGTACTGTAAGAAGTGGATACTCCTCTGACAAAGAGAGTGCATGTTAAATTGACTTACGCAACAGTTATTTCAAATCAGAGATCAGAAACATTTTTAATATCAGTTCTAAGTCATGCTGGCATTGCAAATAGAGTAATAGCTTATGTAGTTCAAATTTTTTATCAATTGTTAGTGATTCATAGGTAAAGGGTCAAGGTTTCCCCTCATATTAAGTCCAACAACTCTGGGTGTTGGTGCTCATCTCCATTTCTAAGCCGAAGAGCCGGCATTGTCCATAGACGCCTCCAAGGTCATGTGGCCGGCATGACTGCATGGAGCTCTTGTTACCTTCCCGCAGAAGTGGTACCTTTTGATCTACTCACATTTGCATGTTTTGGAACTTCTAGGTTGGCAGAAGCTGGGCCTAACAGCAGGAACTCACCCTGCTCCCCAGGTTTGAAACGTTGACCTTTCGGTCAGCGAGTTCAGCAGCTCAGAGGTTTAACCCACTGCCCATAATACAATGATACATAACCAGGTTTTATTTTTCTCCAGATGCCTGTGTGATGTAATGGCTAACAGTCTTGGCCTCAAATTCAGGAGCTAGATTAGGCAGGAAGCTCATTGGATGCTGATATATTAATGTATTGTTGAAGGCTTTCATGGCCGGAATCACTGGGTTGTTGTAGGTTTTTTCGGGCTATATGGCCATGTTCTAAAGGCATTCTCTCCTGATGTTTCGCCTGCATTTATGGCAAGTATCACCTCACTACCTCTGAGGATGCTTGCCATAGATGCAGGCAAAACATCAGGAGAGAATGCCTCTAGAACAGGGGTCCTCAAACTAAGGCCCGGGGGCCGGATACGGCCCTCCAAGGTCATTTACCCGGCCCTCGCTCAGGGTCAACCTAAGTCTGAAATGACTTGAAAGCACACAACAACAATAATCCTATCTCATCAGCCATTTCCCATTGAAATACTAATAAGCTTATATTTATTAAAATTGTTCTTTATTTTAATTATTGTATTGCTTTAAAGTGTTTTTTGCACTACAAATAAGATCTGTGCAGTGTGCATAGGAATTCATTCATGTTTTTTTCAAATTATAATCCGGCCCTCCAACAGTTTGAGGGACTGTGACCTGGCCTTCTGTATAAAAAGTTTGTGGACTCCTGCTCTAGAACATGTCCAGTTCTGGGCACCACAATTCAAGAGAGATATTGACAAGCTGGAATGTGTCCAGAGGAGGGTGACTAAAATGATCAAGGGTCTGGAGAACAAGCCCTATGAGGAGCGGCTTAAGGATCTGGGCATGTTTAGCCTGAAGAAGAGAAGGCTGAGAGGAGATGATAGCCATGTATAAATATATGAAAGGATGCCACAGGGAGGAGGGAGCAAGCATGTTTTCTGCTTCCTTGGAGATTAGGACGAGGAACAATGGCTTCAAACTACAAGAAAGGCGATTCCATCTGAACACGAGGAAGAACTTCCTGACTGTGTGAGCCATTCAGCAGTGGAACTCTCTGCCCTGGTGTGTGGTGGAGGCTCCTTCTTTGGAAGCTTTTAAACAGAGGCTGGATGGCCATCTGTCGGGGGTGCTTTGAATAAAATATTCCTGCTTCTTGGCAGAATGGGGTTGGACTGGATGGCCCACAAGGTCTCTTCCAACTCTAGGATTCTATGATTCTATGATATAGCCCGAAAAAACCTACAACAACCTGCTGATATATTAGTTTTTAAAAGTCTCAGAATTATTGAAATGGAGTTCCATGTGTGGTATTGTGAATTCCTTAAAAGAAAAGGGTGGAATAACAATGACGTAAACAATGAGTGCTCTTCCTTTTCCAGCTTTGTGACACTCAGGATGAAGTAGCCCAAACCTTGGCAGGAGTGGGACTCAATGGCTCAGGTGGGTTCATATTATTTAAGTCCCCATTGTTATTGTTAGATGAGGAAGAACTTCCTGACTGTGAGAGCCGTTCAGCAGTGGAACTCCCTGCCTCGGAGTGTGGTGGAGGCTCCTTCTTTGGAGGCTTTTAAACAGAGACTGGGTGGCCATCTGTTAGGGATGATTTGAATGCAATATTCCTGCTTCTTGGCGGAATGGGATTGAACTGGATGGCCCATGAGGTCTCTTCGAACTCTTTGATTCTATGATTTTTCTCCTTACAACACCACATCAGGACATTTGAAAACAGGCTTCTTCAGAACCTTATTGCCCTTTACAACAAGTATGACCACCGCTTACCCATTCCTGCTTTAAAGCACTCTTTGAGTTCATGGATTCGCTCCTTCCTCCCTTTGAGACATTGCAGTTCGTATTAGGCGAGTGGGCTTATTAACAAAAGACCCTCCTCATAAATGTACAGCAGAGTAACTTATTAGCAACGTCATGACCAGTAGCCAAAAGTGGTAAAAACAAAAACACACAGAACAATGTTATCTCTGCCTTAGGAGGCTTTTCTTTGTAGTAAAATAAAATGGTTGCACTATCTCCAATAACAAGCTTTCCATAACACAAATAAAGTTCTTTATACTTCCTTCTTTGCTTCCATGCTGGGCTTCTTTCTCACACAGATAAACAGCTTCACTCTCACTGAGCTTCCTCTCACACTGAACTTACACAGGAGCTTTACACAGGAGCTTTACACACAGCAACTGTTGCACTCCAGATCAGGAGACAGGGCCCTCTTGTCATTAATACACCACCAGGGGCGGCTTGTTCATTACGCAAAGTAAGCGGTCGCAGTACACTTTTTTTTGTCAGGGGCGCAGAGGCGCCTCTGTAAATGCCCCTCGACTGCCACTTGAGGAGCGCCCCCTCGGCTCACAACAGCCCTAGCAGTCCGGGGGGAGCCTCTTCAACCCATTACGAAAAGTAAGCATTTGCAGTATAGTTGATTTTGCCCAGGGGCACTCTTGAGGCGCTCTTGGGGGAAAATAGACCTTGACATATGCGACATTGTAGTTACTGGGATGTATAGTTCACCTACAATCAAAGAGCATTCTGAACTCCACCAATGATGGAATTGAACCAAATATGGCACACAGAACTCCCACGACAAACAGAAAATATATATCAATGATTGGTTGGGGGGGGGCAGCCAAAATACTGTTTGCTTACCATTAAAAATTACCTAGGGCCGTCTCTGTACACCACACCTTGGTTTAGGAAAAATGCAATCCTTTTTATTGAATGATGAATATAAAATAGAATGAAGTCCAAAGGTAAAAAAGCCAAAATGAAACAGCAAACAGCAAAGTCCAGAAAGTTTGCAGGAAATCCAAAGCAGTAATGTCCAGAAAACTCTTAATAGAAATCCATGAACAGATTAGCCCTTGGTAATCTCACCTGAAGCCAGAATTTCCCTTAGAGACATGACCACTGGAAACTGGAAAACCCATGAGGTTTGTACTTGATTCTATACAATGCTTGGTCTGAGGAAATCTCCCTCACGGGCACTCTTAAATCCCAGAAACTGATTCCGGCTAACTCTAATCTTTGGTTTCAGTTGTCGGATTCGCTCGGACCTACGTAAACATTGGGCCTCCCTGCGGTTCTGGCTTATCTCCAAACTGCGGCTATTATTATTGACCTGACCAGGTGTCAAGTTATCTTGCAAGCTCGGGCCAGGAGAAAAAGGGAGTGAATTCTCTTCTCTCGGTCTGACAGAAACTTTCTAATGAGAACTTGATTTTTTCCTTGAAGCCTCTAAATCAAAGCCTGTAGGATTTTTACTGCCCAAAGTGTCTCCATCTTGAGCCTTGTACTCATTGATCACTTCAGTCAAATTAGTCCCATCAACATTTGCATCAACATTAACATCAACGTGGGCATCAACATTAGGCAATACAGTCAGAGATTCAGGATCAGGTTCACATACAGGCTGAGTCCCAACAGTAGCCTTCACACTGAAGCTTCACACACTGGGGCCTTCTCACACTGAAGCCTACTAACACTGAGGCCTTCTCACACAGATCTTTCTCATACGGAGGCCTACTAACACTGAGGCCTACCTCACACTGAGGCCTTATCACACAGAAGGCTCTCTCACACTGAGGTGAACTAACACTGCGGCCTACTTGGCTACAGGCATGCCTGCTTATATTGAACTGCATCTTTTGCTGAGTCATTGCTACCATTTAACCCTTTCAGTGCTTGACTCAAATTTTTGTAATTAAAAATACCTAGTTAATTTTTAATATTTCTGACAGTTTCCTGCCTTTCTAACATTATTTCAAGAGTAGGCAATTGTAGCCCTTCTCACATTTTTGTCTTACGATTTCCTTTTAAAAGAATGTTCAAACTACATAAAATAGTGCCTTACTAACACATAATAACATAATAGGAAAAAAGAAATAGGAAACACCAAGCAAAAGCAAAGAAAGAACAAAAGGAAAGTTGCAGCAAGATGAATGGGACTTTGCATGTTCTTTCCAGCAATTATTCAAACATTTAGTTCCTACCTCTATTCACAAATCTCTTTATAAGTCAAGCCTACTAATAATCCAAATCAAAACTTTCTAAAACATACCAACGTTCTACAAAGTGTTGATAAATGCTTGGGACCGTGCTAAAAAGATTTGCATACATTTGCATATATTTTAATCTAATGTACACTATGATAACTTCAAATAAAGATTATATTTTTTTTAAAAAAGAGTTAGAGGCTTAGACATTTTGTGTAGTAGTATTCAATTTCTAAATCAAAATCTTAACGTGTCAAGACCCAGAAGCCTCAAGTAGAGCCAAACACAAGATAAAGAGTTCAAACACAGCTTTATTGTACAAAAATAGTCTTTTAAAGCACTTAACTTCAGTGCATAGAGTCAATGTAGCAATTTGGCATCAAAAATGCAGTAATATCAGTAACAAAAATATAACCTGGATTATAATGCTGTTTAATCCAGATTAAACTCAAAGTTCAGCAATCTGCTTGAAAATTAGCACAGCACAAAAACACAGTCACAGAAGATGAAAAACGGAAGTCCCAAAAATGATGAGATGTTCAAGCACAAAGTTAGCAGAGTTTAAAGTTCCAGAAGTCAAAAGCGAAAGTCAAACCGGTCCGTGGTCAAGCCGTAGTAAAAGGTAAACACAGGAATGCAGGAACGCAGGAAGCTGTAGCCCAAGGACCCAAGCTAGAGAGTTGGCAGCAACAAAGATTTATGTCCCATAAAGACACTTTGCCTTCTGCAAAGTATCATTCAAACAGACCCCACTTTTATCCTAGATCTCCTCATTAGAGGATGATGAGCTCCCCACCCTTTCCTCATCGCTCTCAGCTGCATCCAACCCCGCAGCTGAACCCGAGCGCGCATCCCTCCACCTCTGCCAGCGTCTGCCAAGACTTAGATCTTGCCAAGTGCTCCCCGGTTGCCAATCCCCTGTGAACCCCTCAAATTCATCACTGGAGGTGGGTTGGTTACAAATGTCCCTTATCTGTTGAACACGGGTCCAATCCAGCTCCTCCTCCTCCTCTCCCATATCACTCCCAGACCCATCACTCCTTTCAAACCCCATGAAATCCTCGTCCTTTGTAGGAGCGCTAAGTATTTCCTGGATGCGCTTCCTCTGAAGCTCCTCATCGGACTCTGGATCGCGAGTAGCCCTCTTTACTCCCCTGCTCTCCTCCCCATCTCCCATTTCACAATCAGAGAAGCCCTCAAACGTCTTGGAATCACTTGGGGCCAATATTATTTCCCTAATGCGTTTCCGCTGTTGTTCCCCCTCTGTCTCTTGCGCAGACCTCTTCTCCCTCCCTCCTGGTAGTAGGAACGTTACCATCTCGCTGAACTACAACATAACGGTTATGAATTGGCCAAAATAATAATAGAATCTATTTGCAAGATTTTGCAGGATTTACGAAGTGCGTCTTCTGGAGTTTCGCTTCCATGTTAATTGCAATTTTAAATTGGCTCTTAATTGTGAGTAAATATATTTAAGCAGCAGGTTATAAGTCTGATAAAAAATTAATTTTTTTCTCTCATGTCAGAAGCTGATTCTGAGGAATTGGAAAAGGAACTGGACAGTCTCCTCTTGGACTTCTCGAAAGATGACCTGGACCTGCCTCCTGTTCCAGAGAAGCCATTGCTTCATGCGTCTGTCCTGCTTCCCAGTATCTCAGATGCGGAGCTTGAAGCCGAATTGGAGAAGCTCACATTTTCAGATGGAGGTATATACACTTCCTTTTCATGTTTCCTTTCCATGTATGCAAATAGCTCCCTTCAGCACACACATACATATACACCTATACACACATATATATATGCACATACATGCACATATATACACATATATGCATATACATAAGCACACACATATAAGCATATAAACACACAAATATATACACATGTATACACACACATATATATGCACACAAACATGCATATACACAAACTAACCGTCCCCTGCCATGTGTTGCTGTAGCCCAGTCTGTGTATGTGTTTTGTATGTGTATATATTTGTGTATATGTGTATATTAGACTTGGTCAATCCATGGTTCTAAATGGTTCTAAAGTACTTACAAAACTAAAGTTCAGGTGGTGAAAATTTCAGAACTCTAACAAAATTCTCAAAAATTCATAATAAATGGCAGTTCCTAATTGGTTCTGTCATTAAAATCACCAATAATGAAGTAATAATTAAATTTTGAAAGTTTTGTTAGAGTTCTGAAATTTTCACCACCAGAACTTTAGTTTTGTAAGTACTTTAGAACCATTTAGAACCATGGATTGCCCAAGTCTAGTGTATATATGTGGTTTTGCGCATGCATTGTAATGTATTTTGTTTTTTTGCTTTTTAAGTCTCTTCTGCTATGTTTTTATGAGTGATGGTCACTCGTTGGCCTGATAGGTGTGTTGTTTCCAAATTTGGTGTCAATTCGCCTAGTGGTTTTTGAATTATGTTAATCCTACAAACAAATATTACATTTTTATTTATATAGATATAAACACACACACAAACACATATATACACACACACAAAACACATATAATCTTACTACAGCTGCAGAACCGCCTTCTTTCACCTGCGGCAGGCTAGATGGCTGGCCCTCTCCCTGTCCAGGGACGACCTAGCTACGGTGATCCAGGCTACGGTCATCTCAAGACTGGACTACTGTAACACTCTCTACATTGGCCTTCCTCTGTCGGTGATCCGGAAGCTCAAGCTGGTACAAAATGCAGCTGCTCGGCTTCTTGTGGGAATTCCGATGAGATGCCACATCACCCCAATCTGACTGCAGCTGCATTGGTTACCCATTGAGCACCGGATCACTTTCAAAGGGATGGTACTCACCTTGAAGGCCTTGCATGGTCTGGGGCTAATAATGTACCTGAGGGACCGCCTCACCCCCTACCAACCCCAGAGATCCCTTCGTTCTGAGGACCAAGATCTAGTGGAAGTCCCCAGTGTCAAGGCCTTGCATCTAACAGCAACCAGACGCAGAGCCTTCACAGCAGTGGCACCATCGCTCTGGAATACTCTGCCACCTGAAGTCTGTGCCTTGCGGGACTTACCAGTTTTCCGCAGGGTGTGTAAGATATACCTGTTTCGACAGGCCTTTGATTTTTGGTATTGCTGTTTTTCAATTGTTTTAAATTGTGTTAGATTTTAGCTGTTCTTGTAAGCAGGGGAGTGGTGGCATATAAGTTCGAATAATAAATAAATAAATATACACAGACAGGGTCACAGCAAAGTGTGGCAGGAGACAGCTAGTATTATATATACATATAACTTGTATGCAGCTCTGAGTGGGGTATAAAAGGGTGAAAGAGTGGAGGTATAAAAATAGTAAATAAATACATAAATATGGCAGGATAGACTCATATAATCCAGATCAGTGCATTACAGAATTTTTGGGCTTGCACAAATCTTGGCCCGGCTTTTTAAATTTTTTAATTGTCTTGAACAGGCAGGATTACTTTTAATATATGTGTGTGTTATGGAGACCATTTTTATGCTTATGTTTTGTTTTGTTAATCTTATGGTTATGTTGTTTTTTTACTTTGTATGTTTTATGATGTTACCTGGGAACCGCTCTGAGTCACCTTGGGGAGATGGAGCGGTATATAAATAAATTATTACCCTGCTTACCTGTCCGAACGTATCTCTCCTTATGAACCTTCTAGGAATTTAAGATTTTCTGGGAGGCCCTGCTCTCGGCCCTGCCATCTGCACAGGCTCGATTGGCGGGGACGAGGGATAGGGCCTTCTCAGCGGTGGCCCCTCGGTTGTGGAATGCCCTCCCCAGGGACATTAGATCAGCCCCCACCCTCTTAACATTTCACAAAAAAGTTAAAACTTGGCTATATGAGCAGGCCTTCCCAAACGTAGTGTAGCTATTAAACTCTGATCTCGGAACGGTTGGACAACGTGGCTGGATCATGACTGGTAATGAAATGCGGAGGACTTACGGTTTTTATGGTGTTACTGATGTTAATTGTAATGAATTTTTACCTGTGTTAAACGTTTTTAATATTTAAATTTTTTTGTACTGTTGTGGGATTCGAATTGTGCCGTTTTGTAAACCGCCGTGAGTCGCCCTCGGGCTGAGAATGGCGGTATAGAAGCATAGTAAATAAATAAATTATTATTATTATTATTATTATTATTATTATTATTATTATATGAGTCCATTCTCCTTGAATCCTTGGAGAAAGGTTTTATAGCAATGTCCCAAATAACTAAAATAAATAATAAATATGAGTCTATACTGATCATATAATGCAGTGCAAACTGTATTATATGGCAGCGTATTTTTTATTTTATTTCGGTTACTTCTACCCCGCCCTTCTCACCCCGAAGGGGACTCAGGGCGGCTTACAAAGGCACGATTCGATGCCGACATCACCTAACAGTAGTATAAAACAATCTAGCAGCAATTAACAGTGTCTGCATTACAACAATAAAACCAATAAAGCCAATAAAACCGATTACACCTCATTAACAGTCAGCGTTCGCCATTTTATAGTCCAAATTCCAATTCCACTTTGTCAGTCCTGTCAGTCCTAATCGTCTGATTGTCCTTATCTAGTTGTCAGATTGCCCAAAGGCCTGGTCCCACAACCCTGTCTTTACTTTCCTCCTGAAGGAGAGGAGGGAAGTTGATGACCTAATTTCCCCTGGGAGTGAGTTCCACAGGTGAGGGGCCACCACTGAGAAGGCCCTGCTCCTCGTCCCCACCAACCTCACTTGTGATAGCGGTGGGGTTGAGAGCAGGGCCTCCCCAGATGATCTCAAATTCCGGGGTGGGACGTAGAGGGAGATGTGTTCGGACAGGTACGCTGGACCGGAACCGTATAGGGTTTTGTAGGTCAAAACCAGCACCTTGAATTGTGCTCGGAACTGGACCGGCAGCCAGTGGAGCTGACACAGCAGGGGGGTGGTGTGCTCCCTGTATGACGCTCCGTTGAATAATCTGGCTGCCGCTCGCTTGACCAGTTGAAGTTTCCGAACAGTCTTCAAGGGCAACCCCACGTAGAGTGCGTTGCAGTAGTGTAGATGGGGCCTGAAAGAAAACCCAATTTCGCTTCTCTCCACCAACACCTCTTTTCTTTTTTGTGCTTCTCCTCCATTACAGGATTGGAACAAAAGACTCATTCAGACCCTTCTGGGCCCAAAAGAGCTCTGGAACTGCATCTTTAAAGACTCTGTACCACCTTAAAAGCTATAAAGATGTCTTATCTTTGCTGAACATAACTGCAAAATAACTTGTGGAATGTGGGATAATGCCCCTTCTTACTAGACAGCACTTTTGTGAGAGGCAGGATGTACTGCCCCGACAATCCGTCGTCCTCTTTCGTGCCGATCCCAGCTGCCGTTGCCGTTGTCTTTTCAGTGCCAAACTACTATGTCTCTGGTTGCGTGTGTCACCCGTGTTTGCCCTTCTCTGGCAACACAAGCTCTCCTCCTGGGATTGTAATGTCTCACCTGACATCTGCCAATTTAACAGAACTTATTCTAGTTGTGACGGCCGTTACGGAAAATCGGAAGTGCCGTTCACTGTTCTCCTGGCATCCAGTTCGTGTGAGTGGTTGTGCAAAACATTAGGTGCACCTAAGATCCTAACTGTGGTAGCCAGCTGTCGGCAACAGATAGACACGCGCGTCGGTGGTCTTTCTCTCCTCTCTTATTTGTGTTTTGCACGGTCGTGGACAACTTAGGTGTGTGCCAGTTTTGACGTAGGAGACTTCTAGTCGCTGTTCCTGCACAGGGATAGCATCGCCAAACACAAAGTTCGACTTTCTCCCTTTTTCTTCAAAAATTAGTATAGCCTTAAAGGGTTCGGAAACAAAGTTATTTTCTGTTGATGCTTTGAATATGGTAAAAATCATTCGATGTTGGGAAAAAAGTGCCGGTCGGCTTACCTGCAAGAAGAACGGACGCTGGGCTCTCCTGCAACATTTAGTGCTTCCTTTCGTGCTCTCAGGGGTTCGGTCGAAGTGTATCGGTGGTGGATTTGCATCCCTTGAGAAGTGCACCTGCGTTGGGAGCCCTTCAGAAATAGCAGAGCCTTAGATTGATGGCTTTGCACATTGACAACTTACCTACAGGATGCTGCTGTTTAACTTTTGACATGGAAATAAATTAATGTTTGTGGTGGAAAAGCGAATGGATAACATGCCAGATCGGAATAGTTTTTCATTACCTGGGGAGTGGGGGGGAGTGCAATTGTTTGTCCCTTTTGCAGATCACCTGTGTACACACATGATAGGGCAGGCACTCAGCCTGTTTTTGATGTCAGTTGCTTGCTTTGTGGGCAAAACACTAAGCGTCCGAGGAAACTGCAAATTGCCTGCCAATCAGTGCCCTGTACCGTTCTCTGAAATACACAAAGGATGGGAACTGGATGTAACGAGAAGCAGTGGCTGTCTATAAGCATACCACTTATTCTGTAATGGATTATGTGCTCTTAGGCATAATGGCCTTCTCGTTCTTTGACTGAATGAGCTTTGATTTCGTCAGTGTAGTAGGAAATGTTTTATGAGGGAAAGAAAAAAGTGGCCAGAATTGGGAGAAGGGAAATAGCGTGTGTCTTCAGAGTGTGGTTCCCCACAAGCTCCTCCTGGGCCGCTTTACCTCTGTCTTACACAAATGATCGCCTCACATGGCCTTGTGGTTGAAAAGCAGATGAAAAGGTTGTGTTAAACAATTTTGTGTTGTTCTTCACTTTTTTAGATGAGAGGAAAGAAAAGAAATTATTGTTTTTTCTTAAGCCACTGATACAATAAAGGGGAGGAAAAAAACCTCAGTCTCCTAGTCTCTTTTGTTGTTATAATACCATCCATTTTGTATATATATTCTCCTGCATTACGTAACTTTGTCATATTGGATTGCCTGTTTAATATTGTTATGATGCCAGGGCTCTGCCTTATTCAGGTAGAGATGAACCAAACTCCCAGTTTGTATCAAACAGTTTAATTAAAACAGCACTTACTTTCTGGCTGTTTTAATAGTCCAAAATATAAACATAAAGATTGCACTCAGTCACAGAATATAAAACAAAAACAGCAAACACTGTTGCAGGTTCAAGATAACTCTGTAGTCAAAAGGTCCAGTCTAGTGGTCAAACGTCGAGAGTTGAATAAACAAAGTCCAGGGATCAAGACTCTATACCGTAGTCAAAAGCCAGTCGAAAGGTTCCAGGATTCAGGAGACAGGTCAGGACACCGAAAATCCACAAACCTGGGGGAAAACCAGCAGCATCTACTATCAAGATAAGACAAATACTTGTCTGCTGAAGATCAGTCCCAAGGCTAACTCCTTATATCCAGAAACACCCAGCTGCAACCCATCTCTTGCATACCTCCACCCTTAATTGATTTCACCCATGAACTCTTACTTACAGATTACTCAACCCTTTAGAACAGTGGTTCTCAACCTGGGGTCCCCAGATGTTTTTAGCCTTCAACTCCCAGAAATCCTAACAGCTGGTAAACTGGCTGGGATTTCTGGGAATTGTAAGCCAAAAACATCTGGGGACCCCAAGTTGAGAACCACTGCTTTAGAACTAAGACTTACATTAACCCTTCCGTCACTAACCACCATCAACTGCAGAACATAATACATTACAAATATCAGGAATGAGGAAAAAATAATGTACCAATTGTTTCTTAGATCCCATATTGTGTCAATATGTCTTTCTTCTGGTCATTTGCGCAAAATCTGTTTCTCCCGTTTCCTTTTTTCCCCCTTTCTTTCGTTCCCACGGGAGCACAGAACGGGAAGGCCCCTTCCAGTACGAAAATTAACAACACGAAAGCAGGCAGGAGCAGGTACCGTCTTCAAGCCTGCTTTTAGGTATCAGTTACACCCCCAAGACAGAGATAGAGGAGAGAAGAGGGATTGTGCTCAGGGTGAAAGCTAGCCATCTTTGCCACCATTTCTCGCTGCCATTTCCCCCTTCAATTGGGAAAGTATGTGGTGCTCGGCTGCAGGCCCTAGCAGGCTCTAAACCAGGCATCCTCAAATTGTGGCCCTCCAGCTATTTGGGCCTTCAACTCCCAGAATTGCTGACAATTGAACAAGCTCGTTGGGGCTTCTGGGAGTTGGAGGCTGTCATGACTCATACCTTGGTAGGCCGAAGCCTAGAAGTCAGTAAGCTGGCCTCCATGTTAGGAAGGTAGTACAGTGAGGCAGACATCTTAGGAGAGGCAGATCAGCAGAGGGGAGGAGCTCAGCTATCCCAGAATTGGCTAGGACAGATGGGAGGAGCCAGAGCTGTGAGTGTAAAAAGGCAGGCAGCTTCTGACAGAGAGATTGGATTTTGATCTGAAGGGAAATGGGTGGATTTCTACTTTTCCTTTGAGAGAGTGTTTGGAGGCAGGTGTGTCTATAGGGATTGACCTGGAGGGTCAAGCTAGTCAGCTGTGGACTTGTGTGAGTGTTAGAACACAAGTTGTTTTTACTCTCTAGGGGACAGGGTATCTTAGCTATTAGGGATCTCTGTGAAGAGGGAAGCTAGATACTCTGGAGACAGCCAGGATTCGTGTATCAGAGGGACTCACTGCAACTAGGTATAGAGTGTGTTGCAATCCAGAGCAGGGAACGAGCCCCTAAGATAACTATCCACCACACTTGACTGTGAAAAAACAATCCTTTTTTATTGAAGAAAAATGGTTACAAAATAAAGGAAAAATGCAAGTCAAAAGCCACAGCAAAATCAGCAAACATGGATTTAAATGCACAAGAACAAAACCCAAAGCCACACTGTAAAATACTGGAACCTGTTAGTAATTCACTAACCGTACTTGATATCCTAGAAATCTTTCAAAACTATGGCCAGGGAACTGGGAGAACTGCCAAGGTCTTCATCAATTCTGAAACGATGCCTGAACTGAGAAAGTCAGCCCGGCGGAAGGCACTTCAAGCCAAAGAATTGGTTCCGTGAACCGCCCCTCTGCTTTGAAGCCATTGTTTGTAATTCTCTTAATCGGGAAGACCGAAGCAAGCTGAGTGATTTACTTCTGTCTTGCCAGATCTGGCCCCTTCTGTTCTCATTAGAGTTACCAGGTGCAAAAGGGAGTGAAAGTTCATGGCTTCCCTCTGAAACATTCTCATGAACTGTCGCGACCCAAGTAACAGAGATTGTCTTTAACAGCAATTGAGATGCAAAATAATAGTCTTTTAATGAATGACAAACTTAATGAGGCACTTAACAGCAGTGTGATAGCAATTCAAAGGTGTTTTCAGGCAAGAAAGTAAACAGTAGATAATCCGGATCTTTAACAGGCTTGAGTTGCAGCCAAAAGAAAACAGGAGATACAAGAGTTCGTAGCAAAAAGTAAAGCAAAATAGTCTCTAAGTAATGCAGAGTTCAAAGCAAGGTCCGATAGGCAAATGCGTAGTCCAAACAATTCCAAGGTCAGGAGCCAGACGTAAACACTCACGAAGGATGATTCCAAGGTCCGAAGAAGCACGGCAGGGAAACTGGATACTGGGAATCCAAGCA
This sequence comes from Anolis sagrei ordinatus, assembly GCF_025583915.1. Taxonomy (NCBI): domain Eukaryota; kingdom Metazoa; phylum Chordata; class Lepidosauria; order Squamata; family Anolidae; genus Anolis; species Anolis sagrei. The sequence goes on from NW_026847882.1 coordinate 4,748,507, forward strand.
AGGTTAGGCAGAGTAACAACACATAAACAACACTTTGTCGTCTGCAAAGAAACATTTCTCAACGTGCCCATTTTATTCACTATCACTAGATTGAGATTCATTACTCCCATCTGATTCTCCTTGCGCAGCTGAAGCATCTTGGCCACGCCAATTCTGCCACCTTTGCTCCAGTGCCTGATCCTGCCAAGATGACCCCTCTTTCCAGTGATCCTGAAAACCTTCAAATTCATCGCTGGAGGTTGCTTGAGTGCAAATGTCCCTAATGTTCTGAACCTGAGTCCAGTCTAAAGCCTCCTCCATTTCATCCTCACTAGCACTGGAATTGTCTGCTGTGTCTTTAAGCCTCTTAGACATAGTATCACTATCACTGCCAGATTCACTGGCCACCCTCTTTACTCCCCGGTAATCTGCTTCCATAGCATCCTCTGGGCCGAACCCTGCAAAGTCTTCCGAATCGCTTGGAGCCAGAAAGATCTCACGAATACGCTTCAGCTGGCGCTGATCCTCATCTGCCTCTGCATCACTTCTTCTTCTCCTACAACTAGTAGTAGGTAGTACGGTGCCAGAATGCTGAGTCTCAACATGAACACTGGTACTTTCATTTTCCAAATCTACAGAAGTTCCTTCCTCACTAATTTCAGGAACATTGGCATTTTCCAAACCTACAGAAGTTTCTTCCTCACTAATTTTAGGAGCATTGGCATCAAGAGGTACATTTTCATTAACATCAGTAAATATATTTTCATTAGCATCAGGAGGAACAAACAGAGAATCAGGTTCAAGTTCAAACTCAGGCTGAACCCCAACAGAGTGAGGGAACTTGCTCACGTTAAAGAAAAGAAACCCAGTTAAGGAAACCATCAAGCTTGTTAAGACCAAGAAACCGTTTAAGAAGATTGTGCTTTGTTAACCAAATACGCTTGTGTACCTCATAGAAGAAGTTAGTTGTGTGTTCAAGTATCGAGGGGGGGGGTTGGGGGTTCAACCCCCCCCCGAAATGTTTCAGATTTTTTAAAAAACCTGGTTTACTCATGAATTTTAACTGGTTAACCAAATCCCCGTGCTAAGTCTATGAGATGCAAAAAACCAAGAGTCCCTCCAGAACTGCAAGCACTATCTCAAGCAAATATTAGCAATTTATTCACACTGTCATTACTTGCAGCAATAGCCGATGTAGTTGTTCTGGTCCAGCTGTACCAGGAGCTCCAACTTTATTTGCTTTGTATTAAATGTTTGCTTGCAGTCCTAGGTTTCAGGGACTCTGCAGATAGGTGGCTTCTTTGGTTGCAGTCATAGGGCAAGTCACCTGTCCATCATTGTTAAGTTTTGGTCCCGCCCCTTGCTCAGGGCAATTGGGAAGGGAAGGGAGCCATTTTTAGTTAGTCTCAGCAAGGTAAGCTTATGTATAGGATGTGTGCAAGCTTCCCCTGTACAAAAGCTTCAACCCTTAAGACCTTCCGGGGAAGAAAGGTCTTAAGAGTCTCCAAAGAATTTCCAGGAAAACAGCCCTAAAGACCAAAGAACTCCAGCTGGAGAACATCTACTGCCTTGCTGGTAGGTCCACTCGGCGTTCGAGACGCAGTTCGACCCGGTAGCGGAGCCCACATCAGTAAGGGTTAGATTACAGTCAGCCTGGGAGAAGTTAAAAAGGGGGATTTTCCTTTAAAGAAGAAGTTATTGAAGACAGTTGCCTGTCCTTCGTGGGCAAGATTAGGAATTCACCAGTTGCCTAAAAGCTTGGAATCATTTGCTTAACTTTACTGAAGACAAGAGAAGTTTCTGTTTGATTGTTCATTAATAAAAGGCTTTGTTGTACTTCTCAAGCCATCTAAAGACTGTTTGTGGTGGAAACCTCTGAGAACTTCTCTTTGGGCCCCCTGGCTTCCCGCTGGGCAAAGGTTGCACATCCTGTTCTAAAGACAATTATTTACAGGCCCAGCGCGCGACAGAACAGTAGTGAAGCAACCAAGTTGGGGGGGGGGGGAATGTTGAATGCTCTCATTAAGGAGGCCAGACTTGGTGGAGGTGGTTGACAAGGGCGGAGCTGCAGGCTATTGAAGGCTGCTCTGCCCCCTGCTGTGCTCTTTGCTTCAGCGTGAGCTAGGAGGCAGGTTTCAACACCCTCCCCCGTGAAAATTACAACCCCCCCAAAAACAACGGGGTTTACCTCAGGCATAACATCAAGATAATTTCTCAAATCCATTTGAGTGGTGGCAGCAACTATACCAATACACATTCACGTTTCCTCAACACATATCAAAACGCTTTGGGACAGGATTGTGTTGGTGTCCAGTTGGAGCCATAGTAATCAAAAATCCTTTACACTGATTCTTCAAAGTGGTAACCAGCTGTGTGCTATAGAGCAGCTGAAGGAACGTGGGTGTGTGTTAGGGGATTTATTAGTGAAGTATTAATCCCCTGGGGCCTGGCTATGTTATAGAGGCCCAAACAGCTGGAGGGCCGCAGTTTGAGGATGCCTGCTCTAGAGCAGTGTTTCTCAACCTGGGAGTCGGGACCCCTGAGGGGGTCGCGAGGGGGTGTCAAAGGGGTCACCAAAGACCATTAGAAAACACATATTTCTGATGGCCTTAAGAATCCCTTTGGCATAGTTGTTTGGGTTCACAGTGCTCTCTAGATGTAGGTGAACTACATCTCCCCTAAATCACTGTCAGTTCATCCAAAATCCCTCCAGTATTTTCTGTTGGATATGGGGGTTCTGTGTGGGACGTTTGGCCCATTTCTATCAGTGGTGTGATTCAGAGCGCTCTTTGATTGTAGGTGAACTATAAATCCCAGCAACTAGTACAACTCCCAAATGTCAAGATCTATTTTTCCCAAATTCCACCAGTGTTCACTTTTGGGCATTTTGAGTATCCATGCCAAGTTTGATCCAGATCTATCATTGTTTGAGTCCACAGTGGTCTCTGGATGTAGGTGAACTACAACTCCAAAACTCAAGGTCAATGCCTACCAAACAATTCCAGTATTTTCTCTTGGTCATGGGAGTTCTGTGTGCCAAGTTTTGTTCAATTCCATCGTTGGTGAGGTTCAGAATGCTCTTTGATTGTAGGTGAACTATAAATCCCAGCAACTACAACTCCCAAATGTCAAGATCTATTTTTCCCAAACTCCACCAGTGTTCACATTTGGGCATATTGGCCGAGGAGCCAGAACTGTCCGTAGTCATCATTGTTTGAGTCCGCAGTGCTCTCTGGATGTAGGTGAACTACAACTCCAAAACTCAAGGTCAATGCCACCAAACAATTCCAGTATTTTCTCTTGGTCATGGGAGTTCTGTGTGCCAAGTTTTGTTCAATTCCATCGTTGGTGAGGTTCAGAATGCTCTTTGATTGTAGGTGAACTATAAATCCCAGTAACTACAAGTCCCAAATTACAAAATCAATTCTCCCTTCAACCCCACCAGTATTGAAATTTGGCATATTGGGTAAGGTAAGGTAAAAGTTTTCCCCGGACATTAAGTCCAAGACTGGGGGTTGGTGCTCAATTTCTGGGCCGAAGAGCTGGTGTTGTCCATAGACACCTCCAAGGCCGACATGACTGCATGGAGCTCCGTTATTGGGTATTTGTGCCAAATTTGGTCTAGTGAATGAAAATTCATCTTGCATTTCAGATATTTCTATTATGATTCATAACAGTAACACAATTACCGTTAGGAAGTAGCAACGATAATTATCTTATGGTTGGGGGTCACCACAACATGAGGCACTGTATTAAGGGGTTGCGGCATTAGGAAGGTTGAGAACCACTGCTCTAGAGTAAGCGGTGCTCAGCTGCAGACCCTGGCAGACGTGGGTGCTTTGGACCTGCACACCACACATGTCTCAAATATTCCTTGCTCTGGAGAATTGATAGAGGCATTATTCGACCATTACTGCTGTACATCTTTGTAGCTTGCTTGAAGTGGTCTGTAATTTTCATGCGCCGGCACCAAGTGAGAATGTAATCAAGACGAATGAAGAAAGGCAAGATAGAAAGTCAGAGTTGCTGAAAGGGGGTAATTTGTATAAAGAACGCAGTTCTGTTGGAGTGAAAGAGTGATTAAACAGCAATCACACATATAAATAGCATCTTGCTGATGGACGAAATGCTGGATGGAACATAATGGTGTCTGTATTGCACAGTGCAGATGCAGACATCTATGGGTTTGGGTTAGTTGGGTTTCATACCTTGCATTCTCGTGCCAAATCAACATCTTGTACCAAAATAACTCCAGCGTGGTTACAAGACACTTCTTCCTTGTAGTAACCCTGCTGGTCTTGTGTGAATGTGGATTTCTATTGAAAAATGGCATTCATAACCTTTTGGAAAGGCATGATATTTTAGAGATCATATCCTTTCGGAAAAGCAGAATCTCCCAAGCCTTTTGGAAACTAACAACAAGGCAGCAGGAGATGACGGGATACCAGCTGAACTGTTTAAAATCTTAAAAGATGATGCTGTCAAGGTGATGCATGCCATTTGCCAGCAAATATGGAAAACACAAGAATGGCCATCAGACTGGAAAAAATCAACTTATATCCCCATACCAAAAAAGGGAAATGCGAAAGACTGCTCACACTTCCGTACAGTGGCCCTTATTTCTCATGCCAGGAAGGTAATGCTCAAGATCCTGCAAGGAAGACTCCAGCAATACATGGAGCGAGAGCTGCCAGATGTTCAAGCTGGGTTTAGAAAAGGCAGAGGAACGAGAGACCAGATTGCCAATATCCGCTGAGTAATGGAGAAAGGCAGGGAGTTTCAGAAAAAACATCTATTTCTGCTTCATTGACTATTCTAAAGCCTTTGACTGTGTGGATCATAATAAATTGTGGCAAGTTCTTTGGGATGGGCATCCCAAGCCACCTTGTCTTTCTCCTGAGGAATCTGTACAAGGACCAAGTAGCAACAGTCAGAACTGACCACGGAACAACAGACTGGTTCAAGATTGGGAAAGGCGTACGGCAAGGCTGCATCCTCTCACCCAACCTTTTTAACTTGTATGCAGAACACATCATGCGATGTGCGGGGCTTGATGAATGCAAGCTGGGGTGAAAATTGCTGGAAGAAACATTAACAACCTCAGATATGCAGATGACACCACTCTGATGACCGAAAGCGAGGAGGAGCTGAGGAGCCTTCTAATCAAGGTGAAAGAAGAAAGCGCAAAAGCCGGGTTGCAGCTAAACATCAAAAAAACCAAGATTATGGCAACAAGAATGATTGATAACTGGCAAACAGAGGGAGAAAACGTGGAGACTTTGTATTTCTAGTGCAAAGATTACTGCAGATGAAGACTGCAGCCAGGAAATCAGGAGACACTTACTTCTTGGGAGGAGAGCAATGACCAATCTCAATAAAATAGTGAAGAGTAGAGACATCAGACTGGCAACAAAGATCCGCCTAGTCAAAGCCATGGTATTCCCTGTAGTAACCTACGGATGTGAGAGCTGGACCTTAGGGAAGGCTGAGCGAAGGAAGAGAGATGCTTTTGAGCTGTGGTGTTGGAGGAAAGTTCTGAGAGTGCCTTGGACTGCGAGAAGATCCAACCAGTCCATCCTCCAGGAAATAAAGCCCGGCTGCTCACTGGAGGGAAAGATACTAGAGACAAAGTTGAAGTACTTTGGCCACGTCATGAGGAGACAGGAAAGCCTAGAGAAGACAATTATGCTGGGGAAAGTGGAAGGCAAAAGGAAGAGGGGCCGACCAAGGGCAAGATGGATGGATGGCATCCTTGAAGTGACTGGACTGACCTTGAAGGAGCTGGGGGTGGTGACGGCCGACAGGGAGCTCTGGCGTGGGCTGGTTCATGAGGTCACAAAGAGTCGGAGACGACTGAACGAATGAACAACAACAACCATTTGGAAAATCATAACCTTTTTGTAAAGTGTGATCTTCCTGAGAAGAGCTAAAAGATTTGGGTTGCGGTGTGTTTTCCAGGCTGTATGGAGATCTCATCATTTTCATCTCAAGAACAGACAAGCATCCTGAGCTCTGAGGATCACCTGGGAAGGAATCCCACTGGAGCATTGCAGCGCACCCAAATACCTGGGAGTCACTCTGGACCGTGCTCTGACCTACAAGAAGCACTGCCTGAACATCAAGCAAAAAGTGGGTGCTAGAAACAATATCATACGAAAGCTGACTGGCACAACCTGGGGATCACAACCAGGCACAGTGAAGACATCTGCCCTTGCACTATGCTACTCTGCTGCTGAGTATGCATGCCCAGTGTGGAACACATATCACCCACTAAAACAGTAGATGCGGCTCTGAATGAGACATACCGCATTATTACGGGGTGTCTGCTCCCTACACCACTGGAGAAATTACACTGTCTAGCCGGTATTGCACCACTTGACATCCGCCGGGAAGTAGCAGCCAATAGTAAAAGGACCAAGGCAGAGACATCTGCAGCTCATCCCCTGTTTGGGTATCAGCCAGCACATCAACGACTTAAATCAACAAATAGTTTTCTTAGATCTACAGAGACACTCGCTGGAACACCTCAGCAAGCGAGAGTCCAAAAGTGGCAGGCTCAAACCCAGAACCCCAATCAATGGCTGATACCAAATGAGAGACTTGGAAGGCGCTGAACAGACTGCGCTTTGGCACCACAAGATGCAGAGCCAACCTCAAGAAATGGAGCCACAAAGTGGAATCCTCGACATGCGAGTGTGAAGAAGAGCAAACCACTGACCACCTGCTGCAATGCCACCTGAGCCCTGCCACATGCACCATGGAGGACCTCCTTGCGGCAACACCAGAGGCACTCCAAGTGGCCAGATACTGGTCAAAGGACATTTAATCAACTACCAAACTCGCAAATTTTGTATTTTGTCTGTCTGTTTGTTTTGTTCTGTTAGAAATGTAATACAATTGACTGGTTGCCCTTACACCACAAATAAATAAGTAGCATTCTCTCCTGACGTCTCACCCACATCTATGGCAGGCATCCCCTTGGGTACATCAGATAAGATTCAGACAACCATCTCAACAGGTCGTTGTAAGTTTTTCGGGCTGTCTGTTTATGTTCCAGTAGCATTCTCTCCTGACGTTTCACCCACATCTATGGCAGCCATCCTCAGAGGTTGAAGGGTCTGTTGGAAACTAGGAAAATTGGGTTTATATATCTGTGGAATGTCCAGGGTGGGAGAAAGAATTCTTGTCTGCTTGAGGTATGTGTGAATGTTGCAATTTGCTACCTTGATTAGCATTTAATGGTCTGCAGTTTCAAGGTTGCTGCCTGGGGGAATCCTTTGTTGGGAGGTATTAGCTGGTCACAGCTCACACAGCTAAAAACCTCTTCTCTTTAGGGGTAAATATCCAATAGTATTCATGCAAGGCAAATTAGATTTCTGATAAATTTGGTTATCTCTTTGAACTGTTAGGAACAACGATTATGCCAATGCACAAAAACAGCAGAGCTTCAGAAGTGTTCTTTTCAGTGCCCAAAAAACATCTTCTCTCACTTAAAACATCTTGGTTTAAATCATATTCTCAAGAGACAAAAATAAGTAGTCTTCATTAAAAGTAACATAGTTGATTTCCTTACAAACTTCATGTATTCAGCATACAGGTACATAACTTGTCAATCCAGTTACAGATGGATTTGATGTAGTCTCTGTGTGTAGATAAACCAGGGCATCTTTCTTAGAATCAACAGTCCAAAGTCTAAAACATTTCTGTGTTCTGTGCTCTAATGGAGTCTGAAGTCTAAAAAATGGAGTCTCGGGTCTGAATAGTCCCAGATCGGATCACATGGTCTGCAGCCCCTTCCATAACATAGTGTTAAGGAAAACTGCAAACCAAAACACACATATACAATAAAATGAGCAATCTGAATTACACACATAACAAATCTATATAAATAAAAATGTAATGTTCGTTTGTGGGATTAACAGAACTCAAAAACCACTGGATGAATTGACACCAAATTTGGACACAAGACACCTATCAGGCCAACGAGTGAGCATCACTCATAAAAACACTGAAAAACACAGCGGAAGAGACTTAAAAAGCCAAAAAACAAAAATACATTGCAACGCATGCACAAAACCACACACACATATATACGCAAACACATATACACAAATAGGAGCCCCCGGTGCAACAGTGGGTTAAACCACTGAGGTGCTAAACTTGTTGACCGAAAATTCTCAGGTTCTAATCCAGGGAGCGGCATGAGCTTCCGCTGTCAGCCACAGCTTTTGCCAACCTAGCAGTTCGAAAACAAGCAACTGTGAGTCCATCAATAGGTACCGCTCCGGCTGGAAGGTAATGGCGCTCCATGCAGTCATGCTGGTCCCGTGACCTTGGAGGTGTCTACGGACAATGCCAGCATTTTGGCTTAGAAATGGAGATGAGCACCAACCCCCAGAGTCGGACACCACAAGAGTTCATGTCAGGGGAAACCTACCAACCCTACACAAATATATACACACATATATACACACACAAAACACATATACACAGACTTGGCCATAGCAATGCGTGGCAGGGGACGGCTAGTCACTAATATAGGAGGTTTGCAGAAGGTTGCTATTTCTAACAATTTCAACGCTTTTCTGGGTACGAAACAGTGAGTTAATATAAACCATTGACAAGATGCGTTGATGCGTAAGTAATAGGTAATAATGTATTATGGAAACATGACACAAGGTTTCAAACGTTTCTACTCCTTTGATGCTTAGACACTGCCTTGCAAGAACTTTGAGGGCTAGAAACTCACACACATATATATTTTGAAAACTAAGATTTGAATTTTGAAGAACAGAGAGAAATATGGAACAATTCTTACCTGAGAGCAATTCGTGGCAAACGGGCACCAAAGGTAGCACGACAGGAGAGGCGGTGGGTGCAAGCTCAAACACAGAGAGGGCATCCATCTGGGGGCAACAGCTGGGGATCAAGCCGGGGGTCTTGTCACTCTTCCATCCTCCAGCCCACTCTGCATCCCAAGGGAGGCAGCACAAAAGGGATCAGGATCCCGCAGGCAAGGCATAGAAAAGCTCCCAAGCGTCTGGAAAAGATTGGGGAGGGAAAGAAGGGCTGTGTAATGAAAAGTAGAGTAGGTGAGAATTGACTGGCTGTGAGAAGCAGTTGGAGAAGCGAAGCAGGCAGTAGCGAAGGAGAGGGAGAGGTAGCCGGGGTGGAGGAAATGTCAGGGATTTTGGAAAGAAGGGGAAGGCTGAGCAGTGCTGTGTCGAGATGGAGATCTAGCGGAGATCCTGAGTGTCTGGGAGCATGTGGCCAGCGCCTCTGAGATGCAGGTAGAAAAGCAAAAGAGTGGGAATGTGGTGGGTGGTTTAGTGATGGAGATGTAGCAGACAAGGAAGCCACGTCGGGGTCTCAGCGAGAACATGGATGGACTTTACCTGCAAGGAGGAGAAAGAGAAGGCGGCACAGCGGACATGGCTAATGACAGTCTCAATGAGGAAGGCCAAGTGGAGGTGGACAACTCGGAGTTGTCCCTACGGGTGGTGATGGCTTCTTTGCTGCTCCTCCTCATCCTCTCCACTCTGCTGGGGAACACGCTTGTATGCATGGCGGTGGTCAAATTCCGGCACTTGCGCTCCAAAGTCACCAACTTCTTCGTCATCTCCTTGGCTGTTTCCGACCTCTTTGTGGCTGTGCTGGTGATGCCTTGGAAGGCAGTTGCAGAAGTGGTTGGTTTCTGGCCCTTTGGGGCCTTCTGTGACATCTGGGTGGCCTTTGACATCATGTGCTCCACGGCATCGATCCTCAACCTTTGCATCATCAGCATGGACCGCTACTGGGCCATCTCCAGCCCCTTCCGCTATGAGCGAAAGATGACCCAGCGGGTGGCTTTTATCATGATCGGGGTGGCTTGGATGCTCTCAGTCTTGATCTCCTTTATCCCTGTCCAGTTGAGATGGCACAAAGCCAGTGAGATTCTTCCTGCCCATGATATGGATGCCAACATCACCTGGATCCCAGGAGAAAACTGTGATTCCAGCCTCAATAGGACCTATGCGATCTCATCCTCCCTCATCAGCTTCTACATTCCTGTTGCTATCATGATAGTGACATATACCAGGATCTTCCGCATTGCTCAGCGACAGATTCGGAGGATTTCTTCTCTAGAGAGGGCCGTAGAGCATGCCCAGGGCTGCCAAAGTCATGAATGTCCTCATGAACTCTCCTTGAAGAACTCCTTCAAAAAAGAAACCAAGGTCCTCAAGACCCTCTCTGTCATCATGGGGGTCTTCGTCTTCTGCTGGCTTCCTTTCTTTGTGCTGAATTGTGTGGTACCCTTTTGCGACCACCATTTGCAGAAGCTTGGCAAACTGCCCTGTGTCAGTGATGCCGTTTTCAACATCTTTGTCTGGTTTGGTTGGGCCAACTCCTCCCTCAACCCTGTCATCTATGCCTTCAATGCCGATTTCCGGAAAGCCTTTGCTACCATCTTGGGCTGTGGCCATTTCTGCTCCAGCAACGCTGTGGAGACCGTCAACTTCAGCAATGAGCTGGTTTCATACCATCATGACACAACGTGCCAAAAAGACCTGGTGACCCTGAGCTACCCTCACCTTCTCCCTCATGCCACCAGCCTCCAAGGGGAGGACAATGACAATGACCACGACTTTTTGTTTGACAAAGTCTCCCAAACCTCTTGTGGTAACAGTGCAGATGTCTTGTCGGCCATTGTGCATGTGGAGTATGGTACAGACGCATCCCTTGAGAAGACTAGTCCTTAAGGGTGGACAGAAAAAGGACATTGAGGGGAAGGCATCAGGGCTGAAGAGATTCCCAAAACACCTTGTCATTTGTAGATACCTACATAACAACTCCAACAATCACCCAAGTCAAAGAAGAAGCACCATTAAAGCCTTGGCAGACCATGCAAAAAGAATCTGCAACCCCCACCTCCTCCAAGATGTACTGAACCACCTCAACTGGGCTCTCCAGGCCAATGGAGACTCCACCTCAGACATCAGAAGAGCTGCAAGACAACGGAGAACAAGCCACGAGAGTCAAGACCAAGACCCACCCAGAGGGAAAGTGTTCTTGCCAGACATCAAGGGAACCACTGGCCGC
>NW_026847882.1:4775608-4789166 GCF_025583915.1 Anolis sagrei ordinatus
TTCTTCGGCTTAGAAATGGAGATCAGCACCAACCCCCAGAGTTGGACATGACTGGACTTAATGTCAGGGGAAAACCTTTACCTTAATGCAGTGGTTCTCAACCTTTCTAGTGCCGTGACCCCTAAATACAGTTCCTCATGTTGTGGTGACCCCCGACCATAAAATTATTTGTGTTGCTATTTCATAACTGTAATTTTGCTACTGCTATGAATTGTCACATAAATATCCGATATGCAGGATGTCATAAATTTCATTGTCATAAATTGAACATAATTAATGCATAGTGATTAATCACAAAAACAATATGTTTAGGGGAGTGTGGACAACAGATGATGGTATCTGCAGTACCTTCGACCAATTCAGCTCTGACTTCCACAGCCAAGACCCCCATACATGACAGATCTGGACCAAACTTGGCACACAGAACTCCCATGACCAACAGAAAATACTGGATCAGTTTGGGAGGAAGTGAAAGTGAGTTAGGGGAGATGTAGTTCACCTACATTTGGAGAGCACTCTGAACCCAAACAACCCTGGATCTGAACCAAACCAAACCCTGGATCTGAACCCGTGCCATTGGGGCAGGGTCAATGGAGGCAGTCTCACGACCCCTCTGAAATGGCCAGGCGACCCCCCTGGGGGTCGTGAACCCCAGGTTGAGAACCGCTGCCTTAATGTATTTCTGAGCTTGGCTTCATGTAAGCCGCTCTGAGTCCCCTTTGGGGAAATGATCGTGGGGTATAAATAAAGATTATTATTATTATTATTATTATTATTATTATTATTATTATTACTATTATTATTATTGCATGGATCGCCGTTACCTTCCAGCAGAAGCAGTACCTATTGATCTAATCACATTTGCATGTTTTCAAACTGCTAGGTTGGAAGATGCTGGGGCTAATAGCAGGAGCTCACCCCACTCCATGGTATGTCATGTAAATAAATAGCAAAACAAAAGTTTGCTTTTTGAACTGCTAGGTTGGCAGAAGCTGGGGCTAACAGCAGGAGCTCACACCGCTCTCACCCAGATTCGAACTGCCAACCTTTCGGTCAGCAAGTTCAGCAGCTCAGCAGTTTAATCTGCTGAGCCACCATGTAATTATTATATTTTTTGCCTTTCCTCACCTTGTCTGAGAGCTTCAGATGAAGCGGGAGTCTGGGAGGAGTGGGACTGTCATCATGTCATTGCAAAATATGACACTGAGGATGACTTTTGTACACACCCTAAACTTTAAATTACTTTGAAAGACAGGTGCTCAAACGCAAAGCTGAAAATGGCAGATCGTCCGCCTCTCTTCCACGTTCCACTGCTACAGAGCCTCACCGGTTGCTCCAGCATTTGCCAAAGTTCCTTCCTGTGCTTCTCATTCCAGCAAGCTTTGACAAAGATTAAAATGGGAAAGTGATAATTACTGAGTAACTCTAATGACTAAATACACCCCAATTACAGTCAAGTTGCTTCTCAGTCAGGGTGGGCGGAGGGTGGAGGGGAAACATGGCGCAGGTCTGACGCAGCCTTGGCACGTCTGCTCTGTTCAGTCACCTCCTTAGAAATCAAGGTTTCTGTGTTGAAGCTGGAGCTCTTAGACCCATATCCTATGGATCTGGATCTACCAGAAGACAAAGCCACACTATGTACTAGAGTTGGATAGTAGGCTTCTTTGATCCAAAAAAATGGTTCACAACTCATTTTGGATGTAGACGGTGCTGGTGGTTCGATTCTAAAGTCAATTCCAATTTTCACAGAAACAAATGTTCAAAACTTTTCGAAACTTCCAAGACTTCCGAATCCTTCCTTAATGGGTTGTTGTAGGTTTTTTCGGGCTATATGGCCATGGTCTAGAGGCATTCTCTCCTGAAGTTTCGCCTGCATCTATAGCATCCTATATCAGAGGTAGTGAGGTCTGTTGGAAGTAGGAAAATGGGTTTATATATCTGTGGAATGACCAGGGTGAGATAAAGGACTCTTGTCTGCTGGAGCTAGGTGTGAATGTTTCAACTGATCACCTTGATTAGCATATAATGGCCTGACAGTGCCTGGAGCAAACTTTTGTTGAGAGGTGATTAGATGTCCTTGTTTGTTTCCTCTCTGTCATTTTGCTGTTTTAATTTTAGAGTTTTTTTAATACTGGTAGCCAGATTTTGTTCATTTTCATGGTTTCTTCCTTTCAGGTGAAATTGTCCACATGCTTGTGGATTTCAATGGCTTCTCTGTGTAGTCTGACATGGTGGTTGTGAGAGTGGTCCAGCATTTCTGTGTTCTCAAATAATATGCTGTGTCCAGGTTGGTTCATCAGGTGCTCTGCTATGGCTGACTTCTCTGGCTGAAGTAGTCTGCAGTGCCTTTCATGTTCCTTGATTCGTGTTTGGGTGCTGCGTTTGGTGGTCCCTATGTAGACTTGTCCACAGCTGCATGGTATATGGTAGACTCCTGCAGAAGTGAGAGGATCCCTCTTGTCCTTTGCTGAACGTAGCATTTGTTGGATTTTCTTGGTGGGTCTGTAGATAGTTTGTATGTTGTGTTTCCTCATCAGCTTCCCTCTGCGGTCAGTGGTTCCCTTGATGTATGGCAAGAACACTTTTCCTCTGGGTGGATCTTCATCTTGACTCTCGTGGCTTCTTCTCGGTCTTGCAGCTCTTCTGATGTCTGAGGTGGAGTCTCCATTGGCCTGATGAACCAACCAGGGCACAGCATTTTATTGGAGAAATTGATTCAAAAAGCAAATCTTTCCAAATGTATTTCGAATTACGAAGATTCTAACCCAACCTAACCATGCCTATTAGATAGGTTTGTTTGGAAGAGCCTGAAAGTCGGAAGAAAGCATGTGAATTTGGGCTTCTGAAGCAGTTTTGAAGCATGCAGAAAAGCTCGGGGGGGGGGGGGGGAATCCAAATTTGAACCACTTACCTTTTTTCTCCCCAGAAATATTCCATAATGTTCGGATGTCCCCCAAGGTTATTTTAATTTTCACAATCATTAAGCAACTTTGGTAAAGCCTAAAAAGTTTTTAAATCTCATGTGTTCCCTCCCCTGGCATTGTTGTAGTTTGTGAAGGTCAGGCCCCCAATGGTAGAGATTGCAAAAGGCCCTGCCGTTAAACTACATTTCCCACACTGCCCGGCTGCTTATTAGCCAAAATGGCTGAAGGACCAAAAAAATACTATAGCTGTCTGTAGCAGTCTTCGTCAAAATATAAAATAAACTGATTGAACAAAATCTGGCTAACAAAATTTAAAAAAAACTCTAAAATTATAACAGCAAATAAAGAACAAAACTCAAACTACATCTCCCACACTGCCCGGCTGGTCATTAGCCAAAATGGTTGAAGGACCCAAAAATACTATAGCTGTCTGTAGCAGTCTTTGTCGAAATATAAAATAAACTGATTGAACAAAATCTGGCTACCAGAATTTTTTAAAAAAACTCGAAAATTATAACAGCAAATAAGGAACAAAACTCAAATACAGGGGAACTCCAGACAAGAAACAATCAGGGACAGCTAATCACCTCTCAACAAATGATTCCCCCAGGCAGGAACAAGCCATACCTAAAGACTGTCAGGCCATCCAATGCTAATCAAGCTGGCCAATTGAAACATTCACACTTGCCTCAAGCAGACAAGAGTTCTTTCTCCCATCTTGGTCATTCCACAGATATATAAATCCAGTTATCCTAGTTTCCAACAGATCTCACAACCTCTGAGGATGCCTGCCACAAATGCAGGCGAAACGTCAGGAGAGAATGTGTCACAAGAAATTCAATGTGCAGATTTGACAAATGTGAATTTAATAATGATGTGTGGGGATGAATGGAAGGATGTATGACTGGAATTAATAATTTTGGAAACACTAGTATAATATTAAGGCCTGCAATGACTAACTACCTGATTGCTGGACTTGCTAATGCGAAACCCTGATAAGAATGGGAAAGTGATAAATGAAATGTTTGTAACCTTCCTTATGTTAAGAAGGAAGTCAACAAAAGCCTTGTGTTTGTCAACGCCAATCAAAAAGATCAACATCTGGCCAGGAAACTGGGATGGATCCAGGATGGAAGACGTCTATCATTAATTTACAACTTTGGGACTACATCAAGAGAATAGTCCTACAAAAGACTCGGTCTAATAATGCTCAAAGTGTGGCAGACCTGAGGAGTCTGGTTCACCCTCTATGCTCTGCTCCATGGGAAGGAGAGAGATAGTGTACCTATGGATAGTGGCAGATCTGCACAGGAGCAGTCTGGTTACTTTGGGGCTTCTTTCTCAAGGTTGCGGTGTGGAGTCCCACAGGGTTCAATTCTGTCCCCGATGTTATTTAACATCTACATGAAGCCGCTGGGGAAGATCATTCGGAGTTTCGGACTAAGATGTTATCTCTACCCAGATGATGTCCAAATCTGTCACTCCTTCTCACCTGTCACCAAGGAGGCTGTCCAGTCTTTGAATCGGTGTTTGGCTGCTGTGTCGGACTGGATGAGGGCTAACAGATTGAAATTGAATCCAGACAAGACAGAGGTCCTACTGGTCAGTTGCAAGGCCGAACAGGGCATAGGGTTACAGCCTGTGTTAGACGGGGTTACACTCCCCCTGAAGACGCAGGTTCGCAGCTTGGGAGTGATCCTGGACTCATCGCTGAGCCTGGAACCCCAGGTCTCGGCAGTGGCCGGGAGAGCTTTTGCACAATTAAAACTTGTGCGCCAGTTGCGCCCGTACCTTGGGAAGTCGGATCTGGCCACAGTGGTCCACGCTCTTGTTACATCCCGATTAGATTACTGCAATGCACTCTACGTGGGGTTGCCTTTGAAGACTGTTCGGAAACTTCAACTAGTCCAATGGGCGGCAGCCAGATTGCTCACTGGAGCATCGTACAGGGAGCACACCACCCCCCTGTTGCGTCAGCTCCACTGGCTGCCGATCCAATTCCGAGCACAATTCAAAGTGCTGGTTCTGACCTACAAAACCCTATACGGTTCCGGCCCAGTGTATCTGTCCGAACGGATCTCCCTCTACATCCCACCTCGAAGTTTAAGATCTTCTGAGGCCCCTGCTCTCGACCCCGCCAGTATCACAAGTGAGGCTGGTGGGGACGAGGAGCAGGGCCTTCTCGGTGGCGGCCCCCTGCCTGTGGAACCCGCTTCCTGGGGAAATCAGAACAGCGAACACACTCCTCTCTTTCAGGAAAAAACTGAAAACTTGGTTGTGGGACCAAGCGTTTGGTCAATCGGGTAGGTAAAGAAAGGATTGATATGGCCTAGGAAATGTTTAATGGAACGGAATCTGGAACCCGGAAGACGAATGCTGAACGCGTGAATAGTTTCATATAATGTGGTTTGTTTACTTCGTGTGTTTAACTGTAATAATTGTTTTTAATTGTTTTAACTATGACTTTATTATGTGTAACTGTAACTGTATAGGCATCAAATGGTGCATTGTTGTGTAAGCCGCCCTGAGTCCCCCCTCGGGGGTTGAGAAGAGCGGGGTAAAAGTAATGGAAATAAATAAATAAATAAATAAGGGAAGAGGAAGAAGTGTGCTTTTGGAGTCTTGGATTTTGTGCAGGGAGTCAGGTTCTGCTGTTTGGAAAACAGAGATCTGGTCCTTGGCATTGTGCTTAGGGAAATAAGTTTTGGCATTTCAGCATTTTGAAGTTTTGGCATTATGGAACTATGCGTTGGCAGGCTGCAGGAAAGCAGGGTCTGGCCTAACAGGTGCTTCTCCAAGGAGGGAGAAAAGGATATGGTAATATTTGGATGCATGTGGATGAATGCGTGTACATGTGGTGAATGTTGAGTGAAAATGTAATTCCCCTTTGTTTGTTTGTTAACCAATGTAATTGTAAATCCAATGTAGTTGCATAGAATCTGTATGTCTGTATGTCCAAGGTCATTCTTTGTCTAAATGTTTTCCGTCATCTGATATACCTTCTCACAATGCAAATTGCAATAACAATAATAATAATAATACTTTATTTGTACCCCGCTACCATCTCCCCATGGAGCCCCCGGTGGCGCAGTGGGGTTAAAGCACTGAGCTGCTGAGCTTGTTGATCGAAAGGTCGCAGGTTCGATTCCGGGGAGCGGCGTGAGCTTCCGCTGTCAGCCCTAGCTTCTGCCAACCTAGCAGTTCGAAAACATGCAAATGTGAGTAGATCAATAGGTACCGCTCCGGAGGGAAGGTAACGGCGCTCCATGCAGTCATGCCGGCCACATGACCTTGGAGGTGTCTACGGACAACGCTGGCTCTTCGGCTTAGAAATGGAGATGAGCACCACACCCCAGAGTCAGACATGACTGGACTTAATGTCAGGGGACTACCTTTACCTACATTATATTTACCCTGTGGACTTACATGAGGCCGAGCCCACAATACAACAATACAAGCAATAATCACAACAATACAAGCAATTAAAATAAAAACATGGACAATAGAATAATACAACATTAACAATAAGACCACACGATTAAAACTATGGGAAGGCCAAATGTAAAATTAAAATTAAAAGTAATGCTGGAATATGGGCGAAAAAGTGATGGGGTATTTGTGGAAAACAAACAAGCAGACCTAAAAAATGTAAAGTGCTTTGAAGGACAAAGTGCTATGGAATCATTATTCTGGGAAGGCACACTGGAACTATGTCTTCAAGCTCCTCCTAAAGACTGCCAGAGTTGGGGCCTGAAGTCCTTAGGAAGTGAGTTCCAGAGTTGAGGGGCCACCACCGAAAAGGCCCCCTCTCTCGTCCCCACCAATTGTGCCTGCAATGCAGGTGGGATCGCGAGCAGGGCCTCTCCAGATGATCGAAGAGATCGTGTGGGTTTGTATACAGAGATGCGGTCCCAAACCGTTCAGGGTTTTCTAGGTAAGAACCTGCACCTTGAATTGGGTCCAGAAAATGAATGGCACCCAGTGGAGCTCCTTGAACAGGAGGGTTGACCGCTCCCGGTAAGGAGCCCCAGTGAACAACCTGGCCGCCGCCCGATGGACCATCTGGAATTTCCGAGCCGTTTTCAAGGGCAGCCCCACGTAGAGTGCATTATAGTAATCCAGTCAAGAGGTGACTAAGGCATGGATCACTAAGGTGACTAAGGCATGGACCACCTTGGCCAGATCCTATGGCCGAGGTGATCCAAAAAGAACCTATGCTTCAAAATCATTGAAAAGTCATTCATGACAAATGCTTCTAAAACATCTCCATACAGCCCGAAAAACCTACAACAACCCAAATGCATCTCACTTTTTCTGCCAGCAGGCAAAGCCAATTTCATATATCAATTGAGCAAAGAGGAGATGGTTATCATTGGTCCTGCCAACCCTTCTTTTGCAAAGCTAGCAGGATGATATGTGTGAGAATAAGATGACAGCAAAATGAGGGGGGGGGGGGGTAGATGGGGGCCTATCAAGAGGACTATTTAAACATCAAGGAAATGGTGGAAGAGTGCTGAACATGTTCTTTGCCCAGGACACCATTTTGGTCTGAGCTGCAAAGTTGTTGACTCACCTAACAGGGTTTCTCATTTAGCCACCTTCTGTGCCTACCTCTTAGACCCTGACTGTGCTCTCGAGATCACTTAATAGATGACTCCAAGTTGACATTTTCAATGACACTCAGAGTTACCAAGGGAGTAAGAAGACTTCCTGAACAGAAGTCATTACAGACACCAAGGGAGGTTGTTGATTCAGTGCATGTGTCGGTCAGTGGAAAATTGCAAAGGTGATTCCAGGAAACACTTGTTTCCTGTTAAGATGAAGAAAACATCATTTTCGTGCACTGCAAAATGGGAACAGAGTTTGGAAACATTACTTTTGGGGGCAACATCTCTGCGTATCCTCCACCAAACATGGCCGGTACATTGTGGAAGCTGGGGTGCCCCAACACTAATTCCCAGTAACCCTAAAATAGGTTCTTGTGGGTTTTTTCGGGCTATAGGGCCATGTTCTAGAGGCATTCTCTCCTGACGTTTCGCCTGCATCTATGGCAAGCATCCTCAGAGGTAGTGAGGTCTGTTGGAATTAGGACAATGGGTTTATATATCTGTGGAATGACCAGGGTGGGACAAAGAGCTCTTTTCTGCTGGAGCTAGGTGTGAATGTTTCAACTGACCACCTTTATTAGCATTAGAAGGCCTGGCTGAGCCTGGGGGAATCTTTTGTTGAGAGGTGTTAAGATGTGCCTGGTTGTTTCCTCTCTGCTGTTTTGCTGTTGTAATTTTAGAGTTTTTTTTAATACTGGTAGCCAGATTTTGTTCATTTTCATGGTCTCTTCCTTTCTGTTGAAAATGTCCACATGCTTGTGGATTTCAATGGCTTCTCTGTGTAGTATGACGGTGGTTGTTGGTGTGGTCCAGCATTTCTGTGTTCTCAAATAATATGCTGTGTCCAGGCTGGTTCATCAGGTGCTCTGCTATGGCTGACTTCACACCTAGTTCCAGCAGAGAAGAGCTCTTTGCCCCACCCCAGTCATTCCACAGATATATAAACCCATTTTCCTAGTTCCAACAGACCTCACTACCTCTGAGGATGCTTGCCATAGATGCAGGTGAAATGTCAGGAGAAAATGCCTCTAGAACATGGCCATATAGCCTGAAAAAACCCACAAGAACCTAGTGATTCCAGCCATGAAAGCCTTCGACAATACATTGAAGAAAACATCATTTTCATGCGCTGCAAAATGGGAACAGAGTTTGGAAACATTACTTTTTGGGGCGACATCTCTGCGTATCCTCCACCAAACATGGCTGGTACATTCTGATAGCTGGGGTGCCCCAACACTCATTCCCAGTAACCCTAAAATATATTTCTGGGTTTTGGAGGAAGGGAAGCTGTTTGCACTGCATAGTATAAAACTAAATACCCAGAGCAAAAAGTTTGACACATGCAGCAGAACTCGAGTATGCATACTGATTGGGGGTTAAACCAAGTCTGGAAACTAGACTGAGAAAATCAAAAGTATGTCAAATGCATATGAAACCGCTTGAGTGTAGGATGTCTGGGTTGTGCACCCAAGAAATGTGTCACCAATCAATAGTTGGAAAGGTCTTCTGGCCCCAAATACAGCTTTTTATGAGTGGTTGTATAACTGTCTCAATTAACTAGAACCACTTCTTTACATAATTAAGGATCTGCATTTGTTGCTATCAGGAACTAGTTGATCACCCCAGATCTTCCAACCTTCCACAGACAAAAGCAATGCCTGTGGTGCAGGCTGCGGTGGCGCAATGGGTTAAACCCTTGTGC
The DNA here is from genome assembly GCF_025583915.1 of Anolis sagrei ordinatus. Lineage (NCBI taxonomy): Eukaryota > Metazoa > Chordata > Lepidosauria > Squamata > Anolidae > Anolis > Anolis sagrei. The sequence goes on from NW_026847882.1 coordinate 4,784,842, forward strand.
CGCTTAACTGCTGACCTGAAGGTTGGCCACAAGACAGGGTGAGCTCCCGCCTATAAGCTCCAGCTCCTGCCAATCTAGCAATTCGAAAACATGCAGATATGAGTTGATAGATAGGTACCGCTTCGGTGGGAAAAGGTAAAGCGACGTTCCAAGCAATCTTGCCAACAACACAACCAGGAGGTAACAATGTAAAAATGAAGAAAAAAGCACCTCCCCGGACACAGAGATGTGCACCGCCACCGGAAGCTGGAAATGAAGGGAGAAGTCCCTGTCTTTGTTTGTGTTTGTCTGTCTCATTGTATATGATTGTAAAGGCACTGAATGTTTGCCTAGGTATGTAAATGCTGTAATCCAAGCACGTCCCCAGAGCCAGAGATGAGCACTGCCACCAGAAGCCAGAAATGAAAGGAGAAGCCTCTGCCTTTGTTTGTGTTTGTCTGTCTCATTGTATATAATTGTAAAGGCACTGAATGTTTGCCTAGGTATGTAAATGCTGTAATCCAAGCACCTCCCCAGAGCTAGAGATGAGCACTGCCACCAGAAGCCAGAAATGAAAGGAGAAGCCTCTGCCTTTGTTTGTGTTTGTCTGTCTCATTGTATATAATTGTAAAGGCACTGAATGTTTGCCTAGTTATGTAAATGCTGTAATCCAAGCACCTCCCCAGAGCCAGAGATGTGCACCGCCACCGGAAGCTGGAAATGAAGGGAGAAGTCCCTGTCTTTGTTTGTGTTTGTCTGTTTCATTGTATATGATTGTAAAGGCACTGAATGTTTGCCTAGGTATGTAAATGCTGTAATCCAAGCACGTCCCCAGAGCCAGAGATGAGCACCGCCACCAGAAGCCAGAAATGAAAGGAGAAGCCTCTGCCTTTGTTTGTGTTTGTCTGTCTCATTGTATATGATGGTAAAGGCATTGAATGTTTGCCTAGGTATGTAAATGCTGTAATCCAAGCACCTCCCCAGAGCTAGAGATGAGCACTGCCACCAGAAGCCAGAAATGAAAGGAGAAGCCTCTGCCTTTGTTTGTGTTTGTCTGTCTCATTGTATATAATTGTAAAGGCACTGAATGTTTGCCTAGGTATGTAAATACTGTAATCCAAGCACCACCCCAGAGCCAGAGATGAGCCTCCAGAAGCCGGAAATGAAAGGAGAAGCCCCTGCCTTTGTTTGTGTTTGTCTGTCTCAGGGAGAGGGAGGCAGGACGGAAGAGGGGCATTGTGTCCAGAGAGGATGATGACATTCCACTGTCCTGTGCCCGAGGGATCAGCCAGCCAAGGAAACCAGTTTTTTTGTTCTTGTGATGGATCAGTGATTTAGGGATAACCATTTGATTCAGGTTTTCCCTTCCAGGATCAGATAAGGTGTGTTGGTTTTGATGGGTTTTTGGATGAAACAAACAGAGCCGGGCAAGAAGACCCCTGGGGCCAGCCTCGCCCCTTTGTGATTAAATTAAAATGTGACCAGAGAAATTCCCTGTTTACCAGGCCAACTCAGAAAAATAAACAAAGAATTTCCAGTTGCTATTGTCCATGCAAATGTCTGTGATAAGGTTGGTTTCGAGGGAACAACAGCCCCCTCAGGCACTGAGTGGTTTTTCCTGGTCGCCTTTTTGGGGGCAAAGGGCAAGGGTAAAGGGGGCAAAAGATATTTCATAGCAAGATACATACATTCAAATCATAAGCATTTCATAGCAACAAAACCCCATCTTTGTCCCACATCCCAAGTATATTTAATAAGAGGATTAATTTTCATGAAGAAGCCTGAAGTCCAATGTTTTAAAAGGTCTTTGAGGAAAGTTCATGAGGGAGATAGTATGTACTGAAGTCCAAGACATGCAGGCAGAGAGTCCATGATCATTGGGAAAGCTGGCAGATGAAACCTCAGCTGTGCTGCAACTGATTCACTAGGGCTGGGCGGTTTCGTTTCGTTAATTCGTAATTCGTTAATAATTCGTTAATTTTTTCAATTACAAAACGATAACAAACCATTCTGGAGCAATTATGAAAAAAACGAATTTTCAAAAAACGTTTTGTAAATGCTTCGTATTTCGATATTGTATTCGTTTCGTTATTGTTTTGAGGTCGTTTCGTTATTATTTCCGCATGTCTGGGCCAGTTTTATGGTTTAATTAGTGAAAAAAAATATAATATCACACCAACAGTCAACAACAGAGGGAGAGGGAAGCTTCAGAAGGTTTTGGAGGTTTTTTAGCGTATTTCGCGGTCGCGTCCGCCATTAACGAATCGATTCGTTATTGTTTCGGAAATCGATTCGTTAATTTTTACCATTTACGAAATTTCGTAAATATCAAACTTTTTAAAAGGAAAATTTTGTAATTATTTTAAATATCGAAACAAAAAAACACCCCAATTACAAATCGATTTTAGAACCAAATTTTTTCTTGATCAACCAGGCCTAATCACTTTGGTCCTTGGGAAACTACAACTCTCACAAAGGGCAGAAGTCCCAAGATCCAGCCATTTCCCAAAAGCCTCGTGGGGTCCTTGTTGTTGTCAGTGCCTTGGCAATGTGACCAAGACTTAACCCCTATTGCGCAGTCTGGTACCTTTGTCCTTTGCAGAACTATAAGTTCTGCAAAGGACAAAGCGGGGGTGGGGGCATGCTCGACGATCACCAGGAGGAACGAGAAATTTGGGAGGGCAGGAATGGGGAAGCAGAGAAAAAATGGGACAGAGGCTGGACATATGGGCCGTCCTTACAGGTCAGTAAGGGTATTGGACAGTAATGGCATGTAGATTCGTTCAAATTGGGCTCCTTTCTAAATTGGAGTCATTAGAGGCTATTTTCATCAGTGGTGGAGTGGGAATAAGGGCAGAGGAGAGAAAGGTTGCATCAGGAAAGCAAGGTTTCTCTCCGCTGGGTGATGGCCGAGGGCCTCCCTCCACCACTTGTGGGGGAAAAAGCTTTTCTGCAATCACATTCTTGCTTTTCTTAATCTATATGGTAATTCATAGCAATCAGCATCCTTCAGGGGAGAAGCCCTACACCACTGGAGAAACTATACTGACATCCATTAGAAAGTAGCAGCCAATATGGAAAGGACCAAGGCAGTGACATCTCCAGCCCATCCTCTGTTTGGATATCAGCCAGCACGCTAATGCCACCTATCTATCTATCTATCTATCTATCTATCTATCTATCTATCTATCTATCTATCTAGCTATCAATCTATCTATCTATCTATCTATCTATCTATCTATCTATCTATCTATCTATGGCGTTCGCGTTTTATATAAATATAGTTTTATATACATTTTTATATAAATATAAATAAAAAGGTTTGTGGGATTAACAGAACTCAAAAAGCACTGGACGAATTTCACACCAAATTTGGACACAAGACACCTAACAACCCAATGTATGTCCTTCGCTCAAAAAAACTGATTTTGTCATTTGGGAATTGTAGTTGCTGGGATTTGTAGTTCACCTACAATCAAAGAGCATTCTGAACTCCACCAACAATGGGATTGAACCAAACTTGGCACACAGAACTCCCCTGACCAACAGAACACACTGGAAGGGTTTGGTGGGCATTGACCTTGAGTTTGGGAGTTGTAGTTCACCTACATCCAGAGAGCACTGTGGACTCAAACAATGAGGAATCTAGACCAAGCTCTACACGAATACTCAATATGCCCAAATGTGAACACTGGTGGAGTTTGGGGAAAATAGAATCTTGACAATTGGGAGTTGTAGTTGCTGGGATTTATAGTTCACCTAAAATCACAGAGCATTCTGAACCCCACCAACGATGGAATTGAACCAAACTTGGCACACAGTTCTCCCATGACCAACAAAAAAATACTGGAAGGGTTTGGTGGGCAGTGTCCTTTGGTTTTGGACTTGTAGTTCACCTACATCCAGAGAGCACTGTGGACTCAAACAATGGTGGATCTGGACCAAACTCTACACGAATACTCAATGTGCCCAAATGTGAACACTGGTGGAATTTGGGGGAAATAGAATCCTGACATTCTGGAGTTGTAGTTGCCGGGATTTATAGTTCGCCTACAATCACAGAGCATTCTGAACCCCACCAACAATGGAATTGAACCAAACTTGGCACACAGTTCTCCCGTGACCAACAGAAAATACTGGAAGGGTTTGGTGGGCAGTGTCCTTTGGTTTTGGACTTGTAGTTCACCTACATCCAGAGAGCACTGTGGACTCAAACAATGATGGATCTGGACCAAACTCTACACAAATACTCAATATGCACAAATGTGAACACTGGTGGAGTTTGGGGAAAAAAGAATCTTGACAAATGGGAGTTGTAGTTGCCAGGATTTATAGGTCGCCTACAA
>NW_026847882.1:4796790-4902303 GCF_025583915.1 Anolis sagrei ordinatus
GCGTGGCGTGTTTCCCTGTGGCGCACACACAAGCAGGAGGAGGAGAAAGAGGAGGAGGAAACGTGGGTCCCTTTGCAGGCCTGGCCTGGCGGTACGTGGGAGCCCACTCCTGGGGGAGGCCACCCGTGTCCTGCAAGGCTCCCCCTCCCACACCTTGCCCGCTTTCCCGACCCTTTCCCATTGCCTCTCTCTCTCTTTTGGGGACAAAGCCAAGGCTTGCAGATTCCCAGGCTTCCAAAGGTGGGTGGGGGTGGGTGGGTTTTGTCCCTCTTTGCATCCACTTGTCTGGCCTTTCCTCCCTTCTTGGGGGGCCCATGAGCCGGATTGCCACCGGGGCGGGGTCCCCATATTACTTGCTGGGCACCCCTTCCTCTCCCTGCAACTGGCACTTGGAGTTACTTCTCATTCTGTTCTGGTTTGACTGGCATTGGCAGGCAGAAGCCCTTGCTCTCCCCTCCTTCCCCATCCATTTGGCCTCTTCCACACAGCCATATAACCCGGAATAGCAGGGCTGAACATCCCATAATGTCTGAGTCCACACTGCCATAGAATCCAGTTAGAAGCAGGAAAAGGTGGGATTTGGTTCAGCTGTCTGGATGGACAGCTGAACCAAATATCTTCCAAAGCWGGTATTTTGGGATTTCCTGCTTTGATAATCTGGATTATATATAGCTGTCTGGAAGGCCCTGAGTCCACACTGCCATATAATCCAGTTCCAAAGCAGATATTTTGGGATTTCCAATTCCAAACCAGATGTTTTGGGATTTCCAGTTCCAAACCAGATGTTTTGGGATTTCCAGTTCCAAAGCAGATGTTTTGGGATTTCCAGTTCCAAAGCAGATGTTTTGGGATTTCCAGTTCCAAAGCAGATGTTTTGGGATTTCCAGTTCCAAAGCAGATATTTTGGGGTTTTCAGTTCCAAAGTAGATATTTTGGGATTTCCAGTTCCAAAGCAGATATTTTGGGGTTTTCAGTTCCAAAGCAGATATTTTGGGATTTCCAGTTCCAAAGCAGATATTTTGGGATTTCCAATTCCAAAGCAGATATTTTGGGATTTCCAYTTCCAAAGCAGATYTTTTGGGATTTCCAATTCCAAAGCAGATGTTTTGGGGTTTTCAGTTCCAAAGCAGATGTTTTGGGATTTCCAGTTCCAAAGCAGATATTTTGGGATATCCTGCCTTGATAATCTGGATTATATATAGCTGTCTGGAAGGCCCTGAATCCACACAGCCATATAATCCATTTCCAAAGCAGATATCTTGGGATTTCCTGCCTTGATAATCTGGGTTATATATGGCTGTCTGGAAGGCCCTGAGTCCACACTGCCATATAATCCAGTTCCAAAGCAGGTATTTTGGGATTTCCAATTCCAAAGTAGATGTTTTGGGATCTCCTGCCTTGTTGTTCTGGGTTATATATGGCTGTCTGGAAAGCCCAGAGTCCACACTGCCATATAATCCAGTTCCAAAGTGGATATTTTGGGATTTCCATTTCCAAAGCAGATATCTTGGGATTTCCTGCCTTGATATTTTGAGTTATATATGGCTGTCTGGAAGGCCCAGACTCCATACTGCCATATAATCCAGTTCCAAAGCAGCTATTTTGGGATTTCCTGCCTTGTTATTCTGGGTTATATATGGCTGTCTGGAAAGCCCAGAGTCCACACTGCCATATAATCCAGTTCAAAAACAGATACTTTGAAATTTCTATTTCCAAAGCAGGTATTTTGGGATTTCTAGTTCCAAATAAGGTATTTTGGGATTTCCTGTTTTGTTATTCTGGGTTATACATGGCTGTCTGGAAAGCCCAGAGTCCACACTGTCATATAATCCAGTTCCAAAGCGGATATTTTGGGATTTCCAGTTCCAAAGCGGATATATCGGGATTTCCAGTTCCAAAGCAGACATTTTGGGATTTCCTGCCTTGATATTCTGGGTTATATATGCGGGATTTGGTTCAGCTGTCTAGAAGGGGGCTCAGATAATCCAGTTCCAAAGCAGACATTTTGGAATTTCCTACATTGATATTCTGGGTTATATATGGCTGTCTGGAAGGCCCAGAGCCCACACTGCCATATAATCCAATTCAAAACAGAAAATGTGGGATTTGATTCAGGTGTGTGGAGGGGGGGGGGGGGGGCTTGTTTCTCTCTCCATCCATTTTGGGGGACTTTTCATCCCCTCTTTGGCACATCCTTGACCCACAAGCAGGTTGATATTATTATTATTATTGTTATTATTATTATTATTATTATTATTATTATTATTATTATTATTAATTTATATTCCGCTCTTCCAAAAAATATTATTATTATTTTCTCTCCTGCAGGAGACTCGGACCCTTTTGGTGTCAAAATTTCGTGTCAATTCGACGTGGTTTCTGAGTTGTTTCTCCCAAAAACGAACATTACACACATATATATATGTATATTTTTATTTATATAGATGACACAACAGATGTAATTGGGTTTTTAAAAATGTTTACATTCATGTTTCAATGCATTGCCTCTATTTTTAATTTCTTTTGCAACATGCTTGTTGTTGGCCAAGAAGAAAGGCAAAATAAAAGTAAAGTAAACATGGGAATAAGTTACTTTTCAGTAATCATTTGTTTTTATTTGTTTTGGTAGACACAAACAATTGTAGCCCACCTACGTACGATGTCTCCGTATCCATCTTTTCCCCTCTCTCTTGGTGGCTTTTTGTCCTTTTTGGCAAAATTGATGACTTCACCTATCCTCTCACGTTACCATTATGAAAGAAGCTGCCCCCTGTTGGGGTGAGCTCCTGTCTGTCAGCTCCAGCTTCTCATATGAGAACATCTTTTTATATGGTTTTCACTTTTGTTCTTAGATGTTTTTATTTAGTCATAAATTTATATTAAGTGTTATGTTTGTATGGGTCATATAAGTTTTCATTGTCGATTATTTTGTCTGTTATTAAGTTTATAGTGAGGTTGCTTTTATATTGCTTAATGTGGTCTGTCCTGATGTAATTTGTTTGTATGTTTTCCCTTTTGGCATTGAATGTTTGTTGTACATGTTGGAAATCACTTTGAGTCCCTTTTGAGGAGATAGGCCGGTCTACAAATAAAGATTTATTAATTATTTAGGGTTGCTGTGAGTTTTCCGGGCTGCAAGCAAAGTTCCAACAGGCTCCAAAACCTCTGAGGATGCCTGCCACAGATGTGGGCGAAACGTCAGGAGAGAATGCTTCTGGAACATGGCCATACAGCCCGGAAAACTCACACCAACCCAGTGATTCCGGCCATGAAAGCCTTCGCCAAAACATAACATGAAAACAAAACATATAATGAAATAGGGGTTGGGCTTTTTTGGTTGCCTGAGGCGGTTTTTCATAATTAACTTCTTCATCGTTATAGCAGTTGTGGTTTCATACTGAGTTTTGAAAACAGATCTTGACATGTACAATCATCATCATAATAGTAATACAAAAGTGACCCCTCAACCTCTGAGGATGCCTGCCATAGATGTGGGCGAAACGTCAGAAGAGAATGCTTCTGGAACATGGCCAGACAGTCCAAAAAACTTACAGAAACCCAGTGATTCCGGCCATTAAAGCCTTTGACAACACATTTTATTATTTACTAGCCATCCCCTGCCACGTGTTGCTGTGTATATGTGTTTTGTGTGTGTATATATTTGTGTATATGTGTATTTATATGGTTTTGCATGTGTTGTAATGTAGTTTTTTGGCTTTTTAAGCTTCTTCTGCTGTGTTTTTCAGTGTTTTTATGAGTGATGGTCACTTGCTGGCCTGAGCGGTGTCTTGTGTCCAAATTTGGTGTCAATTCGTCCGGTGGTTTTTGAGTTATGGTAATCCCACAAACGAACATTACATTTTATTTATATAGATTTATTTACGTATTTACTGTATTCATTTCCTGCCCTTCTCACCCCAAAGGGGACTCAGAGCGGTCTTACAAATACGCAACAATTCAATGCTTTACAAATAGTCTTATAATAAATTATCATAAATTATGCAAATACTAGCTGTCCCCTGCCATGCGTTGCTGTGGCCCAGTCTGTGTATATGTGTTTTCTCTCTGTGTGTGTATGTTTGTGTATATGTGTATATATGTGTGTTTGTATATATACGTGGTTTTGCGCATGGGTTGTAATATAATTTTTGTTTTTTGGCTTTTTAGGTCTCTTCTGTTGTGCTTTTCAGTGTTTTTATGAGTGATGGTTACTCGTTGGCCTGAGAGGTGTCTTGTGTCCAAATTTGGTGTCAATTCGCTCAGTGGTTTTTGAGTTATGTTAATCCCACAAACGAACATGACATTATAGATTCAAAAACATTAATCTACTGATACCTCAGTTAATGTCATTTTATTGGTATCTATTTTTATTTTCAAACTAGCCATCCCCTGCCAAGCGTTGCTGTGGCCCAGTCTGGTGATCTTGAAAATAAAGTAATGAGAAAGTATTGGTTTCTAATATATGTAATTTCTTTATGCTTGTGGATAAATAGTACTTCTTGTTGTTTCTTTGTCCGTGTTGATGTGGAGATTGGTTTGCCTATCTGTGGAACATGGAACATATTGTCCTTCTTTAGGGGTCCCTTTCAAATCTATTATACTATATCTCTGTGTGTATGCGAAGTATATATACCTATTAGGCTTGGGCAATCCATGGTTCTAAATGGTTACTTACAAAACTAAAGTTCTGGTGGTGAAAATTTCAGAACTCTAACAAAACTCTCAAAATTTCATAATAAATGGCAGTTCCTAATTGGTTCTGTCATTAAAATCACCAATAATGAAATAATAATTAAATTTTGAAAGTTTTGTTAGAGTTCTGAAATTTTCACCACCAGAACTTTAGTTTTGTAAGTACTTTAGAACCATTTAGAACCATGGATTGCCCAAGCCTAATATATAGATATATATTGTCAGGAGGGCTTTGTTGACGTTTCCTTGCCCTGGTGAAGGGAGTTGGACTGGATGGCCTTAAGTATTTTCTGTTGGTCATGGTATCCATCATTGTTTGAGTCCACAGTGCTCTCTGGATGTAGGTGAACTACAACTCCAAACTCAAGGTCAATGCCCACTGAACAGTTTCACTATGTGTCAGTGGGGTTCTGTGTGCCAAGTTTGGTTCAATTCCATCATTGGTGGAGTTCAGAATGCTCTTTGATTGTAGGTGAACTATAAATCCCAGCAACTAAAATTCCCAAATTACAAAAGCTCCACCAGTGTTCACATTTGGGCATATTGAGTATTGTGCTAAGTTTGGTCCAGACCCAGCATTGTTTGAGTCCACAGTGCTCTCTGGATGTAGGTGAACTACAACTCCCAAACTCAAGGTCAATGTCCATGAACCCTTCCAGTATTTTCTGCTGGACATGGGAGTTCTGTGTGACACGTTTGGTTCAATCCCATCATTGGTGGAGTTCAGAGTTCTCTTTGATTGCAGGTGTACTATAAATCCTAGCAACTACAACTCCCAAATGACAAAATCATGTTTTTTGAGTGATGGTCACTCCTTGGGTTAGTAGGTGTATCGTGTCCAAATTTGGTGCCAATTGCCCCAGTGGTTTTTGAGTTCTGTTAATCCCACAAACGAACATTACATTTTTATTTATATAGATTTACCAGTAGCTGCTGCATTTCCCACCCTCGGCTTATACTTGAGTCAATACATTTCCCCAGTTTTTGTGGCAAATTGAGATGCCTCGGCTTCTATTCGGCTTATACTTGAGTATATACGGTAATTTTAAAGGGGGTTATGCTTCATACTTTTATGGCTTGACTGATCACAAGACGTCCTTGTTTCCTCTTGATAGGCCTCCACCCCACCGTCACCCTGGCGCTGCATTGCTTAGACGGGGTCTTCCTGTCTCCCATGGAGAATGACTTCGTCAACAAGATCGTTGAGGAGCTGGACCACTTCTTGCTTCAAAACCAGCTGGAGAAGTAAGAAAAAGGGCGAATTGGTGCAATTTCCCCATCACGAGAACCAAGGGCTTGAGGTTCTTTGCCACTTGTCAGCTAATTCTGGATCCTACCTGGTTTCCTGTTGTCAACTTCTTGCCTGATTTAGGCGCAGCTCATGATGGTGGAGTTGCACTCCAGGACAGGAAAAAGCTCTCTGATTTTAGAACACACCACACGTTGAGTGAAGAAACAAATCTTTTTTAATGAAGCCTAGTGAAATAGCCAGTAGAAAGAAATGCTTGTAAGAAAATAGGAAATTTCCAAAGAGTAAAAGGTCAGTAAAATGCAGTAACTCAAAGCAATGTCCACAAAAGATATAAAAGCAATGGTGTCTTGATGCAGCTGAACTACAACTCCAAACCCAAAGGACCCTGCCCACCAAACCCTTCCAGTATTTTCTCTTGTTTATGGGAGAACTGTGTGCCAAGTTTAGTTCAATTCCATTGTTGGTGGGGTTCAGAATGCTCTTTGATTGTAGGTGAACTATAAATCCCAGTAACTACAACTCCCAAATGACAAATTTAATATTTTTGTGTGATGGTCACTCCTTGGGTTAGTAGGTGTCTAGTGGCCCACCCCACCCATATTCAAATTTGGGCATATTGGGTATTTGGGATTTGAAAATACATCCTGCATATCAGATATTTACATTACGATTCATAACAGGAGCAAAATTACAGTTATGAAGTAGCAATGAAAATAATGTTATGGTTGGGGGTCACCACAACATGAGGAACTGTACCAAGGGGTTGCGCCATTAGGAAGGTTGAGAACCACTGCTCTATACCCATCAGTTGATTTTCATTTGGTGGTTAGGGAGATCTGGAAGAGTTGGGGGGGACGGGGACAAGGCCACTTCTCAAGGGAAGCATGTGCAAAACCGAGATTGCATCTGCATTATGGAATTAATGCAGTTTGATACTTCTTTAACCACCATAGCCCACTTTAACTATAAATCCAAGCAACTACAACTCCCAAATGACTAAATCATTTTTTTTTGAGTGAAGGACATACATTGGGTTGTTAGGTGTCTTGTGTCCAAATTTGGTGTCAATTCATCCAGCGGTTTTTGAGTTCTGTGAATACCACAAACAAACATTACATTTTTATTTATATAGATGTTGCACTCCAGATCAGGAAAAAGCCCTCCGACTTCAAAACACACCACATGAAGAGTGAAGAAACAAATCTTCTTTTATTGAAGCTTAGCAAATAGCCAGGAGAAATAAATGCTTGTAAGAAAATAAGAAGGTTCCAAAAAGTAATAAATCCATAAAAGACAGTAACACACAGCAATGTCCACACCAGATGTAAAAGCAATCCAAGGCAATATATATCCAAATAGAAATCAACAGGATGCAAAGACAATCCAAACGCTGCTAATCAACACCAAAAGGCTAGAAGTATACACAAGAACAAGACCCCTTAAACAGGATTTCCACGGCGCATGAACTTGATTTCCAAACGATGCCTGATCTAACAGGTTTTCCCTTGAAGCAAACCTTACATCCCAAAACCCAGAACTGGTTTCGTTTTCCCCCACCCTTGACGCTTATCTGATGAAGCCTTTCGGAGCGACGTAAACCTTGAGTTTGTTGTCGGTCCTGGCTGAACTCCAGCCGCCTGTTCTTTAATTCCCTATCTGGCTCCTCATTCAAATTTCCAGGTTTCAGATTGTTTTCCAAACCCAAATCTTGAGAGCTCACAGAGAAAGGGAATAAACCATCATCCCTATGCCCAGCAGGAATATTCTCATGAGAATCTGCCCTTTGCACTGGGGCCTCTTTGTCATTGTCTGCAAGAAAATCTTTGACTCAACCAGTGTTTCTCAACCTGGGGTTCGGGACCCCTGGGGGGGTCGTGAGGGGGTGTCAGAGGGGTCGCCAAAGACTATCAGAAAACACAGTATTTTCTGTTGGCCATGGGGGTCCTGTGTGGGAAGTTTGGCCCAATTCTATCATTGGCAGGGTTCAGAATGCTCTTTGATTATAGGCGAACAATAAATCCCAGCAACTACAACTCCCAAATGTCAAGGTCTATTTTCCCCAAACTCCACCAGTGTTCACATTGGGGCATATTGAGTATTCGTGCCAAGTTTGGTCCAGCTCCATCATTGTTAGAATCCACAGTGCTCTCTGGATGTAGGTGAACTACAACTCCAAAACTCAAGGTCAATGTCCAGCAAACCCTTCCAGTATTTTCTGTTGGTCAGTGGAGTTCTGTGTGCCAAGTTTGGTTCAATTCCATCATTGGTGGAGTTCAAATGCTCTTTGATTGTAGGTGAACTATAAATCCCAGCAACTACAACTCCCAAATGTCAAGGTCTATTTTCCCCAAACTCCACCAGTGTTCACATTGGGGCATATTGAGTATTTGTGCCAAGTTTGGTCCAGCTCCATCATTGTTAGAATCCACAGTGCTCTCTGGATGTAGGTGAACTACAACTCCAAAACTCAAGGTCAATGTCCAGCAAACCCTTCCAGTATTTTCTGTTGGTCATGGGAGTTCTGTGTGCCAAGTTTGGTTCAATTCCATCATTGGTGGAGTTCAAAATGCTCTTTGATTGTAGGTGAACTATAAATCCCAGCAACTACAACTCCCAAATGACAAAAATCAATGTCTCTGCAACCCCACCATTCAAATGTGAATGTATTGGGTATTTGTGCCAAATTTGGTCCAGTGAATGAAAACACGTCCTGCATATCAGATATTTGCATCACAATTCATAACAATAGCAAAATTACAGTTATGAAGTAGCAACGTAAACAATGTTATGGTTGGGGATCACCACACCATGGGGAACTGTATTAAGGGGTCGTGGCATTAGAAAGGTTGAGGACCACTGGACCAAACCATCTCCATCTTGCACCTCAGCCTCGGCACCATCATTTCCCTCATCGTATTGTTGGAGGCTTTCATGGCTGGAATCACTAGGTTCTTGTGGGTTTTTTCGGGCTATATGGCCATGTTCTAGAGGCATTTTCTCCTGACGTTTCGCCTGCATCTATGGCAAGCATCCTCAGAGGTAGTGAGGTCTGTTGGAATTAGGAAAATGGGTTTATATATCTGTGGAATGACTGGGGTGGGGCAAAGAGCTCTTCTCTGCTGGAGCTAGATGTGAATGTTTCAACTGACCACCTTCATTAGCATTTGAAGGCCTGGCTGAGCCTGAGGGAATCTTTTGTTGAGAGGTGTTAAGATGTGTTTGGTTGTTTCCTCTCTGCTGTTTTGCTGTTGCAATTTTAGAGTTTTTATTAATACTGGTATTAAAATGCTGGACCACTCCAACAACCACATGTCAGACTACACAGAGAAGCCATTGAAATCCACAAGCATGGGGACAATTTCAACAGAAAGGAGGAAACCATGAAAATGAACAAAATCAGGCTACCAGTATTAAAAAAACTCAAAAATTAAAACAGCAAAACAACAGAAGGGAAACAATCAGGGACATCTAATTACCTCTCAACAAAAGATTCCCCCAGGCTCAGCCAGGCCTTCAAATGCTAATGAAGGTGGTTAGTTGAAACATTCACACCTAGCTCCAGCAGAGAAGAGCTCTTTGCCCCACCCCAGCCATTCCACAGATATATAAACCCATTTTCCTAATTCCAACAGACCTCACTACCTTTGAGGATGCTTGCCATAGATGCAGGCGAAACGTCAGGAGAAAATGCCTCTAGAACATGATCATATAGCCCAAAAAAACCCACAAGTACCTATTTCGCTCATCATTTTTCACAGCATTGCCCACATCAGAAGCATCATGATCATCCTGGAACACAAACACAGGCTGATTCCCAACAGGTCGTTAAATCCAACAGCCAGAGCCATCACTCTCTAATAAAGATCAGACAAACTATGGCTTCCCAGTGGCCAACGGATGTGGTGGCGTGACCATATTGTTTGCCTGGTTGATTGTGACTTCCTGGTTCTTTGTGCCCTCTTCCAGGGTCCTGTTGTTTCCTCCCTTGTCCAGTCGCCTTCGGTACCTGATCCACCGGACCGTTGACGATGTCGACCATCTGAGCAGCTTCTCTGTGGGAGAAGGATGGAGGCGGAGGACGGTGGTCTGCCACTCGGCCATAAGGTGGGACTTTTGACAAGGCATGACCTTTTAGAGATCATAACCTTTTGGAAAACCAGTGCATAAACACAGCAGAATTTCAGAAGTGTTTTTCAGCGTCCAAAAACGTATCTATTCTCCCATAAAAACAACTAGTTTTATATCATGCACTCATAGAATCAAAGAGTTGGAAGAGACCTCGTGGGCCATCCAATCCAACCCCTTTCTGCCAAGAAGCAGGAATATTGCATTCAAATCACCCCTGACAGATGGCCATCCAGCCTCTGTTTAAAAGCCTCCAAAGAAGGAGCCTCCACCACTCCGGGGCAGAGAGTTCCACTGCTGAATGGCTCTCACAGTCAGGAAGTTCTTCCTCATGTTCAGATGAATCTCCTTTCTTGTAGTTTGAAGCCATTGTTCCCCGTCCTATTCTCCAGGGAAGCAGAAAACAAGCTTGCTCCCTCCTCCCTGTGCTTCCTCTCACATATTTATACATGGCTATCATATCTCCTCTCAGCCTTCTCTTGTTCAGGCTAAACATGCCCAGCTCTTTAGCCGCTCCTCATAGGGCTTGTTCTCCAGACCCTTGATCATTTTAGTCGTCCTCCTCTGGACACATTCCAGCTTGTCAATATCTCTCTTGAATTGTGGTGCCCAGAACTGGACACAATATTCCAGGTGTGGTCTAACCAAAGAAGAATAGAGCATGGGGAGCATTACTTCCTTAGATCTAGACACTAGGCTCCTATTGATGCAGGCCAAAATCCCATTGGCTTTTTTTGCCGCCACATCACATTCTTGGCTCATGTTTAACTTGTTGTCCACGAGGACTCCAAGATCTTTTTCACACGTACTGCTCTCGGGCCATCTCTCTAATCTGTCAAGATGCTTTGAATTCTGTTCCTGGCCTCATGTAAGCCGCCCCAAGTCCCCTTGGGGAGATGGTGGCTTGAAGTGACTGGACTGACCTTGAAGGAGCTGGGGGTGGTGACAGCCGACAGGGAGCTCTGGCGTGGACTGGTCCATGAAGTCACGAAGAGTCGGAGACGACTGAACGAATGAACAACAACATTATTATTATTATTATTATTATTATTATTATTATTATCAGTCTGAGAGAGGCCTCAGTGGGAGAAAGGCCTCAGTGTGAGGTAGGCTTCAGTGTTAGTGGGCCTCAGTATGAGAAGCTTCAGTAAGAGAAGCCTCAGGTTGAAGGCCATTGTGTGTGAAGCTTTGGTGTGAAAGCTGTTTCTCTACATGAGAAAGAAGCCCAGTGTGGAAACAAAGAAGGAAGTGTCAAGAACTTTATTTGTGTTATAGAAACCTTATTCTTGTAAATAGTGTAATCATATTATTTTACGTCGCTTCATGACTGCATGGAGCGACGTTACCTTCCCACCGGAATAGTACCTATTGACCTATTTGCATTTTCATGTTTTCAAACTGCAAGGTTGGCAGAAGCAGGGGCTAACAGCGGGAGCTCACCCCGCTCCCCAGATTCGAACCTGCGATCTTTTGGTCCGCAAGTTCAGCAACTCAGTGCTTTAATCCACTGCGCCTGAGGCTAACTTTATGCACAATATTTGTAATAATTGTTATGTTATTTTGTACTGTTTATTTTACTTGATTGGTTTATTTTTTTGTGATGTTATTTCATTATTTATATTTTATGTTGCTGTAATGTATTGCTGGGCTTGGCCTCATGTAAGCCGCTCTGAGTCCCCTTTGGGGAGATGGTGGAGGGGTATAAATAAATATTATTATTATTATTACTACTACTACTACTAGCCGTCCCCTGCCAGGCATTGCTGTGGCCCAGTCTGGTGATCTGGAAAATGAAGTAATTAGAAAGTGTTGGTTTCTAATATATATAATTTGTTTATGTTTGTGGGTAAACCATATTTCTTGCTGTGTCTTTGTCATTGTTGATGTGGAGATTGTCTGGTTTGCCTACTCTGGAACATGCAACATATCATTGTCCTTCTTTAGGGATCCCTTTCAAATCTATGATACTATATCTCTCTGGATGGCTCTTTGTCAGGAGGGCTTTATTTACGTTTTCTTGCCCTGGAGAAGGGAGTTGGACTGGATGGCCTTAAGTATTTTCTGTTGGTCATGGGGGTTCAGTGTGGGAAGTTTCCCCAATTCTGTCGTTGGTGGGTTTCAGAATGCTCTTTGATTGTAGGTAACTACAACTCCCAATTTTCAAGGTCTGTTTTCCCCAAACTCCATCTGTGTTCATATTTGGGCATGTGGAGTATCTGTGCCAAGTTTGGTCCAGATCCATCATTAGTTGAGTCCACAGTGCTCTCTGGATGTAGGTGAACTACAACTTCCAAAATCAAGGTCAATGCCCACCAAACCCTTCTAGTGTTTTCTGTTGGCCATGGGAGTTCTGCGTGCCACATTTGGTTCAGTTCCATCATTGGAGTTTAGAATGCTCTTTGATTGTAGGTTAACTACAAATCCCAGGATTGCAACTCCAAAATGACAAAACCAATTTTTATGAGTGATGGTCACTCCTTGGGTTAGTTCAGTGGTTCTCAACCTGGGGTCCCCAGATGTTTTTGGCCTTCAACTCCCAGAAATCCTAACAGCTGGTAAACTGGCTGTGATTACTGGGAGTTGTAGGCCAAAAACATCTGGGGACCCCAGGTAGAGAACCATTGGGTTAGTAGGTGTATTGTGTCCAAATTTGGTGTCAATCCATACAGTGGTTTTTGAGTTAATCCCACAAACAAACATTACATTTTTAGGTTCTTGTGGGTTTTTTCGGGCTATATGGCCATGTTCTAGAAGCATTCTCCCCTGACGTTTCACCTGCATCTATGGCAAGCATCCTCAGAGGTAGTGAGGTCTGTTGGAAGTAGGAAAATGGGTTTATATATCTGTGGAATGACTGGGATGGAGGCAAAGAACTCTTCTCTGCTGAAGCCAGGTGTGAATGTTTCAACTGACCACCTTCATTAGCATTTGAAGGCCTGGCTGAGCCTTCAACAGTATTTTCTGTTGGTCATGAGGGTTCTGTGTGGGAAGTTTGCCCCAATTCTGTTGTTGGTGGAGTTGAAACATTCACACAGCTCCAGCAGACGTCCCATCCCAGTCATTCCACAGATATATAAACACATTTTCCTAGTTCCAACAGACCTCACTTCCTCTGAGGATGCTTGCCATAGATGCAGGTGAAACGTCAGGAGAAAATACCTCTAGAACATGGCCATATAGCCCGAAAAAACCCACAAGAACCTAGTGATTCCAGCCAACATTACATTTTATTTATTTAGATTAATAATAATAATAATAATAATTGTGTACATAAAAATAGTTTATATATATTGAACCATCAGAAAGGAAAGCTGTCACTATCTCACTCACTCTTGTGACTAATTTTGGATTTTTGGATTTTTGAATTCTAAAGAAGGGATGCCCAACTTGTAGGGGGTTCAGGCACCAACGGACTCCTGGTAGTGAAGGCTCTTGTTTTGAAATCTGCACATTGAATGATCTCTTTCTTTCCTTCCTTCCTTCCTTCCTTCCTTCCTTCCTTCCTTCCTTCCTTCCTTCCTTCCTTCCTTCCTTCCTTCCTTCCTTCCTTTCTTGGAGTTAGGTTACCAGATGAGCCGGAGGACCAAGATGGCTCGCGTGGAAGCACCTCCACCTCAAATCACCCTCCCTATTCAAAGAACAGAGGTGGCAGGTCAAGAGGAGGCCCGAGGGGAGGCCCACGAAACGTGGAAGCCCTGGCCGATGGCTCTCAGATGCGGAGGGGAAGTGGCCGTGGAAGGAGGCAGCCCCGGAGGAAGCCGGACCGAGCTCTGTACATCCCCAGGGCCATGAGGAAGAATCCCGAGGGCTTGCAAAAGGAAGATCTTCCTGAAATACCTGGAAGTGAGTTGAGCGGCTTTGGAACGACTGAGTATGACATTCAGAGATCAAACGTGATTAACGTCAACGAGGCCAACAAGTTACCCGGTCCTGATGTGGAACATGGAGAGGTTGAAAGCCCCCAACAGATGTCAACAACGACTACAGAGTCTGATATGAAGTGTGACAAAGAAGAACTTGCAGAGTGTGCAAGTTCTTCTCTGCTGGAAAGTCCACCCAGTCTGCTGGAAGATGTCACCCAGCCTCATGATGAGCCAGCTTCCTTGACCTCAGAAGCCAGCCAAACCTTGGATACAACAGAGAGCGCATCTGCAAGTGACAGGGATGCTGTAGTACTTGAGTGCTGTGAAGATTCAGGCTTCCAAGAAGTCCAGAAAGAGGAGAGTGCTGCCAATGTCGTCCCGAGAGAAACCGGGCAGCCACCATCGCTGGGAGAAGAAGACAGCCCACTTCCAGAGACCACTGTTGTGGAGCTGAGCATGAAAATATCAATTCTGGAAGACGAGGGAAAGCGCAGTCCAGATTCCTCTGTTTTGGAAAGTGACACCTTCCCATCCCTGCCAGAAGACTGTGAGGAGCGTGTTAGCGATACCGCGTCGCCAAATCCATGCGACGTGGAAGATACAACCCGTTCTCATTCCAGTGGAGTGGAAGAGACCAAGGTGCCACCATCTCTGGATGAAGGTGCAACAGATGACGCTGTGCCGGAAGCGCCAGCCTTGGGGACCCCAGCGAAAGACTGCCCTGATGCCTCTGTGTTTCCGTGTAGGCAGACTGTAGAGTCTTGTAGAGACATTGGGGATCAAAACAGAACTGGTTTTCCTGGGTGGACACCTTCCCTCGGACAGAGAGGCTGCAAAGATCCGCCTGTGCCGGACTCTCAGGCCTCACCTTACCTAAATACCTCTGTTTGTGAGAAGGGCAAAGGCGGCTGGGTTCTTGAAAACCAGCAGAGAGACACACTTGACCTGGGAGGACATCGGTGGCCTGGGCTGGAATTGTCTTCTGGGGACAGAGGCCTCGGGAGCTCCGTGGTGGAAGAAAAGGACAGCGGCGTCTTTGAGGAGGACTGCGGCGCCGAGCTCTTGCAAGAGGTAAAGCCTTCATTTGATGCTTGGTTTCTCGGAGGGCGACTTTAAGCTATGGAACGGCACTACGGGCCTCAAGAAATAAGGCAGCAGGTGGGCAACTGCAAACGTGGTGATTGGGGAGCCATTGTCTCCCTGTGTGTCTTCCCTGAGGCCACACCAGACATCACTACTGTAATGCGCTCTACGTGGGGCTGCCCTTGAAAACGGCTCGGAAATTTCAATTGGTCGAAAGGGCAGCGGCCAGGATGTTAACTGGTGCTCCTTACAGGGAGAGGTCAGCCCTCCTGTTCAAGGAGCTCCATTGGCTGCCGTTTATCTTCCGAGCCCAATTTAAGGTGCAGGTGCTCACCTACAAAGCCCTAAACAGTTTGGGACCACCCTACCTGCGTGACTGCATCTCCGTTTATGAACCCACGCGCTCACTTCGCTCATCCGGAGAGGCCCTGCTCGTGATTCCACCTGCGTCGCAGGCACGTCTGGTGGGGACGCGAGACAGGGCCTTTTCTGTGGTGGCCCCCCGACTGGAGCACCCTCCCCAAAGACCTTAGACAAGCCTCTACATTGGCAGTCTTTAGGAAGAACTTGACCTTCCGATGTGCCTTTCCAGAATAGGAAAACTCCAATAACAAGTCCCAGAAGCACTTTAGTAGAAATTAAGATTGTCGGCACACTGCACTTACCCTGTAATCCTATATATCACCTGTCACTTCAGCACTTTTTAAATCTGTACCCATTATTCTGGCCCGGCCCAGTTTTATTGCGTCTTGGTGTATTGTTTTATTGTTTCCTGTTTTAATATTGCTTAACTGTTCTGATTTGCTTTCGGTTGTGTTTTATTATATTGTGTTTGAGGCCTTGGCCTTTGTAAGCCGCATCGAGTCCTTCAGGAGATGCTAGCGGGATACAAATAAAGTAATAATAATAATCATCATCATCATCATCATCACTGGAAGTGACGTTGCAATGAACAAAATCTGGCTACCAGTATTAAAAAAACTCTAAAATTACAACAGCAAAACAGCAGAGAGGAAACAATCAGGGACATCTAATCACTTCTCAACAAAAGATTGCCCAAGGCACTGCCAGGGCCATCAAATGCTAATCAAGGTGGTCAGTTGAAACATTCACACCTAGCTCCAGCAGACAAGAGTCCTTTGTCCCACCCTGGTCATTCCACAGATATATAAACCCATTTTCCTAGTTCCAACAGACCTCACTACCTCTGAGGATGCTTGCCATAGATGCAGGTGAAACGTCAGGAGAGAATGCCTCTAGAACATGGCCATATAGCCTGAAAAAACCTACAACAACCCAGAAAATATTTTATTTTATGATGTTCTTTGGTGACTCCTCTGATATCTCCTTGCGACCCCCGGGTTGAGAAACACTGCCATAGATGAACCAGGGCTTCTTAAGCTTTTCCACTCATGTTCCCTTTTGGCCTGAGAATTTTTTATGTGATGCCAGGTATATAAAATGTATACAAATCAAACATTTACTCTCAACCTGGGGTCCTCGGATGTTTTTGGCCTTCAACTCCCAGAAATCCTACCATCTGGTAAACTGACTGGGATTTCTGGGAGTTGTAGGCCAAAACACCTGGGGACCCACAGGTTGAGAACCACTGCTCTAGAACATGGCCATATAGCCCGAAAAAACCTACAACAACCCAGTGATTCCGGTCATGAACGCCTTCGACAATACATTGATGTTGCAGTGATTATCTTTGTCAGGAGGGCTTTGATTATAGAATCATAGAATCAAAGAGTTGGAAGAGACCTCATGGGCCATCCAGTCCAACCCCCTGCCAAGAAGCAGGAATATTGCATTCAAATCACCCCTGACAGATGGCCATCCAGCCTCTGCTTAAAACCAAAGAAGGAGCCTCCACCACACTCCAGGGCAGAGAGTTCCACTGCTGAAGGCTCTCACAGTCAGGAAGTTCATCCTCATGTTCAGATGGAATCACCTTTCTTGTAGTTTGAAGCCATTGTTCTGCATCCTAGTCTCCAGGGAAGCAGAAAACAAGCTTGCTCCCTCCTCCCTGTGGCTTCCTCTCGCATATTATATTTTCTTGCCCTGATGAAGGGAGCGGACTGGATGGCCTTCAGGCAGCGTTTCTCAACTTGGGGGTCGGAACCCCTGGGGGGCTCGCGAGGGGGTGTCAGAAGGGTCACCAAAGACCACCAGTCTCACCCTGGTCGTTCCACAGATATATAAACCCATTTTTCCTACTTCCAACAGACCTCACTACCTCTGAGGATGCTTGCCATAGATGCAGGCGAAACGTCAGGAGAAAAATTGCCTCCAGAACATGGCCATATAGCCCAAAAAAACTACAACAACCCAGTGATTCCGGCCATGAAAGCCTTCGACAATACATCAGACCAGATAATCTCTGTCAGAGAAATTTTGGGGGTATATGCGCAGCGGAAGAGGTTGCTAGATCGACAGACACAGGATTCCAAAAAATCAGGACTCTGCAGTCTTACAGTTTCAAAATAACACAAAGTTTACTAAGTACATCTACACACGTCCATTCTTAGCTGGCAATCATCAGGAACTACAAAGCACACCATAAACAGTTTCAGAACATCTGCTTATCAGACCTCTGGCTGTAACTGGATACTCCTTCTTCTTCCCACAACCAGAGAACATGTTATCTCACTTCTGTCAAGGTTACTTTTCTCTCTGCTTCTCACAGTATTTCTAATACACAATTAAACATAATAGAATCCATCTTGAAACACATCTTAATCCATCTTGAGTTACATAGAAACACATTGAAAAACACACATGCATACCTCGATAATCCAGACAATCTCCACATCAACACAGACAAAGAAACAACAAGAAATACTGTTTACCTACAAGCATAAAGAAATTAGAAAGCGACACTTTCTCGTTACTTTATTTTCCAGATCAGCAGACTGGGCCACAGCAACATGTGGCAGGGGACGGCTAGTATATAGGGACTGTGCCTGGGGAGATGATTTGGTCAGGGAGGGAATGTTGCCAAGTGCAGTTCTCTCTCTCTGATGTGGTCTTTTTAGAACCACCCTGCTGAAAATCCACCTTCCCACACCAACCATTGCTATTTTACATGAATCTGGAGGTTAGCAAGCATACTCTTTTGAGGTACATCCCAGAATCTGTGCAACCAAGCTGGTTTCTTGGACGTGGCAGCTGGAGGATTCTGGGAATTGTCGTGCCAAAGGGTAACATTGCTCATCTGTTTCTCATTATGTCAATGCCCCTTTCTCTCTCCCCACCCCTCCTTCCGTCTTTTCCAGATCACAAATTATTTGACCATAAAGGACATAAGCATTGAAAAAATCCAGTTTGATTATTCTAGCTATGGGGAGGCCCAGATCAACGAAGGGGATTTTGGACATGTGCTCGAGATCTATGATTTTTCTCCCTCACTAAAAACGGAGCACCTCCTGGAGGTATTTGCAGAGTTTCAGTAAGTCCACGACTTTCTTTTCTGGTCTCGTAGCAAGGCATCTCAGAATGTTTTTCTCCTTGCAAGTTGAAATGTCAACCATGGTAGCATAGCTGGTTTAACCACTAGCTGCAGGAAAACTGCTGACTGGAAGGTTGGCAGCTCAAGGCTGCGAGTCGGGGTGAGCTCCCGTTGTCAGCCCTAGCTTCTGCCAACCTACCAGTTTGAAAGCATGTGATTCGAGTAGATCAAGTATAGGCAAACCCAGGCCCGGGGAATGGATGTGGCCCCTTGGACTCTTTTCTCAGGCTCTCCTCTCTCTCACCATCTTTTCCTTCCCTTTTCCCTTCCCTCTCCTTCCCTCTTCCCTTCCTTTCTCCCTTCCCTTCCCTTTTCCCTCCTCTTCCCTTCACTCTTCCCTTCCCTTTTCTCTTCCCTCTCCTTCCCTCTTCCCTTCCTTTCTCCCTTCCCTTCCCTTTTCCCTCCTCTTCCCTTCACTCTTCCCTTCCCTTTTCTCTTCCCTCTCCTTCCCTCTTCCCTTGCCTTCCCTCTTCCCTTCTCTCTTCCCTCCCCTCCCCTCTTCCCTTCCTTTTTCTCTTCCCTTCCCTTTTCCCTTCCCTCTTTCCTCTTCCCTTTCTTTCTCCCTTCCCTTCCCTTTTCCCTCCTCTTCCCTTCGCTCTTCCCTTCCCTTTTCTCTTCCCTCTCCTTCCCTCTTCCTTCCTTCCCTTTCCCTTCCTTCCCTTTCCCTTCTCCCCTTCCCTTCCTTCCTCTTCCCTCTCTTCCCTTCTTTCTCCCTTCCCTTCCCTCTCCTTCTCTTCCTTCCCCTTTCTCTTCCCTCTTTTCCTTCCTTCTTTCTCTTCCCTTTCTTTCTCCTTCCCTTCCTTTTCCCTCTTCCCTTCTCTTCCCTTCCCTTTTCCCTTCCCTCTCCTTCCCTCTTTTCTCTTCCCTCTTCCCTTCCTCTCTTCCTCCCTCCCTCTCTTCCCTCCCTCTTCCCTTCTTTTCTCTTCCCTTCCCTCCCTCTTTCCTCTTCTTCTTTCTCCCTTCCCTTTCCTTCTCTTCTCTCCTTCCCTTTTCTCCTTCCTTCCCTCTTCCCTTCCTTCTCTCTTCCCTTCCTCCCCTCTTCTTCCCTTCTTCCTTCCTTCCTTCCTTCTTCCTTCTTTCCTTTCCTTTTCCTTCTTCTCCCTTCCTTCTTCCCCTTCCCCCTTCCCTTCTCTCTCTTTCCTTCTTCCCTCCTCCTTTCTCTTCCTTCCACCCTTTTCCTTCCTTCTTTCCTTCTCTTCCTTCCTTCCTTCTTTTTCTTCCTTCTTCCCTCCCTCCCTCCCTCTCTCCCTCCCTTCCTTCCCTCCCTTTCCCTTCCTTCCTTCTCTTCCTTCCCTTCCTCTTCCTTCCTCTTCCCTTCTTCTTCCCTTTCCTCCCTTCTTCTTTCTTTCTCTTTTTCCTTCCTTTCCTCCCTTCCTTTCCTCTTTCTCCCTCCATCCTCCCTTCCCTCTTTTCCTCTTCCTCTTCTCCTTCCTTCCTTCCTTCCTTCCTTCCTTCCTTCCTTCCTTCCTTCCTTCCTTGGAGGCTAAGGCTATCCCTGAGTGCTAGACATTAGGAATAATACAAGTCTAGCTTCTTGGAAAACGACTTGGAAGATGTCGCTGTATTTGTGGGTGAAAAGCTTGTTGGGCTTCCCAGACACATCCGGTTGAGAGGACGGGGTATCGAACTTGGCAGAGTTTTGGTCTGATCCAGCAATCCTCTTTGCACGTTGTTATGGTTTTTAGTGTGGAGAAACCTATTAAATTATTGGTTTTGTGCTTTGTTTTAGAGAGAGTGGATTTAAGCTGCAGTGGGTCGATGACACTCATGCTCTCGGTATCTTCTCCAGTTTGGCAACAGGTAAGTGTTGCTCTTTTTGCAAAAGCTACTGAGTGTAGATGGGCATCAAAGTCAACGGCAAATCCCCTCTGACGAGATCTCAAGAAATGCCTATCACCACCTTAAAATTCACCATTGTTTCTCAACCTTCCTAATGCTGCGACCCCTTAATACAGTTCTTCATGTTGTGGTGACTCCCAACCATAACATTATTTTTGTTGCAACTTCACAACTGTTACGAATCATAATGTAAATATCTGATACGCAGGATGTATTTTCATTCGCTGGACCAAATCTGGCAAAATACCCGATACGCCCAAATTTGTATACTGGTGGGGTTAGTGAGATGATTGACTTTGTCATTTGGGAGTTGTAGTTGCTGGGATTTATAGTTCCCCTACAATCAAAGAGCATGCTGAACTCCACCAATGATGGAATTGAACCAAACTTGGTACACAGAATTCCTATGGCCAACAGAAAATACTGGAAGGGTTTGGTGGACATTGACCTTGAGTTCGGGAGTTGTAGTTCATCTGCATCCAGAGAGCACTGTGGACTCAAACAATGATGGATCTGGACCAAACTTGGAACGGATGCTCAATATGCCCAAATATGAACATTGGTGGAGTTTGGGGAAAATGGACCTTGAGATTTGGGAGTTGTGGTTCCTGGGATTTATAGTTCACCTACAATCAAAGAACATTCTGAACTCCACCAACAATGGAATTGAACCAAACTTGGTACTTCAGAAAATAGAACATACTGGGAGGGTTTGGTGGACATTGGCCTTGAGTTTGGGATTTGTAGTTCATCTGCATCCAGAGAGCACTGTGGACTCTAAACAATGATGGATCTGGACCAAACTTGGCACAAATACTCAATATGCGCAAATGTGAACACTGGTGGAGTTTGGGGGAAAATAGACCTTGAGATTTGGGAGTTGTGGTTGCTGGGATGTATAGTTCACCTACAATCAAAGAACATTCTGAACTCCACCAACGATGGAATTGAACCAGACTTGGCACACAGAACTCCCATGACCAACAGAAAGTACTGGAAGGGTTTGGTGGACGTTGGCCTTGAGTTTGGGAGTTGTAGTTCATCTACATCCAGAGAGCATTGTGGACCCTAAACAATGATAGCTCTGGACCACACTTGGCACGAATACTCAATATGCCCAAATGTAAAAATAGACTTCACATTTGGGAGTTGTAGTAGCTGAGATTTATAGTTCACCTACATTCAGAGAGCATTCTGAACCTCACCAATGATAGAATTGGACAGAACTTCCCAAACACAAACCCCATGACCAATATTGGTTTTCTGATAGTCTTTGGCGCCCCCTCTGAAACCCCCTTGTGACCCCCACAGGGGTCCCAACCCCCAGGTTGAGAAATGCTGTCCTAAGGCTTTCCGGCCTATCAATTCTGTTGGGTGCTTTTCCATACCCTACTAGTTGATACCTATCTGAACAAATAGATTTTCAGTCCGATCCAGCATATCTTTTTGTGCATGTGCATGAAGTATCTGGCTAACCCCATGCATTGTTGTGAAGAATTTTATCCACATGGTACAAATTAATTTCTTCTTGTTGTATATCCCTTCCCCAGCATCTGAAGCACTGGAACAGAGTTATACCTCCTTAAAGGTCCGGCCTCTGATCCATGGTACGAGACAGTCCAAAATCAAAGCACTTCAGCGGCCAAGTAAGAATCATTTAACTTCATAAATATGTCCCTTGTGATGGGAGAGGACTGGGTTTGGCAAAAATGGAGAGGGAATATGACCCATTAGGGCTCCGTACAAGGTAGTGTGCTGTTCCCGGAAACTGTCATCCTTGGTTGAAATTAAGAATGAATCCAACATTTGTTTCTCATCCTGGATCAAAAAGAACTGTCATCTCATTCTGCTTCACGTCTTGGGGGAAAATGTGTCTCTGGACCCACAAAATCCTTTCTGGAGTTCAAAGCTCGTTCTGTTGGAGATTGCAATAATCTCAAGCCTTCTCTATTTAATGTTTCTCTGTTTATAATGTGTTTTTTTTATTTCCTGAAGTGTATGTCGTCTTTGATGTGTTGTCGAAGGCTTCCATGGCCGGAATTGCTGGGTTCCTGTGAGTTTTCCGGGCTGTATGGCTATCTTCCAGAAGCATTCTCTCCTGACATTTCACCCACATCTATGGCAGGCATCCTCAGAGGTTGTGAGGATGCCTACCATAGATGTGGGCGAAACGTCAGGAGAGAATATTGCTGGAACATGGCCATACAGCCCGGAAAACTCACAGCAACCCTATGTCTTGGGTTGTTGTAGGTTTTTCGGGCTATATGGCCATGTTCCAGAAGCATTCTCTCCTGACGTTTCACCCACATCTATGGCAGGCATCCTCACAACCTCTGAGGATGCCTGCCATAGATGTGGGTGAAACGTCAGGAGAGAATGCTTCTGGAACATGGCCATACAACCTGGAAAACTCACAGCAACCTGCTGTCCATAATAATAATAATAATGATGTATTGGCGAAGGCTTTCATGGCCGGAATCACTGGGTTGTTGTAGGTTTTTTCGGGCTATATGGCCATAGTCTAGAGGCATTTTCTCCTGACGTTTCGCCTGCATGTATGGCAAGTATCCTCAAAGGTAGTGAGGTCTGTTGGAACTAGGAAAAAGGGGTTTATATATCTGTGGAATGACCAGGGTGGGAGAAAGAACTCTTGTCTGTTGGAGGTAGGGGTGAATGTTTCAATTGGCCAATTTGATTAGCATTTAATGGCCCAACAGTTTCAAGGTCTGGCTTCTGGCTGCCTGGAAGATGCCTGCCATAGATGCAGATGAAACTTTAGGAGAGAATGCTTCCGGGATATGGCCATACAGCATGGAAAACTAACAACAACCCAGTAATTCCAGCCATGAAAGCCTTCGATAATAACTCTATGTCTTCTTTAGTTTGCAGTTTCCTTAGCTCTATATACTTGAGGCAGTGGGAGGGGCTGCAAATCATGTGATTGCTTCAAATACAGTTTTAAACATGATAGTTGAGGAATGAGAGTTGAGTCTGTTAGAATACAGAAGTCAGTGTTAAAAGTTAAAAACCAGTTGAAGCCCTGAGTCAGCTTGAGTACAGAAGTCTGTTTTTTCAGTCAGATGTGAGTGTAGGAAGTTAGAAAACCATTGATGCTTGAATTCTTTGAAAGCAGACTCTTATCTAAGAGAACGGGACTGTGGCACAGCTGACAGGGAGTCAGCTACATTAAGATCACTTCTGACCAAAAGGTCATGAGTTCGAAACCAGCCCGGGTCGGAGTGAGTTTTCGACCAATTTGTGTAGCTTGCTGTTGACCTTTGCAGCTTGAAAGACAGTTGGATCTGTCAAGTAGGAAAATTGTTGTTATTCATTCATTCAGTCGTCTCCGACTCTTTGTGACCTCATGGACCAGCGCATGCCAGAGCTCCCTGTCGGCCGTCACCACCCCCAGCTCCTTCAAGGTCAGTCCAGTCACTTCAAGGATGCAATCCATCCATCTTGCCCTTGGTCGGCCCCTCTTCCTTTTTCCTTCCATTTTCCCCAGAAAAATTGTCTTTTCTAAGCTTTCCTTTCTTCTCATGATGTGGCCAAAGGACTTCACCTTTGTCCCTAGTCTCCTTCCCTCCAATGAGCAGTCGGGCTTTATTTCCTGGAGGATGGACTGGTTGGATCTTCTCGCAGTCCAAGGCACTCTCAGAACTTTCCTCCAACACCACAGCTCAAAAGCATCTCTCTTCCTTCTCTCAGCCTTCCCTAAGGTCCAGCTCTCACATCCGTAGGTTACTACAGGGAATACCATGGCTTGCCTGAAAGACAGTTGCATCTGTCAAGTAGGAAATTTAGGTACCGCTTATGCGTGGAGGCTAATTGAACTAATTTACGACACCATAAAATTTCCAGCAAGCAAGCAAAAGAATGAGGAAGTACTCCATCAGTGTCACAAATGGATGGTGAAGCAACAGCTCCCTTGATGGCCAGAATACCCTCATGAAGCTGGAATGTTAAATAGCCCCTGTGTGTCTGTCTATATATGTTGTGTGTCTATGGCATTGAATGTTTGCCATGTATATATGCACATTGTAATCCGCCCTGAGTCCTATGCGTGGTGAGAAGGGCAGAATATAAATACTGTAAATAAGTAAATAAATAAATAAATAAACTGTACAGAGCAATATAGTTTTTAGAGACTGTTAAAGACAATAAGTTATAGATACAAACTGAAACGTTTTAAAGTTTAGCCCGACAAGAAATGTGCCTGTATATTTAAATACACAAAGTTATGAGTAAAACAAACATTTTAAAAGAAGTCGACAGTGTTCTCTCACTTATCACAGGCGTTACGTTCTAGGACCACCCGCGAAAAGTGAAAATCCGCGAAGTATGGATGCTCTATATGTATATCGCCTTCCGAGGGTGAGGCAGAAGTGAGGAGAGATTTAAAGGCACTGCACACTTTTTTTATTTTTGGCTAGGTATCTCTGCTTTGCAATCTCTCTTGATTGGTTGCCTCTTTCTCTTCCACACTCCATCGTTGCCAGGAGGTGGGATTAGAACACCACTCAGGGCAACGGCAACCATTCATAAACTGGGAGGCAAAAACCCGCGAAATAGCGGATCCACGAAAAGCGAACTGTGGAATAGCGAGGGAACATTGTTCTTGAATCTTTGTCTGCTGAAAGCACCGAAGAGAAGATACTTACGAGCCCAGTAATCATTCATTAGTCAATAAACTAAAGGGACACCTTCATAACTCTGCTACCCAATAGGTTATGATCCTAAAAGGTCATAATCCCTAATCCCCAATTTATTTATTTACAATATTTATATTCCGCCTTTCTCACCCTAAAAGGGACTCAGGACGGATCGCAGAACACATACCCGGCAAACATTCAATGCCGTTAAACAGACAGGACAGACCACAGATGGAGTTTTTATGTTGGCATTTTCCCCAACTTTGGCATCCTGGAGGTTGTGTTTGATTTTTTCCACAGGAGGGCACTGTTGCTCCATTCTCTATGACAGTGGTTCTCAGCCTTACTAATGCCGTGACCCCTTAATACAGTTCCTCATGTTGTGGCGACCCCAACCATACAATTATTTTCATTGCGACTTCATAACTAATTTTGCTACTGCTATGAATCATAATGTAAATATCTGATATACAGGATGTATTTTCATTCACTGGACCAAATTTAGCACAAATATCCAATACGCCTAAATTTAAATACTGGTGGGGTTGAGGATGGATTGATTTTTTCATTTGGGAGTTGTAGTTGCTGGGATTTATCATTCACCTACAGTCAAAGGGCTGTAGGTGAACTATACCAATTCTACCAACGATTGAATTCAACCAAATTTGGCACAAATAACTCCCATAACCAACAGAAAATACTGGAAGGGTTTGGTGGGCATTGACCTGGAGTTCTGGAGTTGTAGTTCACCTTCATCCAGAGAACACTGTGGACTCAAACAATGATGGACAATGATGGATCCGGACCAAACTTGGCACGGATACTCAATATGCCCAGATGTAAACACTGGTGGAGTTTGGAGAAAATAGAGCTTGACATTTGGGTGTTGTTTATAGTTCACCTACAATCAAAGAGCATTCTGAACCCCACCAAGATAGAATTGGGCCAAACTTCTCACACAGAACCCCATGACCAACAGAAAATACCCCTCTGACACCCCCCTCACGACCCCCTCAGGGGCCCCGACCCCCAGGTTGAGAACCACTGCTCTATTACTAATCTATATATATATAAATTTGTTAGGGGCATCCAACGAGGAAACAAAACTCAAAAACCCCCCAACGAAACTTAACCAAAATTCCCATGCCCATAACACAACCACAAGGTACAAACATATCTACTCAAAATGAAAAACAACACAACAACACACTCACAAAACGGCAAAACAACAAAACTCAAAAATCCCCCAACGAAACTTAACAAAATTCCCATGCCCATAACACAACCCACAAGGTACAAACATATCTACTCAAAATGAAAAACAACACAACAACACACTCACAAAACGGCAAAACAACAAAACTCAAAAACCCCCAACGAAACTTAACCAAAATTCCCATGCCCATAACACAACCCACAAGGTACAAACATATCTACTCAAAACGAAAAACAACACAACAACACACTCACAAAACGGCAAAACAACAAAACTCAAAAAAACCCAACGAAACTTAACCAAAATTCCCATGCCCATAACACAACCCACAAGGTACAAACATATCTATTCAAAATGAAAAACAACACAACAACACACTCACAAAACGGCAAAACAACAAAACTCAAAAAAACAACGAAACTTAACCAAAATTCCCATGCCCATAACACAACCCACAAGGTACAAACATATCTACTCAAAATGAAAAACAACACAACAACACACTCAAAATGGCAAAAAAACAAAACTCAAAACCCCCCCAACGAAACTTAACCAAAATTCCCATGCCCATAACACAACCCACAAGGTACAAACATATCTACTCAAAATGAAAAACAACACAACAACACACTCACAAAACGGCAAAACAACTGAGCATGCACATTGGCGCCCAGCCGCAAGTTCCCTGGCGCGCGCACATGCCCTTCCGGCCAACGTTCCCTCTGCGGAAACCATGCCCACTCCAAGCCCCGCCGCGCCGCTTCCCACACACACACACACCCCTGCCGCACATACACACACAACCCCACACTCCATCACTCCCCCCGCCGCCGCACACACACACGCAACCCCACGCTCCATCACTTCCCCCGCCGCCGCACGCACACACGCAACCCCACTCCCCCCGCCGCACACACACACGCAACCCCACGCTCCATCACTCCCCCCCGCTGCCGCACGCACACACGCAACCCCACTCCCCCCGCCGCCGCACACACACACAACCCCACGCTCCATCACTCCCCCGCCACCGCACACACACAAGCAACCCCACGCTCCATCACTCCCACCGCCGCACACACACACACAACCCCACGCTCCATCACTCCCCCCAATCTTACCTCCTTTTACTTCACGCCACCTCCAAACCCCACCCTGCCCCTTCCCGCCCTGTCAAAATCTAGGAAAGACAGGAAGGAAGGAAAGAAGGAAGAAAGAGAAAGGGAGGTAAAGAAAAAGGGGGAAGGAAGGAAAGTTAGAGAAAGAAGGAAGAAGAAAAGGAAAGAAAAGGAAGGATGGAAGGAAAGAAAAGAGAGACAGCAGAAGAGAAAGAAAAAGGGGGAAAAGGAAAGAGAGGAAGGAAGAGGAGAAGGAAAGAGAGGAAGGAAGGAAGGAAAGAAGGAGAGAAAGAGGGAAGATTGGCCACAGCAACACGTGGCGGGTAAAGGTTGTTATTTCTATTATTATTATTATTATTATTATTATTATTATTATTATTATTATTATGCTATTGTTCCTATGAGACCCTGGAGGAATGGGAGAGGTGTCAGGTCCCAGAGGCAATACATTGCATTATTGTTATTGTTATGATGGTGGTAAAATAAAAGGAAATAAAAAGTGAAAGAAGGAAGCAAACAGGGAGGGAAGAAAGGCAAAGGAAGAAAGGGGGAGGGAATGAAGGAAAGAGAGAAGGATGAAACCAAGGAGTGAAAGAAAGAAAGAGGTAGAGAAGGAAGAAAGGAGAGAAAGGGGGAGGAAAAGGGGGAAGGAATAGGTAGGTACCTCTCTTTCATAATAGTCCAGATATCTACCTCAACTTTGATAAGTTTTACTATAGGTCACAGCAACGCGTGGCAGGGCACAGCTAGTACTAATATATAATAATAGAAAACACAAAACGGCAAAACAAAAAACTCAAAAAACCCCAACGAAACTTAACCAAAATTCCCATGCCCATAACACAACCCACAAGGTACAAACATATCTACTCAAAATGAAAAACAACACAACAACACACTCACAAAACGGCAAAAGAATAAAACTCAAAAAAACCCAACGAAACTTAACCAAAATTCCCATGCTCATAACACAACCCACAAGGTACAAACATATCTACTCAAAATGAAAAACAACACAACAACACACTCAAAACGGCAAAAAACAAAACTCAAAAACCCCCAATGAAACTTAACCAAAATTCCCATGCCCATAACACAACCCACAAGGTACAAACATATCTACTCAAAATGAAAAACAACACAACAACACACTCACAAAACGGCAAAAGGATAAAACTCTAAAAAAACCAACGAAACTTAACCAAAATTCCCATGCTCATAACACAACCCACAAGGTACAAACATATCTACTCAAAATGAAAAACAACACAACAACACACTCACAAAACGGCAAAACAACTGAGCATGCGCATTGGCGCCCAGCCGCAAGTTCCCTGGCGCGCGCACATGCCCTTCCGGCCAACGTTCCCTCTGCGGAAACCATGCCCACTCCAAGCCCCGCCGCGCTGCTTCCTGCACACACACACACCCCTGCCGCACATACACACACAACCCCACACTCCATCACTCCCCCCGCCGCCGCACACACACACGCAACCCCACTCCCCCCGCCGCCGCACACACACACGCAACCCCACACTCCATCACTTCCCCCGCTGCTGCACGCACACACGCAACCCCACTCCCCCCGCCGCCGCACACACACACGCAACCCCACGCTCCACCCCCGCCGCCGCACACACGCAACCCCACTCCCCCCCGCCGCACACCACACGCAACCCCACGCTCCTTCACTCCCCCTGCCGCCACACACACACGCAACCCCACGCTCCATCACTCCCCCCGCTGCCGCACACACACACACAACCTCACGCTCCATCACTCGCCTGCCCCAATCTTACCTCCTTTTACTTCACGCCACCTCCAAACCCCACCCCGCCCCTTCCCGCCCTGTCAAAATCCAGGAAAGACAGGAAGGAAGGAAAGAAGGAAGAAAGAGAAAGGGAGGTAAAGAAAAAGGGGGAAGGAAGGAAAGTTAGAGAAAGAAGGAAAAAGAAAAGGAAAGAAAAGGAAAGAAAGGAAAGAAGGAGACAGCAGAAAAGAAAGAAAAAGGGGAAGGAAGGAAAGAGATAGAGAAGGAAGAGGAGAAGGAAAGAGGGGAGGGAAGGAAGGAGGAAGGAGGGAAAGAAGGAGAGAAAGAGGGAAGGTTGGCCACAGCAACACGTGGCGGGTAAAGGTTGTTATTTCTATTATTATTATTATTATTATTATTATGCTATTGTTCCTATGAGACCCTGGAGGAATGGGAGAGGTGTCAGGTCCCAGAGGCAATACATTGCATTATTGTTATTGTTATGATGGTGGTAAAATAAAAGGAAATAAAAAGTGAAAGAAGGAAGCAAACAGGGAGGGAAGAAAGGCAAAGGAAGAAAGGGGGAGGGAATGAAGGAAAGAGAGAAGGATGAAACCAAGTAGTGAAAGAAGGAAAGAAAGAAAGAGGTAGAGAAGGAAGAAAGGAGAGAAAGGGGGAGGAAAGGGGGGAAGGAATAGGTAGGGACCTCTCTTTCATAATAGTCCAGATATCTACCTCAACTTTGATAAGTTTTACTATAGGCCACAGCAACGCGTGGCAGGGCACAGCTAGTATAATATAATGTATAATATGTGGTATATACATATAATATTTATAATATTATAATGTACTAGCTGTACCCTGCCACGCGTTGTTGTGGCCTATAGTAAAAAAAATTGAATTAGAGGTAGATATCTGGACTATTATGAAAGAGAGGTACCTTCCTATTCCTTCCCCCCTTTTTCTTCCCCTTCCCCTTTTTCTCCTTTCTTCCTTCTCTACCTCTTTCTTTCATTCCTTCTTTTGCTCTCTGGTTTCATCCTTCCTTCTCTCTTTCTTTCCTTCCTTCTCTTCCTCCCTTCTTTACTACTTCCTTTGTCTCCTTCCTTCCCTCCCTGTTTCCTTCCTTCTTTCACTTTTTATTTCCTTTTCTCCTTCCTTCTTTCTTTACCTCTTCCCTGCCTTTCCCTCCCTTTTTCTTTCCTTTCTACTTTCTCTTCTTCCTTTCTTCACTACCTCTTTCCTTCCTTCCCTCCTTCTTTCCCTTCCTCCTTCTCTTTCCTTCCTTCCTCCTTTCCCTCCTTCATTCCTTCCCTCTTTCTTTCTCTCCTTTCTTCTCTCCTTCCTTCCTGTCTGTTCTCCCCCAATACCATGGTAGAGTCCCTTCTAACTCTATTCTATGAGTCTATTTAATATAGTAATATGTAGTAGTAACATTATATTATATAGTAGTATATATAACAATAATATATATTTTTTTTGAATCTAGAGGTGTTTTTGTGGGTTTTTTTCCCCAGTGATGGTCACTTCTTGGATTGTGAGGAGTTTTGTGGCCAAATTTGGGATCATTTGGCCTCATATTTTATTACGGACAGAGCATTTTTATATCTATAGATTACAATATAATACTACTAATAATACAATATTATACTTATATATTTTATATTACATGTAATATTATTAATAATATTACAATATAATGGTATAGTACAACATAGTAATATATACTACTGATAATTGTACTATGTTAATAATATAATATAATGTATGTATATATATATATATCATGTAAGTCGCTCTGAGTTCCTTTCGGGGTGAGAGGGGTGGCATATAAACATAGTAAATAAATAAATAAATAATACTTGCAGCACACAGCTGTTTTCAAATTGCTTACGTGGACAGTAAGCTGGGCTGAAGGTCAAGTGCTCACCCTGACCTGGGCTTCGAACTGCCAACCTTTCGATTGGTAAGATGTATTGCTACTGGTGATTAACCAGCTGTGCTAAAGCCCGGCCCGAATCCCCAATAGGTTGTCATCCTAACAGGTCGTCATCCTTATCCCATTACGTTTTGACAGTTTCTACAGCATTCCTTCTGTTGCATTCCCTCCCTGACTGTTCATTTCTATTCCTCCTCTTCTGGGTCTCCTTAGAGCTCCTGCAACTGGCCAAAGAGCGGCCTCAGACAGATACCGCGGTGGCCAGAAGGCTGGTGTCCAGAGCCCTGGGATTGCCACGGAAAACGCCACAGGACCTTCCTTGCCAATCGCCGGAGCCACAGAACGCAAAACCGGCAGAGTAAAGCTAGCTACATGGGGCGATGACGACGATGTTTGGGGTGTGGTATTAAACCATGTATACCAACAGTGTGATGGTGGCAGGTCTCCTCTCTGCCTATTGGATAGCCCTCGTGGGTTTGTTTTTTGGGTTTGTTTTTCAGCACAGAAATACTGGTTGTGTTAGAAACGAGAAATGTCTCGTGTTGGTGAGACTTCATGGCGAGTTCCACAAACCCCCACATGTTTGGAAAACCATGTCAAATGGGACCACGGCATAAGAAACTGCCACCCCCTTTTTTATTTTGCAATATGGCCAGTGCATATTTACATTCGCGTGTATGTGACCAGGTTGGTTTTATTTTTATTTTGTTTGCAAAACGGCTCGGAAAAGTTGGCAAGACTTGGAACGGACATTCCGAGCCCGAAGATGGTAAATATTCCCAGTCCAGTAGGATAACTTTTGTGCTTTCCTTTCTTTCTCCTCCCTGTGCGTCTCGAGCGGAGCTGAGGGATGTTCATTCCAGCCAGAAAGAACTAGAAAGGAAGAGAGTGGTCAACTCCTTCAATGCCCTCACCAAGCTCAGATTTC
Organism: Anolis sagrei ordinatus; assembly: GCF_025583915.1. Classification (NCBI taxonomy): domain Eukaryota; kingdom Metazoa; phylum Chordata; class Lepidosauria; order Squamata; family Anolidae; genus Anolis; species Anolis sagrei. The sequence goes on from NW_026847882.1 coordinate 4,828,762, forward strand.
GGATGCACTTAAGATTGAGATACAAATCACAATACCCAGGAATTGTTTTTGGAAGTGGTTGGGAACTCTGGAAACTGGATGGTGGGAAAAAGTCAGTAGTGTCTTAATGTCAGACTGTAGGATCCAAATAGCAATATTAAATAACCGCTCACAAGCCGGTTTTGCTTTGAAATGGATATATTGCTTGTATCTCCACAACAAAGAAAGACATGACTGACTTTTTCCCACCACCTTTCCTGCCCATCTCGCCATCTTTTCAGTTTCCTTATTAGAACTTGTTTCTTCACAAGTTCCATCACATGGTTTCCAGTGCCCTGATTCAATCAGGATGTCACAGAGGGAATTGTGATGCCTTCATACTGTCAGAAATCGACTCCAAACAACCAGAAAGTAAACAAAGAACGAAGGAGCCTTCTCTCCTTTTTTTCTCCCCTTGGAAAAGGTAATGTGTTGAAGATAGAGGTTGAAATTCCCTTGAAGACTTTTGTTTTGATAGAATGACAATAGTTATTGTTGTATTATCTATGGTCTTTTTTGCGCCATGGGTTTTGCTAAGTTAAGGCAGCAGCTGCCAGGCAGTCCTTAGGCACAACTGTCCCTTGTGATGTGGACCAGTTTGCCATCTTCACAACCTGCATAAACATTTGGGTTACCACCTGCCAGCTGTAAAGGGTTTCCATATACTTCTTGCCTGGGATTCTGGCCTCATGTAGCTCAAATTTGCAAATAAATACCCCAAAGTGCACCATCCTTGCACCAAAGGATGGTCAGCCTCTCCATTCCCTTAGGAATGTGACAAACCATAAATGACAAAACAATGACAATGTTTGCAGCAGTTCAATGCCTTCTTTACTCAAAGTTTGTTAAGGAGTTTCCCCCCCCCCCTCTGGTTTTGGTGTTTTGCATTAAAACGGTTAACACAAATACGCAATGTTTTGTTTTCCAAATCCTTATTCTTTTTACCCGCTGGTAAACAAGCACTTTTGTCTCTTGCTTGCTCATTTCGATAGGTCTAGAGGCAGGGTAGTATTTGGTCCATTTTGGGGTAGCTTGGCCAGTTTTGTCATTTCTGCCATAAAATAATCCAAACGAACAAGGGTGAATTGTGGTCGTGCCACGGTTTGGAAATGGCACGTGGTGATGATGCATTGAGATACATCTCTGTATTGCACAGCTGAATCCTTGCATTAGTTGTGGACTAGATTCCTTGGAAAGGCTGCTTTGGGGTAGCACACTCCCACCACTCTCAACAGTTTAGAAGTTGAGAATTGGTGGGATTGTGGCACCCCAAATGGTGGGATTGTGGTACTCCAGGGTGGGACATCTGTGGAATGGGTTCCTGAGGCAGCAACCAGCCAGGCTTTGAAGCTGTAAGGCCATTAAATGCTAATCAAGGCAACCAATTGAAACATTCACACTTAGCTCCAACAGACAAGAGTTCTTTCTCCCACCCTGGGCATTCCACAGATACATAAACCCCATTTTCCTAATTTCCAACACACTTCACAACCTCTGAGGATGCCTAACGTAGATGTGGGTGTAACGTCAGGAGAGAATGCTTCTGGAACAGGGCCAGACAGCCCGGAAAACTCACAACCACCCAGATTGTGATACCATAACATAACATTTCCAAGCTCTGACTCTGGCTTCGGCTAAATGTAGTCAGGGATTAGGAGAGCAGCCTAATTTTCCAACATGGACAGGAAGTACCTTGCTGTAAGTTTTCCAGACTGTATGGCCATGTTCCAGTAGCACTCTCTCCTGACATTTCACCTACATCTAAAATCAAAACTCTAAAATCGAAACATTAAATAAAGAACAACACTCAAAAACTAGGGAATTCCAGACAGGAAACGATCAGGGCCAGCTAATCACCTCCCAACAAAGGATTCCCTCAGGCAGGAAGCAGCCAGACCTTGAAACTACAACGCCATTAAATGCTAATCAAGGTAGGCAATTGGAACAACCTCAAACACACAAGAGTTCTTTCTCCCACTCTGGACGTAATTCCACAGATATATAAACCCCACTTGCCTAGACCTCACAACCTCGAAGGATGCAGGCAAAATGTCAGGGGAAAATGCTTCTGGAACATGGTCGTGCAGCCCAGGAAACTCACAACAACCCAGTGATTCCGGCTATGAAGGCCTTCAACAACAGAATCAGGGTCAGCTAAGACTTCCCTACAAAGGATTTCCCCAGGCAGGAAGCAGCCAAGCTTTGAAGCTGCGAGGCTATTCAGTACTAACCAGTGTAGCCAATTGCAACATTCACACTTGCCTCCAACAGACAAAGAGTACTTTCTCCCACCCTGGAGCTCATTCCACAGATAAATAAACCCCACTTGCCTAGTTTCTGGAACATGGCCGTACAGCCCGGAAAACTCACGGCAAACCAGCCTTCGACAAAACATAGACATTCTGTTGTCATTGCTATTAAGGCTGGCAATGTCACCTAGTAAGTGGTGGCCACTCAAGACTCAAAATGGCTCTGCTCATTGGAAATAGACTACTTGCACCACTGTTTTCTGTTTCCCTGGACATGTTGGATAGGAAACATTTTCAAGTAGCTGTGGATCTTTGTAGCAACCATGACCTCAAACAAACAGAGGTACGTGTGCTTAGCACTGCGATGCGTATGCTTGCTCCATCCATGTTCAACATCTACACAAATGACCAGCCACTGCCAGAAGGGACAGAGAGTTTCATCTATGCTGATGATCGTGCCATTACTGCCCAAGCAGGGAGGTTTGAGATGGCTGAACAGAAGCTTTCCGAAGCTCTAGGTGCTCTAACTGCCTATTACAGGGAAAACCAGCTGATCCCTAATCCATCTAAAACACAGACATGTGCCTTTCACCTTAAGAACAGACAAGCATCCCGAGCTCTGAGGATCACCTGGGAAGGAATCCCACTGGAGCATTGCAGCGCACCCAAATACCTGGGAGTCACTCTGGACCGTGCTCTGACTTACAAGAAGCACTGCCTGAACATCAAGCAAAAAGTGGGTGCTAGAAACAATATCATACGAAAGCTGACTGGCACAACCTGGGGATCACAACCAGACACAGTGAAGACATCTGCCCTTGCGCTTTGCTACTCTGCTGCTGATACATGCCCAGTGTGGAATACATCTCACCACTAAAACAGTGGATGTGGCTCTTAATGAGACATGCCGCATTATCACGGGGTGTCTGCGCCCTCCACCACTGGAGAAATTACACTGCTTAGCCGGCATTGCACCACCTGACATCCGTCTGGAAGTAGCAGCCAATAGTGAAAGGACCAAGGCAGTGACATCTCCAGCTCATCCCCTGTTTGGGTATCAGCCAGCACGTCAACGACTTAAATCTAGAAATAGTTTTCTAAGATCTACAGAGACACTCGCTGGAACACCTCAGCAAGCGAGAGTCCAAAAGTGGCAGGCTCAAACCCAGAACATCAATCCATGGCTGATACCAAATGAGAGACTGGGCACACAGGGCACACAGAGAACTGGGCGACTTGGAAGGCGCTGAACAGACTGCGCTCTGGCACCACGAGATGCAGAGCCAACCTTCAGAAATGGGGCCACAAAGTGGAATCCTCGACATGCGAGTGTGGAGAAGAGCAAACCACTGACCACCTGCTGCAATGCACCCTGAGCCCTGCCACATGCACCATGGAGGACCTTCTTGCGGCAACACCAGAGGCACTCCAAGTGGCCAGATACTGGTCAAAGGACATTTAATCAACGACCAAGCTTGCAAATTTTGTGTTTTGTCTGTTTGTTTGCTTTGTTCTGTTAGAAATGTAATATAATTGACTGGTTGCCCTGACACGACAAATAAATAAATTAAATAACCGCGATGCCTTTAGTAACGTGTCCACAAAAGATATCAAAGGTGGCAAAATGGGGGTCAGAAGGGACTGTCACAAGCACAACACCAGAGTAATTCCGTTGTAGTACGGAAGGTGGACCGGGAGAAGGCATTGAAGTGGGGTCAACGGCGGTAAAAATTCACAGTCTAGTGGCTTTGGAAACCAAGATACGGGGAACGTTTCCCCATCATGCTGTTATCAAACTGTCAAGTGCTCTTGGAGACTCTATTACGTAGACTCTGAGGACTTCCACGGGTCTTCCGTTCTGCACCCGTAGCGTTGAGTGAGACCTTCAAGTCCTACTAAGACAGTATGTGGAGTTGTGGAAGACGTTTCTTGGTGGGAATGGGGGGAAAGTCATAACTTGGAAGATCCAGACATCCTTGGTGTGGGTTGTCCACGAGGTGGTGCTGCTGCCTTGGTCGTGGTGAACCAAGGTGGCCGGAGAGCTTGCAATGACGATCTTGGAGAGTCAATGCTACTTCTGTTACTGCTGAACACACACACACAAAATAGGCAACGAACACACCCTTGAAAATAACTTACAAAGCTAATTTTTAAAGTTCATAGTTGTTTTCTTGATTACTTTCTTTTCTGAGCAGTGGTTTGGGAAATCACGGGAAGAAAGGGCAACGTCATCGTTCCTAAAAACTGGATTAAGACACCAGGTTGGTCATCAGTCCTTTCTGGTGATTAAATTTCTCTTCTATTGAGTCGCTGTAGGAGTTGACTGTCGGGAGAGAAAAAGCAAAGAGATGTTATTGGTAGCTGGGTTATTAGTAACACTGAACTACAACACTGCCTGAGCTCTGCAAGTGCAGCTTTTTTCTCAATGAAGCAGAGCGTGTTTGAGGACCGGGACATCCGTAGGGAGACCAAGAGGCTTGTTTATAAAGCTATTGTCCTCCCAATCCTGCTATATGCCTGTGAAACGTGGACTGTCTACAGACATCAACATTGAGACTGAAATACAACACTGCCTGAGCTTTGCGAGTGCAGCATTTTTCCAAATGTGCAAAGAGTGTTTGAGGACCAGGACATCCGTAGGGAGACCAAGAGGCTTGTTTATAAAGCTATTTTCCTCCCAACCCTGCTATATGCCTGTGAAACGTGGTCTAGTTTGACTAGAGACCACTTGACCAGGAGCCACTTTGACTAGGGATCACTTTGACTAGGGACCACTTTGATCAGGGATGAATTTGACCAGGGACCACTTGTCCAGGGCCACTTGACTAAGGATCACTTTGACTAGAGACCACGTGACCAGGGGCCACCTGACTAGAGGCCACTTTGACTAGGGATCACTTTGACTAGGGACCACTTTGATCAGGGATGAATTTGACCAGGGCCCACTTGTCCAGGGCCACTTGACTAGGGGCCACTTTGACTAGAGACCATGTGACCAGGGGCCACTTGACTAGGGGCCACTTTGACTAGGGATCACTTTGACTAGGGACCACTTTGACCAGGGATGAATTTGACCAAGGACCACTTGCCCAGGACCACTTGACTAGGGGCCACTTTGACTAGAGACCACTTGACTAGAGACCACTTGACCAGGGACCACTTGACCAGGGGACCCTTTGACTAGAGACCACTTGACTAGAGACCACTTGACCAGGGACCACTTGACTAGAGACTGCTTTGACTAGGGACCACTTTGACCAGGGACCACGTGACCAGGACCGCATGACCAGGTCCGCATGACTGCATGATAAACAGAAAACCTGGGATCAGATCTTGGGATATAGGTAAGTATAGATCCAGGGACCACTTGACTAGGGGCCACTTTAACCAGGGGTCACTTTGACTAGAGACCACTTGACCAGGGACCACTTTGACTGGGGACCTCTCTCCAACATTGATATCTAAAGGGTTATGAATCAGAAAATTGCATTGGATAGACCACATCAGCTCTAGTTTCTGATACAGAACATATGCCACCCAGTAGTCGTCTTCTGCTTGCCCACAGAAAACCATATTTAATAATCTAGAGTTGATCTGGAAGTAGAAATCTTTCGTGGGTAGTCAGCCTCTCCCCTCCCAACATCCCTATTGCCTTGGCACTATAAGAGAGTTTCATGGGACCAGTCGCTCTAGTTGTCGCGTGGTTTCAAGGCAACGGTGTAGTAATGGTGAGGCTGTGGACCATATTTTCGTTCTTGGGGACCACTGGTGGTCCATGGGCCACAGGCTGGGAACCCCTGAAACAGTGGGGCTGCAGCCTAGCCAGGATGACAGGTTATATCAACACCAAAACAAATAAAGTATCTCTGAAAAACCAGTCTAAAAACAAGGGAGAGAGAACCCACCTGTATGACATTCGTACAACCAGATGCGGTCGAAATCATATTTGCATTTACATCTCATAATGTTGTTGGTAAAATCCGTCTCTGCCACTTCATAGTTTGGATTGACAATGAGCTGGAAAAAAAAAAAAACCAACAGTGGAGCCTTAGGAGGATCTATCCCAAACTTTTTGCTTTGGAGGAAGAAAATTCAGGTCTTGGGGAAACCCTGCATGAAAATGATTAAATCTGGGTTGCTGTGAGTTTTCCGGGCTGTACGGCCATGTTCCAGAAACATTTTCTCCTGGACTTTCATACCCACACTCTAGTGCAGTGTTTCTCAACCTGGGGGTCGGGACCCACATGTGGGTCGCGAGGGGGTGTCAGAGGGGTCGCCAAAGACCATCAGAAAACATAGTATTTTCTGTTGGTCATGGGGGTTCTGTGTGGAAAGTTTGGTCCAATTCTATTGGTGGGGTTCAGAATGCTATTTTGTGGGTGAACGATAAATCCCAAAAACTACAACTCCCAAATGGCAAGGTCTATTTTCTCCAAACTCTACCAGTGTTCACATTTGGGCATATTGAGTATTGTGCCAAGTCCACAATGTTCTCTGGATGTAGGTGAACTACAACTCCAAAACTCAAGGTCAATGCCCACCAAATCCTTCCAGTATTTTCTTTTGGTCATGGGAGTTATGTGTGCCAAGTTTGGTTCAATTCCATCATGGTGGAGTTCAGAATGCTCTTTGATTGTAGGTGAACTATAAATCCCAGCAACTACAACAAATGACAAAATCACCCCCAACCTCACCAGTATTCAAATTTGGGAGTATTGGGTATTTGTGCCAAATTTGGTCCAGTGACTGAAAATACATCCTGCATATCAGATATTTAGATTACCATTCATAACAGTAGCAAAATTACAGTTGTGAAGTAGCAATGAAAATAATATTATGGTTGGGGGTCAACACAACATGAGGACCTGTACTAAGGGGCCGCGGCATTAGGAAGGTTGAGAACCACTGCTCTAATGAATTCTTTGTTTAGACTTGGGGCCTCACCCCAAAGACATCTTATTATGTACTAGCTGTACCCACCAAACGTTACTGTTGCCAACCTTCCTCTTTCTGTCCTTCCTTCCCTCCCTTTTTTCTTTTGTTCTCTTCCTTCCTTCCTTCCTTCCTTCCTTCCTTCCTTCTCTTCTCTTCTCTTCTCTCCTCTCCTCTTCCTCTTCCTCTTCCTCTTCCTCTTCCTCTTCCCTTCCTTCCCCCCTTTTCCTTCCCTTTCCCTTTCTTCCTTCTCTACCTATTCTTGGACTGCAACTCCCAGCAGTCCTGATTGATCTACCTACCTACCTATCTATCTCCATCTAATCTATCTATCTGGAGGATTGCTGGGAGTTGCAGTCCAGGAATAGGAAATTGGAAACATGCCGGGATTGGGATGCTCTCAAAGAGATCCAAGGAGAAGAAAGCTTGCCTCTTGGAAGCAGTGCATTTGGATCACCTTCCTCTCCTAAAGGGCCTGGTCTAAGGGATGCTGGGAGCTGTAGTCCGAAAGAGAGTGTGGGTATGCTTTTGGGTGTTTTGTTTGCCAGGGGGAGTTGTTTTTGTGCATGCGCTGCAGCGTCTTTTTGCTTTTTTGACTTTTAAGTCCCTCCCGCTGTGTTTTTCAGTGTTTTTCTGAGTGATGGTCACTCCCTGGCCTGAGAGGTGTCTTGTGCCCAAATTTGGTATCAAATTGTCCAGTGGTTTTTGAGTTATGCTAATCCCACAAACGAACATTACATTTTCATTTATATAGACTAGCCGTCCCCTGCCACGCGTTGCTGTGGCCAGCCTGTGTATGCATATTTTGTGTGTGTATATATTTGTGTATATGTGTATATATTAGTGTGTTTGCGTATATATGTGTTTTTGCACATGTGTTGTAATGTAGTTTTTTTGGCTGTTTAAGTCTCTTCTGCTATTTTTCAGTGTTTTTATGAGTGATGGTCACTTGTTGGCCTGATACTTGTCTTGTGTCCAAATTTGGTGTCAATTCATCCAGTGGTTTTTGAGTTATGTTAATCCCATAAACGAACATTACATTGGGTTGTTTTAGGTTTTTCCGGGCTATATGGCCATGTTCTAGAGGCATTTTCTCCTGACGTTTCGCCTGCATCTATGGCAAGCATCCATGAACTCTTCTCTGCTGAAGCCAGGTGTGAATGTTTCAACTGACCACCTTCATTAGCATTTGAAGGCCTGGCTGAGCCTTCAAACTCTCAACAAAAGATTTCCCCAGGCTCAGCCAGGCCTTCAAATGCTAATGAAGGTGGTCAGCTGCAACATTCACACTTGCCTCAAGCAGACAAGAGTTCTTTCTCCCACCCTGAACATTCCACAGATATATAAACCTCACTTGCCTAGTTTCCAACAGACCTCACAACCTCCGAGGATGCCTGCCATAGATGTGGGCAAAATGTCAGGAGATAATACTTCTGGAACATGCTCATATAGCCCGGAAAACTCACAGCAACTCCATGATTCCAGTCATGAAAGCCTTCGACAACACATACTAGTAAAATGTTTTCAAATAAACTATCATACTAAAAACAAGATTGAAGTGGGTTAAAGCACTGAGCTGCTGAGCTTGTTGATCGAAAGGTCGCCGGTTCGATTCCACGGAGCGGCGTGAGCTTCCGCTGTCAGCCCTAGCTTCTGCCAACCTAGCAGTTCGAAAATATGCAAATGTGAGTAGATTAATAGGGACCGCTCCAGTGGGAAGGTAATGGCGCTCCATGCAGTCATGCTGGCCACATGACCTTGGAGGTGACTATGGACAATGCCAGCTCTTCGGCTTAGAAATAGAGATGACCACCACACCCCAGATTTGGACATGACTGGACTTAATGTCAGGGGAAAACCTTTACCTTTTTATGTGCGGTTCCAAAATAAATATAGTAATACAAAAATGAAATCCAAAGCATTTTGGATAGGAGATACTCCAAAAAAGTTACTGCTGGTTGCATGAGCAGTTGGGTTTGAGGCATTTGGACTAAGCCGACTGTGGGTGTCCTCAGCTTGCAAACCTGCATCCTACCTGGAGGATATAGTCTCCTGTCTTGACATCTGTTACATCAATCCACTGGCAGTCGATACCATGCTGGTAGATGTCGTAGCACCCAGAGGTGATCCCTTGCTCCCCGAAATTGTAACATCCATACTGAGGCTCGATTCCTGAACGGGGAAACATAAACAAAGGCAGGATCAGCATTGAGATAGTTTCCAGGTCCCTTTGGAAAATACCTTCCAGGAAGAGCCTAGCTACTGGATTCAGCTGGGATGTTCCAGATGTTCAATAGCGGCCCCGTCTTTCTGGATGATGTGTTGGCTGCACTTAAATCCTCTCCTTTGCCCAGCTTTGCCTGGGGCGGCTCTAGATTGTACAATTAGTTCAAGGAACTCAGGGTCTGATCCAATTTTGGTTGTGTAAGCAGCAAACAGAGTAATAGAGGATTGTTGTAGGTTTTTCCGGGCTATATGGCCATGTTCTGGAGGCAATTTTTCTCCTGACGTTTCGCCTGCATCTATGGCAAGCATTCTCAGAGGTAGTGAGGTCTGTTGGAAGTAGGAAAAATGGGTTTATATATCTGTGGAATGACCAGGGTGAGACAAAGGACTCTTGTCTGCTGGGGCTAGCTGTGAATGTTTCAGCTGATCACCTTGATTTGCATTCAATGGCTTGGAAGCGCCTGGGGGGAATCTTTTGTTGAGAGTGATTTCATGTGCCTGTTTGTTTCCCCTCTGTTGTTTCGATGCTGTAATTTTTGAGTTCCAAACGCAGCGCCTATACACGCATCAAGGAACATGAAAGGCACTGCAAACTACTCCAACCAGAGAAATCAGCCATAGCAGAGCACCTGATGAACCAACCTGGACACAGCATATTATTTGAGAACACAGAAGTGCTGGACCACTCTCACAACCACCATGTCAGACTACACAGAGAAGCCATTGAAATCCACAAGCATGTGGACAATTTCAACAGAAAGGAGGAAACCATGAAAATGAACAAAATCTGGCTACCAGTATTAAAAAACTCAAAAATTAAAACAGCAAAACAACAGAGGGGAAACAAACAGGCACATAAACCTCTCAACAAAAGATTCCCCCCAGGCCCTTCCAAGCCATTGAATGCTAATCAAGGTGATCAGCTGAAATAGTCACGCCTAGCTCCAGCAGACAAAAGTCCTTTGTCTCACCCTGGTCATTCCACAGATATATAAACCCATTTTTCCTACTTCCAACAGACCTCACTACCTCTGAGGATGCTTGCCATAGATGCAGGCGAAACGTCAGGAGAAAAATTGCCTCCAGAACATGGCCATATAGCCCAGAAAAACCTACAACAACCCAAAAGAAACAGTTCTCAAAGCCAGTTGCCTGTCCCTTCTCCTAGCTATTTACTAAGCTTCAATAAAAGAAGATTTGTTTCTTCACTCTTTGTGCAGTGTGTTTTAGAGTCAGAGGGTTTTTTCCTGATCTGGAGAGCAACAAAGGCTTCCCACCAAAATGGAACTGTAGAGGAGAGTCTACTGAGCAAGCCAGTACCTGCCGCATACCACTACTGCCATCTGTTGAAGAGTTACGAAGGTGGAGGCATTACTTTTCATTCAACCCTCGCAGCCTAGAAATCTCGAACTACTGTTCTCTGAGATTTCAGCTGACACAAATGCATACTGATTTCATGATCATACATAAAATCAGCACCTTACGATCGCTGTAAAAAAAAACCACGATTCGAATCATGTGTACAATTACTCTACGTCTGTGGCATTTTGGATGTGTACAATTACTTCACGTCTGTGGCATTAATCTGTTGGATTCCAACAGATTAACTGGCGGAATGGGACAAACGTTGTGTGATAGGACCTCTTCAGAATCGCGTTCCAAAGAGGATCGAAAACGGATCATCTCCCAATGTGATAAGGTCCTAAGTAGTTCATTCAAAACATTAGCAGCTGCTGAAATGTGTGTTATCAGCAAGACTAATCTCGACTCCAGCCTGGGAAGAAATGTTAGAATACACGTTGAGGGTAGATGAGAATCATACATACCTTCTGAACAGCCACTGTCTTCCAGGCAAAAGCTGGCTTTGTGTCCTTCAGCCACTTTTTTCCCTTTTTGATCCAGGAGGTCGTAATGTGTGAACACCTCCATGCTGTGGTAATGCCTGCAGGAACCAGAAGGGAAGCAAACACTGAAATTAAAGATAGCATGGGATCGTTTTAAAAATTTCCTGAAAATCAGGGGATGACCGAAATGCTCTGAAACTTGGCAGGCTCAAATTCATAAATGTTGCCTAAAAGTGTGCCAAGTTTCATCCTGATAGCTGTAAAAATGACAGAGAAATGAGTCAGTAAATCAGAACCAAATAATTACGAAGCTTCTGAGATTCGGATTAATCAGAACGGGACCCCCCTGAATCTTTCTGAAATGAAGGGAGCCCATTCTGTTGGAAACTAAGTAAGTGAGGTTTATATATTCTCATTTATTTATTTATTCTCATTTATGTTGTTGTTGTTGTTGTTGTTGTTGTTGTTGTTATTTCTGGCAGTGACATCTCCATCCCATTCCCTGGTTGGATATCAGCCAGCAAGCCAATGCTTTAAATCAAGAAATAGCTTCTGAAGATCTACAGAGATACTCGCAGGAACACCTCAGTAAGCAGAGCCCAAAAGTGGCAGGCCAAAATCTGGAATCTCAAGCCATTGTTGGGATTCAGCTTCTGTGTGACCCTGTACCTGATTCTTTGATTGTATTTCCTGATGCCATTGTAGATGTCAATGTTGATTCTGAGGCCAATGTAGATGTTAATACTGATGATGGGTTGAATAGTGAAAATCCCACACCCTTGGAAAGTGAAAGTCAAAGTTCCCATGAGAACATTCATTCCGAACCGAGCGGAGATGTTTCACTCCCTTGCGGAGAAGTCTCACTCCTTTTTTCTCCCTTAGTTCCCCAGAGAATCTGACACCTGGTCAGCCTAATAAGGGAAGGAGGGGCAGATTCGGCAGAGCAGGGGAGAAGCACAAAGTTTACGGAGGTCAGAAAGATTGAGAGAAATGCAAACGAAAACTTCAGGCGTGTCTCYTAATAGATTTCTCCCCTTTAAGAGTGCCGGGTCTGAAGCTGCCTTCAGACCAGGCATCGTTCCAGTTCCAAGTGCAAGCCTGTGGAGGCCTCCTGATTCAAGTGGCTGGGTTTCTTGTAGTTTCTCAAGTTGTTCCAAGTGCCGTTAGCTGGGAGRTAGCAGATTTCATGATTCATCAAGGGTAACTCACCGTTTGCTGTGGTTTTTTATGGACTCGTTCATGGACATTGCTTGCTGCTGTTTTGCTATYGTTTTTATTTACCTCTGATTCTTCCTCTGCTTTGCATTCAACGTTCTTCAATAAAAAGGATTGTATTCCTGCAATCAAGTGTGGTGGATTGTTGTCAAGAGGGTCCAYTTTCCTGCTCTGGGTCGCAACAGCCATGGCCGATACCGAATGAGAAACTCCTCCCTGGACACACAGATGACTGGGCGACTTGGAAGGCGCTGAACAGACTGTGCTCTGACACCACGAGGTGAAGAGCCAACCTCCAGAAATGGGGCCACAAAGTGGAGTCCGTGACATGCGAGTGTGGAGAAGAGCAAACCACAGACCACCTCTTACAATGCAGTCTGAGCCCTGCCTCATGCACAATGGAGGACCTTCTTATAGCAACACCAGAGGCACTCCAAGTGTCCAGCTTCTGGTCAAAGGATATTTATTTATTTATTTATTTACTTACTTACTATATTTATATACCACTCTTCTCAGCCCTCGGGTGACCCAGAGTGGTTAACAATAGCAAAATTCAATGCTCAGAAACATCATAAAACAGTTAAAAACAATTAAAACAGTAGCATAATAAACAGTCAATATAAATCAATAAAACATCTCATTATTATCTCATAGTTAAAATCAAGATCCAGTCTCATCATCCAATTGTTCCATATTCCGATATTTGTTACACTGCCTATTCAAATGCCTGCTCGAACAACCAGGTCTTCACTTTCCTCCGAAATGTCAACAGGGAGGGGGTCGATCTAATATCTGTAGGAAGGGCGTTCCACAGCTGAGTGGCCACCACTGAGAAGGCCCTGTCTGTCGTTCCCGCCAAACGTACTTGTGACGTAGGCGGGACCGAGAGCAGGGCCTCCCCAGACGATCTTAGCACCCTAGCTGGTTCATAAGAGGAGATGTGTTCTGTGCTGGTACTGTTGTACCAGGAGCTCCAAATTTATTTGCTTTGTATTAAATGTTTGCTTGCAGTCCAAGGTTCCTGGGATTCTGCAGACAGGTGGCTTCCTTTGGTTGTCTATCATCGTTAAGTTTTGGTCCCGCCCCTTGCTCAGGGCAATTGGGAAGGGAACCATTTTTTTTAGTTAGTCTCAGCAAGGAAAGCCAATGTACAGGATGTGTGCAAGCTTCCCCTGTACAAAAGCTTCAACCCTTAAGAATTTCCGGGGGAGAACAGTTTTAAGAGTCTCCAAAGACTTTCCAGGGAAACAGCCTTAAAGACCAAAGAACTCCAGTTGGAAAACATCTAAGCCTTTACTGGTAGGTCCACTCGGCATTCGAGAAGCAGTTCGACCCGGTAGCGGAACCCACATCAGTCAGGGTTAGATTACAGTCAGCCTGGAAGAAGTTAAAAAGGGGACTTTCCTTTAAAGTAAAGAAGAAATTATTGAAGACAGTTGCCTGTCCTTCGTGGGCAAGTTTAGGAAGCTACCAATTGCATAAAAGCCTGGATTCATTTGTTTAACATTCTGAAGACAAGAGAAGTTTCTGTTTGATTGTTCATCAATAAAAGACTTCACAAGCCATCTAAAGACTATTTGTGGTGGAAAACCTCTGAGAACTTCTCCTTGGGCCCCCTGGCTTCCCGCTGGGCAAAGGTTGCACGTCCTATTCTAAAGGAAATTCTTTACAGGCCCAGCGCGCAACAGAACACGTTCGGACAGGTAAGTTGGGCCAGAACCGTTTAGGGCTTTGTAGGCTAAAGCCAGCACTTTGAATTGTGCCCGGTAGCAAACTGGCAGCCAGTGGAGTTGGCGCAACCGAGGAGTTGTATGCTCCCTGAGTGCCGCTCCCGTTAGTAACCTGGCTGCCGAACGTTGGACCATTTGAAGCTTCCAGACAGTCTTCAAAGGCAACCCCATGTAGAGAGCATTGCAGTAGTCTATACGGGAGTATACATTTAGCATAATTGCCAAGTTTTTAAAAACTCCGTGGCTTTTTAAAATACATTACAACTGCACCCTTGGTTCGCTTCTGATACGATAAATAAATAAATAAATGTCTGGAAAGGCAGAGCTGGAAGCTTAGCTGTAATTCCCTCGAGGTCATGCCGTCCCCTGCTTAACTGAGTTATTTGTGGCCGTTATCAGCGGCCAGCCAGCTTCCCAGGCATCAGTCACTGTCCAGATCAGCATGTGTCCCTCTCCAGGCCGCCCAGTTGTGGGAATTTCCTAACAACATTCCAGTGTTTGTAATGTGAGTGCGGAGGCAGGAAATTAACACCATCTGCAACCACTTCATCTGGGAAGTCATGTTGCGCTGCCCCGTGCAGCAACGCCATCACATCTGTGCATCACAGCACACTCGCAATCAGGCATCGGTCTATTTGTTTGCCTCTCTGGTATTGGGAGTGTTTTAAGCAGCATTGCCCAAACAAGAATCAAGGAACATGAAAGGCACTGCAGACTACTTCAGCCGGAGAAGTCAGCCATAGCAGAGCACCTGATGAACCAACCTGGACAAAGCATATGATTTGAGAACACAGAAATGCTGGACCACTCTCACAACCACCAGGTCAGACTACACAGAGAAGCCATTGAAATACACAAACATGTGGACAATTTCAACAGAAAGGAGGAAACCATGAAAATAAACAAGATCCGGCTACCAGTATTTAAAAAAAAAATCAAAAATTGCAACAGCAAAAACAGCCGAGAGGAAACAGGCAGGGACATCTAATTACTTTTCAAGAAGAGTTTGCTCCAGGCACAGTCAGCCCATTGTATGCTAATCAAGGTGGTCCACTGAAACATTCACACCTAGCCCAACTGACAAGAGTCCTTTGTCCCACCCTGGTCATTCCACAGATATATAAACCCTTTTCCCCCTTTCCAACAGACCTCACTACCTCTGAGGATGCTTGCCACAGATGCAGGCGAAACATCAGGAGAAATGCCTCTAGAACAGTGGTTCTCAACCTGGGGTCCCCAGATGTTTTTGGCCTTCAACTCCCAGAAATCTTAATAGCTGGTAAACTGGCTGGGATTTCTGGGAGTTGTAGGCCAAAAACCTCTGGGGACCCAAGGTTGAGAACCACTGCTCTAGAACATGGCCATATAGCCCGAAAAACCCCACAAGAACTTAGTGATTCCAGCCATGAAAGCCTTCGACAATACAGAAAATACTGTGTTTTCTGATGGTCTTTGGCGACTCCTCTGACACCCCTTTGCGACCCCCTCAGGGGTCCCGACCCCCAGGTTTATAAACACTGTGGTGGCACAAGGGTTCAACCCACTGCGTCAACCTGGGCTCCAGGTATTTGGACTGGATGGCCCACGAGGTCTCTTCCAACTCTAGGATTCTATATGAGGCAAAAGGCAAAATCTACCTGTGACACTCGTGCCAAGTCCAATCCTGGGGTCCATACTTGGGGCGGAAGTCGGCAGTCCCCGTGTTATGGATCATGGTAGAGAACCGCATGAGCCTCCGGGAGCCGTCTGTCACAGACGTGTTGACAGCAGAAGAAGACAAGCAGTTCTCCTCCTGGGCACATTGCAGCATGTACATTGGTCGCTCTTCGAGGTAGCAAGAGTGCTCCACTTCCTTGGGGTCGATGATAAGGTCTGCGGCAGCTGGAGGCAAGGAAACAAGACCATTATGGTGAGGAGTTCTTGGCCCCAAAGGACCACATTTCTGGTCCGCTATTCAGAAATGCCCTCTCTGTTCACAGTTTGAGGCCATGGCAAGGAAAGCTTACAACCTCAACCTGGTCCTGATTGAGTCCTGCCTGGAAAATGTCTTGCAACATAACCTGGGCAAAACAATAACCATCTGAAATTCATATTTTGTTCTACTATTTGGAGGGGTAAAAAAAAATCCAGGGTGTGTCTGTTTGTGACTTTCTATAAATCAGCTCCAAAATTAATAAAATGAAGTGTGCTCAGAAACAGCTCAAAGGAATACTATAACAAAACATATGTATGTATTGTCGAAGGCTTTCATGGCCGGAATCACTAGGTTGTAGGTTTTTTCAGGCTATATGGCCATGTTCTAGAGGCATTCTCTCCTGACATTTTGCCTGCATCTATGGCAAGCATCCTCAGAGGCAGTGAGGTCTGTTGGAACTAGGAAAATGGGTTTATATATCTGTGGAATAACCAAGGTGGGACAAAGAAGTCTTGTCTGTTGGAGCTAGGTGTGAATGTTTCAACTGACCACCTTCATTAGCATTTGATGGCCTGGCATTTGATGGCCAACCTTAGTCCACTTTGGGCACAAGAAGGCGCTGCTGCATCACTCTTGACCTTCCTGGGATTTGCCTGGGGGGAAAAAGAGGCTCATTTTGGCCTATAAAGCCTTAAACGGTTCCGGCCCAAGATACCTATCAGACCGCATCTCGACCTACGAGCCCACCAGGACTTTGAGATCTTCCGGGGAGGCCCTGCTCTCGATCCCGCCTGCCTCACAAGCACGGCTGGCGGGGACGAGAGATAGGGCCTTCTCGGTGGTGGCTCCTTGGCTGTGGAACACCCTTCCCGTGGACATTAGACTGGCCCCTTCCCTGATGATATTCTGCAGGAAATTAAAGACTTGGTTGTTCAAGAAGGCGGTCGAACAAGAAGTGCAATGATTGGTAATGACTATAGGAATGGAACAACGGAAAATGATATTGGATTGTGGTTGGGACGATGAGACGATGCTGAATGGTTTTTGTAGTAATGACAATGTTTTGTATAATGCTTTTTGTATAATGTTTTTGTATAATGGATTGTGAATTGTTTTTATACTATGTTTTGAATTTTGTTCTTCCTATGTTGTACACCACTGTGAGTCGCCCCCGGGCTGAGAGCAGCGGTATATAAGCAAAGTAAATAAATAAATAAATAAATAAATTTTCTATGTATTGTCGAAGGCTTTCATGGCCGGAATCACTGGGTTTTTGTAGGTTTTTTCAGACTATATGGCCATGTTCTAGAGGCATTCTCTCCTGACTTTTTTCCTGCATCTACGGCAAGCATCCTCAGAGGTTGTGAGGTCTTTTGGAACTAGGAAAATGGGTTTATATATCCGTGGGATGACCACAGTGGGACAAAGGACTCTTGTCTGTTGGAGCTAGGTGTGAATTTTTCAACTGACCACCTTGATTAGCATTTGATGGCCTGACAGTTTTTTGGTGTAGCTTGTTAGTGCCCGGGGGAATCATTCATTGAGAGGTGATTAGTTGTCCCTGGTTGTTTCCTCTCTGTTGTTTTGCTGTTGTAATTTTAGGCTACCAATATTTAAAATAAAACTCCAAAATTACAACAGCAAAACAACAGAGAGGAAACAATCAAGGAAAAACATGAATGAATTCCTATGCACACTGCACAGATCTTATTTGTAGTGCAAAAAACACTTAAAAACAGTACAATAATTGAAATGAAGAGCAATTTTAACAAATATAAACTTATTAGTATTTCAATGGGAAGTGTGGGCCTGCTTTTGCCTTTGATGAGATAGGATTGTTGTTGTTGTGGTGTGCTTTCAAGTCGTTTCAGACTTAAGTTGAACCTGAGCAAGGGCCGGGTAAATGACCTTGGAGGGCCGTATCCGGCCCATGAGCCTTAGTTTGATGACCCCTTGTGTAGATGCACACTGGCAAACCTTACTGCAGTTTGATACCACTTTAGTGATAATTTATTAATTTATTAATTTGCTATATTTGTATATTGCTCTTCTCGGCCCTCAGAGCGGTTAACAATAGCAAAATTCAATGCTCAAAAACATCATAAAACAGTTAAAAACAATTAAAACAGTAGCATAATAAACAGTCAATATAAATCAATAAAACATCTCATTAGCATCTCATAGTTAAAATCAAAATCCAGTCTCATCATCCAATTGTTCCATATTCCTATATTCATTGCACTGCCTATTCAAATGCCTGCTCGAACAACCAGGTCTTCACTTTCCTCCAAAATGTCAACAAGGAGGGGGCTGATCTCATATCTGTAGGAAGGGTGTTCCACAGCCGAGGGGCCACCACTGAGAAGGCCATGTCTCTCATCCCCGCCAGACGTACTTGGGACGCAGGTGGGATCGAGAGCAGGGCCTCCCCAGATGATCTTAACGTCCTAACTGGTTCATAGGAGGAGATGCGTTCGGACAGGTAAGTTGGGCCAGAACCATTTAGGGCTTTATAGGCTAAAGCCAGCACTTTGAATTGTGCCTGGTAGCAAACTGGCAGCCAGTGGAGCTGGCACGGCAGAGGAGTTGTATGCTCCCTCAGCGCTGCTCCTGTTAGTAACCTGGCTGCCGACCGTTGGACCATTTGAAGCTTCCGGACAGTCTTCAAAGGCAACTCCATGTAGAGAGCATTGCAGTAGTCTATACACACATTCTCAGCCCCAGATAACCCTGTGATAGGTTCTCCAAAGGGTCACCATAAGTTAGAAATGATTCAAAAATGCACCATAAAATGAGGGGTATTTTTAAAGTAAGGTCCGTTTTGTTGTAGACACTAGTAGTTCGCGCGCATACCGCAACGAGTGCGTGCGTCGTGTACCGGCATGCCTCGGGAACAACTGTGCTCAGTTTCCTCTCTGTGGCTAACCTGTACGGTTCTGTTCTGTGCTTTAAAAATGTTTAAGACTATCAACTCACTCTCCACATGTGAGGTTCGCTCAGTGATAAGGATTTTGTCAGCAAGGAACCTGCCTGCTGCAGAAATCCATCGACAGTTTTGTGAAGTGTACGGTGAGACTGTTATGAGTGAAAGCAAAGTGCGTAAGTGGGTACGACAATTCAAAGATGGCCGTGACAACGTCCATGATGAGGACCGCTCCGGTCGCCCTTCTTTGATTACAGACGATTTGGTGGCTTCAGTTGAAGCGAGGATTCGTGAAGAGGGTATTTTAAAATTGGTTCAGAGGTATGATAACTGTTTGAACAAACTTGGCAACTATGTCGAAAAATAGAGTTAAATATGTACTTTCTGAAAATAAATTTACTTTTTTGAAATAAACTTTCGTTGTGTACTTATGTTCAAACGGACCTTACTTAAAAAATGCCCCTCATAATACCGTGGAAGGGAAAAGGAAGCCTGAGAGAAGAAACGGGAAAGTGCAATGTTTGGGGACATCTTCTAGATTTCTTGCACAGCAACTCCAATAACTTACCCTCTGCGCAGGAAACCCCTGCGGCATATCTTCCACTTCCCTTGGGGCAGTTCACATGCGAATCGTGGCGGCAGTGCCAAAGGGACACCTCTGTGTCAGAACATTTCACCCCACTCAGCAGAACCTCATTGACGCCGTTGTCTATGTACCAGTATCCGGTGTCCTGGCAGGAATCAGAGAACGAGCAGAGAAACTGAGTGGAACTACTTCATTAGTGTGGTTTTTAAAAGCAGAATGAAAGTAAAGCAGCATTTGTTCATAGAATCATAGAATCAAAGAGTTGGAAGAGACCTCATGGGCCATCCAGTCCAACCCCATTCTGCCAAGATGCAGGAATATTGCATTCAAATCACCCCTGACAAATGGCCATCCAGCCTCTGCTTAAAAGCTTCCAAAGAAGGAGCCTCCACCACACTCCGGGGCAGAGAGTTCCACTGCTGAACGGCTCTCACAGTCAGGAAGTTCTTCCTAATGTTCAGATGGAATCTCCTCTCTTGTAGTTTGAAGCCATTGTTCCGCGTCCTAGTCTCCAAGGAAGCAGAAAACAAGCTTGCTCCCTCCTCCCTGTGGCTTCCTCTCACATATTTATACATGGCTATCATATCTCCTCTCAGCCTTCTCTTCTTCAGGCTAAACATGCCCAGTTCCCTAAGCCGCTCCTCATAGGGCTTGTTCTCCAGACCCTTGATCATTTTAGTCGCCCTCCTCTGGACACATTCCAGCTTGTCAATATCTCTCTTGAATTGTGGTGCCCAGAATAGTATTGTAGCAATGAATATGGAAAATAAGGTTGGGGCAGGAACATATTCCTGTTTGACACCTGATTCCACCTGAAATGGGTCACTTTTGGAGCCATTGCTGCTCAAGACTGTTGCCATCATGTCATCATGGAGGAGCTGCAGGATATTCACAAATTTTTCAGGACATCCAATTTGTTTTGGAGGAGTATAAAATAACACACAAGCTGGGCAACGGATTAGTATTCACTATTTTTGGGTGTTCCTTATAACCTTGGATCCTATACAAGGAAATTCCCTCCCAAAGGGAGAATGCACTGTATGTACCGTTGCCTCTGTTGCAACACACTATGTACTTCTTTACGAACACACCTGCGCACACACATGCACACATGCACAGAGGTCAAGCCCTGCTCCACACACAGGCTGCTTGTATATTCCAGTCCAGGGTGTAGCCTGGAGAGAACACAGGGGCTTTTTCTTTTTCCAAATATCAATAGCCCCAGCCAGAGGGAAATGCCCCACATCAAACAGCGCCAACCCCGCTTATGTCAACACAGCTGAGAGATGGGAAAGGATGCTGTTCAAGGGGATGCAGTTGCCCTCAACTCTTGAACCAGAAGTTGGCAACCGTGCAGGAAAATCAAAACCAATCTCAAAAGTGGCAGCCTTCCAGCTCTGCGCTCCGAGATGAAGGCTGCCACTTCTTCTGGCGTGGACAATTGAGGTGTGTGTTCTACCACCGTATTTCCTGGGGAAAACGTCCCGAGGAAATGTCTGCATCAACGGGTGGAGTCACTGGCCAGCCATCCACCGCTTTTAGAAACTGAAGAAGAACAGAACAGCAAGTTCCTCCTCAAAGAAGGACACCCTTCCCTGACTGCAGACAGACAGATTGTAGAAGAGGGATAGATAGACAAACAGATATGATAGATCAGCCTTTCTCAACCTAGGGTTTGGGACTCCCACAAGGCAGTGGCAGAGGGGTCGCCAAAGACCACCAGACAACACTGTATTTTCCGTTTGTCATGGGGTTTCTATGTGAGAAGTTTGGCCCAATTCTACATTGGTAGGGTTCAGAATGCCAACCAAACCCTTCCAGTATTTCCTCTTGGTCCTGGGAGTTATGTGTGCCAAGTTTGGTTCAATTCCATCATTGGCAGGGTTCAGAATGCTCTTTGATTATAAGTGAACTATAAATCCCAGCAACTACAACTCCCACATGTCAAGGTCTGTTTGCCCCAAACTCCACCGGTGTTGAGTTATCATGCCAAGTTTGGTCCAGATCCATCATTGTTTGAGCCCACAGTGCTCCCTGGATGTAAATGAACTATGACTCCAAAACTCAAGGTCAATGCCCGCCAAACCCTTCCAGTATTTATCTATTGGTCATGGGAGTTCTGTGTGCCAAGTATGCTTCAATTCCATCATTGGTGGAGTTCAGAATGCTCTTTGACTGTAGGCGAACTATAAATCTCAGCAACTACAACTCCCAAATGTCAAGATCTATTTTCCCCAAAACCTACCATTGTTTACATTTTAACATATTAAGTGTTTGTGCCAAGTTTGGTCCAGATCCATTATAGTTTGAGTCCACAGTGCTCTCTGGATGTAGGTGAACTACAACTCCAAAATTCAAGGTCAATGCCCACCAAACCCTTCCAGTATTATATATTGGTCATGGGAGTTCTGTATACCAAGTTTGGTTCAATTTGATTGATGATGTTCAGAACGCTCTTTGATTGTAGATGAACTATAAATCCCAGCAACTACAAAATGACCAGTGTTTACATTTTGACATATTGAGTGTTTGTGCCAAGTTTGCTCCAGATCCATTATAGTTTGAGTCCACAGTGCTCTCTGAATGTAGGTGAACTACGACTCCAAAACTCAAGGTCAATGCCCACCAAACCCTTCTGGTATTTTCTATTGGTCATGGGAGTTCTGTGTGCCAAGTTTGGTGGAGTCCATGACATGCGAGCATGGAGAAGAGCAAACCACAGACCACCCACTGCAATGCCACATGCACAAGGGAGGACCTTCTTGGGCAGTCCAAGTGGTCAGCTACTGGTCAAAGGACATTTAATAGAATACCAAGTCTGCAAACTTTATGTTTTGTTTGTTTGTTTGTTTGTTTTTTAATGCAATACAACTGTTTTTGTTCACTCCTGACACAATAAATAATAGTAGCAACTTTCTTTGGAAGTGGTTCCAAATCAACTGAAGGAAATCGGTCATCGTTTCTTTTAGCCACAGGAAAAACCAAGAGGAAATGCCATTGTACCTGGAAAGCTTGGCCAGCATAGCCCAGGCCCAGCTGTCGACAAACCACCATGGCTTCCAGGATGCCCCAGTTCTCACTGCAGACTGTCCCCCATTTCTGTGTGCCGTTGTAATGCCGGGAGATTTGCACTTGGCCTTCAGTAGGTGTCCGACCGCCAACCAAACGAATCTGCAGATCAAAAGGAAGAAAGACCAAAAGTTACACTACAGCCAACTTGCTACGCTCATTCCACGAAAGTAGGGGGAGGAAAGATGATTTTTTTGGCTGCAACAGGAGGGAACTGAAACTACGCCACACAACTGGTCATACAATGGGAAGACCCTAACAGTGCAATTGCATTTCAAATGAGTTGAATCTCTTTCCGTCAACCTTCTTCATGCTCCAACTTTCACAACCATAGTGGAACATGGATTGTGAATACAGTGTTCCCCCACTTATCGTGGGGGTTCCGTTCCAGGACCACCGGCGATAAGTGAAAATCGGCCAAGTAGGGACGCCATATTAATTTTAATTTTTATACATTACTTTATATATTATATATATACTAGCTGTCCCCTGCCACGCGTTGCTGTGGCCCAGTCTGGTGATCTGGAAAATAAAGTAATGAGAAAGTGTTGGTTTCTAATATATGTAATTCCTTTATGCTTGTGAGTAAACAGTATTTCTTGTTGTTTCTTTGTCAGTGTTGATTTGGAGAGTGTCTGGTTTGCCTACTCTGGAATATGCAACATATCATAGTCCTTCTTTAAGGGTCTCTTTCAAATCTGTGATACTATATCTGTGTGTGAGAGAGAGAACCATATCTATCTATATTTATGACTGGATGGCTCTTTGTCAGGAGGGCTCTGATTACATTTTCTTGCCCTGGTGAAGAGAGTTGGACTGGATGGCCTTAAGTATTTTCTGTTGGTCATGGGGGTTCTGTGTGGGAAGTTTGCCCCATTTCTGTCATTTGTGGGTTTCAGAATGGTCTTTAATTGTAGTGAACTATAAATCCCAGTAACTACAAATCCCAAATGTCAAGGTCTATTTCCTCCAAACTCCATCTGTGTTCATATTTAGGCATATGGAATTTTTGTGTCAAGTTTGGTCCAGATCCATCATTGTTTGAGTCCACAGTGCTCTCTGGATGTAGGTGAACTACAACTCCCAAACTCAAGGTCAATGCCACCAAACCCTTCCAGTGTGTTCTGTTGGTCATGGAAGTCCTGTATGCCATGTTTGGTTCAATTCCATCATTGGTGGAGTTCAGAATGCTCTTTGATTGTAGGTGAACTATAAATCCCAGCAACTACAACTCCCAAATCTCAAGGTCTATTTCCCTTAAACTCCATCTGTGTTCATATTTGGGCATATGGAATATTCGTGCCAAGTTTGGTCCAGATCCGTCATTGTTTGAGTCCACAGTGCTCTCTGGATATAGGTGAACTACAACTCCCAAACTCAAGGTCAATGCCCACCAAACCCTTCCAGTTTTTTCTGTTGGTCATGGGAGTCTGTGTGCCAAGTTTGGTTCAATTCTATCATTGGTGGTGTTCAGAATGCTCTTTGATTGTAGGTGAACTATAAATCCCAGCAACTACAACTCCCAAATATCAAGGTCTATTTCCCCCAAACTCCATCTGTGTTCATATTTGGGCATATGGAGTTTCGTGCCAAGTTTGGTCCAGATCCATCATTGTTTGAGTCCACAGTGCTCTCTGGATGTGGGTGAACTACAATTCCCAAACTCAAGGTCAATGCCCACCAAACCCTTTCAATTTTTTTCTGTTGGTCATGGGAGCCCTGTGTGCTAAGTTTGGCCCAATTCCATCATTGGTGGTGTTCAGAATGCTCCTTGATTGTAGGTAAAGTATACATCCCAGCAACGACAATTCCCAAATGACAAAATCAATTTTGTTTTGAGTGGAGGACATACATTGGGTTGTTAGGTGTCTTGTGTCCAAATTTGGTGTCAATTCCCCCAGTGGTTTTTGAGTTCTGATGGTATCACAAATGAACATTACATTTTTATTTATATAGACTAGCTTGGGGACCCAGCACTGCCCGGATTATTAGAGAAAGTGGGTAATGGCGGTTCTGTATGCCAAGTTTGGTCTTTATTGGTCATTGGATGACAGTTGCATTGTTTTCAGGAAGGGAGTGAAGGTACTTGAAGTCCCATCATCCATGGTCCACCCTCCTCCAAAATGCAGCAGGATATAGAGTCGGTCATGGGGGCTCTGTGTGCCAAGTTTGGTCTTGATCAGTCATTGGATGAGGGTCGCAGTGGTTTCAGTAATTGAGTGAAGGTACTGCAAGTCCCATTTGCACATTGGAAATATTCCCTAAATGCTGTACCAGCACATGCAAAAGCCTTGGTAGCACCACCAGAAGATCATAATTCTAGTCAGACTGTTCAAATAGTTCCTGTAATGCTGCTGACACCCAAAGGTCATGTGAATCAGACTTCGGGCTCCTTATACCATGGATTTCTGAATATATGTTGGGCTGGGTTGTCGGTTTTTTCGGGCTATATGGTCATGTTCTAGAGGCATTCTCTCCTGACGTTTCGCCTGCATCTATGGCAAGCATCCTCAGAGGTTGTCAGGTTTTACAATGTATTGTAATGTAATATAGCTGAGTCATGCACAGAGGTGGCCCTAGGTAATTTTCAACGGTAAGCAAACAGTATTTTGGCGCCCCCTCAACCAATCATTGATATATATTTTCTGTTCGTGGGAGTTCTGTGTGCCATATTTGGTTCAGTTCCATCATTGGTGGAGTTCAGAATGCTCTTTGATTGTAGGTGAACTATACATCCCAGTAACTACACTTGCCGCACTTGCTCCCTTGCCTGGCCCGCTTTGGGTCCAGAGGCGTGCCTGAAGACCCCAGCGTGTGCACCAAAAGTCGCCTCTTCTCCTGACTTTCTCCTCAGCCATTGGGACCAAGAGAGAGAGAGAGAGAGAGAGAGAGAGGTGGAGATGCCCACCTTTCCTGAAGGTAGGCGCAAAAACAAAGGAGGGAGCGGAGGTGGGAGATACCTCCAGCCGGAGGGGCTCTCTCTCTCTCTCTTGGTCCCAATGGCTGAAGAGAAAGTCAGGAGAAGAGGCGACTTTTGGTGCGCACGCTGGGGTCTTCAGACACGCCTCCGGACCCAAAGCAGGCCAGGCGCGGCGGCTCCGCCCCTTGGCCCACCCGCAGATTGGGGAGAGGAGAGGAGAGGAGGCGGGAGGAGCACCGGGGGATCGGGAAAGGGAGCCGGTCATGGGGAAGGGATCGAATGCGGAGAACGATTGAGCGCCGGCTCTGCTCGCGCACCCGGTGGCCGGGTGGAGCAGGAACGAGAGGGGCTAGGCGAGGCTCAAGGGCCCGGCCCCTTTGGGAAGAGGATCACCCGGCAGCGAGGCAAGAAAGCCGAGGCTCCCCCCGGACTGCTAGGGCTGTTGTGAGCTGAGGGGGCGCTCCTCAAGTGGCAGTCGAGGGGCATTTACAGAGGCGCCTCTGCGCCCCTGGCAAAAAAAAAAGTGTTCTGTGACCACTTACTTCGCGTAATGGACGAGCCGCCCCTGGTCATGCACTGCTAATGGGCTTCTATTTGAAATGCTGAGTCATGCATTAACTGTATATAGAACTTCATTTGGGGAATGCGTTCTGGCCTAGTCCAGGTGATTGGAAATGATGTAATCCTGGGTCTGAGTTAAGTCAATGAGTTGGGAACCAATCAGAGATTGCTATGTGTAATTGTATAGAATTGTATATAAGGAAGTCATGTACAGTGTATATTTCTCCTTGTGCTGTGATGTTGTTCGTCGAAGGCTATATGTAATTAAAAGAACCTGTCTGCTAAGACAAGATATAACTGTGTGCTGTGGTAAGTTTGTAATATCATCTAGACTGGGGGAAGGACAATGGTAAAACTGACAATGGCCGGGCATGTGTTCAAGTGTCTGTAAAAGGTTCCAGAGTGACTGCAGGCTGTGGGAGCAGTTGACTGAAAATATTGTGCAGGAAGAAGCTACTGGAAAGCACTGAAGTTGTGCAACTGATCTGCTGCTGAATTGTGAAGTTAATCTCAACAGTAACAGAAAAGGTTTATATATCTGTGGAATGACCAGGGTGGGACAAAGGACTCTTGTCTGCTGGAGCTAGGTGTGAATGTTTCAACTGACCACCTTGATTAGCATTTGATTGCCTGGAGTGCCTGGGGCAATCTTTTGTTGAGAGGTGATTAGATGTCCTTGTTTGTTTCCTCTCTGTTGTTGTGCTGTTGTAATTTTAGAGTTTTTTAATACTGGTAGCCAGATTTTGTTCATTTTCATGGTTTCCTCCTTTCTGTTGAAATTGTACACATGCTTGTGGATTTCAATGGCTTCTCTGTGTAGTCTGACATGGTGGTTGTGAGAGTGGTCCAGCATTTCTGTGTTCTCAAATAATATGTTGTGTCCAGGTTCGTTCCTCAGGTGCTCTGCTATGGCTGACTTCTCTGGTTGAAGTAGTCTGCAGTGCCTTTCATGTTCCTTTATTGCGTTTGGTGGTCCCTATGTAGACTTGTCCACAGCTGCATGGTATACGGTAGACTCCTGCAGAGGTGAGAGGATCCCTCTTGTCCTTAGCTGAACGTAGCATTTGTTGGATTTTCTTGGTGGGTTTGTAGATTGTTTGTATGTTGTGTTTCCTCATCAGCTTCCCTATGCGGTCAGTGGTTCCCTTGATGTATGGCAGGAACACTTTTCCTCTGGGTGGATCTTGGTCTTGACTCTCGTGGCTTGTTCTTGGTCTTGCAGCTCTTCTGATGTCTGGGCTGTTCAAGTGCAAAAGGGAAGAGCTTTTCCTGAGGTCGGTTTTCAAATGCTGGCTCAGAATCTCCTTTGGCAGGCCATCCACGCAACTTGTGAGATTTGTATCCCAGTTGCTTGGCCCAGCTCCATTTGTTCCATTCAGTTAAACATCTGTGTTCCTTTCGACCCAAACAGCATAACGTCCTTTCGGCAGCATCCGAGCGATGCTTCAAGCTCTGGACTTTGGGATTTCTGCTGAGCTTTTCAATAACAAGGGCATTCAAATTCACATGTTCTTATTTACATGCACATGTCATTTCTCAATTGGACTATAAAACATTACACATCTGTTTGTTGTTGTTCATTCGTTCAGTCGTCTCCGACTCTTCGTGAACTCATGGACCAGTCCACACCAGAGCTCCCTGTCGGCCGTCACCACCCCAGCTCCTTCAAGGTCAGTCCAGTCACTTCAAGGATGCTATCCATCCATCTTGCCCTTGGTCGCCCCCTCTTCCTTTTGCACTTTCCCCAGCATTATTGTCTTCTCTAGGCTTTCCTGTCTCCTCATGATGTGGCCAAAGTACTTCAACTTTGTCTCTAGTATCTTTCCCTCCAGTGAGCAGTCGGGCTTTCTTTCCTGGAGGATGGACTGGTTGGATCTTCTCGCAGTCCAAGGCACTCTCAGCACTTTCCTCCAACACCACAGCTCAAAAGCATCTCTCTTCCTTCGCTCGGCCTTCCCTAAGGTCCAGCTCTCACATCTGTAGGTGACTACAGGGAAGACCATGGCTTTGACTAGGAAGATCTTTGTTGCCAGTGTGATGTCTCTACTCTTTACTATTTTATCGGGATTACACACACACACACACACACACATATATATATAAGGCTTGGTTGATCCAGTTCGTTAATTTCTTATCTCGTTATTAATTCGTTAAATAATTACCTTTAGAAGCGATATCGACGTGTTTTGGCAACCCGGAAGTGTTTCTGCCATATCGAAGCCGCGTCCGCCATCTTCCTTACAACTTCTGCCAGTGAATCGTAAATGCTGGGGGCGTGGCCTTCAGGAACAGCTGTTCTTACCCACACCCACCTCCTTCCTCTTTGCATCGGCGGCTTTGCGAGGTGGGCGTGACTACCTCCCTGGCGACAAGCGGCGATGTGGAAGAGCTGGGTATAGTCATGCCCACCTCGCAAAGCCGCCGATGCAAAGAGGAAGGAGGTGGGCGTGGCCAAGCACAGCGCTCCTCGCTCGGGGCGAGGCCTCCGAAGAGCGCTGTGCTTGGCCACGCCCACCTCTCCCTTGGACAGCTTGCCAGGGAAGAGAAAGAAAGGTGAGAGATTTTAAAAGTGTTAGTTGTAAAATCTCCAAGGAGCGCTGTGCTTGGTCGCTGGGGGCGAGGCCTCCAAGGAGGGCTGTGCTTGGCCACGCCCACCTCTCCCTTCTGCATGGAAGCTCGCCGCAAGGGAAGGAAGGGAAACTGCGAGATTTTAAGGAAACAAAGGAAACGATTCGTATTTCCTGGTATTTCTGATCTTTTTTTTAAAGAAAATTTTGGAAATAATTTAAAAATCGAACCTCCAGCGCCCCCTACATACGAAACGAGTTTAGAACCATTTTTTTCTTGATCAACCAAGCCATATATATTAGGCTTGATTGATCAAGAAAAAATTGGGTTCTAAACTCGCTTCGTTTCTAGGGGGCGCCAGCAGGGCCGTAGCCAGAAAAAATTTTCGGGGAGGGTTGACAATTTCGGGGGGGGGGTTGAAAATTTCGGGGAGGGTTGAAAATTGGGGGGGGGGGGGTTGAAACCTGCCTCCTAGCTCATGCTGAAGCAAAGAGCACAGCAGGGGGCAGAGCAACCTTCAATAGCCTGCAGCTCCACCCCTGTCAACCACCTCCACCAAGTCTGGCCTCCTTAATGAGAGCATTCAACACACACACACCCAATTTGGTTGCTTCACTACATCGGCTATTGCTGCAAGTAATGACAGTGTGAATAAATTGTCAATATTTGCTTGAGATAGTGCTTGCAGTTCTGGAGGGACTCTTAATTTTTTGCATCTCATAGACTTAGCATGGGGATTTGGTTAACCAGTTAAAATTCATGAGTTAACCAGGTTTTTTAAAAAAAATCTGAAACATTTCGGGGGGGGTGAACCCCTAAAACCACCCCCTCGCTACGGCCTGGGCGCCAGCATTTTGAATTTCAGAGGCCTTCCGAAATTTATGATTTTAAAATGTCGAAATTTCCGAAATTTTGTTAATTACGAAAGAAGGTGCCCTTCCCTCTCTCCAGAACCATTAAAATCTCGCAGTTTCCCTTCCATCCCTTGCGGCAGAAGGGAGAGGTGGGCGTGGCCAAGCACAGAGCTTCTCGGAGGCCTCGCCCCCAGCCACCTCCAAGCAAGGAGCCCTGTGCTTGGCCACTCCCAGCTCTCCCTTGGACAGCTGGCCAGGGAGGAGAAGAAAGGTGATGGATTTTAAAAGTGTTGGTTTTTAAATCCGTCACCTTTCTTCTCCTCCCTGGCCAGCTGTCCAAGGGAGAGGTGGGCGTGGCCAAGCACAGGGCTCCTCCCAGGCCTGTTCCTAAAAGCCACGCCCCCAGCATTTACGATTCACTGGTGGACGTCGTAAGGAAGATGGGGGCGTGGCTTCGTTATTGCAAAAACACTTCCGGGTTCCCAGAAAGCCTCAAAATCGCTTCTAATTATAAAAAAATAACGAATAAAAAACGAATAACGAAAATAACGATCTGGATCAACCAAGTCTAATATATGTTGTTGTTCATTCGTTCAGTCGTCTCCGACTCTTCGTGACCTCATGGACCAGCCCACGCCAGAGCTCCCTGTCAGCCGTCACTACCCCCAGCTCCTTCAAGGTCAGTCCAGTCACTTCAAGGATGCCATCCATCCATCTTGCCCTTGGTCGGCCCCTCTTCCTTTTCCTTCCATTTTCCCCAGCATCATTGTCTTCTCTAGGCTTTCCTTTCTTCTCATGATGTGGCCAAAGTACTTCATCTTTGCCTCTACTATTCTTCCCTCCAATGAGCAGTCGGGCTTTATTTCCTGAAGGATGGACTGGTTGGATCTTCTCGCAGTCCAAGGCACTCTCAGGACTTTCCTCCAACACCACAGTTCAAAAGCATCTATCTTCCTTCGCTCAGCCTTCCCTAAGGTCCAGCTCTCACATCCGTAGGTTACTACAGGGAAGACCATGGCTTTGACTAATATATATATATATATATATATATATATATATATATTGTTCGTTTGTGGGATTAACATACCTCAAAAACCACTGGGGGAATTGACACCAAATTTGGACAACATACACGTAACAACCCACAGCAGAAGGGACTTAGAACACAGCAGAAGCGACTTAGAAAGCCCCAAAAAGCTAAAAGCCCCAAAAAGCTAAATGACAATACAGAAAAAAGGAAGAAAGAGGGAGGGAAGGGGAGAAGAAAAAGAAAGAAAAGAAAGAGGGAGGGAAAGAAAGAAGGAAAGGGAGAAGGAAGGAAAGAGGTAGAGAAGGAAGAAAGGAGAGAAAGAGGGAGGGAAAGAAAAAGGGGGAAGGAAGGAAAGTTAGAGAAGGAAGGAGAGAAGGAAAGAAAAAGGGAAAGAAGGAAGGAAAGAGGGAGCGAAGGAAGAGGGGAAGATGTAGAGAAAGAGGGAGGGAAGGAAGAAGAGAAAGAAGAGAAGGAAGGAAAGAGGAAGAGAAGGAAGGAAAGAGATAGAGAAGGAAGAAAGAGAGAGAAGAGGGACGGAAAGAAAAAGGGGGAAGGAAGGAAAGTTAGAGAAGGAAGGAAGGAGAGAAGGAAAGAAAAAAGGAAAAGAAGGAAGGAAAGAGGGAGCGAAGGAAGAGGGGAAGATGTAGAGAAAGAGGGCGGGAAGGAAAGAAGGAAAGAGAGAAGGAAGGAAAGAGAGACAGCAGAAGATGAAGGAAAGAGATAGAGAAGGAAGGAAGAAGAGAAGGAAAGATGGGAAGGAAGGAAGAATTCAAATTAATGAAGCCCCTGCACTGCCTATAGCAATAGCTTTCAGAGAGAAGGTACAAATACTTTTAGCAAAAAAGGATATACTTGGAAATGTTATCTTTCTAGACCACAACTTTTTGAGTCCCTTCACACTTTGATTTAAAAAAGTGATATCCCATCAATGTCCCCTGACATTAAATCAAGTCCAGTCGTGTCCGATTCTGGGGGGTTGGTGCTCATCTTCGGCATTGTCCATAGGCACCTCCAAGGTCATGTGGCCAGCATGACTGCATGGAGTGATGTTACCTTCCCACCGGAGCGGTACCTATTGATCTACTCACCAATCCACAAAAACAATACCAACTCACCTGGTTTTGGTAACCCATATCTGGGACATTGCACTTCACACCTGCATCTTGTTGGTGGGTACAACTCAGTGTCTGGGTGTTGAATTTACAGTCAGTGATGGACTTTTCCGATCCTATACAATCCACCTCTCCAAAATGAATGGGACCCAAACCTTTCAGGAGAAAGAGAAATAGATCCGTTTAAAAATACACAATCTTATTCACAAAGAGTACGATGAGGCATTTCGTATATTGGATTTATCGCATTTCATAACTTTGGAGCCATCAAGCCACAATTCGACTGTCTTTACATCGTTGTTGCATCCCAGACCAAGAAACGAGACCATAAGATTAAATCCACCACACTGGACTGTAGGAAAAACAATCCTTTTTTACTGATGAAAAATTGGTTACAAAAGAAAGGTAAATGCAAAGTCAAAAGGCCACAATAGAAACACAGCTGTCAGGAAAATCTGTGAACTTGAGCAAAAGTCCAAAAAACAAACAAAACACAAGACAAGAACCAGGAACCTGTTAGCCTCTCGCTAACCATGTACTTGAAAAACTAGAAGCCTCTGGGATTACCGGCCATGAAACACAGGAATTCTGCCAAGGCACAGCCACAGTCCCAAATGTTGCTTGATCTAAGGAGGCACCCGGCAGGCAGCCCCTTAACCCAAAGAAACTATTCCTTGAAACACCCCTTGACTTTGAAGCCTGAGCCTGTCTCTCCTGTAATCTATTTGACCTTCGTAGGAACTGTGAATCACTCCTGTCTCTCGTTATCTGTTCCCTTCGATCCTCATTAAAAAACCCAGGTGGAGAGCTATCACGGCTGGATTCCAAAACATTTTCATCCGGCTGTTCAGTTTCGTTTTCCCCGCCGCTGAACTCAGCATCAACACCAGTTTCCACATTGTCAGGGAAAACTACATGTTCAGTGGCTTGCTCAGTTGGAAATACTATCAGAGAATCAGGTTCACACATATCAACAATCGTATTGTCGAAGGCTTTCATGGCTGGAATCACTGGGTTGTTGTAGGTTTTTCGGGCTATATGGCCATGCTCTAGAACAGTGTTCTAGAACAGTGTTTCTCAACCTTCCTAATGCCGCGACCCCTTAATCCAGTTCCTCATATTGTGGTGACCCACAACCATAACATTATTTTCATTTCTACTTCATAATTGTAATTTTGCTACTGTTATGAATGTAATGTAAATATCCGACATGCAGAGTGTATTTTCATTCACTGGACCAAATTGGGTACAAATACCCGATATGTGGGGTTGGGGGGATTGATTTTGTCACTTGGGAGTTGTAGTTTCTGTGATTTATAGTTCACCTACAATCAAAGAGCATTCTGAACTCCATCAACGATGGAATTGAACCAACCTTGGCACACATGACCTATAGAAAATACTGGAACGGTTTGGTGGGTATTGACCTTGAGTTTGGGAGATATAGTTCACCAACCTCCAGAGAGCACTGTGGGCTCAAACAATGATGGATCTGGACAAAATATTGGCACAAATACTCAATATGCCCAAATGTGAACAGTGGTGGAGTTTGGGGGAAATAGAGCTTGACATTTGGCAGTTGTAGTTGCTGGGATTTATAGTTCACCTATAATCACAGAGCATTCTGAACCCCACCAACCAAGCTTTCCATGCTGAACCCCCACAATCAACAGAAAAATACTGTGTTTTCTGATGGTCTTTGGTGAGCCCTCTGACACCCCTCGCAACCCCCCCAGGGGTCCCGACCCCAGGTTGAGAAACATTGCTCTAGAAGCATTCTCTCCTGACATTTCGCCTGCATCTATGGTAAGCATCCTCAGAGGTTGTGAGGTCTTTACATCCTTCCAAATTAGGGAGATTTGGGTAAGCAGCTAAAGACCTTTTTCCCTAACCTGAAGACAGCATATTATTTGAGAACACAGACATGCTGGACCACTCTCACAACCATCATGTCAGACTACACAGAGAAGCCATGATTTGAAAGCAATATTCCTGCTTCTTGGCAGAATGGGGTTGGACTGGATGTCCCATGAGGTCTCTTCCAACTCTTTGATTCTATGATTCTATGATTTTCAAACTTCTAAAGACTTTGTATAGGAAAATCCTTAGAGCCTGTCAGCTGAGGCACCCCGGCTTCCTGCTGGGCACAAAGAGCATGTCCTGTTCAAAAGCCAATTGCTATAGGCCCAGCGCATGACAGCACAACCACAATGACAGACTACACAAATAAGCCATTGAAATCCACAAGAAGCATGTGGACAATCTCAACAGAAAGGAGGAAACCATGAGAATGAACAAAATCTGGGTACTAATTTTTAAAAACTCTAACATCAGAACAGTAAATAAAGAGCAAGTCTCAAAAAGCAGGGGAATTCTGGATAAGAATCAATCAGGGCCAGCTAACACCTCCAACAAAGGATTCCCCCAGGCAGTACGAAGCCAGACTTTGAAACTGCTAGTCCATTAAATGCTAATCAAGTGTTTACTTATCTTGTCAGAAGCAAATTGAGAATAATAATAATAATAATAATAATAATAATAATAATAATAACTTTATTTATATACCGCTCCATCTCCCCGAGGGGACTCAGAGCAGTTCCCAAGTAACATCACAAAACATACAGAGTAAAAACAACATAACCATAAATTAACAAAATAAAATATGCATTAAAAATTCCCTTCTGTTATGGCTGAGCTAGTTTCTGACGATGAGGATGATGGGATTCAGATTCCTGTTGGGTTTCAGCTTCCTGGCTCTTTGTCTGTGCCTCAAATCTCTGAGCCTGCTTCTGAGGCTCCCACAGACAGTGCAGTGTCAACACAGCCGTTTTCACCAGAAAGGAATTTTAACGAAGGAGATAGCGAGCAGGTGCCTTCCCACGCTGATACTGAAAGTGTAGATAATTATTTGATCCACTGCAAGCTCACCTTGATCTCCGGGTCAGGCGGAGTTCGCGTCTGGCAAGCAGACGGGAGGCTAGCTCGGTGAAAGGTCGTCGCAATGCTTTTATGATGCTGAGAGCCTAATGTTTTGATGTTAGAAAGGTATTTAGGCCTTCTGGAAACTCTGTGAAAGTGTCAGTTCAACGTAGCTTAGTAGCCTGAAAGTTTCATGGAATAACCTTAGCCTGGAAAGCAGTACTTGGGATTTCTTGCATTGTGATTCATGGGGCAATTGTTTCATTGCTTGTACCTGGGACTCTGGTTTGAACTTTGCCAATAGGATTATGTCTCCTGTTTTTACCTGAAGATCTTTGGAACTATATTCTGCTTTTAACCTTAATCCTTGGAATTTTGCAATGCTTACTCTTTATTTTGACTTGGATTTTTCCTCAATAAACTATAAAACTACAGCTCTTATGTGGTGGTGTTTGGCAGCAAGGTGAAGCATACTCTGAGTTGCAACACCCGCCCTGCTTACTGTATTGTATATGTGTGTAGCAGTATGCAAATTTCCTTAACTCTATGTTGTGGGAGGGGATGCAGACCATGTGATCAGAACTGGGACTATTCAGGACTCAGACTCCATTTTAGAAAGGCAGAAGCCATTAGACTTTCAATGTAGAGACTTCAATAGAAACAGAATGCTTTAGGAAGACAGAGACTCTATATAAATAAAAATGTAATGTTCGTTTGTGGGATTAACAGAACTCAAAAACCACTGGATGAATTGACACCAAATTTGGACACAAGACACCTAACAACCCAATGTATGTCCTTCACTCAAAAAATATTCATTATGTCATTTGGGAGTCGTAGTTGCTGGGATTTATAGTTCACCTACAATCACAGAGCATTCTGAACCCCACCAATGATGGAATTGAACCAAACTTGGCACACACTGGTGGAGTTTGGGGAAAATAGACCTTGGCATTTGGGAGTTGAAGTTGCTGGGATTTATAGTTCACCTACAATCAAAGAGCATTCTGAACACCACCAATGATAGAATTGAACCAAACTTGGCACACAGAACTCCCATGACCAACAGAAAATACTGGAAGGGATTGGTGGGCAGTGTCCTTTGGTTTTGGAGTTGTAGTTCACCTACATCCAGAGATCACTGTGGACTCAAACAATGATGGATCTGGACCAAACTCTACACAAATACTCAATATGCCCAAATGTGAACACTGGTGGAGTTTGGGGAAAAATAGAATCTTGACATTTGGGAGTTGTAGTTGCTGGGATTTATAGTTCACCTACAATCACAGAGCATTCTGAACACCACCAATGATAGAATTGGGTCGAACTTCCCACACAGAACTCCCATGACCAACAGAAAATACTGGAAGGGTTTGGTGGACAGTGTCCTTTGGTTTTGGAGTTGTAGTTCACCTACATCCAGAGATCACTGTGGACTCAAACAATGATGGATCTGGACCAAACTCTACAAAAATACTCAATATGCCCAAATGTGAACACTGGTGGAGTTTGGGGAAAATAGATATTGACATTTGGGAGTTGTAGTTGCTGGGATTTATAGTTCACCTACAATCAAAGAGCATTCTGAACCCCACCAACGAAAGAATTGGGCCGAACTTCCCACACAGAACTCCCATGAGCAACAGAAAATACTGGAAGGGTTTGGTGGGCAGTGTCCTTTGGTTTTGGAGTTGTAGTTCACCTACATCCAAAGATCACTGTGGACTCAAACAATCTGGACCAAATTCTACAAGAATACTCAATATGCCCAAATGTGAGCACTGGTGGAGTTTGGGGAAAATAGAATATTGACATTTGAGAGTTGTAGTTGCTGGGATTTATAGTTCACCTACAATCATAGCATTCTGAACCCCACCAAGATAGAATTGGGCCGAACTTCCCACACAGAACTCCCATGAGCAACAGAAAATACTGGAAGGGTTTGGTGGGCAGTGTCCTTTGGTTTTGGAGTTGTAGTTCACCTACATCCAAAGATCACTGTGGACTCAAACAATCTGGACCAAATTCTACAAGAATACTCAATATGCCCAAATGTGAGCACTGGTGGAGTTCGGGGAAAATAGAATCTTGACATTCGGGAGTTGTACTTGCTGGGATTTATAGTTCACCTACAATCACAGAGCATGCTGGATCCCACCAATGATAGAATTGGGCCAAACCTCCCACACAGAACCCCCATGTGGGCCACAGCAACACGTGGCAGGGGATGGCTAGTTAGATATATAAACCCCACTTGCCTAGCTTCCAGCAGACCTCACAACTTCTGAGGATGCTTGCCATAGATGCAGGCGAAATGTCAGGAGAGAATGCTTCTGGAACATGGCCATACAGCCCAGAAAACTCACAACAACCCACTGTTTTTAATACGACTGAAGAAATTACTTCCAGGAGAGGAATTGTTTATAATTTTTAAAATGGCAAAAAGAACAGCTAGTTTTCCATTCCTTTCTCATTTGCAACCTTCAGCTAGAGAACTTGAAACAAAACAATATGCAAACTGACTTTTTTGGCAGTTTTTGCTCAGCGAAAATCTGCAGTTGATCAAGCTGTGACATTTTGGTAGGAACGAAGACATTATTTTTTCCAGGACAATATTCAGGAACGGAAAAAACAAAAGCGCTCCAAGACAGGTGGGTGAACTGAGGATTCTGATATTGTTTTGACTTTCACAAGACAGAACAGGATTTCACAAGATTATGGGTAATTTTGGAGCATTAAAAATGATGCATTTTTTAAGGGCAGAATGAAGTGTTTCTCCTATTTGGATCTAGAAAAACACTCATTCTATAAAAGTGGGTTTCTTAAAGCCAATGCTCTTTCCTCCGTAGAATCATAGAATCAAAGAGTTGGAAGGGACCTCCTGGGCCATCCAGTCCAACCCCATTCTGCCAAGAAGCAGGAATATTGCATTCAAATCACCCCTGACAGATGGCCATCCAGCCTCTGTTTAAAAGCTTCCAAAGAATGAGCCTCCACCACACTGCAGAGAGTTCCACTGCTGAACAGCTCTCACAGTCAGGAAGTTCTTCCTCATGTTCAGATGGAATCTCCTCTCTTGTAGTTTGAAGCCATTGTCCTTGCATCCTAGTCTCCAGGAAGCAAGAAACAAGCTTGCTCCCTCCTCCTGTGCTTCCTCTCACATATGTATACGCTCATCATATCTCCTCTCAGCCTTCCTTTCTCCAAGCTATTATCTCGTTCTTTTCCTCCTCCTCTCCTCCTCCTCTCCTCCCCTTCTCCTTCCTCTTCTCCTCCTCTTCCCTTCCTCCTTCTTTTCCTCCTCTTCTTCCCTCTTCTCCTTCTCTTCCTTTCCTTCTCTCTCTCTTTCTCCTCCTCTCCTTCCCTTTCTCCTTCTCTCTCCTCTCCTCCTCCTCTCTATCCCTCTCTCCTCCTCTCCTAAAACAAGCTTGTGCCCTCCTCCCTGTGGCTTCCTCTCACATATTTATACATGGCTATCATATCTCCTCTCAGCCTTCTCTTCTTCAGGCTAAAAATGCCCAGCTCCTTAAGCCGCTCCTCATAGGGCTTGTTCTCCAGACCCTTGATCATTTTAGTCGCCCTCCTCTGGACACATTCCAGCTTGTCAATATCTCTCTTGAATTGTGGTGGCCAGAATTGGACACAATATTCCAGGTGTGGTCTAACCAAAGCAGAATAGAGCATGGGGAGCATGACTTCCCTGGATCTAGACACGATGCTCCTATTGATGCATAACTTTATTTGTACCCCGCTAGCATCTCCCGAAGGATTCGATGCGGTTTACAAAGGCCAAGGCCTCAAAACACAACATAACAATACACAACCTAAAGCAAATTAAAAACAGTTAAAGCAATATTTAACAACAAGCAATAAAACAATACACCAGGGCACAATAACAAGCAATAAAACAATACACAGGGCACTACAACTCGCATAGCATCAAACCACAGCTGTTAAAGTGATTTAACGGAACTCATTCTACAGTGTATATGTACCCAAAGTCTGACACCAAACTACAAATTCCAGGATTTTTTTTTGTAACGGTGCAATCATAGTATCAGACTATCAAAAACATGGGAAAGATCCCCTTTTTGTACTCTATCTCTCAGAATCCAACCCAACATACGAGGGTTGAATGAAAAGTTATGCCTCCATCCTTGTAACTCCTCAACAGATGGCAGTACTGGTATGTGGAAGGTACTGGCTTGTTCAGTAGACTCTCCTCTACAGTTCTCCAGCAGCAAACATATGAGGGTTGAATGAAAAGTTATGCCTCCATCCTCGTAACTCCTCAACAGATGCGGCAGGTACTGGCTTGTTCAGTAGAGTCTCCTCTACAGTTCCATTTTTGTGGGAAGCCTTAGCATTGAACGGTTGTGTTGTTAAAGTGCGAAGTATAGAACCCTGCGCAGACAGTCGGTCAATGCAAATTAAGCAACGAGCAGTCACTGGATTCTTGACAGCAGAAGATATCACCTTAACATCTTTAAACTTACTCACCCAACAACACACAGTCCTCACATCAACACAATCACCATAAACAGCTTGCATTCTCTGATGAATCTCCTTTGAGGGGACACCTTCTGTTGTCAAGAATTCAATGACTGCACGTTGCTTAAGTCGCATTGACCGACCGTCTGCACAGGGTTCCATACTTCGCACTTTAGCAACACAGCCATTCAATGCTAAGGCTTCCTGCCAAAATGGAACTGTAGAGGAGAGTCTACTGAACAAGCCAGTACCTGCTGCATGCTAGTACTGCCATCAAGCCATCTCTTTAGGATTTACGAAGGTGGAGGCATTACTTTTCATTCAACCCTTGTAGTTACAGGGGATTCTGGTTTAAAGCAGCGACCTCTCTTTTATGCACTTCAACTGTCATTTCCAAACTAATGCCTCTTTCCAAAGCAAGCACAGCATCTCCGAGGGGTCATCTTGTAATCCCTCCATATTTTAAACTCTTGGGACAAATACATGTGTGGGCACTTTGCCCTGAGATGGAAACATTCTACTTGATGTTCTTTTATATTCAGCAAGGAAAGTGCTAAAGCAGCTGCTTCAAGTTTCCAAGCCCTGGCTGGGTGATGCGGCAGCAAGCGGCACGGGCGAGTCCGTCACGTTGCAGTCAGACTTTTTCATGCGATGCCGGCGCTTCCACGGACGTAACTCCAATTAAATACATATCTGGGCATTCCGTGTGCAGCTTGGCTGGCAAGCTTGCATTTTTCAGATTCCAGGGAGCTGCAGTGTGGCTCATACTTGTCATTCCTTTTCCACTTGCTTCCCCAAACCACCCAGGTCTGGAGGTTCTTCACTTTTTTCATGTGGTTTGGTGATGTGGGTTTTCCTTGCCTCACCGCTGCCCTTGGGGAATGTTTAAGGATTGGTAGCAACCAATTAAGAAATATTTATGTTGCAAAATGCTCATCTTCCTCTATACCAGTGTTTCTCAACCTGGGGGTCGGGACCCCTGTGGGGGTCGCAAGGGAGTGTCAGAGGGGTCGGCAAAGACCATCAGAAAATACAGTATTTTTTGTTGGTCGTGGCGGTTCTGTGTGGGAAGTTTGGTCCTATTCTATCGTTAATGGGGTTCAGAATGTTATTTCATTGTGGGTGAACTATAAATCTCAGCAATTACAACTCCCAAATGTCAAGGTCTGTTTTCCTCAAAGTCCTCCAGTGTTCACATTTGGGCATACCGAGTATTCGTGCCAAGTATTCGTGCCACAGTGGAAAAGGGGCAAGCAAAGCAAATTCCAGTGTCTGTTCCAAAAGGTCAAATGCACTGAGTCTCATTTACACACATGACCAGCCACTGCCAGAAGGGACAGAGAGTCTCATCTATGCTGATGATTGTGCCATTACTGCTCAAGCAGGGAGCTTTGAGATGGTAGAACAGAAGCTCTCCGAAGCTCTAGGTGCTCTTACCGCCTATTATAGGGAAAACCAGCTGATCCCTAATCCATCTAAAACACAGACATGTGCTTTTCACCTTAAGAACAGACAAACATCCCGAGCTCTGAGGATTATTACCTGGGAAGGAATCCTATGGGAGCATTGCAGCGCACTCAAATACCTGGGGGTCACTCTGGACCGTGCTCTGACCTAGAAGAAGCACTGCCTGAACATCAAGCAAAAAGTGGGTGCTAGAAACAACATTAAACGAAAGCTGACTGGCACAACCTGGGGATCACAACCAGACACAGTGAAGACATCTGCCCTTGCGCTATGCTACTCTGCTGCTGAGTATGCATGCCCAGTGTGGAACACATCTCACCACACTTAAACAGTAGATGTGGCTCTTAATGAAACATGCCGGGGTGTCTGCGCCCTACACCACTGGAGAAATTACACTGCTTAGCCGGTATTGCACCACCTAACATCTGCTGGGAAGTAGCAGCCAATAGTGAAAGGACCAAGGCAGAGACATCTCCAGCGCATCCCCTGTTTGGGTATCAGCCAGCACGTCAACGACTTGAATCTAGAAAGAGTTTTCTAAGATCTACAGAGACACTTGCTGGAACACCTCAGCAAGCGAGAGTCCAAAAGTGGCAGGCTCAAACCCAGAACCTCAACCAATGGCTGATACCAAATGAGAGACTCCCCCCTGGGCACACAGAGGACTGGGCGACTTGGAAGGCGCTGAACAGACTGCGCTCTGGACACCACGAGATGCAGAGCCAACCTTCAGAAATGGGGCCACAAAATGGAATCCACGACATGCGAGTGTGGAGAAGAGCAAACCACTGACCACCTGCTGCAAGGCAACCTGAGCTCTGCCACATGCACAAGGGAGGACCTTCTTGCAGCAACACCAGAGGCACTCCAAGTGGCCAGATACTGGTCAAAGGACATTTAATCAACTACCAAACTCACAAGTTGTGTATTTTGTCTGTCTGTTTGTTTTGTTCTGTTAGAAATGTAATACAATTGACTGGTTGCCCTGACACGACAAATAAATAAATAAATAAATAAATAAATAAATAAATACAGCAAGTTAAACATGAGCCAGGAATGTGATGTGGCGGCAAAAAAAGCCAATGGGATTTTGGCCTGCATCAATAGGAGCATAGTGTCTAGATCTAGGGAAGTCATGCTACCCCCTCTATTCCGCCTTGGTTAGACCAAACCTGGAATATTGTGTCCAATTCTGGGCACCACAATTCAAGAGAGATATTGACAAGCTGGAATGTGTCCAGAGGAGGGCGACTAAAATGATCAAGGGTCTGGAGAACAACCCCTATGAGGAGCGGCTTAAGGAGCTGGGCATGTTTAGCCTGAAGAAGAGAAGGCTGAGAGGAGATATGATAGCCATGTATAAATATGTGAGAGGAAGCCACAGGGAGGAGGAGGGAGCAAGCTTTCTTTCTGCTTCCCTGGAGACTAGGAGGAGCAATGGCTTCAAACTACAAGAGAGGAGATTCCATCTGAACACGAGGAAGAACTTCCTGACTGTGAGAGCCGTTCAGCAGTGGAACTCTCTGCCCCGGAGTGTGGTGGAGGCTCCTTCTTTGGAAGCTTTTAAACAGAGGCTGGATGGCCATCTGTCAGGGGTGATTTGAATGCAATTTCCTGCTTCTTGGTAGAATGGGGTTGGACTGGATGGTCCACGAGGTCTCTTCCAACTTTAGGATTTCTATGATTCTAACTATGAACTCGGCTAAGCAGGCTTACCTTTCCCCATTCTTGCCCCCAAAACAGCCTCCTTGGCAGTCCCAAAGCCAATCTCTCGGCAGATCACGTTGGCCGATCGAAGGTCCCAGCTGTTATCGCAGATAGTTCCCCATTCCCCGTTCATCATCACTTCAACGCGACCTTCTCCAGGCAGGGCGCCACCCTTTAGCCTCACCACTGTGTGCTGGAAAAAGACAATTCCACAAGAGAAAACATACTCTTTAAGGGATATACCATGTCTTTATGCATATTATTCATCACTTACTTCATTATGCATGCCAAACTCAGTAGCACCTCCTAACCCAGTCCTCCCAAAACCTACTTTGAGATGGCGATTGTCATAAAACTGGAATGTCCGGCGTTTGGTTTCTCAAAGTATTGTCTTGGGCCACAAGTAAAATACGCTAACACTGCTCTCAGTCCCACCACCTTCGCAAGCGCATTTGGTGGGAACGAGAGACAGGGCCTTCTCTGTGTTGGCCCCTCGGCTATGGAACTCTCTCCCAAGCGAGATTAGATCTGCCCCCTCCCTCTTGTCCAGTGTTTCTCAACCTGGTGGTCTGGACCCCTGGGGGGGTCGTGAGGGGGTGTCAGAGGGGTCGCCAAAGACTATCAGAAAACACAGTATTTTCCGTTGGCCATGGGGGTCCTGTGTGGGAAGTCTGACCCAATTCTATTATTGGCAGGGTTCAGAATGCTCTTTGATTATAGGCGAACAATAAATCCCAGCAACTACAACTCCCAAATGTCAAGATCTATATTCCCCAAACTCCCCCAGTGTTCACATTGGGGCATATTGAGTATTCGTGCCAAGTTTGGTCCAGATCCATCATTGTTAGAATCCACAGTGCTCTCTGGATGTAGGTGAACTACAACTCCAAAACTCAAGGTCAATGTCCAGCAAACCCTTCCAGTATTTTTTGTTGGGTCATGGGAGTTCTGTGTGCCAAGTTTGGTTCAATTCCATCATTGCTCTTTGATTGTAGGTGAACTATAAATCCCAGCAACTACAACTCCCAAATGACAAAAATCAATCTCCCCCACAACCCCACCAGTATTCAAATTTGGGCGTATCGGGTATTTGTGCCAAGTTTGGTCTAATGAATGAAAATACATCCTACGCATCAGATATTTACATTACAATTCATAACAATAGCACACATATATGCATACATATATATGCATACACAAGACACATACACAGAACAGGGGAAGGAAGGAAGGGAGGAAGGAAGGAAGAAGAGAAGGAGGGAGAGAAAGAGGGAAAGAAGAGAGAAGGAAGGAAGAAGGTAGAAAGGAAGGAAGGAAGAGGAAAGGAGAAAGAGGAGGGAAGGAAGGAAAGAGACAAGAAAAGGAAAGAAAAGGGGGAAGGAGGGAGGAAGAAGAAGGAAGGAAGGAGGAAAGGAGGGGAAAGAAAGGGGGAAAGAGAAGGAGGGAAGGAAAGAAAGGTAGAGAAGGAAGGAAGGAGAGAAGGAAAGAAAAAAGTGAAGAGGGAGGAAGGAGAGAAGGAGAAGGAAGAAAGGGAGGGAAGGAAGGAAAGAGAAAGGAGAGGAAAGAAGGAGGAGGAAGGAAGGAAGAAGGAAAGGAGGAAGAAGGGAAGGAAGGAAGAGGAAGAGAAAGGGAAGGAGAAAGAGAAGAAGTAGAGAAGGAAGGAAGGAGAGAAGGAAATAAAAAGTGAAAGAGGGAAGGAAGGAGAAGGAACAAAAGGGAGAAAGAGGGAGGGAGGGAGGGAGGGAGGGAGGGAGGGAGGGAGGGAGGGAGGGAAGGAAGGAAGGAAGGAAGGGAAAGGAAAGGAAGGGAAAGGAAGGAAGGAGAGAAGGAAGGAAGGAAGAAGGAAATAA
Organism: Anolis sagrei ordinatus; assembly: GCF_025583915.1. Lineage (NCBI taxonomy): Eukaryota > Metazoa > Chordata > Lepidosauria > Squamata > Anolidae > Anolis > Anolis sagrei. The sequence goes on from NW_026847882.1 coordinate 4,872,951, forward strand.
AAAAGTGAAAGAGGGAAGGAAAGAGAGAAGGAATGAAAGGAGAGAGAGGAGGAAGGAAGGAAAGAGACAAGGAAGGATGAAACCAAAGAGGAAGGGGGAGAGAAGGAGGGGAGGGAGGGAGGAAAGGAAGGAAGGAAGGAAGGAAGGAAGAAAGGAGGAAAGAGAAGGAGGGAAAAGAAAAGAGAAGGAGGAAGGAAAGGAGTAGAGAAGGAAGGAAGGAGAGAAGGAAATAAAAAAAAATAGAAAAAAAAAGAAAAAAAAAAGAAAAAAAGAAAAAGAGAAAAAAAAAGGAAAAGAAAGGAAGGAAAGAAAGAAGGAAGGAAGAAGAGAAGGAAAGATGGGAAGGAAGGAAGGAAGGAAGGAAGGAAGGAAGGAAGGAAGGAAGGAAGGAAGGAAGGAGGGAGGGAGGGAATGAAGGAGGGAGGGATGGGAGGAGAGGAAGGAGGGAGAGAAAGAGGAAAGAAGGAGAGAAGGAAAGAAAGGTAGAGAAGGAAGGAAGGAGAGAAGGAAATAAAAAAGTGAAAGAGGGAAGGAAGGAGAGAAGGAACGAAAGGGAGAAAGAGGGAGGGAAGGAAGGAAAGAGACAAGGAAGGATGGAACACAGAACAGGGGAAGGAAGGGAGGAAGGAAGGAAGGAAGGAAGAGAAAGGAGGGAGAGAAAGAGGAAAGAAGAAGAGGAAGGAAGGAAGAAGAGGAAAAAAGGAAAGGAGAGAAGGAAGAGAAGGAAGAGGGAGAAAGAGGGAAGGAAGGAAAGAGACGAGGAAGGATGGAACCAAAGAGCAAAGGAAGAAACTGGTAGAGAAAGAAGAAAGAAAGAAGAAGGGAAAGAAGAACAGGGAAGGAAGGAGAGAAAGAAAGAGGAGAGAAAGAGGGAGGGAAGGTTGGCCACAGCAACAGCTAGTCTTCAATAAACTGCTTGCTGATTTAACTTGGACTGGAGTGTGGTGGTTAAGTACAGAGGTGCTTCCTGCCCTGGAGTGCAACATGGAGGTTATGATCGCCAAAGTGACTTTTCTAAGTTGAGGTCCTTCAGCAAAAGAGTTCTCCTCCTTACCTCTGGCCGGTAAGCTTTGCGGAAACCAGGGTGACCACTGGGAGCAAACGCACGTCCTGGGAGGCAACTGACCACCACCGGCATCCCATGATCACAGGTAGCATTCACGTGATCCGGGTTGAGGTGACGGCCCAGTTTGCAGCTGGAGAGATGGGATTCGTTGCCTGTGCAGTCCACGGAATAAGCCCAATAGTTGTGTTTCCTTCTGTATGCTGCTATCCTAGGAAAACAGAAACGAATAAAGACAAGCTGAACTTAATGTAACACAGTTTGATTGCATTGCAGATGAATTTCATTTGCCAGTTGCTTGAATTCTGGTTAACTGAAAATCTCATGTAGTTACTTAGCTTGCTTCCTCCTTTGCTACGATGCCAGGACTCACCCTCCACTCTGTTCGGCCTCTACCTTTCGGCTAGATCAGGCATGGGATAACTTTCTAACTTGGGGGCTACACGGCAGGCTGGAGTGGGGTGGGCAGGCTAGGAAGGGTCCTCCCCTTCCTCCTCTCTTACGGAGGCAGAAAGTGAAGGAAAGATTGGAAACGTCTGGACCCCAAAAGGGTTAGCCTTGGTCAGGATGAGATGGTGGACAGGAGAGAAAAAATGTATCCAATATGGGTATTGCCCACTCCTGATATAGAATCTTAGAATTGGAAGAGATCTCCAAGGGCCATCCAATCCAACCCACCGCCATGCAGGGAGGCACAATCAAAGCATTCCCAATAGACAGCCTCTGTGGAAAAACCTCCAGAGAAGGAGATTCCACCATACTCTGAGGCAGCCTAGGCCACTCTCCAGGAAGTTCTTCCTAATCTTTTGAGTCAAATCTCTTTCCCTGCCATTTGAACCCATGGCTCCCTTCTTGTGCCCTGGTCTCTAGAGCAGCGGAAAGTCAGTCCCCAACCTCCTTCTCAATGGGGACACCCTTTCAAATTTTGAATCATGGTTCTCATGTTCCCTCTTGACCTTCTCTTCTCCCAGCTAAACATCCCCCAAGAGGAAAGGAGGAAGGAAAAAGAGAAGGAAGGAAGACAGGATGGAAGGAAAGGAAGGAGGGAGGGAGGGAGGGAGGGGGAGGGAGGAAGAGAGAAGGGAGGAAAGACAAAAGGGAAGGAAGGAAAAGGAGAAAGAGAGAGGGAAGAGGAGGGAAAGAGGGAAGGAAGGAAAAGGGGAAGGAAGGAAGGAAGAAGAAAGAGAGGGAAGGAAGGAGGATAGAAGGAAGAGGCGCTTCCTCTCTTTCCTTCCTCCTTCCCTCCCTCCCTCCTTTCCTTCCTTAGGAAGGAAGGGTGGAAGGGAAAGAGGGAGGGAGGGAGAGGATGGAAAGACAAAAGGGAAGGAAGGAAGAAAAGGGAGGGAAGGAGGGAGGAAGAGGAGGAAGGACGAAAAGTGGAGGGAAGGAAGGAGGGATGGAGAAAGAGGGAGGGAAGGAAGAAAGGAGGGAGGGAGGGAAGGAAGGAAGGAGAGGAAGGAGAAAGAGGAAGGAGGGAAGGGGAAGGATGGAAGGAGAAGGAGGGAAGGGAAGGAGAAGGGAAAGAGAGAAGGAAGGAAAGACAAAAGGAGGGAAGGAAGGAAAAGGGGAAGGGAGAAGGAAGAGGAGAAGAGGGAGGGAAGGAGGAAGGAGGAGGAAGGAAAAGGAAGGAAGGAAGGAAGGAAGGAGGAAGGAGGAAGAAGAGAAAGAGGAAGGAAAGAGAGAAGGAAGGAAAGCAAAAGGGAAGGAGGAAGGAAAAGAAGGAGGAGGAAGAGGAAGGAAAGAAGAATGAAAGAGGGAAGGAAGGATGAGGGAGGGAGGGAGGGGAAGAGGGAGGTAAGGAAGGAAAGGAGGGAGGAGAGGAAGGGGGGAGAGAAAGAGGGAAAGAGGGAGGAGGGAGGAGGGAGGAAGAAAGAGAAGGAAGGAAAGACAAAAGGAAGGAAGGAAGAAAAGAGGAGGGAAGGAGGAAGGAAGAGAGAGAAAGAGGAAGGAAGGAAGGAAGGAAGGGATGGAAGAGAGAAGAGGGAGGAAGGAGGGGGGAGGAAGGAAAGAGAAGGAAAGACAAAAGGGAAGGAAAGGAAAAGAGGAAGGAGGGAGGAAAGAGGGAAGGAAGTAAGGATATGAAAGAGTGGAAGGAGAAGGAGGGGGAGGAGGAGGAAGTGGGGGAAGGAAGAAGGAAAGAGAGAAGGAAAGAAGGCTATAGGATGGTGTGAGAGAGGAGTGTCTGAGAACAGAGCCCATACTTGGGCTAGATGGCTATTGACTAGAAGTTCCTTCTCAAAGTGAGAAGAAAGATTCCTCTCCTTACACCTTGACCTGAGAGCAGCCCTTTTAGCTCTGCTTTCTCTCTGAATCTTCTTTGTTCCCCTGATGTCTGTGTGTTTGAAAGGCAAACCTTCAGGAAAACATAGTTAAAGACCCAGGCTCGCCTCCTGCTCTATTTTCAGAAAAGGAGCTCCAAAGGGCTCAGCCCAGATAACATAGTAGGATAGGAAACTCTCAGAGTTTTGAAAGTTTATATTTCCTTGAACATCCACGGCACTGTCAAACACAGGGAAACTAAATTGCATTCCAGGCTGAAAGTCTGGCAGCAAGGAGGGCGATGGACTAAGTTGTTTTCTTAAGTTGAAGAGTCATCTGTGAATCATTTTGCTTCCCGCTATCCTGGGGGGTCAGAGCCTCATCGGGGTGACCTCAGCATCTAGAAGCTGTGGCTCATTTTGGGAATTTAATATGTGGTTCTCTGGGATGGTGAGGAGGGTTCCTTATAATCCGCCGGTTACCAAAGTAGTGAGTCAGGTCAGTGGAACAGAAACCTAGTTTGGAAACTGGTTTCCCAGCTGGAGAAGCACAGTGTAAACGAGAGGTCGCACGCTTGGGGAAAACCTACTTCTTGGAAGCATCACGTGGAATGCAGCCAGAGAAATGAAAAGTCCACCAATGTGGCTTCGGAATCACGTGTAAAGAGAAACAGATCCAAGTGACCAGTGAGAAAGTCAGAGATTTATTTTGTTTTCCATTTAAAGAGGCATCTGCATATTCTCGCCTTAAAGCAGATGGTTTGTTTGTGTTTATCTGTCTCGTTATATATAATTGTAAAGGCACTGAATGTTTGCCTATGTATGTAAATGCTGTAATCCAAGCACCTCCCCAGAACCAGAGATGAGCACTGCCTCCAGAAGCCAGAAATGAAAGGAGAGGCCTCTGCCTTTGTTTGTGTTTGTCTGTCTCATTGTATATAATTGTAAAGGCACTGAATGTTTGCCTATGTATGTAAATGCTGTAATCCAAGCACCTCCCCAGAGCCAGAGATAAGCACTGCCTCCGGAAGCCGGAAATGAAAGCAGAAGCCTCTGCCTTTGTTTGTGTTTGTCTGTCTCATTGTATATAATTGTAAAGGCACTGAATGTTTGCCTATGTATGTAAATGCTTTAATCTAAGCACCTCCCCAGAGCCAGAGAGAAGCACTGCCTCCAGAAGTCGGAAATGAAAGGAGAAGCCTCTGCCTTTGTTTGTGTTTGTCTGTCTCATTGTATATAATTGTAAAAACATTGAATGTTTGCCTATGTATGTAAATGCTGTAATCCAAGCACCTCCTCAGGAAATGAAAGGAGAAGCCCCTGCCTTTGTTTGTGTTTGTCTGTCTCATTATATATAATTGTAAAAGCACTGGATGTTGGCCTATGTATGTAAATGCTATAATCCAAGCACCTCCTCAGAGCCAGAGATGAGCACCGCCTCCAGAAGCCGGAAATGAAAGGAGAAGCCTCTGCCTTCATTTGTGTTTGTCTGTCTCATTGTATATAATTGTAATGGCATTGAAAGTTTGCCTATGTATGTAAATGCTATAATCCAAGCACCTCCCCAGAGCCACAGATGAACACCGCCTCCAGAAGCCGGAAATGAAAGGAGAAGCCTCTGCCTTTATTTGTGTTTGTCTGTTTCATTATATATAATTGTAAAGGCACTGAATGTTTGCCTATGTATGTAAATACTACAATCCAAGCACCTCCTCAGAGCCTGAGATGAGCACTGCCTCCAGAAGCCGGAAATGAAAGGAGAAGCCTCTGCCTTTGTTTGTGTTTGTCTGTCTCATTGTATATAATTGTAAAGGCACTGAATGTTTGCCTATGTATGTAAATGCTGTAATCCAAGCACCTCCCCAGAGCCAGAGATGAGCACTGCCACCAGAAGCCAGAAATGAAAGGAGAAGCCTCTGCCTTTGTTTGTGTTTGTCTGTTTCATTGTATATAATTGTAAAGGCACTGAATGTTGGCCTATGTATGTAAATGCTGTAATCCAAGCACCTCCCCAGAGCTGGAGATGTGCACCGCCACCAGAAGCCAGAAATGAAAGGAGAAGCCTCTGCCTTTGTTTGTGTTTGTCTGTCTTATTGTATATAATTGTAATGGCATTGTAAGTTTGCCTATGTATGTAAATGCTGTAATCCAAGCACCTCCCCAGAGCCAGAGATGAGTACTGCCTCCAGAAGCCGGAAATGAAAGGCGAAGCCTTTATTTGTGTTTGTGTGTCTCACTGTATATTATTGTCAAGACATTGAATGTTTCCTTATGTATATAAATGCTGGAATCCAAGCACCTCCCAGCCAGAGATGAGCACCGCCTCTGGAAGCCAGAAAAGTGAAGCCTCTGCCTTTGTTTGTGTTTGTCTGTCTCATTATATATAATTGTAAAGGCACTGAATGTTGGCCTATGTATGTAAATGCTGTAATCCAAGCACTGTCCCAGAGCCAAAGATGAGCACCGCCTCTGGAAGCCAGAAAAGTGAAGCCTCTGCCTTTGTTTGTGTTTGTCTGTCTCATTGTATATAATTGTAAAGGCACTGAAAGTTTGCCTATGTATGTAAATGCTATAATCCAAGCACCTCCCCAGAGCCACAGATGAACACTGCCTCCAGAAGCCGGAAATGAAAGGAGAAGCCTCTGCCTTTGTTTGTGTATGTCAGAGACAACTGAACGAATGAACAACAACATCTCATTGTATATAATTGTAAAGACATTGAATGTTTGCCTGGGTATGGAAATGCTGTAATAAAAGCACCTCCCCAGAGCCAGAGATGAGCACTGCCTCCAGAAGCTGGAAATGAAAGGAGAAGCCTCTGCCTTTGTTTGTGTATGTCAGAGACAACTGAACGAATGAACAACAACATCTCATTGTATATAATTGTAAAGACATTGAATGTTTGCCTAGGTATGGAAATGCTGTAATCCAAGCACCTCCCCAGAGCCAGAGATGAAGCACTGCCTCCAGAAGCCAGAAATGAAAGGAGAAGCCTCTGCCTTTGTTTGTGTTTGTCTGTCTCATTGTATATAATTGTAAAGGCACTGAATGTTTGCTTATGTATGCAAATGCTGTAATCCAAGCACCTCCCCAGAACCAGAGATGAGCACTGCCTCCAGAAGCCGGAAATGAAAGGAGAGGCCTCTGCCTTTATTTGTGTTTGTCTGTCTCATTATATATAATTGTAAAGGCACTGAATGTTTGCCTATGTATGTAAATGCTGTAATCCAAGCACCTCCCCAGAGCCAGAGATGAGCACTGCCTCCAGAAGCCGGAAATGAAAGGAGAAGCCTCTGCCTTTGTTTGTGTTTGTCTGTCTCATTATATATAATTGTAAAGGCACTGAATGTTTGCTTATGTATGTAAATGCTGTAATCCAAGCACCTCCCCAGAGCCAGAGATGAGCACTGCCTCCAGAAGCCGGAAATGAAAGGAGAAGCCTCTGCCTTTGCTTGTGTAGCCAGAAATGAAAGGAGAAGCCTCTGCCTTTGTTTGTGTTTGTCTGTTTCATTGTATATAATTGTAAAGGCACTGAATGTTTGCCTAGGTATATAAATGCTGTAATCCAAGCACCTCCCCAGAGCTGGAGATGTGCACCGCCACCAGAAGCCAGAAATGAAAGGAGAAGCCTCTGCCTTTGTTTGTGTTTGTCTGTTTCATTGTATATAATTGTAAAGGCACTGAATGTTTGCCTAGGTATATAAATGCTGTAATCCAAGCACCTCCCCAGAGCTAGAGATGAGCACTGCCACCAGAAGCCAGAAATGAAAGGAGAAGCCTCTGCCTTTGTTTGTGTTTGTCTGTCTCATTGTATATAATTGTAAAGGCACTGAATGTTGGCCTATGTATGTAAATGCTGTAATCCAAGCACTGTCCCAGAGCCAGAGATGAGCACCGCCTCTGGAAGCCAGAAAAGTGAAGCCTCTGCCTTTGTTTGTGTTTGTCTGTCTCATTATATATAATTGTAAAGGCACTGAATGTTGGCCTATGTATGTAAATGCTGTAATCCAAGCACCTCCCCAGAGCCAGAGATGAGCACTGCCTCCAGAAACTGGAAATGAAAGGAGAAGCCTCTGCCTTTGTTTGTGTTTGTCTGTCTCATTGTATATAATTGTAATGGCATTGAAAGTTTGCCTATGTATGTAAATGCTATAATCCAAGCACCTCCCCAGAGCCACAGATGAACACCGCCTCCAGAAGCCGGAAATGAAAGGAGAAGCCTCTGCCTTTATTTGTGTTTGTCTGTTTCATTATATATAATTGTAAAGGCACTGAATGTTTGCCTATGTATGTAAATGCTGTAATCCAAGCACCTCCCCAGAGCCAGAGATGAGCACTGCCTCCAGAAGCCGGAAATGAAAGGAGAAGCCTCTGCCTTTGTTTGTGTTTGTCTGTCTCATTGTATATAATTGTAAAAGCACTGGATGTTTGCCTATGTATGTAAATGCTGTGATTTGCTCTGAGTCCCATAGGGGAGAAGGGCAGAATATAAATAAAGTGTATTATTATTATTATTATTATTGTTATTATTATTAGTCATAACTGGTGCTGAAGATGAAAATAGGAGGAAGACAGAAAAACCAGGACACTTAAAAAGCAGCTGAAAAAGTGGAACACCAGAGGATCAAGAGCTTGATTCGACCTCTTTCCTTATGTTCAATACTTTCTCTTACTTGTAAACTTTGGCGTTGAACTTCTTCTCACTGGGAAATCCAAACATGCCGCAGATGACGCGGGAATTCTTCTGGGTCCAGAATGCATCACAGATCTGCTTCCAGACGCCTCCGACTTTCACTTCCACTTGACCCTCGCTGACCGGGATGCGCTTGCGGAAGTAACCCAGGATGGGCCGCAGCCGAGCGTCTTCCACTCGGATGTTCACGTTCTGAAGAGAAGGGACAAAACAGAGTAGACATGAGTTTGCCAACTGAAGTATTCCTGGGCTGCATTTGTCGATTTCTTGCTGAACTACAAGTTTTATTATGCCTCAGCATTGGGCTTTCCTTGCTAGAGCTAACAGAAGCAGGATGGTGAATCTACACTGTAGGATTAAAGCACTTTGACACCACTTCAACTGCTATGGTTCCATGCTACGGAATCATGAGAGACATAGGTTTTACAAGGCCTTTGACTTTTCCGACTAAGAGTGTACGTTTCCCGAATCCCACCAAACTACAAATTCCAAGATTCCACAGCACTGAGCCATGGAAAATCAAGTGGTGTCAAAGTGCATTAATTTTGCAGTGTAGATCAGTGTTTCTCAACCTTCCTAACACCACGACCCCTTGATACATTTCCTCATGTTGTGGTGACCCCCAACCATAACATTATTTTGGTTGCTACTTCATAACTGTAATTACAATCAAATTACACCTACAATCAAATTACACCTACAATCAAAATTTTGCTACTGTTATGAATCGTAATGTAACTATCTGATATGCAGGATGTATTTTTGTTGTTGTTCATTCGTTCAGTCGTCTCCGACTCTTCGTGACCTCATGGACCAGCCCACGCCAGAGCTCCCTGTCGGCCGTCACCACCCTCAGCTCCCTCAAGGTCAGTCCAGTCACTTCAAGGATGCCATCCATCCATCTTGCACTTGGTCGGCCCCTCTTCCTTTTGCCTTCCACTTTCCCCAGCATAATTGTCTTCTCTAGGCTTTCCTGTCTCCTCATGATGTGGCCAAAGTACTTCAACTTTGTCTCTAGTATCTTTCCCTCCAGTGAGCAGTCGGGCTTTATTTCCTGGAGGATGGACAGGTTGGATCTTCTCGCAGTCCAAGGCACTCTCAGAACTTTCCTCCAACACCACAGCTCAAAAGCATCGATCTTCCTTCGCTCAGCCTTCCCTAAGGTCCAGCTCTCACATCCGTAGGTTACTACAGGGAATACCATGGCTTTGACTAGGCGGATCTTTGTTGCCAGTCTGATGTCTCTACTCTTCACTATTTTATGGAGACTGGACATTGCTCTCCTCCCAAGAAGGAAGCGTCTTCTGATTTCCGGCCACAGTCTGCATCTGCAGTAATCTTTGCCCTAGAAATACAAAGTCTGTCACGGCCTCCACGGTTTCTCCCTCTATTTTCCAGTTGTCAATCATTCTTGTTGCCATAATCTTGGTTTTTTTTATGTTTAGCTGCAACCCAGCTTTTGCGCTTTCTTCTTTCACCTTGGTTAGAAGGCTCCTTAGCTCATCCTCGCTTTCGGCCATCAAAGTGGTATCATCGGCATATCTAAGGTTGTTAATGTTTCTTCCAGCAATTTTTACCCCAGCCTTGCATTCGTCAAGCCCTGCACATTGCATGATGTGTTCTGCATACAAGTTGAATAGGTTGGGTGAGAGTATGCAGCCTTGCCGTACGCCTTTCCCAATCTTGAACCAGTCTGTTGTTCCGTGGTCAGTTCTGACTGTTGCTACTTGGTCTTTGTTGTATTTTCATACACTGGGCCAAATTTGGCACAAATTCCCAATATGCCCAAATTTGAATATTGTTGGGGTTAGGGGGATTGATTTTGTAATTTTGGGAGAACTATCAAACAATGATGGATCTGGAACAAACTTGGCATGAATCCTCAATGTGGACACTGGTGGAGTTTGGGGAAAATAGACCTTGACATTTGGGAGTTGTAGTTGCAGGGATTTATAGTTCACCTACAATCAAAGAGCATTCTGAACCTCACAAATGATAGAAATGGGCCGAACTTCCCACACAGGACTCCCATGGCCAACAGAAAATACCAGAAGGGTTTGGCAGGCATTGACCTTGGAGTTGTAGTTCCTACAGCCAGACAGCACTGTGGACTCAAACAATGATGGATCTGGACCCAAACTTGGCACAAATACTCAATATGTCCAAATATGAACACTGGTGGAGTTTTGGGAAAATAGACCTTGACATTCGGGAGTTGTAGTTGCAGGGATTTATAGTTCACCTACAATCAAAGAGCATTCTGAACTCCACCAATGATGGAATTGAACCAAACTTGGCACACAGGACTCCCATGACCAACAGAAAATACTGGAAGGGTTTGGTGGGCATTGACCTTGAGTTTTGGAGTTGTAGTTCACCTACATCCAGAGAGCACTGTGGACTCAAACAATGATGGATCTGGACCAAACTTGGCATGATACTCAATATGCCCAAATGTGAACACTCGTAGAGTTTGGGGAAAATAAACTTCACATTGTAGTAGCTGGGATTTATAGTTCACCTACATTCAAAGAGCATCCTGAACCTCACCAATGATAGAAGGCCGAACTTCCCACACAGAAACCCCATGACCAACAGAAATGTTTTGTGTTTTCTGATTGTCTTTGGTGACCCCTCTGACACCCCCTTGCGACCCCCCCCCACAGGGGTCCCGACTCCAGGATTGAGAAACACTGGTGTAGATGGACGTGAAGTCCTACATCCTCCATGCCTGAACAAATGGGCTTTTGTGGACTTCCGTACTCATTTCAATGAATGCATCCTTCTGCACTTGGAAGAGCCTTTGTTTCCCTTATAACTGAAGAGGTGGGATATGAGTCATATGAAGGGGCTTTCACATTTTGAAGACCAAAAGTGTTGCAACAGATGGGAATTTTAAAAACTTCTTGGCAGCTAAAAGTTAGGGAGGTCGGAGAGAAAGAGAGAAAAGAAATAAGCTACCGGAGGTTTAGATTACGTTTTCGAAAGAACTTGTTTCCTCTTATGAAATAAAAAAAAATGACATAGCTCTTTCATCATTACCTCACTGCCATGGAATTCCCCCCTTTCCACTCATAAATGTAATATTTCTGAAGGTGGAAAGGAGAGTTTGCTAGAAACTTGTGTTAGAAATCAGCATAATTTGTAGCTTACGACAATTGGTTTTCCTGGGTTGTTGTAGGTTTTTTTGGACTATATGGCCATGGTCTAGAGGCATTCTCTCCTGACGTTTCACCTGCATCTATGGCAAGCATCCTCAGAGGTAGTGAGGTCTGTTGGAACTAGGAAAAGGGGGTTTATATATCTGTGGAATGACCAGGGTGGGACAAAGGACTCTTGTCTGCTGGAGCTAGGTGTGAATGTTTCAACTGACCACCTTGATTAGCATTTGATGGCCTGACAGTGCCTGGAGCAAACTTTTGTTGAGAGGTGATTAGATGTCCTTGTTTGTTTCCTCTCTGTTGTTGTGCTGTTGTAATTTTAGAGTTTTTAAAACCATGAAAATGAACAAAATCTGGCTACCAGTATTAAAAAAACTCTAAAATTACAACAGCAAAACAACAGAAAGGAAACAATCTGGGACATCTAATCACCTCTCAACAAAAGATTGCTCCAGGCACTGCCAGGCCATCAAATGCTAATCAAGGTGGTCAGTTGAAACATTCACACCTAGCTCCAGCAGACAAGAGTCCTTTGTCTCACCCTGGTCATTCCACAGATATATAAACCCATTTTCCTAGTTCCAACAGACCTCACTACCTCTGAGGATGCTTGACATAGATGCAGGCAAAACGTCAGGAGAAAATGCCTCTAGACCATGGCCATATAGCCCAAAAAAACCTACAACAACCCAGTGATTCCGGCCATGAACGCCTTCGACAATACATTGTATTTTATGTTGTTTGTGGGCATTGACTGCTGACTGTAAACTGCCTTGAGTCGCCTTCAGGCTGAGAGGGGCAGTATGTAAATATGGTAAACAAACAAACAAACAAACAAACAAATTTGAAGGTGTATGGTCCCACCAGTTGTTTACTACTGGCAGGTGGTACTTGTGACATAAGTTCCAATGAATCATTTGGTCCTCAGAGTTGTGCCTCTGTTTGTAGTCTGTATGTGTGATTTTCTTGCAGCAGCGGAGAATATGATCCATGGTTTCATCAGCTTCCATTCACAGTAATACTATTATTATTATTATTATTATTATTATTATTATTATTATTATTAGCTGACTTTCCTCTCTTAAACAAGACTCAAAGCTGCTCACAACATGAAGAACAATATAGATCACAATGTAAAGCCTACAATGTATGAGCGTTAAAATGGAATGAAATATATAATTGTTGAAAACAAATAATTACAATTATGTAAAACCATTAAAAACTGTTAAATTATTATTATTACTAGCCATCCCCTGCCACACATGGGGATTCTGCGTGGGAGGTTTGGCCCAATTCAATCATTGGTGGGGTTCAGAATGCTCTTTGAGTGTAGGTGAACTATAAATCCCAGCAACTACAACTCCCAAATGTCAAGATTCTATTTTCCCCAAACTCCACCAGTGTTCACATTTGGGCATATCGAGCATTTGTGTAGAGTTTGGTCCAGATCTATCATTGTTTGAATCCACAGTGATCTCTGGACATAGGTGAACTACAACTCCAAAACCAAAGGACACTGCCCACCAAACCTTTCCAGTATTTTCTGTTGGTCATAGGAGAACTGTGTGCCAAGTTTGGTTCGATTCCATCGCTGGTGGGGTTCAGAATGCTCTTTGATTGTAGATGAACTATAAATCCCAGCAACTATAACTCCCAAATGTCAAGATTCTATTTTCCCCAAACTCCACCAATGTTCACATTTGAGCATATGGAGTATTCGTGTAGAGTTAGGTCCAGATCCATCAATGTTTGATTCCACAGTGATCTCTGGACATAGGTGAACTACAACTCCAAAAGCCCACCAAACCCTTCCCGTATTTTCTGTTGGTCAAGTATTTTCTGTTGGTCATGGCAGTTCTGTGTGCCAAGTTTGGTTCAATTCCATCGTTGGTGGGGTTCAGAATGCTCTTTGATTGCAGGTGAACTATAAATCCCAGCAACTACAACTCCCAAATGACTAAAGCAATTTTTTTTTGAGTGAAGGACATACATTGGGTTGTTAGGTGTCTTGTGTCCAAATTTGGTGTCAATTCGTAAAGTGGTTTTTGAGTTCTGTTAATCCCACAAACGAATATTACATTTTTATTTATATAGATTATCATCATCATCATCATCATCATCATCATCATCATCAAAATAGGCTTTTAAACCTAGTTTGGCAACGCAATGACCAAAATCCTGTTCTTAGGACCTCATTACATGGAAACTATGGGGTTGCATTCCGCTTTTCGTTCAGTAACCGGAGCTCTTTGGAGTTTATGTCTATGATGCACGTTCCATGATAGGTTTCCCAGCATGTGCAGACGACACATGGAAATTGGGAGAGGAAATAACCCACATCCTTTTGCCTTTGCTAAGCTTATCGCGGTGTAAATGAGTCATGTGTGAGCCGCTCTAAATGTTTGCACCATATGCTTCTACCATAAAAGCCTTTGCTTTGCTTTCCCACAAGCAGAAACATAAATAACAAGCTATCAGCCCAGCCGAACATTGTGGCCACGGAGTTCAGATGTTTCTTTCCAGGGATTCTGGAATAAACAGGGGCATTAAAATGCTGCAACTGTTTCCAGACTGAACTTCTTACTGTTTGTTTTTCCATATTGTTTTCCCATTTGAAAACCATGGGAATATGAAGCTCGGTGGAATTTAGGCAACAAAAAAGGTGTACCCTCGAGAAGACAAATCACTAATCCACTTTGCTACATTAATGGAAACGATGGTTTGGAGCTCCAGAAGCATGAATCTGCTCCCTTCCATTTGGAAGAGAGCAAACTAGAGAGCCCTTGAAGAACAGGTAGAATCCTAGAATCAAAAAGTTGGAAGAGACCTCCTGGGCCATCCAGTCCAACCCCATTCTGCCAAGAAGCAGGAATATTGCATTCAAATCACCCCTGACAGATGGCCATCCAGCCTCTGATTCAAAGCCTCCAAAGAAGGAGCCTCCACCACACTCTGGGGCAGAGAGTTCCACTGCTGAACGGCTCTCACAGTCAGGAAGTTCTTCTTCATGTTCACATGGAATCTCCACTCTTGTAGTTTGAAGCCATGGCTCCATTGCGTCCTAGTCTCCAAGGAAGCAAAAAACATGTTCGCTCCCTCCTCCCTGTGGCTTCCTCTCACGTATTTATACATGGCTATCATATCTCCTCTCAGCCTTCTCTTCTTCAGGCTAAACATGTCTAGCTCTTTAAGCCGCTCCTCATAGGGCTTTTTCTCCAGACCAGTCGCCCTCCTCTGGACACATTCCAGCTTGTCATTATCTCTCTTGAATTGGTGGCCAGAATTGGACACAATATTCCAGGTGTGATCTAACTAAAGCGGAATAGAGCATGGGGAGCATGACTTCCCTGGATCTAGACACTAGGCTCCTATTGATGCAGGCCAAAATCCCATTGGCTTTTTTTTGCCGCCACATCACATTCCTGGCTCATGTTTAACTTGTTGTCCACGAGGACTCCAAGATCTTTTTCACATGTCCTGCTCTCGAGCCAGGCCTCATCGTCCCCCATTCTGTATCTTTGCATTTCGTTTTTCCTGCCAAAGTGGAGTATCTTGCATTTGTCCCTGTTGAACTTCATTTTGTTAGTTTTGGCCCATCTCTCTAATCTGTCAAGATCGTTTTGAATCCTGCTCCTGGTAATAATGCACTTAATTTATACTCTGCTCTGTCTCCCCGAGGGGACTCAGAATGGATTACAGTATACTATACACACACGGGCAAACATTCAATGCCTTTTATACAGTGAACAATGACATACAATACACAAACAAAGGCAAAGGTTTCCCTTTCCATCTCTGGCGTGTGGGGGCAATGCTCAGCTCTGGTCACTGGGAGCGGCTCTTGTTCCATTTTTCCATGCTGAGGAGCCTGTTGTCTGTAGACCCTCCTGGTCATGCTTTGCTGGCATGGCTGCATGGGCACCGTGCAGGTACAGCTGTACCAGGAGCTCCAATTTTGTTTGCTTTGCATTGAATGTTTGTTGTAGTCCTAAGTTTCAGGGACTCTGCAGATAGGTGGCTTCTTTTGGCTACAATCATAGGGCAAGCCAATTATAGTTAGGTTCCCTGGTCCCGGCCCCTTTTTGGGTTTTGGAGGGAATAGGAGCCAGTTTGGGTTCAGTCCACATAGAGAAGCCTTTCATGCAGGACATAATGCCAAGAGCTCCTGTAGAAAGCTTCGTCTTCTACGGCTTGGCTGGGGAAATATACAGCCCACAGCTTGGCCGAGGTTATACAGCCCTACATCTCCTTTGCTGAAGGACTTCAGTCAGCCATCACTGAAACCTGAACTCCTTTTTCCCTGGAAGTCTACAAAGCTCTGCTTGGTAAGGGTTGCTCACGGAAGCCAGACACAGTTGGTACTGGGTGCAGGGGCTCCACGCCAACAGAGGCAAAAACAGACTGCCCAGATTAGAAGTTAAGGATTTCCCCGTTAGTTAGTATGCAGTTATGAAGATAGTGCCTGTTCCCAGTGAACAAGATTGAGAGAGAGCCAATAGACTGTTAAGAAAGCCTTAAAGTACCTGTTTGTTTTCATCAATAAAGAACATTGTTGAACCTTTAAGCAATCTAAAGACTCTGTTTTAAGGAAATCCAAAGGCCTTCAATCTGAGGCAGCCCCAGCATCCCGTTGGGCACACAGAATTTACGTCCTGTCTACAGTTTTAGTCTTTGGCGACCCCTCTGAAACCCCCTTGTGCCCCCCCAGGGGTCCTGACCCACAGGTTGAGAAGCGCTTAACGATGATATATCTTGTTGGGTGTGGATAAACGAAACCAGATACCAGTCCTGTGGATACGGGGGCAAGAGGAGGTCGAACTGTATATTGTAATTTCCCCCACTTCTCTACGTCCTTATTTAGTTCAGTGATAAGTCACCTTCGTACTTAGCAACATCAGAGTTCTTTTTCCTAAAAGTTTCTAAAGAAGGGAGGAATCTCGTCTGGTTTGTGCATCACATGAAAAAAAAACTTCCTTTGTTCTTATTATATTCATCCTGTGCTGGCTAAGGAATCATATGACCAGTTCTTTAAGAAATATATCCTACTTTTTATCCTTGGAGGGTATTCCAGCCTGCTAATGGTTTTACCAAGTCAGCAGAATACAACATTTTGAGACCAGCCAGACAGGAGAGCTGGCTTGTTCCCTTTTCTCCTCCATTCCCCTCTTAATATTTGTCCAGGCTCACAACTTGCAGGCCTTTAATAGCTCAATATATCTGCTTGCGTAATGTTACAAAGGCTCAAAACGAATCTGTAAAAGACGCCTAAGGATAGCTTTGCCAGACTCAAGGCTGTTTTTCTGCACTGGAAAATAATAATATGCTGATGATCATGCCATTACTGCTCAAGCAGGGAGCTTTGAGATGGTTGAACAGAAGCTCTCCGAAGCTCTAGGTGCCCTTACTGCCTACTGCAGGGAAAACCAGGTGATCCCTAACCTATCTAAAACACAGACATGTGCCTTTCACCTTAAGAACAGACAAGTATCCCGAGCTCTGAGGATTATGACCTGGGAAGGAATCCCACTGGAGCATTGCAGCGCACTCAAATACCTGGGACCGTGCTCTGACCTATAAGAAGCACTGCCTGAATATCAAGCAAAAAGTGGGCACTAGAAACAATATTATACGAAAGCTGACTGGCACAACCTGGGGATCACAACCAGACACAGTGAAGACATCTGCCCTTGCGCTATGCTACTCTGCTGCTGAGTATGCATGCCCAGTGTGGAACACATCGCACCACGCTAAAACAGTGGATGTGGCTCTTAATGAGACATGCCGCATTATCACAGGGTGTCTGCGCCCTACACCACTGGAGAAATTACACTGCTTAGCCGGTATTGCACCACCTGACATCGCCGGGAAGTAGCAGCCAATAGTGAAAGGACCAAGGCAGAGACATCTCCAGCTCATCCCTGTTTGGGTATCAGCCAGCACGTCAACGACTTAAATCCAGACATAGTTTTCTATGATCTACAGAGACACTCGCTGGAACACCTCAGCAAGCGAGAGTCCAAAAGTGGCAGGCTCAAACCCAGAACCTCAATCAATGTCTGATACCCAATGAGAGACTCCCCCCTGGGCACACAGAGGACTGGGCGACTTGGAAGGCACTGAACAGACTGCGCTCTGGCACCACGAGATGCAGAGCCAACCTTAAGAAATGGGGCAAAGTGGAATCCTCGACATGCAAGTGTGGAGAAGAGCAAACCACTGACCACCTGCTGCAATGCAACCTGAGCCCTGCCACATGCACCATGGAGGACCTTCTTGCGGCAACACCAGAAGCACTCCAAGTGGCCAGATACTGGTCAAAGGACATTTAATCAACTACCAAGCTTGCAAACTCTGTGTCTTTTGTATGTTTGTTTGTTTGTTCTGTCAAAAATGTAATACAACTGTTCGGTTGCCTGACACGATAAATAAATAAATTAACATTTTTATCAAGAAAAGAGATTCAGAAAAAAATGTTATTGTATACATTGTATAGAAAGTAAAAAGAAGAAAGAAAAAGGAAGAAAAAGGAACTAAAAAGTAATAATAATAATAATAATCATCATCTATATAAATAAAAATGTAGTGTTCGTTTGTGGATTAACAGAACTCAAAAACCACTGGACGAATTGACACCAAATTTGGACACAAGACACCTAACAACCCAATGTATGCCCTTCACTCCAAAAAATTGATTTTGTCATTTGGGAGTTGTAGTTGCTGGGATTTATAGTTTGCCCACAATCAAAGAGCGTTCTTAACCCCACCAATGACTGAATTGAACCAAACATGGCACACAGTTCTCTCATGACTAACAGAAAATACTGGAAGGCTTTGGTGGGCATTTACCTTCAGTTTGGGAGTTATAGTTCACCTACATCCAGAGAGCACTGTGGATTCAAACAATGATGGATCTGGGCCAAACTTGGCACGAATATTCCATATGCCCTAAGAATGAAGAACTTCTGCTGCTACTATAGCCTGAAACGTTTATATTTTTCCCTTTTGTATCTATCTAGCTTTGGTCTTAGCAGCTATAATCCTCCAGCTGATGGTCCTTTAACCTTTCATCCGACCCTAAACACATTTTTTTTCGCAGCTATAGAGCCAAGTGTGTGCTACCGGCAGCAGATGAGTCCTTGGAGAGGAATCTTTGGAAAGGAATCCCAGTGATGGTGGTAAATGCATACACCCACTCAATGACATCATTGGAAAACCAGCCAGAAACTGGCTGGGATGGATACGACCCAAGAGAGATGTTTCCACCACAGATAAATATTTGCTGAATCCCTAAACATGATTCAGCAAAGGAGATGCTCTGGAGACAAAAGCATAGCTCACAGCAGAAAGCTCTTTCCCTAAAGCAGTGTTTCTCAACCTCGGAGTTGAGACTCGTGAGGGGGGTCGCAAGGGGGGTTCCAGAGGGGTTGTCAAAGATCAATAGAAAACACAGTATTTTCTGTTGGTCATGGGAAGTTTGGCCCCATTCTATGATTGGTGGGGTTCCGAATGCTCTTTGACTGTAGGTGAAATATAAATCCCAAATGTCAAGTTCTGTTTTCTCCAACTCCACCAGTGTTCACATTTGCGCATATTGAGTATTCGTGCCAAGTTTGGTCCAGAGTCATCATCGTTTGAGTCCACAGTGCTCTCTGGAGGTAGGTGAACTACAACTCCAAAACTCAAGGTCAATGCCCACCAAACCCATCCAGTATTTTCTGTTGACATGGAAGTTCTATGTGTCAAGGGTGGCTCAATTCTATCTTTGCAGGTACAGCTGTACCAGGAGCTCCCAATGTGTTTGCTTTGCACTGAATGTTTGTTGTAGTCCTAAGTTTCAGGGACTCTGCAGATAGGTGGCTTCTTTTGGCTGCAATCATAGGGCAAGCCACCTGTCAATTATCGTTAGGTTCCCTGGTCCCGCCCCCTTTTTGGGTTTTGGAGGGAAAAGGAGCCAGTTTGGGTTCAGTCCACACAGAGAAGCCTTTCAAGCAGGACATAATACCAAGAGCTCCTGTAGAAAGCTTCGTCTTCTACGGCTTGGCCGGGGAGATATACAGCCTACAGCCTGACCGGGGTTATACAGCCTTACAGCTCCTTCGCTGAGGGACTTCAGTCAGCCATCAATGAAACCTGAATTCCTTTTTCCCTGGAGGTCTACAAAGCTCTGCTTGGTAAGGGTCACTCGCGGAAGCCAACGCAGTTGGTACCGGATGCAGGGGATCCACACCAACAGAGGAAAAGACAGACTGTCCAGATTAGAAGTTAAGGATTTCCCTATTAGCTAAAATACAGTTTATGAAGATAGTGCCTTTTCCCTGTGGACAAGATTGAGAGAGAGCCAATAGACTGTTAAGAAAGCCTTAAAGTACCTCTTTGTTTTCAATAATAAAGAACTTTGTTAAAACTTTAAGCAATCTAAAGACTATGTTTTAAGGAAATCCAAAGGCCATTAATCTGAGGCAGCCCCGGCATCCCGTTGGGCACACAGAATTTATGTCCTGTCTACAGTTTTACGCACAGGCCCAGCGTGTGACAGCATACTATCATTGCTGGAGTTCAGGATGGTCCAAATCCATCATTGTTTGAGTCCACAGTACTCTCTGGATGGAGCTGAACTACAACTCCAAAACTCAAGGTGATGCCCACCAAACCCTTCCAACATTTTCTGTTGGATATGGGGGTTTTGTGTGCCAGGTTTGGTTCAATTCCATCGCTGGTGGAGTTCAGAATGCTTTTTGATTGTAGGCGAAATAGAAATCCCAAATGTCAAGTCTCTTTTCCCCAAACTCTAGCAGTGTTCACATTTGGGCATATTCAGTATTCGTACCAAGTTTGGTCCAGAGCCATCATCGTTTGAACCCACAGTGCTCTCTGGAGGTAGGTGAACTACAAATCCAAAACTCAAGGTGATGCCCACCAAACCCTTCCAATATTTTCTGTAGGACATTGGAGTTTTGTGTGCCAGGTTTGGTTCAATGCCATCGTTGGTGGAGTTCAGAATCCTCTTTGTAGGTGGACTATAAATCCCAGCAACTACAGCTCCCAAATGTCAAGGTCTATTTTCCTCAAACTCCACCAGTGTTCAAATTTGGGCATATTGGGTATTTGTGCCAAATTTGGTCCAGTGAATGAGAATATGTTCTGGTATAGGTGTACCAGGAGCTCCAATTTTGTTTGCTTTGCATTGAACGTTTGTTTGCAGTCCTAAGTTTCAGGGACTCTGCAGACAGGTGGCTTCTTTTGGCTGCAATCATAGGGCAAGCCACCTGTCCATCATCATTAAGTTTTGGTCCCGTCCCTTGCTCAGGGCAATTGGGAAGGGAAGGGAGCCATTTTTTAGTTAGTCTCAGCAAGGAAAGCTTATGTATAGGATGTGTGCAAGCTTCCCCTGTACAAAAGCTTCAACCTTTAAGACTTTCCAGGAAAACAGCTCTAAAGACCAAAGAACTCCAGATGGAGAACATCTACTGCCTTGCTGGTAGGTCCACTCGGTGTTCGAGATGCAGTTCGACCTTGTAGCCCACATCAGTAAGGGTTAGATTACAGTCAGCCTGGGAGAAGTTAAAAAGGGGATTTTCCTTTTAAAAAGAAGTTATTGAAGACAGTTGCCTGTCCTTCGTGGGCAAGATTAGGAATTCACCAGTTGCCTAAAACAGTGGTTCTCAACCTTCCTAATGTTGCAACCCCTTAATACAGTTCCCCATGTTGTCGTGACCCCCAACCATAATATTATTTTGCTACTTCATAACTGTAATTTTGCTTCTGTTATGAATGCTAAGGCAATTATCTGATAAGCAGGATGTATTTTCACTGGATCAAATTTGGCACAAATATCCGACATGCCCAAGTTTGAATAGTGGTGGGATTGGGAGGAGGGGGGATTGATTGATTTTGTTATTTGGGAGTTTGAGTTGTTGGGATTTATAGTTCACCTACAATCTGAACTCCACCAATAATGGAATTGAACCAAACTTGGCACACAAAACTCCCATGGCCAACAGAAAACACTGGAATGGTTTGGTGGGCAATGACCTTGAGTTTGGAGTTGTAATTCACCTCCAGACAGCATTGTGGACTCAAACAATGGTGAATCTGGACCAAACTTGGCACAATTACTCAATATACCCAAATGTGAACACTGGTGGAGTTTGGGGAAAATAGACATTGACATGTGGGAGTTGTAGTTGCTGGGATTTATAGTTCACCTACAATCAAAGAGTATTCTGAACCACACCAACAATCAAATTGGGCTAAACTTCTTATACAGAACCCCCATGACCAACAGAAAATACTGTGTTTCCTGATGGTCTTTGGCAACCCCTCTCACAGCCCCTGGTGACCCCCTCAGGGGTCCCGACCCCCAGGTTGAGAACCACTGGCCTAAAAGCTTGGAATCATTTTCTTAACTTTACTGAAGACAAGAGAAGTTTCTGTTTGATTGTGCATTAATAAAAGACTTTGTTGTACTTCTCAAGCCATCTAAAGACTATTTGTGGTGGAAACCTCTGAGAACTTCTCTTTAGGCCCCCTGGCTTCCCGCTGGGCAAAGGTTGCACATCCTATTTCAAGGCAATTATTCACGGGCCCAGCGTGCGACAGAACAGAATACATCCTGCATATCAAATATTTACATTATGATTCATAACAGTAGCAAAATTACAGTTATGAAGTAGCAACGAAAATAATGTTATGGTTGGGGGGCACTATAACATGAGGAACTGTATTATGTAGTCGCAGCATTAGGAAGGCTAAGAAACACTGGTTTAATCCATTGCGTCACTGGGGGTTCTTTTTGCAGCAACTGAAGTAAGCATAAGGAGGGAAAGTGGAAGGAGAGAGAAACCGGGGCATTTTAAAAGCAGCTGAAAAAGTAGAAAGATAGAGGGTTAATCAGAACTGATCCTGGTGAATTGGGACAAATTAAGGGTGTGTTTTATGCATTTTGGATATCTCTTCCACAACCTAAAATCATGTTGGAGCTCGGCCTGTGATTGTGTTTAAGGATCAGGATGCTTTGGATGTGGGGAGTGATGACAATGAGTCTCAAGATGGCAATGGTCTGATCAATGATATTGATGCAGAGAATGACTAGGCGATCCCTGTTCAAAGTGTAGTTTCTCATGAGAATGTCCCTGAAGGGTGTGGGGATGATGGTGTGCTCCCTGAATTGCTACCAGAGAATTTTCATGATTTGAAGCTTGAACACAGCTCAGCACCTGGCCCAGCTGCAGAAATTAATGAGCAAATAGACAGACAGGAGGAGATTAGTCAAAACAGAAGAGCTGAACAAAGTCTTCTCCATTCTGCCAGGCTCAGAGAGAGAAAGATAAGAGACCCGAAGCTAAAGTGAAACCAATTTCTGAGCGCTGGGACACACCTTAATGAGGAGATAAAAGTCCCATGTACAGGATATGTAGTCAGATGAAGCATCATTTGGAATCAAGTCAAGTTCTCGTCCTTGCTTCTTGGAATCTTTGCTTGGAAAGATTCATGCTTAAGTGCCTTTGTTTCATGGTTTTGATTCTTTGATTCTATAGTTTTATATTCATGCCTTGGGTTCATGTTTCCTGGTTTCTTGGATTTTATTAGAGAAGTTTTTGCCTTTGTTTTCATGGATTTTGATGAACTATTACCCTGGACTACTTTGTTCCAGCTTATCTTCGTACCTGATTGGATTTACCTATTTCTTTAAAGTGCTTTTTTACTTTACTGCTTTTTAATTATCTTCAATAAAGGGATTGTTTTCCTACTCAACTGCATGGTGTTTAAAGTCAGAGGACTTTTCCTGGAGTGCAACAAGTTCTGGATAAATCCTAAGGACGCTGTGCTCAAAAGATAAATCATAGAAGTAGGAACAGCAATATAATTAAACTGCTTCCATTTGCTTCTAGTGTACGATGAGTGATAATGGCATAAACAGCTGTGTCTCCAGCCTTTGCTTCTTGGTGATCGGTTTTTCCATTGCAGAAGTATCCTCTGTGGTGTTAGGGGAAGATACGGAGGCTTTTTATTCCACGTGCTTTTTATCCCACGTGGGGCTGGTCTGTTGGATTTCAAAGACAGAAGCTCCATGTGCCTCCGCAAATGAGTGTCTCAAGACAGTGGGGATCACTCCCTAGACATGAGAGGCATGATGCTTTCCCCAGACAATACCATGTAGGCTGGATAGCTGGCCGATGAGCAAGTGAGCATTTTTGCAGCTGAAGTGGAAATAAAAAATTCCTAAACCGTTTAGATTAGTTTGCACTTTGGAAATGTTGCTTTTGGGGGATAGCATTTCCAAATTCCCCAGAAAACATGGCCAAAGGGAGTCATAGCCTTTCAAAGGAGCATTCCACTTTGTGGCCCCATTTCTTAAGGTTCTGGTTTGGAGTGTAGTTTTCTTGTACTGAATCTTTGTCATTATTATTATTATTATTATTATTATTATTATTTGTTGTTGTTGTTGTTATTATTATTATTATTATTATTATTTGAAACACAACAAGATAAGCACACAGCAAACAAGATCACTCTGCTGGCTGTTGTATTGGATCACACGTCGGAAACTTCCCAAGTATCTAGGTCAGTGTTTTTCAACCTGGGGTCGGGACCCCTGGGGGAGGTTGCAAGGGGATGTCAGAGGGATCGCCAAAGCCTATCAGAAAACAGTATTTTCTGTTGGTCATGGGGGCTCTGTGTGAGAAGTTTGGCCCAATTCTATCGTTGGTGGAGTTCAGAATGCTCTTTGGTTGTAGGTGAACTATAAATCCCAGATACTACAACTCCCAAATGACAAGGGTCTGTTTTCCCCAAACTCCACCAGTGTTCACATTTCAGCATATTGAGTATCATTGTTTGCGTCCACAGTTTTTTCTGGATGTAGGTGAACTACAACTCCAAAACTCAAGGTCAATGCCCACCAAACCCTTCCTGTGTTTTCTCTTGGCCCAAGTTTGCCCATGCCTGGTCTTGACTGTTTAATCATAACTGCTTAATCATTAACTGTTTAATCATTAACCCTGACATCCGCCGGGAAGTAGCAGACAATAGTGAAAGGACCAAGGTAGAGACATATCCAGCTCATCCCGTGTTTGGGTATCAGCCAGCACATCAATGACTTAAATCTAGAAATAGTTTTCTAAGATCTACAGAGACACTAGCTGGAACACCTCAGCAAGCGAGAGTCCAAAAGTGGCAGGCTCAAACCCAGAACCTCAATCAATGGCTGATACCAAATGAGAGACTCCCCCCTGGGCACACAGAAGACTGGGCGACTTGGAAGGCGCTGAATAGACTGTGCTCTGGCACCACGAGATGCAGAGCCAACCTTCAGTAATGGGGCCACAAAGTGGAATCCACGACATGCGAGTGCGGAGAAGAGCAAACCACTGACCACCTGCTGCAATGCAACCTGAGCCCTGCCACATGCACAATGGAGGACCTCCTTGCGGCAACACCGGAGGCACTCCAAGTGGCCAGATACTGGTCAAAGGACATTTAATCAACTACCAAACTTGCAAATTTTGTATTTTGTCTGTTTGTTTGTTCTGTTAGAAATGTAATACAATTGACTGGTTGCCCTGACACGACAAATAATCATAACTGGCCTTAAATTAACCTCATGGACATTAGTCCTTAGCAAATGGAAAACAAAACCGAGGCAGGACAGCTGGCTTGAATGATTAATATTAGAAGCATCCCAAGGAGATATGACCTCTGTCTAGACTGCTCTGTGTTTCCTCTCTCAGCCTCCGCTTGAGAAAGTCAATGACCATCAAAGCCGTCTTGGACATTCCATGAGTCTCACATGGCATCTTTCCCAAGGGGATGCCCTTGAGGATTAAAAGATGTTTCCGAATCATCGGAAGGGGAAGATAAAGAGATGTTCTAACCATATTTGGTGATCCCCTAATAAAGCAGACCGAAAGATAGGCAAGTTTAGGGTCGGGGCAATAATTCACATTGACATAAGCTCACACTTTCCCTGGGCTTGTAGAAGAGGAGTACCTAAACTTCAAACTGAGTCAACTTTCAGAGTACAGTCAGCCCTGGGTTGGGTGTCAAAATCAATGGGTGCTCTGGTCCCATTATATACAATGGTGTAATAAATATCAGCATTTCTCAACCTGGGGGTCGGGACATTTGGGGGTGCCAAAAGGGTCACCAAAGACAATAAGAAAACACGGTGTTTTCTGCTGGTTATGGGGGTTCTGTGTGGGAGGTTTGGCCCAATTCTATCCTTGGTGGAGTTCACAATGCTCTTTGGTTGTTGGTGAACTATAAATCCCAACAACTACAATTCCCAAATGTCAAGGTCTATTTTTCCCCAAACTCCACCAGTGTTCACATTTGGGCAAATTGAGAATTCGTACCAAGTTTGGTCCAGATCCATCATTGTTTGAGTCCACTGTGCTCCCTGGATGTAGGCGAACTACAACTCCAAAATTTGAGGTCAATGCCCACCAAACCCTTCAAGTATTTTCTGTTTGTCATGGGAGTTCTGTGTGCCAAGATTGGTTCAATTCCATCATTGGTGGAGTTCAGAATGCTCTTTGATTGTAGATGAACTATAAATCACAGCAACTACAACTCCAAAATGTCAAGATCTATTTTCCCCAAACTCCTCCAGTGTTCACATTTGGGCACATTGAGGATTCGTGCCAAGTTTGGTCCAGATCCATCATTGTGTGAGACTACAGTGCTGTCTGGATGTAGACGAACTACAACTCCAAAACTCAAGGTCAAAGCCCACCAAACCCTTCTGGTATTTTCTGTTGAACCTGGGAGTTCTGTGTACCAAGTTTGGCCCAATTCTATTGTTAGTGGGGTTCAGAATGCTCTTTGGTTTTAGGTTAACTATAAATCCCAGCAACTACAACTCCCAAATGACAAAATCAACCCCCCATGAACCCCACCAGTATTCAAATTTGGGCATATCGGGTATTTGTGCCAAATTTGGTCCAGTGAATGGAAACACATCCTGCATATCAGACAGTTACATTGCGATTGATAACAATAGCAAAATGACAGATATGAAGTAGCAAGGACAATAATTTGATGGTTGGGGGTCACCACAACATGAGGAATTGTATTAAGGGGTCACGGCTTTGGGAAGGTTGAGAACCACTGACTTATATAAAGTGACGTAATCAAGGTTTGCTTTTGGGTATTTAGAAAAATATTTTGAGCCATGGCTGGTCAAACTCATGGATACAGAGAACCAGTTGCAACCAAGTTTTCCCTCTTTCCTAGACAAGCTGGCATTAGAGATTGTGACTGGCCGGAAAAACAACTCTACGCCATTATGCCAGCCTCCTATGCTGACTATAGATTGGTTAGCCCTTTCTACAATCATATAGTCACTTCTAATCATTTGGTAAGGTAAAGGTTTTCCCCTGACATTAACTCTTGTCATGTCCGACTCTGGGGGTTGGCGCTCATCTCCATTTCTAAGTCGAAGAGCCGGCATTGTCCATAGACATCTCCAAGGTCATGTTGCTGGCACGACTGCATGGAGTGCCGTTACCTTCCCTATTGATCTATTCACATTTGCATGTTTTTGAACTGCTAGGTTGGCAGAAGCTGGGGCTAACAGCAGGAGCTCACCCTGCTCCCCGGATTCAAACCACTGACCTTTTGGTCAGCAAATTCAGCAGCTCAGTGGTTTAACCCACTTTGCCACCAAGGGCTCCTTTATTTGGAACCAAAATCACTTTCCTGTCCAAGAATTGGTCCCTTAACATTGATTTAAGTCATGTCCGACTTTAGGGGTTGGTGCTCATCTCTATTTCTAAGCCGAAGAGCCAGCATTGTCCATAAACACCTCCAAGGTCATGTTGCTGGCATGGCTGCATAGAGTGCCGTTACCTTCCTGCCGGAGTGGTTCCTATTGATCTACACACATTTGCATTTTTTGAACTGCTAGGTTGGCAGAAGCTGGGGCGAACAGCAGGAGCTCACCCCGCTCCCCAGATTCGAACCGTCGACCTTTTGGTCAGCAAATTTAGCAGCTCAGTGGTTTAACCCACCTTGCTACCAACTGCTAGGGTGGCAGAAGCTGGGGTGAGAGCTCATCCTGTAACAGCGGGAGCTCATCCCATTCCCCGGATTTGAACCGCCAACCTCTTGGTCAGCAAGTTCAGCAGCTCAGCGGTTTAAACCACTTCGCCACCAAGGGCTCCTTTATTTGGAACCAAAATCACTTTCCTGTCCCAGGATTGGTCCCTTAACATTGATTTCAGGCCAGATGTTGATCTTCTTGGTTGCTGTTGACTTGTGTCAACTTCCTTCTTAACATTGTAAACATTTCTGTTATCACTGTCTCAATTCTTATCAGAGTTTACTTTCCAGTTCTTATTAGCAGGTTTTAATCACAATCCAGCAAGCAGATAGTCAGTCATTGCAGTCCTTCATATTATACTGGTGTCTCCAAAATTATTATCACTGTCCCAACTCTTATCAGAGTTTACTTTTCAGTTCCTATTAGTAGGTTTTAATCACAATCCAGCAAGCAAGTATTTAGTCATTGCAGGTCTTATTATTATACTGGTGTCTCCAAAATTATTAGCTCCATCCATACATTCATCTTCCATTCTTACATTCATTCCCACGCATCATATCAAATTCACATTTATAAAATCTGCACATTAACATTGATTTCAGGCCAGATGTTGATCTTCTTGATTGTTGTTAACAAACGCAAGGCTTGTGTTGACTTCCTTCTTAACGTTGTAAACATTTCTGTTATCACTGTCTTAATTCTTATCAGAGTTTACTTTTCAGTTCTTATTAGCAGGTTTTAATCACAATCCGGCAAGCAGATAGTCAGTCATTGCAGGCCTTAATATTATACTGGTGTCTCCAAAATTATTATCACTGTCCCAAGTCTTATCAGAGTTTATTTTTCAGTTCTCATTAGCAGGTTTTAATCACAATCCAGCAAGCAGATAGTCAGTCATTGCAGACCTTCATATTATACTGGTGTCTCCAAAATTATTATCACTGTCCCAACTCTTAACAGAGTTTACTTTTCAGTTCTCATTAGCAGGTTTTAATCACAATCCAGCAAGCAGATAGTCAGTCATTGCAGACCTTCATATTAAACTGGTGTCTCCAAAATTATTATCACTGTCCCAACTCTTATCAGAGTTTACTTTTCAGTTCTCATTAGCAGGTTTTAATCACAATCCAGCAAGCAGGTCACTGCAGGCCTTAATATTATAGTAGTGTCTCCAAAATTATTAGCTCCATCCATACATTCATCTTCCATTCATTCCCGCACATCATATTAACTTCACATTTATAAAATCTGCACATTAAATTTTTGTGACACAGGTCTTATGTTATCATAGGTTTGACCTTAGATATGTTCCTCCAACAGCAATGTTTTCCTCCAATAGCAATGTGCGTGTGACCCACAAACTACTGTTTGCCCATCCCGTTTCCAAATGGAATCTGAATATGATGCCTTGGACAGCAATCCATCATGTGCTAAATGAACTTGAGCCTTCCGATTCGAAATAATTCTTACCTGGTTGGGCCAGGTGTCATCAAATGTGAAGCCCGGGATTCTCTTGTTGCTGCAAATGACACTCACGTCCTCAGTATGCCTGCAGTCCGTTACCCCCCAGCCATTGGATCTGCACTGAGCTAATGATGTTTCTCTGCCGGTACAGTGCACATTGTCCAGCCAAATTCTGCCTGTAGAAGAAGGAAAGAAGAGTCATCGGAGGTCCTAGGTTGAGGATCATCAATATTATCCACTTATCACATTTATTGAATTTCACTGAGTCCTCTCTATCTATATATAAATGCTCTGTTCGTTTTGAGTGACAACTCAAAAACCGCTGGACTAGTTGCCATCAAATTTGGCCACAAGACTAACCCAAGGAGTGATCATCACTAAAAAAATTGATTTTGTAATTTGGAAGTTGTAGTTGCCAGGATTTATAGTTCACCTACAATCAAAGAGCATTCCGAACTCCACCAACGATGGAATTGAACCAAACTTGGCACACAGGACTCCCATGAGCAACAGAAAACACTAGAAGGGTTTGGTGAGCATGGACCTTGAATTTAGGAGTTGTAGTTCATCTACATCCAGAGAGCACTGTGGACACAAACTATGAAGGATCTCTAGACAAAACTTGGTAGAAATACTCCACATGCCAAAATATGAACTCAGATAGACCTTGAC
>NW_026847882.1:4907700-4925244 GCF_025583915.1 Anolis sagrei ordinatus
CCTCCATTCGTGCCTCTTCAAATTCTACAGCACTGCTGGTCACAGCTGACCTCCAGCTGGAGCACTCAAGACCCAGGGCTTCCCAGTTCTCAGTGTCTATACCAGAGTTTTGAAGGTTGGCTTTGAGCCCATCTTTCAATCTCTTTTCCTGCCCTCCAACATTCCATTTTCCATTCTTGAGTTCGGAGTAGAGTAACTGCTTTGGGAGACGGTGGTCGGGCATCCGGACAACGTGCTCGGTCCAGCGGAGTTGATGGCGGAGGATCATCGCTTCAATGCCGGTGCTCTTTGCGTCTTCCAGAATGCTGACGTTTGTCCGCCTGTCTTCCCAAGAGATTTGCAGGATTTTCCAGAGGCAGCGCTGATGGAATTGTTCCAGGAGTTGCATGTGACATCTGTAGACAGTCCACGTTTCGCAAGCGTATAGCAGGGTTGGGAGGACAATAGCTTTATAGACAAGCACCTTGGTCTCCCTACGGATGTCCCGTCCTCAAACACTCTCTGCTTCATTCGGGAAAATGCTGCACTCGCAGAGCTCAGGTGGTGTTGTATTTCGGTATCGATGTTGACTTTGGTGGGAGGGGGCTGCCAAGGAGCAGAAATGGGCAACATTTTCTAATGTTACACCATTAAGCTGTATCGCTGGCATTGGAGAGGGGTTGGCTAGTGACTGCTGGAAGAGCACTTTGGTTTTCTCGATGTGCAAAGACAGGCTGAGCTTCTTGTATGCTTCTGCAAAGGTGTTTAGAGTGGCTTGTTGATCTGCTTCTGAATGAGCACAGACGACGTTGTCATCAGCATACTGGAGTTCTATAACAGATGTTGTTGTGACCTTGGTTTTGGCTTTCAGTCTGCTGAGGTTAAATAGCTTGCCATCTGTCTGATAGATGATTTCCACTCCGGTGGGAAGCTTCCCATCAACAAGGTGAAGTATCATAGCGATGAAGATAGAGAATAAAGTTGGGGCAATAACACATCCCTGTTTGATTCCACCTTAAATGGGTCACTTTGGGAGCCATTGTTGTCCAAAACTGTTGCCATCATGTCATCACGGAGGAGCCGCAGGATGTTCCCAGCAGCTACTGAAATACAGTCAAAGAGCAGGCGTCTGGGAAGGAGTGGGTCATAAGTTTTAGTATTGAGTAGCAAATGGGATAAAAGGGGAAAGTGGGTGGTGGGGGGAGATTATTATTTTCATCACATTTGCTTCTCTGGTCAATTTTATTTAAGTTTGCCTTGAAAACTGGAAGAAGGCTGCCTAATCACATCAAAACCCTATGGCCAGAGCTTGCAAAGTTGTATATGGATCACTACTCCCAGATTTCCCAAGCCAGCAGAAATAAATATCCAGTTGTTGTTGTTGTCGTCGTTCATTCGTTCAGTCGCTTCCAACTCTTTGTGACTTCATGGACCAGTCCACGCCAGAGCTCCCTGTTGGTTGTCACCACCCCCAGCTCCTTCAAGGTCAATCCAGTCACTTCAGGGATGCCATCCATCCACTTTGCCCTTGGTCGACCCCTCTTCCTTTTTCCTTCCATTTTCCCCAGCATCATTCTCTTCTCTAAGCTTTCCTGTCTTCTCATGATGTGGCCAAAGGACTTCCTCTTGGCCTTGTCCTCGTGGGCAACAAGTTAAACATGAGCCAACAATGTGATGTGGCGGCAAAAAAAGCCAATGGGATTTTGGCCTGCATCAATAGGAGCACAGTGTCGAGATCTAGGGAAGTCATGCTCCCCATGCTCTATTCCGCTTTGGTTAGACCACACCTGGAATATTGTGTCCAATTCTGGGCACCACAATTGAAGAGAGATATTGACAAGCTGGAATGTGTCCAGAGGAGGGCGACTAAAATGATCACGGGTCTGGAGAACAAGCCCTATGAGGAGCGGCTTAAGGAGCTGGGCATGTTTAGCCTGAAGAAGAAAAGGCTGAGAGGGGATATGATAGCTATGTATAAATATGTGAGAGGAAGCCACAGGGAGGAGGGAGCAAGCTTGTTTTCTGCTTCCATGGAGACTAGGACGCAATGGAACAATGGCTTCAAACTACAAAAAAGGAGATTCCATCTGAACCTGAGGAAGTACTTCCTGACTGTGAGAACCGTTCAGCAGTGGAACTCTCTGCCCGGAGTGTGGTTGAAGCTCCTTCTTTGGAAGCTTTTAAACAGAGGCTGGATGGCCATCTGTCAGGGGTGATTTGAATGCAATATTCCTGCTGCTTGGCAGAATGGGGTTGGACTGGATGGCCCATGAGGTCTCTTCCAACTCTTTGATTCTATGATTTTCAAGCTTCTAAAGACTTTGTATAGGAAAATCCTTAGGGCCTCTCAGCTGAGGCACCCCGGCTTCCCGCTGGGCACAAAGAGCACGTCCCGTTCAAAAGCCAATTGCTATAGGCCCAGTGCGTGACAGCACAACCACCATGTCAGACTACACAAAGAAGCCATTGAAATCCACAAGAAGTGTGTGGACAATTTCAACAGAAAGGAGGAAACCATGAAAATGAACAAAATGTGCAATGTGAGTTGACACAACGCTGCATTTGCCTGGCTGAGAATATTCACCCAGCAGTTGGCATCATTGGCACAGTCATTTCTGTGGTTTCCTCCGATCATATTAAGTTGCCCTGTGATTTGCAGGGAAGGGTTTTATGGTAGCTCGGTGTGGCTGCCAACCGCAAGGGGCCACCGTGTGTGGCCTGACGGTTTTGCAAGCACTCGAAGCATCAGACAGCTTTCCCTTGACAAACAGGTATATAGGAGTGCAGTGCATTGTAGAAGGTCCACAGGGCTCTGAGGCTGGTTTAATGGCATCTCCATATTCCCCTCTCCCTGCCCTAGAATAGTACAATTTTCATGTCTATTTCATCAGTGGCGCAGTGGGTTAAACCCTTGTGCCGGCAGGACTGAAAACCAACAGGTCAGAGGTTCCAAACCAGGGAGAGAGAGGGTGAGCTCCCTCTGTCAGCTCTAGCTCCCCATGTGGGGACATGAGAGAAGCCTCCTACAAGGATTGTAAAACATCAAAACTTCCAGGCAACGTAGATCAATAGGTGCCGCCACTGCGGGAAGGTAACAGCGCTCCATATAGTCATGCTGGCCACATGACCTTGGAGGTGTCTATGGGCAATACTGGCTTAGAAATGGAGATGAGCACCAACCCCCAGAGTTGGACACAACTGGACTTAATGACAGGGGACAACCTTTACCTATGTGTAGGAGCCCCCGATGGCACAGTGGGTTAAACCCTTGTGCCAGCAGGACTGAAGACCGACAGGTCGCATGATCAAATCCAGGGAGAGTGCAGATGAGCTCCCTCTGTCAGCTCCAGCTTCCCATGTGGGGACATGAGAGAAGCCTCCCACAAGGATGGTAAAACATTAAAATGTCCAGGCAACGTCCCCTGGGCAACGTCCTTGCAGACGGCCAATTCTCTCACACCAGAAGCGACTTGCGGTTTCTTGAGGAGCTCTTGACACGAAAACAACAACAACAAAACACAACTATTTCTTTAAAAGCTGCAATCCTTTGCACATTTACCTGGGTGTATGAGGGCGCATCTACATTGTACAATTAATTGAGCCATGGCTCAATTATATGGAATCATGGGAACTGTAGTTTGACAACCTCTAAAGACTCTTCTGCCAAACACTACTGGTGTCTCGCAAAACTACAAATTCCACGATCCCATAGAATTGAGCCATAGCAGTTAAAGTGATCTTAAATTGCACTAATTCTACAGTGTTGATCTAGCACAAGCAAACTTGGGCCCTCCAGGTGTTTTGGACTTCAACTCCCACAATTCCTAACAGCCTACCGGCTGTTAGGAATTGTGGGAGTTGAAGTCCAAAACACCTGGAGGGCCCAAGTTTGCCCATATCTGGTGTAAATGCACCTCAAGCAGAAAACAAGTCTGATTCCATAGCTGGCATTCAGTACTGAAGGTATAGATTTCTAACAGAGTCCATATGCTTGGGCTTAAAAATTATAGGAGGATAGATTTTGGCAAAATCTTTTGGCCGTAAGAGATCGGTTTGGTCAGCTCCATTTGGTCAGGTTGGTCAGCTCCATTTTAATTGGGGGTTTGAAACAGAAATTGGACATAAGGATATAGTTATGCTGGATTTCCAGCAGTAAGCTGTGGGTTGGACTAGATGATCTCCAGGGATCCCATTCAGCTCAATTAATCAATGTTGCTTCTGTTGTAGTGAATTGACTACTAGTGTCTAGATCCAGGGAAGTCATGCTCCCCTCTATTATGTCTTGGTCAGACCACACCTGGAATCACACTGTGGTCGAGGGGAGAAAGGAAGGGGCCTAAGGCTGTTAGGAATTGTGGGAGTTGGAGTCCAAAACACCTGGAAGGCCAAAGCTTTCCCATTCCTGTTCTACAATATAGATGCACTTGGAGACAACTATACCGCTACCTATGCATGCCTACTTTGAAGCATGTCTTCAGTGATGCTCAGCCTGTCATTGAACATCGAGAAAACCAAAGTACTCTTCCAGCAGTCATCAACCAACCCATCTGCAAGGCCACAAATAGAGCTTAACGGTGTAACATTAGAAAATGACCATTTCTACTACCTTGTCAGCCACCTCTCCACAAAAGTCAACATTGACACTGAAATACAACACCGCTTGAGCTCTGCAAGTGCAGCATTTTTCTGAATGAAGCAGAGAGTGTTTGAGGACCGGGACATCCGTTGTTTATAAAGCTATTGTCCTACCAACCCTGCTATATGCCTGCGAAATGTGGACTGTCTACAGACATCAACACTGGAACTGAATTACAGCACCGCCTGAGCTCTGCGAGTACAGCTTTTTTCCAAATGAAGCAGAGAGTGTTGGAGGACCAGGACATCCGTAGGGAGACCAAGGTGCTTGTTTATAAAACTATTGTCCTACCAACCCTGCTATATGCCTGCAAAACATGGACTGTCAACAGACATCAACATTGAGACTGAATTACAGCACCGCCTGAGCTCTGCGAGTACAGCTTTTTTCCAAATGAAGCAGAGAGTGTTGGAGGACCRGGACATCCGTAGGGAGACCAAGGTGCTTGTTTATAAAACTATTGTCCTACCAACCCTGCTATATGCCTGCGAAACATGGACTGTCTACAGACATCAACATTGGGACTGAATTACAGCACCGCCTGAGCTCTGCGAGTACAGCTTTTTTCCAAATGAAGCACAGAGTGTTGGAGGACCGGGACATCCGTAGGGATACCAAGATGCTTGTTTATAAAGCTATTGTCCTACCAACCCTGCTATATGCCTGCAAAACATGGACTGTCAACAGACATCAACACTGAGACTGAATTACAACACCGCCTGAGCTCTGCAAGTACAACTTTTTAGGAATTGTGGGAGTTGGAGTCCAAAACACCTGGAGGCAGCATTTTTCCAAATGAAGCACAGAGTGTTAGAGGACCGGAACATCCATAGGGATACCAAGGTGCTTGTTTATAAAGCTATTGCCCTACCAACCCTGCTATATGCCTGTGAAACGTGGATTGTCTACAGACATCAACATTGAGACTGAAATACAACACCGCCTGAGCTCTGCGAGTACAGCTTTTTTCCAAATGAATCACAAATTGTTGGAGGACCGGGACATCTGTAGGGATACCAAAGTGCTTGTTTATAAAGCTATGCCTGTGAAATGTGGACTGTCTACAGACGTCACATGCAACTCCTGGAACGATTTCATCAGTGTTGCCTCAGAAAAATCCTGCAAATCTTTTGGGAAGACAGGCGGACAAATGTCTGCGTGCTGGAAGAAGCAAAGACCACCAGCATTGAAGCAATGGTCCTCCACTACCAACTCTGCTGGATCGGCCACGTTGTCCAGATGCCCGACCACCATCTCCCAAAGCAGTTGCTCTACTCCGAACTCAAGAATGGAAAACGGAATGTTGGTGGACAGGAAAAGAGATTTAAAGATGGGCTCAAAGCCAACCTAAAAAAACTCTGGCATAGACACTGAGAATTGGGAAGCCTGGCCCTTGAGTGCTCCAGCTGGAGGTCAGCTGTGACCAGCAGTGCTGTGGAATTTGAAGAGGAACGAATGGAGGGCAAAAGGGAGAAACATGCCAAGAGGAAAGCGTGTCAAGCCAACCCCGACCGGGACCACCTTCCACCTGGAAACCGATGCCCTCACTGTGGGAGAAGATGCGGATCAAGAATTGGGCTCCACAGTCACCTATGGACCCACCGCCAGGACACTGATCTTGGAAGGCAATCCTATTTGGACAACGAGGGATCGCCTAAATAAGTAAGTAAGGAAGAAGTATGTCTTCAGTTATGCTTGCTCACAGCTAAGTGGTATAAACACTTTGAGCCTTGACATTCATGTGGCTCTTCCCCATTTCATTTGCCGTGTTTTCTCCCATCTGCAACAACCCTGTCAGGTAGATCACTCCTATTGCACATAAAGTGCTAGAGACACCTTGAAACATCAGTGTCGTCTTAATTGGAGCCACTTCTGTCCGAATTAAGAACCGTGCAGGCAGCTGGGGGGGAAACAAGCCAGACAGATTCCTGAAATGCTAAACAACATTGCCGAACACTTACTGCCCCAACTTGCAAACAATTAGTAGCCATCGTCTTTCTGCCTCATTAGCAGGGAGAATTCATGGCTGAGAGGTTCTGGATGGCAACAGACTCGTCTTTCCAAGTACCCTCTTAACACAAGGAGACTGTGTTGTGGAAGGCTTTCATGGCTGGAATCACTGGATTACTGTTGGAAACTAGGCAAGTGGGGTTTATATATCTATGGAATAATGTCCAGGGTGGGAGAAAGAACTCTTGTCTGCCTAGGGAAAGGGTAAATGTTGCAATTGGCCACTTTGATTCACATTGAATAGCCTTGCAGCTTCAAAGTTTGGCTGCTTCCTGCCTGGGAATCTTATTTGAGAACAAGACCAAGGTGCTTGTTTATAAAGCTGTTGTCCTCCCAACCCTGCTATATGCCTGCGAAACATGGACTGTCTACAGACGTCACATGCAACTCCTGGAATGATTCCATCAGCATTGCCACTGAAAAATCCTGCAAATCTCTTGAGAAGACAAGTGGTGGAAGAAGCAAAGACCATCAGCACTGAAGTGATGGTCCTCCGCCATGAACTGGACTGGCCATGTTGTCCAGATGCCCGACCACCATCTCCCAAAGCAGTTGCTCTACTATGAACTCAAGAACGGAAAATGGAACGCTGGTGGACAGGAAAAGAGATTGAAAGATGGGCTCAAAGCCAACTTTAAAAGCTGTGGCATAGACAATGAGATCAAGCCAACTCTGACCAGGACCACCTTCCACCTGGAAACCAATGTCCTCGCTACGGGAAAACATGTGGATCAAGAATAGGGCTCCACAGCCACCTACAGACCCACCGCCAAGACACTACACTTGGAGGACCGTCATCCTCGGGCTATGAGGGATCACTTCAGAAAAGATCTGGAAATGTTTTGTTTCTATCCCTCTTGATCCGCTGGGCAGTAGCAGCCAATAGTGAAAGGACCAAGGCAGTGACATCTCCAGCTCATCCCTTGTTTGGGTATCAGCCAGCACATCAACGACTTAAATCAAGACATAGTTTTCTAAGATCTACAGAGACACTTGCTGGAACACCTCAGCAAGCGAGAGTCCAAAAGTGGCAGGCTCAAACCAAGACCCTCAACCAATGGCTGATACCAAATGAGAGACTCCCCCCTGGGCACACAGAGGACTGGGCGACTTGGAAGGTGCTGAACAGACTGCGCTCTGGCACCACAAGATGCAGAGCCAACCTTAAGAAATGGGGCTACAAATTGGAGGAGGTGGGGTTCACAGATTCTTTTTGCACGGTCTGCCAAGGCTTTAATGGTGCTTCTTTTTTGACTTGGGTGATGGTTGGAGTTTTTGTGTAGATATGTATCTGTGTGGGTTTTCTGTAGTCTACATAGGGACCACCAAACGCAGCGCCCAAACACGAATCAAGGAACATGAAAGGCACTGCAGACTACTTCAACCAGAGAAGTCAGCCATAGCAGAGCACCTGATGAACCAACCTGGACACAGCATATTATTTGAGAACACAGAAATGCTGGACCACTCCAACAACCACCATGTCAGACTACACAGAGAAGCCATTGAAATCCACAAGCATGTGGACAATTTCAACAGAAAGGAGGAAACCATGAAAATGAACAAAATCTGGCTACCAGTATTAAAAAACTCCTAAAATTAAAACAGCAAAACAGCAGAGAGGAAACAACCAGGCACATCTTAACACCTCTCAACAAAAGATTTTCCCAGGCTCAGCCAGGCCTTCAAATGCTAATGAAGGTGGTCAGTTGAAACATTCACACCTAGCT
The DNA here is from genome assembly GCF_025583915.1 of Anolis sagrei ordinatus. Classification (NCBI taxonomy): domain Eukaryota; kingdom Metazoa; phylum Chordata; class Lepidosauria; order Squamata; family Anolidae; genus Anolis; species Anolis sagrei. Next base: position 4,916,056 of record NW_026847882.1, read on the forward strand.
CCAGCAGAGAAGAGCTCTTTGCCCCACCCCAGTCATTCCACAGATATATAAACCCATTTTCCTAATTCCAACAGACCTCACTACCTCTGAGGATGCTTGCCATAGATGCAGGCAAAACGTCAGGAGAAATGCCTCTAGAACATGGTCATATAGCCCGAAAAAACACACAAGAACCTAAATAAATCCCTCTTGGTCTGCCTTTCAAAAAGACCCAAAGCAGTGACACCAAGGACTGAGCTGGGCATTTTGTGTGGGCAAAGTGTGCACTCCACTGAGTCCAGAAAAAAAAGGAGGATTTACCGGTATCCATCCTCTGCCTTTCCCTCCAAGTCGGTATCAGAGTCCACAAAAAGTAATGAGAACTATATCTCAAAAGGAGGATAGATATGACACATTCTTCCCACCGTGACCTGCCATGAGTAGCCTCACCAATAAGTATAGTCAAATATTTTTAATGGTTGCCCTTACCTAGTAGCAGTGGGCAGGACCCTCGGAGAGGAGCGGCTATCCTTGCGTAAAGTGCTTCTCCTGGACTGAGCTGTGGAGCAGTTGTGGGCTGCTTCTTGTTCTGGCACATTTCAGAGTTCTCCTCCAAAACCCCTCCCAGGGCCCACCCCTTCCAAAACTCAACCAACAGGCAACTCGGATGCAATGGGTGATATCATGCAGATGTTGCTTTCTTTCCCCCCCTTTCCCACCCCCAGTAATCCGAGAGCTGCCTTTTGGCATTCCTGGAGCACTTCTGCTTGGAAGCCATAGAGAAGAGGAGTGGGGTGGGGGGGACGGGACTGCTTTCTAGGAAAACTGTGCAGACAAACCAGCAGGGAGTGTGTCCTGCTAAGGAGGCCAAATCCTTGAAGATATCTCTCTTGTACAAGGCAATGAGGACACCATTAAAGCAAAGACCTCCATACCACACATACAGTCAAGGGATGTTCATATTTCACAGATGCAACCATCTATGTCAGTGCTTCTCAACCTTCCTAGTGCCGCGACCCCTTAACACAGTTCCTCATGTTGTGGTGACCCCCAACCAGCAAATTATTTTCATGACAACTTCACAACTGTAATTTTGCTACTGTTATGAAGCATAATGTAAATATCTGATATGCAGGATGTATTTTCATTCACTGGACCCAATACACCCAAATTTGAACACTGGTGGCGTTGGGTGGGGGATTGATTTTGTCATTTGGGAGTTGTAGTTGCTGGGATTTATATTTCACCTACAATCAAAGAGCATTCTGAACTCCACCAATTTTTTTTTTTTTGGGGGGGTCATGAAAATCAATATGCCCAAATGTGAACTCTGCTGGAGTTCGGGGAAAATAGACCTTGACATTGGGAGTTGTAATTATTGGAATGTATATTTCACCTACAATCAAAGAGCATTCCAAACTCCACCATTTTTTTTTTGGGTCGTGTCAGGAGCGACTTGAGAAACTGCAAGTCGCTTCTGGTGTGAGAGAATTGGCCGTCTGCAAGGATGTTGCCGAGGGGACACCCAGATGATTCCACCAATGATGGAATTGAACCAAACTTGGCACACAGAATTCCCATTACCAACAGAAAATACTGGAAGGGTGTGATGAGCACTGACCTTGAGTTTTGGAGTTGTAGTTCACCTACATCCAGAGAGCACTGTGGACTCAAACAATGATGGATCTGGACCAAACTTGGCACAAATACTCAATATGCCCAAATGTGAACACTGGTGGAGTTTGGGGGAAAATAGACCTTGACATTTGGGAGTTGTAGTTGCTGGTATTTATAGTTCACCTACAATCAAAGAGCATTCTGAACTTTTTGTGAGTGTGTGTGTGTTTGTCAGGAGCAACTTGAGAAACTGCAAGTTGCTTCTGGTGTGAGAGAATTGGCCGTCTGCAAGGACGTTGCCCAGGGGACGCCCAGATGGTTTTGATGATTGGGTTAAAGCCCTGTGCTGGCAGGACTGAAGACCGACAGGTCACAGGTTCGAATCTGGGGAGAGGCGGATGAGCTCCCTCTATCAGCTCCAGCTCCTCATGCGGGGACATGAGAGAAGCCTCCCACAAGGATGATAAAAACATCAAATCATCCGGGAGTCCCCTGGGCAACATCCTTACAGACGGCCAATTCTCTCACAACAGGAGTGACTTGCAATTTCTCAGGTCGCTCCTGACATGACAAAAAAAACCCAAAACCAGATGATTCCACCAATGATGGAATTGAACCAAACTTGGCACACAGAATTCCCATTACCAACATAAAATACTGGAAGGGTGTGATGGGCACTGACCTTGAGTTTTGGAGTTGTAGCTCACCTGCATCCCAAGAGCACTGTGGACTCAAACAATAATTGGTCTGGACCAAATTTGACATGAAAATCAATATGCCCAAATGTGAACTCTGCTGGAGTTCAGGGAAAATAGACTTTCACATTGGGAGTTGTACTTATTGGGATTTGTAGTTAACCTACAGTCAAAGAGCATTCTGAATCCCACCAAGGTTAGAATTGGGCCAAACTTTCCACACAGAACCCTTCATGACCAACAGAAAATACTGTGTCTTTGGCGACCCCTCTGACACCCCCTCTGACACCCCCTCGCGACCCCTCCAGGGGTCCCAACCCCCAGGTTGAGAAACGCTGATCTATGTCAATGGTTCTCAACCTGTGGATCCCCAGATGTTTTGGCCTACGACTCCCAGAAATCCCAGCCAGTTTACCAGCTGTTAGAATTTCTGGGAGTTGAAGGTCAAAACATCTGGGGACCCACAAGTTGAGAACCACTGATCTACACCTTGGACCATATATCAAACGGACAATGTATTGGGAATCTCACATCAGAACAACATATTTTATGTGTGGCCAAGACCCAAAAATAACATATAAAACAGCTCTGTACTTAAGCAAAACAATACGTCTGAGAACCACATATGTAGGGCTGATTGGGGTAAATTTTATCATGTCTTATCATATTTATTTACTGTATCGGTTATAAGTGTCTTATTTTAACTTTCTACGTGGAGTGTGATCGGGTCTTGTCAGGCCTTGTTGTTCTGTTTCTTATTGTGATATGGCCTAAGGGCTAAACAATAAAATTACTACTACCACTGATCTATGTCATGGATCCAGTAACATGGAAACAGGTAGACTGAACTCCACTGTATGCCTGGTTTTTGTTTTGTGTATTTTGATATGTATTTTATGGAGATATATGTGTGTATTGTTACAGAGTGTTTTCAAATGATTATATGTTTGTTTACATTTTGGTAATGTTTGTGTTTATGTTTTAGTAATGCTGTAACCCGCCTCGAGCTGTGGGGAAAGCAAGAAATAGAATTATTATTATTATTATTATTATTATTATTATTATTTGAAACACAACAAGATGAGTCCACAGCAGACACTCTCTGGCTATTGTATTGGCTCACACATTGGACACTTCCCAAGTGTCTAGGACTGTGTGATATGTTTTTAAATTATTATTATTATTAATAATTATTAATTATTATTATTATTATTATTATTAGAAACACAACAAGATGAGTCCACAGCAGAGACTCTCTGGCTGTTGTACTGGCTCACACACTGAACACTTCCCAAGTGTCTAGGACTGTGTGATGTATGGGCGAATAATGTGTACAGATCCCAGTAAGGTGGCCTTATGCAGCTGGCAGATGGTCATCTTGTCAGCACTGATTGTGTTTAAGTGCAGGCCAGTGTCTTTAGGCACTGCACCCTTGACTGGCTCATGCCACAGTCTTTGCAGTTCGATCTTTAAATCCTCACATTGTGCCAGCTTTTCCAGTTGTTTCTCTTAAATCCTGCTATCGCCTGGGATTGCAACATCCACAATCCATACTTTGCTTTTTAACATGATCGTGAGGTCATGAGTATTGTGCTCCAAAACCCTTGTCAGTCTGAATTTGAAAGTCCCAGAGGAGTTTGGCATGTTCATTCTCTGTAACTTTTTCTGGCTTGTGATCCCAACACTTCTTTGTCGCAGGCAGATGGGATTTGTGGCACAATTTCCAAGGAATCATCTGAGCAACGGTGTTGTGCCTCTGCTTGTAGTCCGTCTGCGCCATCTTCTTGCAGCAGCTGAGGATATGATCTATTGTTTCATCTGCTTCCTTACAGAGTCTACATTTGGGATCTGTTGCTGACTTTTCAATTCTGGCTTGGATGGCATTGGTTTGAATAGCTTGTTCTTGGGTTGCCAGAATCAGGTCCTCCGTCTAGTTTTTCAATGTTTCATTTGTGACCCACAGCCATGTGTTTTCTTTGTCCATTTTGCTGTCAATTTTTCCCAGGAACTGTCCATGGAAAATCTTCTTTTGCCAGTTTTCTCTTCTTCTCTGGATTGTGTTTTTACGGTATTCCTTGTTTGTTTTTTTGTACTTGAAGCAATTTACTACTATTGACTTCCCTCAGTGTTGGTTCTTGATTGCCTTTCACATAATCTGCCAGTGCGTTGTTGTTGTTGTTGTTGTTGTTGTTGAAGCAAAGAAAGTCCATAAAGTAAACCTTGATTTTGTCATTTTATACAAGGGGCTTACTATGCCACTGTATATAATGGGACTTGAACATTTCCAAATTTTACTATTTATATAGGATCCTAGAGCCAAATCCCAGTGGCTGCGAAAATAACCACTGTACTTTCAGCTGATTTCTAAAGCAACTTTGTCTCCTTTTTCCCAGTCAACTTGCCAAAGATTGGCATGTCAAGTACGGCAATTTAAGAAGTAAAGAAGGTGAAAAGGAAAGAAAGACATTTCCAGAATCCCCCAACCAACACGGCTCTTGGATTCTGGGAATTGCTCTCCCATCAAAGGTTATCATGATCTGATTAAAACAACGTCATTCCCAAGAGCGGCCAAAAAGGCAGCCAAAAGAAGCAAAGAAAGAACTGAAAACAAACAGAGGAACAATAGACGGCACGACATACGACAGAAAAGGTCTTTGCTTGGCGTTGTAACAACGTCAAAGTCATTTCATCAGAGAAACCTACACCAAAAGGCCTCCTCTGCTGTGATTAGCTGGCCCTTCAGCCAAGGGGAAGGCTATTTCCAAGACTCAAAGCAGGGGAGGGGAGAGCAGGTGTGTTTGGCGCATGGCAACATGGTGCGCATGTGTGGGCAAGGGAGAGCATGTGAGGCTGGAGGGAGGCTCGCGCCAGGAAGTCCCTTCAAGTCATGCAGGTTCTGTGTGCAAAGTGTGGCCCAATTCTATCCTTGGTGGGGTTCAGAATGCCCTGATTATAGGTGAACTATAAATCCCAGCAACTGCAACTCTCAACTGTCAAGGTATATTTTCCCCAAACTAAACCAGTGTTCTCATTTGGGCATATTGAGTATTTGTGCCAAGTTTGGTTTAGCTCTACCATTGTTTGATTCCATAGTACTCCCTGGATGTAGGTGAACTACAACTCCCAAACTTAAGGTCAAGGCCTACCAAACCCAGTATTTTCTGTTGGCCATGGGAGTTCTGTGTGTCAAGTTTAGTTCAATTCACTCGGTGGAGTTCAGAATGCTCTTTGATCGCAGGTGAACTATACATCCCATCAACTACAACTCCCAAATGTCAATGTCTATTTTTCCCAAATTCCACCAGGGTTCCCATTTGGGCATATTGAGTATTTGTGCTAAGTTTGGTTCAGCTCTACCATTGTTCGATTCCAAAGGGCTCTCTGGATGTAGGTGAACTACAACTCCCATATTCAAGGTCAATGCCTACCAAAACCTTCCAGTATTTTCTGTTGGCCATGGGAGTTCTGTGTGTCAAGTTTGGTTCAATTCCATCGTTGGTGGAGTTCAGAATGCTCTTTGATTGCAGGTGAACTATACATCCCATCAACTATAACTCCCAAATGTCAAGGTCTATTTTTCCCAAACTCCACTAGTATTCCCAGTTGGGCATATTGGGTATTTGTGCCAACTTTGGTTCAGCTCTACCATTGTTTGATTCCGCAGTGCTCTCTGGATGTAGGTGAGTTACAACTCCCAAACCCAAGGCCAATGCCCACCAAACCCTTCCAGTATTTTCTCTTTTTTGTGGAAGTTCTGCATGCTAAATTTGGTTCAGTTCCATTATTGATGGAGTTCAGAATGTTCTTTGATTGTGGGGAACTATAAATCCCAGCAACTACAATCCCCAAACCACAAAATCAACCCCGAACACCACCAGTATTCAAATGTGGGCATATGGGGTATTTGTGCCAAATTTGGTCCAGTGAATGAGAATCCATCCTGCATATCAGATAGTTACATGACGATTCATAACAGTAGCAAAATTACAGTTATGAAGTAGCAGCAAAAATAATGTTAAGGTTGGAGATCACCACAACATGAGGAACTGTATTAAGGGGTCAAGACGTTAGGAATGTTGAGAAACACTGTAGTAGAGCCAACTCAAGCAAGAATTGGGGAAGAGAATGGCCTTGGATGACACTTATAATGGGAGTGTTCTGTCACGCCCTGGGCCTGTAATAATTGTCTTTTGAAATAAGACGTGCACCTTGTGCCCAGCGGGAAGCCAGGGCGCCACGAAAGAGGCCCTCAAGGATTTCCCTGAGGAAATGGTCTTTAGATGGCTCGAAAGGTTAAACAAAGTCCTTGATTATTGAACAAATCCAACAGATATTTCTCAAATCTTTAATGAGTCAAACAAATGCTTCAAGGCTTTAAATAATAATAATAATAATAATAATAATAATAATAATAGTTATTATTATTATTATTATTATTCATAGAATCATAGAATCAAAGAGTTGGAAGAGACCTCATGGGCCATCCAGTCCAACCCCCTGCCAAGAAGCAGGAATATTGCATTCAAATCACCCCTGACAGATGGCCATCCAGCCTCTGCTTAAAAGCTTCCAAAGAAGGAGCCTCCACCACACTCCGGGGCAGAGAGTTCCACTGCTGAACGGCTCTCACAGTCAGGAAGTTCTTCCTAATGTTCAGATGGAATCTCCTCTCTTGTAGTTTGAAGCCATTGTTCCGCGTCCTAGTCTCCAAGGAAGCAGAAAACAAGCTTGCTCCCTCCTCCTTGTGGCTTCCTCTCACATATTTATACATGGCTATCATATCTCCTCTCAGCCTTCTCTTCTTCAGGCTAAACATGCCCAGTTCCCTAAGCCGCTCCTCATAGGGCTTGTTCTCCAGACCCTTGATCATTTTAGTCGCCCTCCTCTGGACACATTCCAGCTTGTCAATAATAATTATTATTATTATCTCTATTTGTACCCCGCTAGCATCTCCCGAAGGACTCGATACGGCTTACAAAGGCCAAGGCCTCAATACACAACATACAATACACTTAAAGCAAATTAAAAACAATTAAAGCAGTATTAAAACAACAAAACCACAATCAATAAACAATACATCAACAAGATAAAACTGGGCCGGGTACAGGGTACAGGATTAAAAAGTGCTGATGTGACAGGTGATATTATAGGGCAAGTGCAGTGTGCAGTGTGCGGCATTTTATTAATTCTAATAAAATGCTTCTGGGACTTGATATTGGAGATTTCCTAATTGGGAAAGGCACAGCGGAATAGCTAGGTCTTCAAGTTCTTTCTGAAGACTGCCAATGTAGGGGCCTGTCTAAGATCTTTGGGGAGGGTGTTCCAGAGACGGGGGGCCACCACGGAAAAGGCCCTGTCCCGTGTCCCCACCAAACATGCTTGTGACGCAGGTGGGATCACGAGCAGGGCCTCTCCAGATGAACGTAGTGAACCCGTGGGTTCGTAGACGGAGATGCGGTCACGCAGGTAGGATGGTCCCAAACCGTTCAGGGCTTTGTAGGTAAGCACCTGCACCTTAAATTGGGCTAGGAAGATAAACGGCAGCCAATGGAGCTCCTTGAACAGGAGGGTTGACCTCTCTCTGTAGGGAGCACCAGTTAACATCCTGGCTGCTGCTCGTTGGACAAGTTGGAATTTCCGAGCCATTTTCAAGGGCAGCCCCACGTAGAGTGCATTACAGTGATCCAACCTAGAGGTGACCAAGGCATGGACCACCCCGGCCAGATCAGCCTTCTCAAGGTACGGTGGCTTTCTTAATCTTGTAGATTCTCCAGCTGGAGTTCTTTGGGTCTGTAATCTTCCTTAATCAACTGGTGGCTTCCTTAATCTTGTCCACAAGGGACAGGCAACTGTCTTCGTTAACTGTTCTTATACTTTGAGAGGAAAATCCTTTTTTAACCTCTCCCAGGCTGACTATTATCTAAGCTTTACTGATGTGGGAACTACAACCGGATCCAAACTGCGTCTTGGTACCGAGTAAACCTACCAGACAAAGCTTGTAGATTCTCCAGCTGGAGTTCTTTGGGTCTGTAAAGCTGTTTTCCCTCTGGAATTTCTTTAAGACTTTAGGGCTGTTTCCCTCAGATGCTGTAAGGCTGAGAGGCTGCAAGCTCCCAGCCAGAGCTTTGGGAATTTCCCCCCGGAATGTCTTGAGAAATGAAGCTTTTCTGCAGGTGAAGCTTGTCCACGTCCTCTAACTTAGCTTTCCTCACTAAGACTAACTAAAAATGGCCCCCTCTTCCCTTCCCATCTCCCTGGGAGAAGGGGCGGATCCAAACTTAACAATGATAGACAGGTGGCTTGCCCTATGACTGTAAACCAACCTTTTTGCAGAATCCCTGAAACTTTGGAATGCATGCAAACACTTAATAGAAAGAAAATGAAGTTGGAGCTCATGGTACAGACGTACCAGCACAGGGAGGCAGCAACAAGGTGCAAGAAGAGAGAGTTAAGTGTTGTGTTATTTGCATTGTGCTTTTTGCTAGGTTAGCCTACTGTATCCAGATGCAATGACATACATTGTCCAATTGCCTGTATCTAAGATCAAACCAACAGCCAGAGGCTTCTATTTATGGAATAACACTGAGTTGAGTATACCTCATGCACAGAATTGGACACATACCTTTTGTACAACTCCAAGTATTCTCCAGGAAGCATGGCCCTCAGATTCTTCCTCAAGGAGCAAAACACCCATTACTGGGCAGTTTCCAAAGGCTTCAGTTTAAGGCACATTGGATCACAAATGATTTCCCCATTCTTTGTTCCCAAACCCCAAATGGCGATGGATATGATTATATGGAGTAACAAAAGGGCCACTTTATTTAGTTATTGAAACATTTATATTCCGCCCTTCCACCCCGAAGGGGACTCAGGGCGGAGCACAACATAAATACAGCAA